>OX381620.1:12965670-13643013 GCA_947459985.1 Diloba caeruleocephala | reverse complement strand
AATCCTGAACACCAACCTAAACGTAGGGAATTCAAGCCCTTCCAGCCTGTGGTGTTAATCAACTCAGTTCAGTCTGACATCCCAGCAACTACTATTATTAATGAACGTTTTAATACCATAGCTGAACAAAAAGCTGATGACGTCACCAACCTGAATAATATAGATAAAGATCCCGACGCACATCAGTGGACTAAGGTTAAAAGCAAGACAAATCGACGGTTGGCTTCACTGTGTGGTAACGCAGGCCCGAACGTAGCTACCCTGAAAGTAGTTGAAGAGCGCAAGTATTTGTATGTGTGGAACATGGCGTCTATTGTTGCAGAGATTCGCGCGCTGCAGAACCAAGATCCACGGTCTGCAGCGTAGAGCGGCTATACGGATCGCACGAGGATACCGAATGGTGTCCTTTGAGGCGGCAACTCTGTTGGCGCGCTTTCCGCCTTTTGATATGTTGGCGGAGATGGATGCGTGGGTGTATCACCAAACACGCTCCCTACGCCAGAGCGGTGAAGGCGTGCCTTCAGGGGCGTTCGAAATTTTGAGGCGGCAGGCTCGGCGGCGTGCCCCCGAGCTATGGCGCGACCGGCTTATGCTGCCACAGTACGCGCAAAAGCGCGTCGTCGAGGCTGTCTTGCCGCTCTTCGGAGCCTAGCTCCAAAGGAGTGAGCGCGTCACATTCCGCCTGACACAGGTATTCACTGAACCCGGTTGTTTCGGTGCGTATTTGCACAGGATACGACGCGAGGTCACGGCACAGTGCCACCACTGTGGAGACGATCAGGATACCGCACAGCACACGTTCGGAGAGTGCCCTACGTGGACTGACGAGCGGCGGATCCTGGTCGATCGGATCGGGCAAGATCTCTCTTTGCCAGCAGTAGTGTCGCCTATGCTGGCAGAGCATGAAAGTTGGAGTGCTGTGGTCTCCTTCTGTGAGAGCGTAATGCTCCAGAAGGACGTCGCAGAGCGGGATCGGAAGAGGGCCGATCCCGCTCGGAGGAGGACACGGAGCCGGGGTAACAACCGCCGCGGTGCCCGTGTCCAACACGCCTGAGTCCCCTTCCATGTTATATGGCAGGGGCCTTGGGGGTCGCGAGCACGCTTATTGGGAAATCTGCGTGCTCATACCGAGCGACCCCCGGGAAGACAGCGGTGTGCATGTGGTCACGTACCGCTGTGTGCGCAGCACAGCGCATAGTGAGGCTTCGGGGGAATCCTTTACAATCCCCTCGAGAGATGCCGCTGACCCCCCCGGTGGCCTCTTTACAGTCGCCTTCCCTCCGCTAGGAGGGGATGACCGCCTTACAGTCATCCCCTCCGAGACGTGCCTAAGGCTTGGCACCAATGGGTGGCTTTAGATGGAGATCTTTCGAGTCCCTGGAGCCTTCCTTCGGTGCCGACGATGATCACTTCGGTGGTTTTGCCGGTAGGAGTCCGGCATGCCCCTTCGCCTTTTCCCGGGGCGAAGGAAGTACATGAGGTATTTCCACCGGATCATGGGCAAGACGAAAGTCATGTCAAATACCCATATCGTGCCCATCCCAATATCCGTTGGGAGCTCTATTCTCGAAGCGACAAATAGTTAGGTAGCTCCAACTTCGAGACAGAAGTCAAGTGGCACCAATGGGCGGCTCTAGTGTGATCTTGCGAGGACCTGGAGCCCCCCTTCGGTGCCGAAGATGACCGCTCCAGTGGTTTTAGCCGGTAGGAGTCCGGCGTGCCCCTTCGCCCTTCCCCGGGGTGAAGGAAGTTCCATGTAGAGTGTCCACTGGACATCAATAAAAAAATAAAAAGAAGATCGCTAATGGAACTATGGTAGCTGGCGTGTTCGAAACGGCTATATATTGATAACGCATTATAACGATGCGCTATTAAAAAATCACCTATTACTTTTTACGTTACAATATAATCGTACGATATTTATTACTTTGTTGAGCTCCGCGGTTTTGTTACCGCCACGGTCCACAACAGTGAAATAGTTCCACATTTATCCTCTTCGAGACATTTTGATTTAATATAACTCTTATTTACGTAAATAACAACCTAAATATAGGTATTCATTTTTATTAACACTCAACTAAAATACTTATATTTAAAGCTTCATAATACAAACTTACTAACTTCAAAGTTCATAACAAAAAATACTAACAACATTTCAAAACTATCACGCAATCGCTCACAACCTCCCATAAAATACAACTTATGACGTCAACCGAGTCGTCCACGCTGATTTTGTTCAAACATAATTGTAGCTCACAACGAGTATGGAATAAAAATAATTATTTATTAAAAAGAAGTAGATATGTTACATGCGTGCCAAAAGTAAGAACCAAAACTCCCCCAATTGTAAAACCTCGCAATCGGTTCGCCTAGATAGCTATCTCTTTTACTCTTGTTATTTTTGTATCTTCTTTCTCACGACATGGTTGTGCAAGCGAGACTGTATTTTGCGCACCGTTTATGGAAGTAACATATCTATGGTATAATATCATTCGTTTCCACTAAATATTGCTTAATCCTGCATGTGGCATAAAATAACGTCTAATATAAATTAGTTTCGACTATATATTAATAGGAATCTAGCTCTTATACCTATCTACTGAAAGCAGAATTTTGTATGTGGCACCTTATGAAATATGTGACGTCAGGGAATCTCGTTTAGTAATAAAAATAATAGAGCAACATAAATTAAAGATTTGACTATAGTTTTATAAATATTATATTATTTATTTGGCAAAATGTACCACAATTGCCAAAAAAAAAAAATTTAATCAGCTACCTAATTTATCGAACACTCCTATCTGGCAGCACTGCCAGAGACAATACAAAGGCAGGCACAGGCAGTGTATACGTGTACTGCCAAGGCGCTTTACATTAGAAATTTTAAATCGTCATTTAAATTTACATCCTCATTCTCATTAATAACTTATACATGCGGTGATAACTTTGTAATCGTAGAAGGCCGATGGTGGGAAAGGTGGAGCATTGTAATGGTTGTTTGGTTGTTCTTCCATTTTGAACTAAAGTTCACATAATGTTTGTGTGTTTGTGACTGTATTGATAACTTGGTATATACAACCTTGTAACGCAGTATTCTGCTGTAGTTTCAATCTATTTATAATTCTACTCACGATTAAATTTCTCAGTGTCAGTGTCCTTCGGAGTTGGCTCTTCCATATTCTTTACTTAGTCAAAAGGATAAACTATTTTAGTCCCCGAACGTTAGAAATAATTTTCTTTATATAATACATACTAAAATCGGTACAAAAAATTAATAAAAATTGACTTTTTGTAGTGTAGTATCATAATTTGCGCTATTCAAGTCTTCACTTTGAATGACACATTCGGCTGTAAATAAATTTGGTAACTGGCCAGTTCTTTTGTCATGACTAGTTTACAATCAGAAGATTGTCAAATTAATGAACTGAATGATTCATTTCCGATGGCTATTGAATCGTTGCGTTTTTCATTAGACAATTCAATGCGAATTGTGTTTACTGGATATTACAATGGGTTCAATGTGGAGATAAGGTCTATTGAAGAGATAGCACTATTGTATCATATGGGATGTTTTGGAAAAGGATCAGCGTCCCGTTCGCAACCGAAAGCTACACAAAATGACGTTACCCCACGTATAATGCGTAAACGGCAATTTTTAAAACGAAATTATTGGTTTAAGAAATTTGGGGGTGTCAAAGGAACTGCAGAAGCAGATAATTTCATGAAAGATGTTGATAGCCTTTCTGCTAAAATAATTAGTGATAGTGTAAAAAAATCGCAGAAGGATGTTATAGATTTGATTTCCAGTGATGATGATGATGGTGATGGTGATGATGATGGGGAAGAGATGAATTCAACTCATAGTTCTGAAAGATTTCATAGTCACAACAAAGAGGATATAGTTGTCATAGTTCCAAATAGTGAATCTGAAGAAGAAAATTATTTTGCAAATATGAAACCAAAGTGTTGTTTGAACAAAGTAAAAATACAAGAAAAGCTCATGCTGACACCACAAGAAGGATTTTTCCTGATATATGGTTTAGGATGCTTACAAATTCTAAACCTTGATAATAATTTGCTGAACATCGAAAAATGTTGGGAACTTTTTACAATGGCAGATAGGAACTTTATTTCAAAATATGTTGTCTATCATTACTACAGATCTAAGGGCTATGTTGTTAAACCAGGAATAAAATTTGGTGGAGATTATAGTAAGAATAAATGAAAAATATACATTGCTAATATATACACTAATTGTTTGCTTGACGTTTAGATTGTTCACCTCAATTACCTATTGAACTGTATGAAAACAAAGTTTAATTATACAGATTTAAAACTAATTAATAGTTAACAAATGTTTACTTTGGGTACAATGGATTGTTTAGTACTACAATCAATAGACACTTAGTTTATTGTAATGACTTGCTACTATGGGTGGTCTTAAATCCTTGTTTACTTAAATCACTTGCTACACTGGCACATGTTTTAAATAATATGTAGTTATATATTATGGCTCGAAACTAGTGTCACTGATAAGTTGTTATTTACAACTGAAATATTTTCTTTACAGTGTTATATAAAGAGGGCCCAGGAGTATCACATGCGGAGTATATAGTTGTTGTAAAGTGCAGAATTCAAAAGGATGACTGGGTAGCAACCCTTGGCCATGTTAGAATGGCAAATACAACAGTGAAGGTATGATAGGTTTTATAAACTGACATTTTCATTTGTTAATCAGTCTGCTATGTATGTCTATATTCTGTATTTGCACAACTTATAATTGGGCCACTTTATGAAGTCCTTTTTGACAGCTGGTATACCTTACACCGACCTTCTAATTTCCTCTAAAGTTGATTTAAGTAGCATTGCAGTGCCAAAACAGAATGCGGGGAGCGGGAGCATTGCAATTGCCTAGACTTCAGCAACTTCTGGGGGTACTAGAAGTTTAGTGCAAAGCATTAAAAGGGTTTGGCAGAAGAATTAACAATACTGACTAGATTTAAACCTCCCACACTGAACATGCTCAAGGTAAATTCTATATAAGGCAATTTTAGTAAAATCCATACTTGCTACAATTAAATCAATTAATTGATGCACTGTTGATGGGGATATTGAAAGGATAAGTTTATAAACATGCAGATGAGGATTTTTATGTGAGGAAATTTGTTTTTGAGGATTCAGATATGGATATTATACCAAAAAAGAACTAAATATTTATCTTTGGTATAATGTAGTAGTTCAAGAGATAATGATGTATTTTCTATTTAAATTCATCCTTTAAATTATAAAAGATTATAATTAACTAATAAAATTTGAGGCTGCAATAGGGTTTTTTAGTTTATAGAGTAAAAAGTTAAAGATGCACATGTTTTCTGGATATCAAGATTTCATTATTGGTGGGTACTGAGTTATCAATTTACCAGATAATTGTTATCTTTTGTCTGTAATATTTGATTAAAAATACATATTTTCTTTGAAAATCAGTAGTTCTTACAGTTCAAGCACCTATGTCAAGATTTTGCCTTTAATAAACCGACAATAATTCAATGTCTGAAATTAAAAACCTATTTTTTCATAACAGCGAAGGCATATTGTATTACAATCATCATCATACCAATCAATGGTAGGTAATGACGTGCCAACCAAGATCGAGTAATGGTTTAAAAATATCTTGTATTTTGATTAAAACCAATTATATATGTTATTAACAATTAAATAAAAAAATACATCAGTAGATTTTTTAAACTTTTAGTATTGATATCTTTTAATTTTGTGGATCAATGACTCAAATGAATAAACAATCTAATCCAAAATCTTTAGATTTAAGATTTTGAACTTGATTTATTTTTGTGTTAAGTTCACACTTATCACAAAAACAGACAAATCCCCAATCCCAAATTCACAAAAATTGGACTAGTTTGATTATTAATTTCGGCAGTCAGACAGTGAGTGATGTTCTTCAACCTACATAATTGCATTGCTTCATCTACCTACACTTAGCTGTCAATGAGTATGAAACTAGAAAGGTATGCAAACATCAAAAAGGATTTTGTAGTGCAGCCAGGGAAAAATTATGTATGCTTTGATTGGTGATATGCTTTAATTTGATTTAATAAAGTTAATTTTTTTAGGGGTTTTTAAAATCATCTGGATCAATGTCTTCATTTTTTTGTAGCTTTTTATAATAGGTTCCTACTTTAATAATATTTTCATGCTTAATTTGCTTGATGATTCTGATGCTAACCGTTTGCCCTATTAGAAATTCCAAGCTGTGAAAACAAGCTTTCATTCATGTATCTATTCAGAAATAAGCTGTAGATTACAATTGTGCAATAAGCAGAACACTGAACAGCAGTAATTTATGTTGTTTCCGTTGTATAATATACTTAAAATGAAGGGTAGTATTTATGATGTATGTTTGAATGTTTTCCAGGAAATATTGGTTGCAGAAGTAGTCGCACCTATTAAAATTGGTGTGATACTGCCAGAGGACCTCAAACTTTACAGTATTCGAGAACTATTGTTGAGCAGGAATTTACCAGTAACAATAAATGAGGATGACTAACTTGATTTTTCATTATATTTACACATATCTAATAACAATACATATACGACATTTCGTAGTTAGCCTAGTTAGCATTAGCGTAGTTAAGCCCTCTTGATAGGCTTTCTAATGCCAGTTCTTCTATACTCACTTCTTTGAGCTAAATACTCTTCAGTACATATTTGCCGGAATTCATCATTTTGGTACCAACTGCCCAGACATCCTTTGAGAGCAGAATTCTGGTTCCTACATTTCACAACCATCAGAAGAGAAGATTCCTTGCAGCAGTTCTCAAATTCTGCAACTTCTTTGATGCATTTTTCTTTTTTCGCCTTGTCTCTTATAAGTTTAGGTATCATTACATCGATTTCTACCTTCCTCAAGCTTCTATCGTCAGGATCACCTGAAAATCGAAATATAAGTTATCATAATATAAATCATTGAAATGAATACTTTTTTTTACTGTTTTCTAAAATAACGTCAATAGTTAGTACCTACCTAAACCATGAGGGCCTTCCGACAGTTTCTTTGGTAGCACTGATTTGTCGGGCATTTCTCATAAAATTTATTTAGTAACTTGAGAACTGATGAAGTTATTTAAAATTGTCTCAGTTCGACTTATAGCGTAATTACGTTTTAATTAACCGAAGAACTAAAGTAGGAACTAGGCATTCGATCCAGATCCAGTGATTGACAGCTAGCTGTCAGTCTGACATACATTGACAAAAATAATTGGCATGAAATTTCTATTCTGTCAAGCAGGTAAATCCAAAGATAAGTATTACCCAAAGATAAAGTAACCTATAGACAGAGCCTATTAAGTTGAACAAATTACCAGTTATAAAGACCTGTCATTCTAATGTGAATATTACGTGTGATAAAAAGAGAAAGCAATGAACGTTCGCGCACGTCTTGAAGCGTTGTGCGCCTCCAGCCATATTTACTTGAAGCCATCTTGGTAAAAATATTTGGATTATGTTCATTTATATATGTTGTGTATAAAAAATACCATGTGCCGTTCCCTGTTGGTCAAGACGAATCAGCGTTTTGGCGGAGAATTATGTAGTTGTATCTTTATATCGGCAAGCCGAACTCATGATAATATGCTTTACAATTATAATATAGTAGTTACACAATTTTGGGATTTCGTCTATTAAATGCCAAATATACAAAATGTACGTTTTCTACCATTTTCGCATAAGATTTAGGGTGAGTGAAACGAGTCTAAGCGTGAACTTACGCATCCATCTGTCAAAATGAATTACGCAGCTAATTTTGACAGATGGAAGCGTAAGTTCACGCTTAGACTCGTTTCTGAGTCTCACCCTAATAATAAAGCTTCACAATTATATCTTCTACCTAAAAATCCATAAATAAAATAATAATAACCATCCATGTATAAAGCATAGATGTTAATTTAAATCTGAATAAAAAATATGAATTCAAATCCATTAAATTAGTCATGAATGTGCAATATGCCGAATTAATTCGTGATAACTGTTTTATTAAGTAAGAAATAGTATGAATATCTTCAATAATTTAACAATGAACACGAGAACTACACTCTATTTTTTTTTTGATAAAGTTTCAACGCCTTAATCCTCAGTCTATGTCTATGTATGTCTAAAGTCACAGAGTACATTTATATATACCGAAAAAAAAATATGTATGTGTCAAATGTCGTTTGATTTCAAAGTTTTATATTATTTCATTTAATATGTAAATATTGATGTTTAATATAATTATTATTTACTTAATATACATATTACTACATTTTTAAATATATATATAAAACAAAAATAAAATCATATTTAAAAATATAAAAATAGTGAGCGACCGGCATTGGGAACAGGGCCAAGCTGCCGGTGGTTAGGGCTCCAGAGAGAGGAACCTCCTGACAATACGTGCCGTGTCAAGGAGAACCACTTTCTGTATCAGGCCCTTAATCCAGCCGCCTAACAAGAGCCTCTTAAGATGTTGGTCGAGGCTCTTGGCGATCAAGCCGTTGAACGTAACGACTATCGGCATCCCACATGTCGACAATCTCGTGTGCTAAGTCAAGATACTTTATTTGTTTCTCTTTTTCGGCTTTCACGAGATTCTGATCATGCGCGATGGTAACATCAATAATCATTGCGCGGCGCTCTACTCGGTCTATCATCACTATATCAAGCCTATTTGCAACAATAGTCCTATCAGTGATGATAGACCGGTCCCAGTACAATGTGATATGACTATTTTAGCGAACTGGGTCGGGCATGTACTTGTAGTATGGTACCTCAAAGGCCACAAGTTAATATTTCAGCGCAAGTTGCTGGTGTATAACCCTGGGTATTTGGTTGTGCCTGTGCAAGTATTCGCCGTTAGCAAGACGTGAACAACCAGAAATAATATGTCTGATGGATTCACCCAGATGGTGGCATGCCCGACAGATGTCAACCGTACCATCCTTAACAATATATTTCCGGTAATTGTTCGTCATGATAACTTCGTCCATATTCGCACAGACAAAACCTTCGGTTTCCTCAAAGAGGTCGCCAAAACGTAACCAGGATACTGATATATACTGATACTGATGCTGGAAAATCTACATCGGGACCATGGAGGGCCCGATAAAAACGTCCATGCAGCTCCTTGCTCTGCCATACTTCCTTGCGGTCATTGGTACTGAGTATTACAGGTTTTCGCCAATTCTCTTTCGCCAGACCGAGCGGGGTGAGCCCGTTGTCCACTGCCACTATTATTAATACGCAGTGGTTGATTAGATAAAAATGGAAAAATCTAGTCTAAGTGACGGTGGATGGAAATCCGACGAACACGTGGATGCAGTTACTAGGTAGGTAATACCTACCTGGTATTCATTTTTATATATGATATATATATCGTACACATAAACATCCATGCTTTTTATTTATCATACGTTCAATGAATGTAATTTATTTTTAATTGTATGATTTACATTTATAAGTACATTATTATGTACAATTTATATATACATGTGTATGTGTGTGTATATACACAAGAACAGTGAGCTCCAGTCGTGCGTCGGAGCTGACACACACACACACTTTTTACTGTTATAGTTTAGCCTATTACTTGAACTCTCTTGTGTATTCTTATAGTTAAGAAGTGCATTTTCATTCAAAATCAAACGTAGATTTAAATTAACATCCATGTTTTTATATACGCTGTGCTATACAAAAAACATTGGGATGATACGGCGAGACAGTCCTACTTTTGTTGTATGTACAAATAGTTCCAACTATTTGTGTTATAATGTTATAAAATTATTATTATATTATTTGGCCATATATATTTTTTACCTACGAATATTAGTATATTTGTGAGAGGCTACAAGGAACCTGTCAGCTGAATAATTCTACAATATTACGAAACGTAATAAACGGATATTGGTTTACTACTGTAAATTTGTGATTACAAGGCGCTAGTTTGGTTATGGGCTTACAATAGATTATAGTGATTATATTATAGTCCCTTAACGTTATAATTGTATGGAGACGCTATTTTATTTATTTATTATTTGGATC
This sequence comes from Diloba caeruleocephala, assembly GCA_947459985.1. NCBI lineage: Eukaryota > Metazoa > Arthropoda > Insecta > Lepidoptera > Noctuidae > Diloba > Diloba caeruleocephala. The sequence goes on along the minus strand of OX381620.1, from coordinate 13,632,921 downwards.
TCCAACAGAGGATACACAATTACAAACTATTTAAGTAACACAGAGGACAGTAACAAGTATGCTCCTCCAATTACAGAAGACCACATCATTCCTATATAATCTAGGTAAAAATTAAATTTAATGAAGACAAAGTATATTCATGACTTTAAAATAAGCAATAGCAAAAAATGTTATGTTGAAGGTAAAATTAATATATGATACAATTAAGTGAAATTGGTTCTAAGCAAGGATAAATAACAATTTTTGTCCAATTTAATAAGGTTTCATGTATTGTTGTTACTAACTTCTCGCTAGATGGCGTTGTACAATAGAGTGTAAGTTTCTGAATCGCGGTATGGTTTCGTTACCGTGAATATTATACGATAAATTTATTTGTATTTTTTATGAAGCTCGATTTGTGTGTATACTATTAGAAATTATTGCTTACTAGACATGGGTAACTCAACAAATCAGCATGAGCTGCAGGTCAGATCACGGTTCAAGCACTTGAACCGGAGCTGCGAGCCGGCTCACAGGTCAGCTCAAGTAGGTACTTTGCTATACTGTGAACTGTGACTCGGCGCGCATTCTATTGGTTCGAACAGGTTTAACCGCCATTTTCACTTTTCATCTCTTTCATACATAATATAATAGGTTTAAAACATAATATGCGTATTTCTTTGTTTATTTTTTATAAAAAAGAAAACTATAATAAAATATATGTTATGCTTCGCGTTTTATTTATGCACCTATAATCATTCAGTTACTAATACGTCAGCTCACAGAACGAATCAGATTAACCATAGATCAACAGCTCAAAGCAGCTCAAAATGACTACTTGAGCGAATATAGACTCAAAAACTATCTACAAAGCTTTCATTATGCTCTGTGAGCTGTCAATGAGCCGTGAGCTGTCTATGTTGCATTTGAACCGCAGCTCAGCAGCTCAAGTCTCTGTGATCTGAATAATTGAACCGGCTCAGACCTGAGTTACACATGCCTATTGCTTACTGATTATAGACCTTTAGTAGTGTACATAGCTTTCATTTGAGACCATCCCAGAGCTTTTACATGGTTACATGGTCCTAACGAGTCGGATTCCACTAGCCCTAGTGTGTTAGCCCGACGGTTTTTGAATTATTGGCGTGGAAACCAGTGGCCACCGTCACTGAAGCGCCGCACACCCCGGGAGGTGTGCAAGAGTTGCAGTGCAACCAGTGGAGTTGCCCAGCCTTCAAGAGACGGAGCCAGGGCGGAATTGGAGTACGCCAAGCAGCCAGTCAAGACAGTCGTTGGAGGAGCGTTGATGACAACAAGTGTATTCGCGAAGTGTGGTTTGTTGCAGTGAAATTGTGAGTACTTTTATTTGTTTACATTTTGCAAGTCAGAAGATAGGAGTAAAACTTTAATTTTATTATGGACTTGTAAAATTTAGTGAATTAAAATTTATTTGTGTTTCAAAATCAGAACTTAGAATAATTTGTGCATGGAAATTTAGGACTTAGAAAATTTAAGCAAAAAAGTTTATACGGGGAACCTATGCCCGATTTTGTATAAAATTTAATTACAAAAACACTTGTAAAATTTTCGATAGTTGTTAATAAAGTTTGTGATTTCGGTAGTTATTGCATTGCATTGGTAATTGGTTGGACTTAATTTCGTGTTGTGTAACTTATAAGTTTTGAATATGGAGTCTTTGTATAATTTACAAAATGATAAGACACTTCTTATTGAAAAGGCTAAAAATAAAAAAATTAAAAATTAAAAAATCCCCAAAGGAGAGAATTACTAAGCTGTATGTTGAAACCAGATTAGAGTCACTTGAAGTATTATGGAAGGATTTTTTGTCTACTCATAACAGCATAATACAAAGTGTTACAGACATGCATCGAAAATCTGATTCGTATTTTAAAGATGAAGTTTACGACAATACTGAGGAAAGCTATATTTCGTATAAATGTCAATTAAAAGAGTTTTTGGAGCAATTTGTCACTCATAAGTCCCAAGAAAGATTAAAACTACCTAATAAAGATGCAATTGCAAACAATAGCGTCAAACTACCGAAAATTAGCATTCCCACGTTTTCAGGGAATTATGCAGAATGGACCACTTTTAAAGATTTGTTCACATCTTTAATTCACAAAAATAGTAGTTTAGAAGATGTACAAAAAATATACTATTTGAAAGGTTTACTGTCGGGAGAAGCAGAACAACTTGTTAGACATGTTCCTGTCACTTCTGATAATTATAATGAATGTTGGTCTTTATTAAACAGCAGATTTGATAATAAGCGATTTCTGTCAAATTGTTTGCTAAAGCGTTTAATGAGCCAATCGAATGTTACAGAATGTACCAGTAGTATTAAAAATCTATTAGATACCACAATGGAATGTCTAAACGGTCTAAAAAATCTTGGAATAGATGTTAGTTCATGGGATATTATAATTATTTATATCACTAGTTCCAAACTGGATACCGAATCCCGAAAACAGTGGGAAACTCAGATTAGTTCAAATGATGAATTACCCAAACTTTCGGTATTCAAAGATTTTTTGGAAGCTAGATTTCGCGCCCTTGAATTTTTAGACCCTAAGTCCAACAGACCTAAACCAAATGCTACCTTTAGTAATAAACCAAAAGTTTATCATGCAGTTAGTTCCGACAATAATGCCAGTGTAAATGTTTCTTGTTCATTTTGTGGAGAAACCCACAAGATTTATAACTGTAAGTTGTTTGCTAAGGAGAGTTATGAGTCTCGTCATGACTTTGCACAAACCAAGCGGTTATGTTTTAATTGTTTGAATTCAAACCACTCTATCAAATTTTGTCGTCAAAACTCCTCATGTCGTATATGCAAAAGGAGGCATCACTCCTTGTTGCATCCTAAATCGGTCTCAAACTCAGCCGTTCCTAAAGAGAATTCTAATACAGCGGCTGAAGTTAAATCAACTGTGTCTAGCGTTCAGACATCGTTATCAGTAAGCGAACAAACACCATCCAATATTGTTTCACATTTCTCAAAAGGGTCAATACCTACACAAGTTTTGTTGGCCACAGCTCTTGTCGAAGCACAGGCAAGAAATGGCACTACACAACTGCTGAGGGTGCTATTGGATCAGGGATCCCAAGCTTCATTCATAGCAGAATCAGCAGTGCAGCTTCTTGGACTTAAGAAGACGCCGGTAAAGTCGGTTATATCAGGAATAGGTGGTGAGGAGAGAGCTTTAGCCTCTAAGTTTACAGTCACAGTGACTATTCACTCACGCTTAGATCCCAATTTTAGTGTCCAAGTTAAAGCGTTTGTCCTAGGTACAATTACGTCGCTTTTGCCTTCTGAGAAACTGAATCACTTCAACTGGCCTGAGTTAAGGGCAGTAACTCTAGCTGATCCAGAATTTCACACACCGAATAGGATTGATATCTTGCTTGGTGCTGAAATTTATGGTCAGGTTCTTAGAGAAGGGTTAATTCATGGTCCACCAGACTTACCTGTAGCTCAGAATACGGTACTGGGTTGGATCCTTTCTGGAAAAGTTTCATCAAACAGTGATACTATACATTGTCACCATGTCGTTAACAGCAGCTTAGATCAGGCTAATGACAATGCATTGTTGCGCCGTTTCTGGGAAATAGAGTCTGTTATACCTGAAAAGAAAATTCTTTCTCCAGATGAGCAACGTTGTGAAGATATTTTTGCTCGAACTACTTACCGCGATGAAGAGGGTCGCTATGTAGTCAATCTTCCTTTCCGTGATGATGAAAAACTATGTCAATATGGTAGTTCTAAAGAGCTTGCAATAAAAAGGTTTCGGCTTCTTGAAAATAAATTCAAGAGGAATCCTGAAATCAAAGTTAGATACTCTGAGGTGATTCATGAATATTTGAACCTTGGTCATATGGAACCTGTACACGGTGACGATCTGAAGATGTCAACAGCAGTTTACTTGCCACATCACGCTGTTGTACGTGAAGACAAAACAACAACTAAGGTCCGAATAGTTTTTGATGCTTCGATGAAAGGGTTGAACGGGGTATCTCTGAACGATGATCTTATGGTCGGTCCTACATTGCAACCGCCATTACGCCATATCATTATGAGATGGAGAATGCATCCCATAAGTCTCTGTGCTGACATTGTTAAAATGTACAGACAGGTGAGAGTCTCTCCTGAACATGTAGATTTTCAGCGAGTTGTGTGGCGTGATGATCCAGAATCTGAAATCAAAGAATATAAATTATTAAGAGTTACCTTTGGTACAGCATCGGCTCCTTACCTGGCAGTGAAGTCCTTGCAGCAGGTGATAGTCGATGAAGGTAGTAGTAGCTGTCCTGAAACAGCTGAAAAAATAAAAAATGACTTTTATGTAGATGATCTGATGACAGGTTGTCAATCTGTCAAAGAAGGGCTACTCATACACAAGAATTTAAAAGAGATACTTACCAAAGCTGGATTCCAATTACAGAAGTGGGTTAGTAGTTGTAATAACTTAAACAAAATTATTGCGGATAAGAAGGTAAATAAGGAAGAGAAAGGGGAGAAGAATCAGGAAAGGAAAGATATCAAGATGGATGAGGTAATGAAAATTTTAGGTATTTCATGGGATAATGTTCGTGACGAGTTTATATATTCAGTGCAGCTGCCTCCACAGCAGATTCCAATTACTAAAAGAAAGGTTATATCAGATATTTCCCGCCTATATGATCCACTTGGTTGGGTAGCACCTTGCATTGTTACTTCCAAAATCTTCATTCAAAGGCTTTGGCTTTCTGGGTTAGATTGGGACGAGGAATTAACACCTGAACTGCTATCAGATTGGGAATCTTATCGTAATAATCTGTTGGAGACGAGTAAGTTCAGTATCCCTAGATGGGTAAATACAAAATCTGATGACCTGTTGGTAGAGTTGCATGGTTTTTGCGATGCGTCAATTGCGGCGTATGCTGCGGTTGTTTATATTAGAGTTGTTGACGCACAAAATAACATTAATATCAGCCTGATAACGTCTCGTACAAGAGTTGCACCAATAAATCAGCAATCAGTTCCTCGCTTGGAGCTGATGGGAGCAGTTTTGCTTTCTCATTTGCTTACGGAAGTAGCTGAAGTAATGGGAGTTGCACTCTCTCAAATACATGCCTGGACTGATTCGTCAGTTGTTTTAGCATGGCTTAGCAGCCATCCTAGCCGCTGGACTACGTTTGTTGGAAACAGAGTTTCTACCATTCTCTCTCATTTCGACAACTCACATTGGGCTCATGTCCAATCGTTACAAAACCCTGCTGATATTGCATCCAGAGGTTTGACTCCACAAGAACTTGCGAGTAATGTATTGTGGACCCAAGGACCCCCATGGCTTAGTGAGGAGATAATTGAGTACACAAGACCAAAGTCCATTGTGACTATCATGGAACAAAGGCCAATTAAGGTCCATGTGGTCACTGAAATGCCTCAGGAAGATCTAGTGTGGACAAAGTTTTCCAAATATCAAAAATTAGTACGGGTTATTGCATATTGCAGAAGAGTTTTAAGTTGGAAGAAACGAGTAGATGGTAAACCAAGATATGAAGATTATTTAACAAACGAAGAGATAGAAGAAGCAGCAAGGGTTTGCATAAAACATGTCCAGCAGCTCGAGTTTGGTGAAGACATCACAGATATTAACAAGACAGGAAAGGTTAAAGGCAAAAGTAAGTTAAAATGTCTTTGCCCCATGATTGATGGTGAAGGAATTCTTCGCGTCAGTGGTCGCATTCAAAATTCCAATTTAGAAGAAAATATCAAACATCCCATTATCTTACCACATAATAGTCACTTCACCAATTTAGTGATTGATGAAGCTCACCATAAGACTCTTCACGGAGGTCCAACTTTAATGTTGAGTCATTTACGTACCAGGTATTGGATTATTTCAGCCAAAACAATAGTTAAGGCTTATGTACGCAAATGTGTGAAATGCAGACGGTGCTCGGTTAGCAATCAAGCCCAATTGATGGGTCAGTTACCGTCTAGTAGAGTCACGCCAGCAAGACCGTTTCAACGCAGTGGTGTAGATTTTGCTGGGCCCATCAATATAAGGATCTCCAAGGGTCGAGGCCACCACTCCTATAAAGGATATATTTGCCTGTTTATATGCATGGTAACCAAGGCGGTACATTTAGAAGCTGTCAGCGATCTGTCAGCTCAAGGTTTCATCAACAGTTTTAAAAGATTTGTGGCTCGACGAGGATTTGTTAGTGACATTTGGAGTGATAACGGGACTAATTTTGTAGGTGCGTCCAAAGAGCTTCGGCATTTAGTTGTTGCAGAAAATTCTTCTGTAGCTACAGACATCAAAGAGTGGTTAGGAAATAAGGGTACCACTTGGCATTTTATTCCGCCTCACTCTCCAAACTTCGGTGGCTTGTGGGAAGCTGGAGTGAAGTCCACCAAGTACCATTTAAGGCGAGTTTTAGGAGACTCCACCCTCACTTATGAGGAAATGTCCACACTCTTGACCCAAATAGAAGCGTGCCTCAACTCCCGACCGTTATCTGTTATGTCTGGTAATTTTGAAGATCCTGCTCCGTTAACACCAGGACACTTCTTGATCGGTGAACCTCTGATAACGGTACCTGAACGAAATTATGAAAATGCTAATGTAGGTAGTTTAAGACGTTGGCAAGTAACTCAACGCATGTTACAGGGCTTTTGGCGACGATGGTCGGAGGAATGCTTGGTACATTTGCTACAGCGCTACAAATGGACAAAGCAACTTCCAGAACCAAATATAGGTGACGTCGTTTTAGTGAAGGAGGACAACCTGCCTCCTGCTCGTTGGCTTTTGGGCAAGATAGTTAGTATGCACCCTGGTTTGGACAAAGTCACACGAGTGGTGACTCTCAAATGTAGCAGGTCATTGATTAAACGACCTACATCTAAACTCTGTATTTTGCCTATTACAAGTTAGTGTTAATTGTTGTTATGATTAATCAGTGTTATATTATTTTACAGTCCACATTTATTGAAGTGTTGTACAACTTTGTTGTGATATTCCACTGTTATGTACTTTAGTGAGAATTAGGTTAATCTTGAATATTTTGTGTAGAAAATTAAGTAGTTACTTCTCGATACCTAATTTGTTTTCTTTATTGTATACCCAACCTTATGGTGGGCAGTTGGTATGTTAAGGACATAAACTGATGTCCTTGGTGGGCGGTATGTCCAATTTAATAAGGTTTCATGTATTGTTGTTACTAACTTCTCGCTAGATGGCGTTGTACAATAGAGTGTAAGTTTCTGAATCGCGGTATGGTTTCGTTACCGTGAATATTATACGATAAATTTATTTGTATTTTTTATGAAGCTCGATTTGTGTGTATACTATTAGAAATTATTGCTTACTAATTATAGACCTTTAGTAGTGTACATAGCTTTCATTTGAGACCATCCCAGAGCTTTTACAATTTTTAAGATATTTTTAGGATAAACCTTAAATGAATGAATGATAATAAAAAATAAATTAAAATAATCATATCAATATCATCTGTTCGTCTGAGCTCTTTTTTATATTTTGTAATTTTACCGTCTACTTGCTCTAATCTCTTGCTTATCTGTGAAAACTTGTAATTGGCCTTCTTGCGCTAATGCGTTCTCTACATGTATCTTAGCTGTTAGTTTTCTGAAGAAATCAAATAAAATAAAAAATAAAATAATTTTGCAAGTGATGTCCAAATTATTCCGTTTAGCTAGTTCATTACATTGCCTGCAAAGCCTTGGAATAATGGCGAAATGTCCGAGATTAGTTTTGGATCGTGGCACGTTAAAAAGGTTTAAGCTACATTTACGTGGCAAGTGAGATGGCGCATTTATCTGCAGTTTACCAAGAAGCTCGCTACAGTCAACAACCCCACCGAACAGCTTGTGTAGAAATACGAGGTCAAGTAATTTCCTTCTATCTTCCAGCGAGGACATTTTATAGTGTGCTAGTCTTAGATTGTAGCTATTGATTTGTCTTGCCAAATTATTTTTATAGCAAAAATAGATGTATAGAAAACGTCTCTGTACACTTTCCAGGCGTTTAATATAGACATCGTAATGGGGGTTCCATACGCCGCTGTTGTATTCAAGTACTAGGCGGACTAATGTATTGAATAATTTAATAGTTTCTAGTTGAGGGTTTGGAAAATTCTTTTTGCTATTACGCAAGACAAATCCGAGAACCTTAAACCCTTTAGAAGTTATATTTAATATGTGCTTATAAAATTTTAGTTGCTTGTCAAATATTATTCCCAAGTCACGGATCTCTTATACTTGTTGCACGGTTTGCTGGTGTAGCGTGTAATTGTTTATTTGAACATTTTTTTTACGTGAGAATTGCTTATAATGACATTTTGCAACATTAAGGGACATTTTGTTTGTTGTGCACCAGTCCACCATTCGGTCCAGATCGGTTTGTAATAAAGCAGAGTCCAAGTTGGTCATTATCGGTTTGATTATTTTTACGTCATCCGCGAAAAGGTAGAAATTTGAGTGCTTGAAGCATGACGCTATATCGTTAGTAAATACATTAAAAAGAATAGGGCCTAGATGTGAGCCTTACGGGACTACCGATATTGCTGGAAAGGTGTCAGAATGGTAACCATTGATGACAACTTTTGAATTTCTGCCAACTAGGTCTGAATGGAACCATTTAAGTAATGATCCGCCTATGCCCATATGATATAGTTTATTCAAGAGCAAATTATGGTCAACCTTATCAAATGCTTTACTGAAGTCTGTATATATGGTTTCCACGGGGATTCGTTTATCAAGAGACTCCGATATGGCTGAGACATAACACATGAGGTTTGTGTAAGGTATTTGATAATATGTTATTAATAAATTAGTCAATAAGTAGTAGGTAGTCCGATATATATTTTGAATATGTCACTTCTGCAATATACATCATTTGAGTTAGAGGTTACTCGTATTATTTATAATAAATCCATACATATTTCTCAGTGGCGACGAGTTAAAGGGATTTGAAATAATCTAGTGCACACGAGTATAAACAGTAAACGCGAAAAATGTCGATCGGCAAGATTTCCGAGTTCAATGTGGAAGGCGACAATTGGCGGTTGTACGTGGAACGTATGGAACAATATTTTATTGTTAATAAAATTAGTGAGGAGTTGAAGGTTCCAACATTAGTGACGGTGATGGGAGCAAGGGGATACGAACTGTTGGTAAATCTTTGTACTCCAGATAAACCAACCACCAAAACATTCAAAAACTTAACGGACATAATGGAAAAACATCTGCAACCACGCCCTAGTATTTTGGCGGAACGTTACAAGTTCCATCATAGGAAGCAGACCAATGGAGAGAAAATAAAATAAAATGATACAAACCAAACTTGGCAGAATGTTATTGATCTTATAACGATTTCAAACTAAGTTTATTTTTACTCATAAAATAAATGTAACAGTATAATTTCAAAAAATAACTAATTATATTGCAGAGTTAAAGAAAATGTCTAGATCATGTGAATTTGGTCAGTGGTTGAACGAGGGCTTGCGCGATCAACTGGTATGCGGATTAGCTAGTGAATCGATACGGCAGCGTTTGTTTGCAGAAGAAAAATTAGATTTCCATAAGGCTTGCACTTTAGCATTGAGTATGGAGTCAGCAGAAAAGGATGCAGCCTTGATGGAATCTAAAAGCGGGCGAGATATGGTATCAGCAGAATGTCAGGCAATTGCGAGGGTGCAGAGGAGTCTGGAAGCGGCGATGCCACAGGGTCGAGACAGCGGACATGCGTCGACAGGCAATAGAGCGCGCTTCACTCCCATAGGTCGCGGATCACGGATCGCGGCTGGGCGGCACAACGCGGGTGCATCTGCCACCGTAGCCGCCACTGGTCCAGGTGGGGCCACTCCGCGCCAACAGTGTCGAGTGTGTGGTGCGAATCACGACGCTAGGACATGCAAGTTTGCACGCTACGTGTGCAGAGTGTGCAACCAGGCGGGCCATCTGCGACGAGTGTGTCCAGTAGTGAATAATATTGGTCATAACTATATTGATGACACCGCTGAGTTGAGTAGTGGCGGCAGTGACGAGGTAATAAATATTAATCAGTTGTCCTTAGAAAATTATCCCCCAATTATTATATCACTATATATTGCAATCAAATGGGTTAAAGGTTCAAAAGGAAAAATGCAGTTTCTTTGCAGAGTTTGTTACGTATTTAGGATATAAAATTTCGCAAGAAGGCGTACATACGTGTCCCGATAAGGTCAAAGCCATTAGTAACACTCCCACCCCTACAAACGTCAGCGAATTACGGTCATTTTTAGGAATGGTAATGTATTATGCCAAGTTTGTTCGGAACATAAGTTTATTCTGGCGCCGCTTTATAATCTGTTACGGTCGGGAATAAGTTTCGTGTGGGACGAGCAGTGCGAAACGGCATTTAGGAAAGTAAAGTCTTTGTTGTCTTCCAGTGCAGTATTAGCACACTACTCTCCTGATCTGCCGCTGATACTAACAACTGACGCCAGTAGCGTAGGGGTTGGTGCAGTTATCTCACACGAGACACCGCACGGTGAGCGTCCCATCGCTTACGCATCGCGGTCGCTTACTAAGGCCGAGCGTGCGTATGCACAAATAGACAGAGAAGCTCTCGCTATCGCGTACGGTGTTAGGAAGTTTCATCAATATGTTTATGGTAGACGGTTCACTTTGAGAACAGACCATAAACCATTGACGTGTATATTTGGCAGCAAGGCTGGTATTCCCGTAATGGCCGCCAGTCGTATGCAGAGATGGGGAGTACTGCTATCAGGATATAATTATGACATCGAATATGTCCCGTCAGCTAAAAATAGTGCAGATGCCTTATCGAGGTTACCATCACACCATACTCAGCCAAGTGCAGTAACTGAAATAACATACTTAAACTTTGTAGAGGATTTTTTGCCAGTTACACACATTGATGTTAGAAAGGCGTCTGCTACTGATACGGTATTGAGTAGAGTCCTTTTATACACTCAATCTGGATGGCCGACTCAGTGTACCAACGAGACATTAAGGCCGTATTTTACTAGACGTCATGAAATTTATACTGAAGGTAATTGTTTGATGTGGGGTTACAGAATAATTATTCCCTTGTCATTGCGTTCCCAAATTCTCAAACAGTTGCATAGTAGCCACATGGGCATAGTAAAAACAAAATCATGCGCTCGTAACTACGTGTGGTGGCCGAAAATTGATGCTGATATTGAGGAACTGTGTCGAAGCTGTGCTACATGCGGGGCCGAGCTGCCGGCGCCACCTCGCGCGCCGCCGCATCCATGGCCATACATAACACAACCATGGTCAAGGTTACATATCGATTTCCTGGGTCCTTTACATGGAATGAAATTTTTTGTTATTATAGATTCGACATCGAAATGGTTAGAAGTATTTAATATGACACGCACCACAGGTAGTGCAGTAGTTAAAGTATTAAGGAGTTTGTTTGCTAGGTTTGGGCTTCCCTTAGAAGTAGTATCAGATCAAGGCCCACCATTTACGAGTGGTGAGTTCCAAGGCTTTCTAAGGGCTAATGGTATAAGACAAACGTTTTCTCCAGCATATCATCCCGCGTCAAATGGCGCAGCAGAAAATGCCGTGAAGACATGTAAAAATGCGATCAAAAAGGCTTTCACAAGTGGGGTCGATATCGATGCAGCATTACAGACATTTTTATTAGCTTATAGGAATACGACACATAGTACGACGGGAGAATCACCAGCTCAAATTTTGCAAAAACGACCGCTACGTTCGCGATTAGATCTGTTACGACGGGATAGAACCGTTGTCGATCGCGTAAGTGACGCACAGCGTCGCCAGACTGATTACGCTGGTGGTAGGATGCGCGAACTCGAGACAGGTGAACCAGTTTGGTTCAGGGACTACAGAGGTCAACAAAAATGGGAAAAAGGGACTGTAGTACATACCGAACGAACACGTATTTGTGTCAATGAAAGTAACGGTCGACAACATACTAGGCACATAGATCAGGTTCGTCGTAGGTCACGCATGTCTAATGTTCCCTGTCCGGATATTGACGCAAGGGTGGGACCTGACGATCAGGAGAGTGGTCATTCTAGAAACACCCCTACTATTGAACATGGTTCAAAAAGTAAGGAAGAGGATGAAATTAAGAGAGGAGGAGGAACCGATAGGAGTAAGCACCCTGAGGCGCAGGAAATAGACGAGCATTTCAGTACGCCTCCACGGTCCATGTCACCAGCACAGGCTATATCCGATTATAAACCTTCGCCATCAGTGTCGCGTCCCACAAGAGTCCGCAAACCTGTAATAAGATTTCAGGTCGAATGATTGTGTGCCTTTTTGTTGTTTAGGATATATAGTGTTAAGGAAAGTGGAAAAACTTAAGTTTTAATTTAAGGGTGGAGGTGTAAGGTATTTGATAATATGTTATTAATAAATTAGTCAATAAGTAGTAGGTAGTCCGATATATATTTTGAATATGTCACTTCTGCAATATACATCATTTGAGTTAGAGGTTACTCGTATTATTTATAATAAATCCATACATATTTCTCAGTTTGTAGACGTTGACCTTGAATTAATAAAACCATGATGGTGTGAAGTAATATGCTGCTTAACATGAGCAGTTAGACGTTCAGTTATTAGTTTTTCAAGTATTTTTTCAAAAATGATAAGGATAAAGATAGGCCTGTAGTAATATACTTGTTGCTTTTCTCCTGATTTGAAAATAGGGGCTACTAAAGCTTCTTTCTTTCTTTCTTTCTTCTTTCTTCTTTTTATGATTGATTTAGATATGAATAATGATACTAATTTATACATTTTTAGTATAATATAGCAGCTAGGTGGACCACTCGTCTCAAAAGGAGCGAGCGCGTCACCTACCGCCTGACGCAGGTGCTCACTGGGCACGGTTGTTTCGGCGCGTACCTGCACAGGATAGGACGCGAGGCCACGGCACAATGCCACCATTGTGATAGCGACCAGGACACCGCACAGCACACGCTCGAGGCGTGCCCTGCGTGGGCCGGCGAGCGGCGGATCCTGGTCGATCGGATCGGGCAAGATCTCTCTCTGCCAGCAGTAGTGTCGGCTATGTTGGCAGAGAACGAAAATTGGAATGCAGTGGTCTCCTTCTGTGAGAGCGTCATGCTCCAGAAGGAGACTGCAGAGCGGGATCGGGAGAGGGCCGATCCCGCTCGAAGAAGAAGGAGACGGCGCCGGGGTAACAACCGCCCTGGCGCCTAATTCCGATACGCCTGAAAACCCCTGCCGTTGCTATAAGGTGGGGGACCTCTGGGTTCGCGGGTGCGTAGATTGGGGAATCTGCGTGCCCACACCAAGCGACCCAAGAGAATACGGTAGCACGCATGTGGTCACGCGCTGCCGTGGGATGCTTTGGGGGATCCTTTACAATCCCCCTGGGGGGGTGACCGCTTTACAGTCACCCTCTCCGAGATGTGCCAATAGGCGTGGCACCAGTGGGCGGCTCTAGTGTGATCATACGAGGACCTGGAGCCTCCCTTAGTTGCCGAAGATGACCGCCCCAGTGGTTTTAGCCGGTAGGAGTCCGGCATACCCCTTCGTCCTTCCCCGGGGCGAAGGAAGTTCATGAAGAATTTCCACTGGGCACCAATAAAAAAAAAAAATAAAAAAAAAAAAAAACGTTGACCACTCGTCCCGTGAGTGTAGTATAAGTACAACAAGTCTCCTTATAAGGCTGTGAAATAAGACAACTGGTACTCAATATTCTATCTAAAAGAAGAGCATACTCCTGTACGCCAAAAAAGTTATTTGGTAAACTTCGCACAATACCATTTTAACGCCAGCATAGCAAATAATGAACGCTGGTAGACGTTGATAGTCATAATTGTATGATGTACGTTACCACACATAGAGAGTAGTTGTTTTTAATGTATGCTTGAATAATGAAAAGCCGGGACCATACATTAGGTAGACCATAAATGTTTAAGAAAATTTGAATAAAATTTATAAGTAACATAATCAATTATATAAAGGTATTGTCCTTGGAATAATAATAATCCAAAGGTTGTCTGTAATAGATCGGTTTTAGCGATAAGACCGCCTATTGTGCCACGCTAACAACTGTAATTAATAATCCTTCACATTTTCATATTCCCTCCGCGCATCCGTACAGTGCAGTGGGGGTCTAATTCGCTGCTCATTATAATTAAGATTATACTATATCGCGATCGATTCCCGGCTCGTGAGTTGTTTTCTGGTAGTGTACTATTGTGTTTAGTGCTCGCTGCGTAAGTTTTTAACGTTCCAATAAAATTTTATTGTGTTAAATAACCGAAATTATCTCTAGGTAAGTACATTTATTTTTGTTACTACTGAAGGTCATAGATTATACACTAATATTGAAAACTGCAGGTATCACGAAATAATTAGTGCTTCTGTTCCGTTATCTGTCGCTCGTTCTTTGCCGAGTTAAACGTGTCTATTTATTTTGTCATAAATTAAAACCAACTTTTGATATTATAACTATGTCGACAAATAATGATGACCCGCCTGACCGTGGTGGGGATATTTTTCGTAGAAGTAATGTCACTAACAGGTCCCCAACCTCCGCCAATTCAAAACGGTTATTTAGCGAAATATCTCCATCGCATATTTCACCTGAGGAAGTCTAAGCGGCTGCAAAAGTCGGATTCTATAGGAAACACCTCGTCAATTTTAAATGTTAGCGACGCGAGCAATGCTGATTATTGTGAACTAGGCATCTGAGGCATCAGCATATCTCAAAAATTAACGACCTTGTTAATGATCAGGGGTCACGCATTAATATGGCGAATAAATCCGCGGTCATAGATATTACTCAGCGAGTAACGGCCATCGTATCTTTGTTATCAAATAAATCGTCTTACAATTAAACGAAGTCAGCGAACACGGAACGTGAATTAGACAAAATTAAATCGAATACATGTGTTAATAACAGTCAGCAAGTAAATAAGGTATCATATGCTGATTCATTAAAACTCCGTTTAGCGAAAGTTGCTCCGCCGATAGAGTCGCGCGTTCCGCTTCCCTGCGTAGTGGCATATCCAACCGCGGAGTGATCAGCTGATTATGCGTCATCGTCCGCTACAAAACAGGCCTTAATTAAAGCTATTAATCCTAGCGACGATGGTTTTCAAATCGTAGGCGTTAAAAAAACCGCGAAATCAGGTGTTGTATTACGCGTCGCGAACGAGAAACAACTCGCAATACTTCAATCTGTTGACGCTATTAGATCCGCTGGCTTACGTTTGAAAAGCCAAAAGGTCGCAAACCGCGTATCTCAATTAAGGATGTCCCTTCTTCTATGGAAGATCGCGCTTTTCTGACAGCGTTATACCGTCAAAATATTAAAGACGGGTTGGCATTTACTGAGGATGAGTTTATAAAATCTACTAAAATCACTCGCAGGCGTTCCATAGAAAACGGGCGGAAATGGATAGGCATAAAAATAGAATCCGAAGTGCGTAAACACCTGGTCACTACCAAGAATAAATTATTTGTTGATTGGGTCACTTGTAGTTTTATTGATGATGTCGAAGTAGTCCGCTGTTTACATTGCCAATATTTCGGTCATGTTAGGAAGCATCGCATAAATAAAACCCCTACGTGTGCTAACTGCGCCGAGGCATATGAAACATGGAGTGCCCTCGTAAGGACAATTTAGATCATTCAGCGATATGCGTGGCGTGTAAGCGCTTTAAAAAACCATGCGATCATCGTTGCGGTTTTCAGGATTGTCCTACCTATAAGCTCAAGCTCGAACAGTTAATCCTAAATACAAACTACTAAGGATGACTTACACAATAAATAATCTTAATATTGCACAATTAAATCTTCATAACGATAGGGTGGCCACGTCGGAGTTAGATAAACTAATTTTAGATTATAAGTTAGATGTTGTCCTTATTCACGAACAATATCAAAAAGCAAGTTTACGTCAAAAAGTAGTACAATTAGATGGCAAAGCACGAGCTGGAAATTATGTTTCACATTCAACTAACTTGACACACTGTGCTGTCGCGGAGGTTTCAACAGCACTCTATAAAGTTTACGTTGTCAGCTGTTATTTTCAATATTCAGACCCTGTTGCCCCTCACATACATAATCTTCGCCACGTTCTGCGGTCGCTTTCAGGCCGCAAAATAGTCATTGGTGCTGACGTTAATGCGTCATCATCACTCTGGTATGGCAAAGTACGGTCCACCGATTTTGAACGACGTTGTGCTGTCGAGGGTTTCATCGCCGAGATGAACCTTTCAATACACAATACCCCTGACGCACCACCTACATTTTGCAGCCAAATGGGCGAGTCTTGCATTGACGTCACACTATCTAGTGCAAACGTTCGCTTGGATAGGTGGCGCGTCCTTCCGGACGCGTCGTGTAGTCATCACCGCCTGATCGTGTAGCAATTTGTACCTATATTGATACAAGATTCTCAGAATATTAAATCAAATTTTAGACACAAATCTAAAGGAGCGAACTGGGATTTCTTCAGCTCACTTTTTGCGTCTCATGCCAGAGACTTCACTCGTGATGGGCTGTCAGCAGAAGAAAGTGCCGAAATAATGTCGGACACATTTACATACTGTGCTGACGTCGCCGTAGGTTGCGGATCAATAACCAATACTCGTAGATGTGATTGGTGGAATAGTTACTTAACTGAAGAACGTAAATGTTTTCGCAAGGCGCGCAAAAAAGTTAAAAACAACAAGTCACGGGATATACATTCACTGTAACATTAAATAAATTCAGATATGCTAGATCTAGTTAAAGAGCCGTGATAGCAAAATCGAAGGAAAATCTGTTACACAAAATAGTGGAAACACTCGATAGAGAGGGTCTGTGGTCTCCTCTGTACCATGAGTTTAAAGCCAACAGATCAGTTGATCTTGCTTATATCCGAACATTAAAATTAACAATATGTATACCACTGGTATTGAAGAGACCACGGAGGCTCTTCTCAATAGTCTTATACCTGATGATCTACCTGAAAAACATAACATGTATCATCAACAGATCAGATCGTGGGCTGCTGAGCCACCGGTATCGCCAGCAGCCGACCTTCCATCCACTGACGAATTCATAAACATTGTCAATAAACTGCCACTTAATAAAGCATCTAGGGAAGATAAAATTTGATTAAAGAAGCTTGTAAAACATCCGGTGACTCTATATTGACCGTTCTTAGGCGCTGTATTGCTGAAGGCATTTTCCCTCGTTTATGGCGTTCCGGTTTTATACGCATAATACCAAAAAGCGGTGACAAGCTCCTAAATCGTACCGGCCTATAACTTTACTACTGTCTTTAGGTAAACTTCTCGAGCGTCTTATAGTTCCACGTTTGCTGCCAGATGGAACGAAATTTCATAACAACCAATTCGGCTCCACAATAGGAAAATGTACTATTGACGCAGCAATCAGCAGCAGCAGTCAGGAAAACAGTAAATTCATCAGAACATAAGCATATAATAGGCATCTTCCTTGATATCTCTGGTGCCTTCGAAAACGCGTGGTGGCCTATGCTACTACTTAAAACGAAAGCTCGTGGTTGCTTTAAAAACATCTACACTCTCATTTATTCACATTTCGCAAACGGATCTGTAAAACTTAAACTAGGTCATCATGCTGTGTCGCAGGAACTCACGATGGGATGTCCTCAAGGATCCGTTATCGGTCCTTATCTATGGAACATAGGATTCGATGATTTTCTAGCGATTCCATTGCCGTACGGTTGTTCATTGACTGGTTACGCAGACGACGGCCTTCTGCTTATTCAGTCAAGTACAAGAGCGGACCTTGAAAAATTGGCGGATACTTGTTTACGTTTAATCTCTAGGTGGGGCGAACGGAACCGCTTAATGTTTGCACCGCAAAAATATTTCAAATAATTTTAAAAGGCAATCTTAAGGTATCACCATGCATTAAATTCAATAATATTACCGTTAAAAGAAAAGAGTCAGCTAACTACCTCGGTCTTGTATTAGAGATACATTTTACATTCGTTGAACACATTAGATCTGTAGGTGAAAAAGCTAAGAGAAACTTCTATGCCCTGACAAGGATATCAACAGCTACATGGGGTCTTTCATTTTGTACTTTAAAAACTATTTACGGGGCTACTTACTTGGGTTGTATATGCTATGGTTCACCTGTATGGGCCGATAGGGCTACTATCGGCGCGGTACGACGTAAACTGCTCCAAAGCCAGCGCTTAGCGTTGATATTCTTGTGCAAGGCATATAAAACAGTAAGTACTGAAGCTCTGCCTGTGCTGGCAGGTGTTTTGCCAGTCGATCTTGAAATACAGCGACGTGCTGCCATGTACTACTCAACGCGAGAAAACATGGACGCGGAATTTCTACTACAACGCGATCGTGTTAGGATCTGCAGATTGTTTAAACCACAGGGTGGAGTTTGGGAAGAATTCTTGGCTTCCGGAGTTGTTTACTATACAGACGAAGGACGACGTTACGACAGGACGAATTTCCGTGCGTTCAGGCATTTTTGCCATACCTACTATTGGAATTAGTCACAATAGCTCACAACATAGGACCCGTAATTACACAAACATTTTTGCCGTGCGGTGCCGGCTCGGAATACCACCACCCCATCTCCTTCCGTGGGTGTCGTAAAAGTCGACTAAGGGATTAGCCGGAGGATGGGCAGCAGCGTCCTTAGAATACATTAACAACTCAACTGCGATCGCCAACCCGTCTGCCAAGCGTGGTGATTATGGCAAAACCCCCATTGAGCCCACAGCACAACCATATCGGTCGTTGTGGTAATCTTTGGGGGAGGCCTGTGTCCAGCAGTGGACTTGATTCGGTCGAAATGAAATGAAACATTTTTGTACCCGTGGTGCTTGGCAACTAGTCTTACCCTAGTTGTACACTACAGTATACTATAGTATTTTCTCGGTCTCCTGCTTGCTACGGAGGGAAGCGGAACGTATATTCTTTCCTACTCCTCCATTTTCTTTTCCGATTAATTTCGTTGCGGGTTCCAAGAGCTCTTTACTTCTCTGGGACACACCGACCTTCATTGGTCAGTGTTCTTTTCGGTGGTCGCCATTGTAGATCCTGGCTTACAGGAGTTATAATGGTTGGGAATGTGTGGCGGGCTTGTCCCAACA
This sequence comes from Diloba caeruleocephala, assembly GCA_947459985.1. NCBI lineage: Eukaryota > Metazoa > Arthropoda > Insecta > Lepidoptera > Noctuidae > Diloba > Diloba caeruleocephala. Next base: position 13,613,773 of record OX381620.1, on the reverse strand, counting down.
AAAAAAAACCTTCACATTATTTTGGTGTACAATAAAGTTTCTATTCTAATTTTGTATATTTGTTCCTGATATTTTTGGAAGGCTGTGATAGCTTTTTTCGTTCAAAATGAATTCGTACTTCAAAATAAATCATAGCAATAGCTCTAATTAATAAATGTAAATGATTATTATGTAAACAGTAGTACATACAATGAGCAATTTTTTTTTCAAAAACGGCTATTTGATATAGATATTTTTAAGTTATTTTATTTTATCCACCGTACAATTTTAATCAAAAAATTAGTTTCGTTGCACGCAGTAATCACTCACAGTGTCTTGATATTTTTTAGTGCGGTATGTTGTTTGAAATACAAAAATCCTGCGACCACGAATGCTGCAAAGTATTCGAAACGTCAGGAAAAACAAAAATCCTCAGAGGATGTCAAAATCAACTGAGTTGAAAGCACTGCTAAAGTCTAATAAAACTTACAATACTCCATCTACGAATAAAACCAACACAGTAAGGAGTTTGTTCTCCGTGGCCAGTCGTATGTCATCGGTTATTTTAAATATTGCGGTTACAGTTCTATGGCCTGGACGGAACCCAGACTGGTACGGACTTAGCAGGCTATTAGAGGAGAGATTTATTATTTACTATGAATGATTATAAATGTATTGTATTAGCAAAAACGATGACTATTAAGGAAATGTCGCTAAAGTGTTCATACTATTAGGAATAAAAGTATAAAAGAGTTAGATTTTAATTTAAAAAAACAGCTATTACTGTCCCGCTGCGGGGCTCGCGCTTTTTTTGAGGATGAGAAAGGTTACGCGTTAGTCCACCACGCTTGCCTACTGCGGGTTGGCAGACTACACATACCATTAAGAACATTATTGGAGCCCTCGCAAGTGTGCAGGTTTCCTCACGACGTATTCTTTCACCATTAACGCAAGTGATAATCAACTTCTGATCCGCACATGAATCCGAAAAGACAGAGGTGCGGGCGGGGATCAAACACATACTCAGTCAAAACATTTGACTCAGTATGTGGAATTTGTATCCAGATCGGGCCAGCAAATACTTTTTGCGTGTAAGCGATGCTTGCCGAAAGACACCAAAATAAAAGTTCATGTATCAAGCCTGAATAATTTGAAACAACATGTAAGAAGGGTACATGAGTCACAATATGTACAGTTTGAAGAGATTGTTAAGGCGGGCTCTAACCGGGGCAAGATAAAAAGAACTCATTCTGACAATATTAATGATGATAGCACAAGTAGCAGTAATCCAACTCCCGTTAAAAGAAGAATACAACAGGGTCGACAGCTGAGCATCGGGGAATCATTCGGGATTGCAGCTACTGGCAGCGGTGTACCCCAAGCCAAAGTGGACAAATGTATAGTAATTTTTTTTGTTTCAAACATGATTCCTTTACATTTTGTCGAAAGCAAGTCTTTTGGTGCGTTGATAAAAACGTTAAACCCGAGCAAAAATTCAATTTCAAGAAGAACTTTGAACGGATTAACGATTAACGTTAACTTGCGTTATTTCTTGCGAAATGTAACGCTTTAACGTTTAATGAAGCTAACTTTTTTTGTAGCGGATTAACGATTAACGAAGTTAACTATTTGATTAACGGTGCCCAGCTATGGTCTCTGCTATGTACCTTTTTTACTAAGTTATGAAAATAAATGCTTTTGTGTACACTGCTGCAGTTTGGTATACTATTTCGGAGACAAGTTTTTTTTTTCATTATTTATCATCATCAACCCAACAAAGGATTTACAAACTCATAACAGTTTCTTATCTAAGGTAACAGAATGTTTATCTTACAAATAACTAAAATACTTACCTATAAGCAAAGTTAAGAATGACTCTACCACTTATCAATTATAAACGCAAATTACAAAATAAATAATTTTATCTTAAAATTATGTATCTAAACATATATCTTTACAACAACCAAAAATATTAAATATGCAAATAATAACTAAAATTCAACCCCACTGGGCAGTCGTTATCTCACTATGGGATAAGGTAGTCCTGGAGGGAAGATTAAAGTAGCTGCTTGATTTCTTCCTACCTTATGATAAAAAAAAAGTATATCAAAAGAAAAAGTAAATTAAGTAGCTTACAGAACGCAGGGCAGTTTGTGGCGAGCTGAATGTGAGTGGCGACACTGCGTACCCGAATGCTCCAGAGAGTCGGTCAGGGCCTCGTCTCCGGCTTGCCTTTATTGGTTGGTTGGAGTGGTACCCCATGAGTGCCCGTAGGATTTTCAACTCTGGCTTGCCTTAGTTGGCCGATCAGAGGGGGGCCGCCAGAGCTATATGCTCGGGGGTGGAAGTGTCTAATGGCGTAATAACGGGGAAACCCGCTCCGAGTCTTCGAGACGCGCGATGGTAAAACCGGTGCCGCATCTCTCTACACCCCTAGCCGCTCACACCGGTGTTGCTCCTTGTCGCCTGTAGTGGTGGCCATTTAGGGGGCCCATCTTGTGACTGGCAAGTCACCGTCTGCCACAGAATTTCACTTTAAAGGTTGAAAGGCAGACGCCGTTTTTTCCGTTTTTCTTAGTATTCAATCCATTTAGCACCCATTCCAATAGACCTTATACTTGTAGTTCCATTTCATACAATAGTTTTATACCTCCGGGGACAACCCGAGACTGCATTTTATAGTGCAGCCATGGAGAGTCCCCGGTTAGTGTCCCATTACATTTTAGATTAAAATTCTCTAAAGGGCCTCTGCGAGTTGGACCTTAGACCATATAACCAATGGACGAGTAACGCGCACAATTCTACGAACAAAACATTCTGTCAATTTTGAAGGGGGACGAGGTAGACACTACATTGATATTGTCGCACACTTACTCAAAAGTATTTTGTGTCTTTATAAACGCACACATATAGAAATCTTCAACACTAGATTTTTTGCACACTAATAGAACAAACACGTTAACATACAAAAAATCACGACTATGAGACAGCCGGAAAAAAAGGAAAGAGACCAGTATCGATTTCTTGTTTCGATTTCTTTTAATAAGATATATTGATAGTTTCAGTTACTCTTGGGAATTGGGAAGTATTCAATAAAATAATAACCATACGTCAAAATAAGTTCACAAAAAACATCCTACAGTTATTTATTGATTCTTAAAATGGATTAATTTTGTATAAATGTGTCTTATGCATTTCTTAGGATCGGTTTTCTTAGCTAGATATGAAATTCTCGTATCAACATATTTATTCATGACTAATTTGGCTAATTCTAATTCGTGATTAACAAATATATCGGTGTTATGGATATCAATATTTGGAAACAATTTCTTACCGACCAAGGAATGAAGAGCTTTTGTAACTATAAATTTTGTGTTTAACTTTTTATTGCCATCAAGACCCTGTCTTATAATTTTTTCACACAACAGACATAACAATATCACACTTGGCGACGCATACTTTAAGTAACCTTTTGTCTTATGATATGTAAGGCTCTTATCATCAGATGGACCAAATAGGCCTTTAAGGCAATCATCATTTCATCATCATTTCGGCCGAATGAAATCCACTGGACACAGGCCTCCCCCAAAGATCACCACAACGACCGATATGGCTGTGCTGTGGGCTCAATGGGGGGTTTTGGCCATAATCGCCACGCTTGGCAATCGGGTTGGCGATCGCAGTTGAGTTGTTAATGTATTCGAAGGACGCTGCCGCCCATCCTCCGGCTAATCCCTTAGACGAGTTTACGACACCCACGGGAGGAGACGGGATAGTAGTATTCTGAGCCGGCACCACACGACAAGGCAATCACATTGAATTTTTTTAGATAAAGAAGACACTACAAAACCTTATATGTATTCAACTACCTTTTCACCAAATGGCGAGAGATACACTTAACATTCCAAAATCCAAATCAGCAGTGTCTTCAGATTCTACATGTTTTTCCGTGTCTACTGTACGGTCCGGTATTCCGTGTGGTGTCCGGATTAAGAATATAGCACCACTCCATCTCCTCCCGTGGATGTCGTAAAAGGCGACTAAGGGAATCTAAACCATACTGTGCTCACCAACCCACCTGCCAAGCGTGGTGAGTATTGGCAAATACCCTCCAGAATTATAACTCAGTTGTGAAAATCTATGGGGAAGGCCTTTGTTCAGCAGTGGACGTATAAATGGTCGATATGATATGACTGTACGGTTAATTTTGTCGGTGGAGGAACAGGTTAAAATATTTATATTTTCTAAGGGTATGCAATTGGTCCGCGTTCCAGTTACTGATAGCTCATTATGTATTAAACGCTTTTTGTAAATTGACTCAAATTGCTGCGATTGCTTTTTTCATGAACTACTGAGTTGGAATCGTCTATATGGCAATTTAAATCTGTGGTATTTCCCCCTACCTCACCTTCTTTCTTACTGACTACACCTCTTTTCATCTGGTGTTAATATTAATTTGTTGATATTTACGCCAATACATCTATAACTGAAATAAACTTACGGACTTTTTCACGCTACTAGTTATGTACACACGGCTACACATGAAGCTATACATATCTGGTTTAAGCTGATCTCTCATCGTAAGGAAAACATATACACACCTATATTTAATACACACCTAATTTGAACATACGTGCAGCAAAGCCAATCGTGCATATATTTTCATTAAATATCTACATAATTATTTCTTTATTTTCCGTCGTTTCGAACCCTCGACTAATGTTATTATATCATGTGTTTTTTTTACTACGAACATTAATATTATAAATTAAATTTTTATCGTTATCGAACTAATCAAAAATTAATACTCACACTTACCACACTGTTCAAAATGGCGAAATTGTCTGTTTAAATTTTTATCTTGTGCCATAAGTAATAAAGTCTAAAATTGTAAAAAATATTAAAAAGTAGTCTCGTGTTATCGTAGAAAATAATCTATTATTAGTTATTTAAACTTCGAATGTAAGTTCTGGGCGGTAAGGTCCGATATTGTTAATCAAAAAAAGGTAGTCTCGTGGGGAGTGCGGCTGATGACTTAAATTTGGACCTTTTTACTATTGCTTCGCAATTCGAAACTTTCTTCCAATGATATAACGAATATAATTCTATAGATATGTCCAAGCACCGATCCGATTATTTCGTACTCGATTGCTGAATTGATAATGTTCTCGATCCATATTGACGATAATGATTTGAATAGAAAGAAGGTATAAATTATATCAAAAACAATTTCATATGAAATCTAATTCTATCTTTTTGTATATTAGAGGTATTTGACATTTTTTTGCACAGGGTAACTGCACAGGTCTGTGTTTTTTATGGAGCACACACAGTGAAAACGATTCTAACTATGTTAAAAATCGATTACCAAAATAGTTTTTATAAACGCGTTAGATTGTTTGATCTTATACCTTGGCAGAAGGGAATCGTCGTGCGTGTCGCGTCCTTTGGTTAAATGGTCTAAGTGTTGGAGCCATGTCCCCGCGTAAGCCTATCAAAAGACCGGGGTCCCCCTTACAGGTGATATAAACCCGTGTAAAAGAGAAACATAACTAAAATTAATATAGATCCAATTGTACTTTAGATGAATTGAAATCTAGAATTATATAAAATAGGAAATTTTATTTAAATCATAAATGTTTTTAGGTAGGTCACATTTTTCGGAGACTTGTACGTAGGTACCATAGACGTAGTAGTAAGTATCATCTGGCGAGTGGCGACTGGCGACGCGGAGACATTCATTCATGAGGTTGCAGTTTCGACGTGGGCTGTCATTTCCAGAAATCATTCGTTCATTGTTTTATGTCCCGTTCGTTTTGGATTTGGGCCGGAATTTTTCGGAAATAGTGTAAATGATTATAATTCCTTTGTGTAAGTAATTCTTGTAGTGTAAAGATATATATTACTAATAAATCGGAAAGTCAGTATCACCGATGCTATTATCAAATAGACGATGTATCACAGTATCGCATCATGTGTTTATGCTAACTTGATGAATTAGCTTTTTTTTACTATTTTAGAGTGTAGAACTAAGAAACCAGGCATCATGGATCGTCTTCTACGTCTCGGAGGTGGTATGGCTGGTTTATCGCAGGCGCCACCGCCAACAGATGCGCCTGCTGTTGATACTGCCGAACAAGTATACATCTCGTCTCTGGCACTATTAAAGATGCTAAAACATGGTCGTGCAGGCGTACCTATGGAAGTTATGGGGCTCATGTTAGGTTTGTATTTAATAATTCTGAAACTAATGATAAGAAATCTTCAAAATTGCTGCATCATGTTGGCTGTTGCTTATAATAAAAAATACACTGACCGTCACCTTGCCTTGTGTTATAACCGCAGTTACTTGGTTCTTTTAGACGATTTAATAATTACTATTTTTTTATTTCCAGGAGAATTTGTTGATGACTACACAGTTCGTGTGATTGATGTGTTTGCCATGCCACAGACTGGTACTGGGGTGTCAGTAGAAGCTGTGGACCCTGTATTCCAAGCCAAAATGTTGGACATGCTTAAACAGACTGGTCGACCTGAGATGGTTGTTGGATGGTCAGTATTTACCCTGTTTAACAATAAATAGTTAACCTCTCACATTTCAATTGCCGGCATCGGTGTAGACATAATAGATTTTTAATCGTGTCTTGTTTTACGACATGCAATGAGTTAACAGGTATACTGTTGCTGACTGCAAGAAATAAGAAAATTCAGTCTGGTTCTCATATTATTCAGTCCCCATAATTGTTATTACATTTTCGTCATCTTCACCTTGTGATATTTGTTACCTATTTAGTCTCTTATGCCCAGTAATATCTTTAAACTGTAAAGTGTTTTTTCAACACAGTAGTAAACACTACTGATTGGCAGCAGAATATCTTGCACTGCAGTGGTACCTACCAAGCTGGACTCTTTTATTTAATTAATTTCTATGGAAGACTTACAGCAAAACAACAAAATAAAGAAAGTAAAGTAAAAAGAAAAACACCTAAATTTATTTCTTTATTATGAACCAAATGCCAATTTTTTAATTAATTTAGATAAAATTAATTAGTCTAGAACATTTAAATGATGGCTTTTACTACAGACTTTTATCCCCATTTTTAGCCACCCAAAAGTAGATTTAGTAGATACCATTGTTTTCATCGACTGACTTAAAAAATAACAGATATTCTATACAAACTTGCACCCCCTATTTTTCCCCCTAATGTACAATTTATAAAAACACTGAAACATATATTTCTTTATTTGGACCCAAAAAAGCCAAATACCAATTTTCTTAGACCTAATTTATTAAATGATGGAGTTTTATAAGTTAATCATATATTTCAACCTCTATTTTGGTGGCAGGTATAAATTATAGTTGATCACTAGTCTGCATGGCCCCGCCCGACTTTATAGAGTTATTTTACTTTTTAGGGTTTTTATTATTCTTATTTTGTGTAGGATTTTTGATGTCGATATTTTATTTGTTTAAATCATTTTATTTCTTTTTAGTGTAAATAAATGTAAGAGCTTTTTCCAAGTTAGGCATCAGTAGAATTATATTTATATGAAACCAATTCGAGAATATGTTAAATACTAAATTAAATAAGAATAACTTAAATTAGTTACTAATCTCGGAAGAACCGGTAACTATTGAAACATCATCTAGATAAGCACATTCAATTAAACCAGGTTATTGAAGTTGGTTAAAAAACTAATCATCATCATCATTTCAGCCAGACGACGTTCACTACTGAACAAAAGCCTCCTCATAGATTAACACCATAGTGTCATCATTTTGGGAGGAATTTGCCAATACTCACCATGCTTAACAGGTGGGTTGGTGAGTGCAGTATGGCTACTGTTCCACAGAAGGGACGCTACTGCCCATCCCTCTGGTTTAGTCCCTTAGTCTACTTTTACGACGTCCACGGGAGGAAATGGAGTGGTGCTATATTCTTAACACCACAAGAAATGAGGTTTATTGTTTATATTGTATAGACTTTTTGTGTTGTGAGATTTTGTATTTTACTGTTTAATTGTATTTTTATGAAGGCTGCAGTGCCTGCTGTGGCGATTAAATAAATAAATACTAAAAGTATTGTTATTACTTCATGGTCACGACTTCAGACTAAAAGCTATCGACACCACCAGTACTACAAGACCAGCACAACAAATCTGTTGATTGTCAATTATTAGTGTGCGTGATCTTGTTATTTATACTCCGTTCGGAGTGAACACTAGGTTGTCATGAAATGGTCAGTTCACAGTAATTGATCAGTTTTCAATAATTAATACATGTTCTCTTAGAAGTTAGCTGATTATTGTTGAAACAAATTCTGTGCCATGAAACCACATTATAGACGAGGCTGTCGCATTATAATCATATTTAGTGCCGTTTGTTGTATTAACATGGATATTGTCTTGTCGTAGAATGTATCCGATTTTAAATCATTGAAGGAAACACAGCTCATATAGTTTCTGGTTTCATTCAAAATGCTAAACAAATTCGTTGTAGGGTGACACATAAGCAGTGTACTAATATTAATATAAATGTTGCATGAGTACACTGGATCTCATGGATACTATTATTTTTACCACTTCTGTGGACGCTTATGGAATGCTGGGAGTTGGCCTATTTGTATGTTTTAGACTACTATAATGTTGCATACTGATTGATTGTGTCAACTGATTTATTATTATTACTTTACAGGTACCACTCTCACCCTGGCTTCGGTTGTTGGTTATCAGGTGTTGACATAAACACTCAGCAATCCTTTGAAGCTCTATCAGAAAGAGCTGTTGCTGTTGTTGTTGATCCTATACAATCAGTTAAGGGAAAAGTAGTGATTGATGCATTCCGTCTCATCAACCCCAATATGATGGTGCTCGGGCAGGAGCCGAGGCAAACCACATCAAATTTAGGCCACCTACAAAAACCATCAGTTCAGGCCCTCATTCATGGGCTCAACCGTCACTACTACTCTATTAGCATAAACTACAGGAAGAATGAATTGGAACAGAAAATGCTGCTGAATCTACACAAAAAATCCTGGATGGATGGCCTCACTTTATCAGACTACAAAGAACACTGTTCCATTAATGAGACAACAGTTACAGACATGTTGGACTTAGCTAAAAATTACAATAAGGCATTAGAAGATGAGGAAAAAATGACGCCAGAACAGCTAGCCATTAAGAATGTAGGCAAACAAGATCCTAAGAGGCATTTAGAGGAGAAAGTTGATGTTCTGATGTCAAACAACATAGTGCAGGGTCTAGGAGCCATGCTTGACACCATGGTGTTCAAATGATCGTCTTGTGAGACTTTTGTACTGTTACATGTTAAGGCTATAGCTCAGTGGTAATAAATGAATCCAGTCTCACATTTTATCTCTATTGATTGTATGATACTTTTAATTTACTTAATGTACTAAACAAAAATAAAACAGTTTTTCATAATTATATGATTTATTCAATAGAAAAGTTGCTGAGGAGCTATTTGGTTGCGAATTGTGATAAGTCTTTTCTCAACCGTAGGATAGTCGCTCAAATTGGCGAAATTAATGTCAAACATTGGTTTCAAATCTTTTTGTGACGTTACTATGTTTCTTATAATTCCACGTGTTTTGATAAATGCTGCTTCAGGATCATCCATGGTGACCTGCAATCGAGAATATGCTAGTGATCTAAAAAAATCATGAAATTAAGAATTTCAGTATTTTAACTTACGGAGTCCCAGAATAGGCCAGGGCATTGCCGATGTAAATTTTCATAGATATCTCCTTTGAGACCCGCAGAATTATCTAGTAACATCTGATAGAATAAAAATGAGAAAAACAATATATTATTTATCACATACCTTAATGTGTGGAATATGGAATATGTTTAAATGTGATTGTAACACAACAACTGATAAATTTCAAAATCTGAAGATGTTCGATTAGATTGATTATATTTATTTCGGCCGTTAAACATGCTTCAAAAGAAAAGTTTCGTGTAGGCGTCACTGTCCATGTAATAGGCGACGACTGTATGAGTTGTTCTCTTAGATTTTTAAGTTTCTTGGGTTGGTTGGTGGATTTCGGCGCTCAAAAATCTCTTACGTGCTAAACTAAGTTACAAACCTTTCGTGTCGGCCGCTAATTTTTGTACCCTTGCGGGATTTTTCGTATGGATCTGGGTGCTTTGCAAATAAGGATCGTTTACATAGATGAAACAAACAAAAGTTCTATCAGATACCGGTCGAATGGACCCGGCCTGATGGACGCTGGCGGCCTTGGAGGGGCGGCTCCGGCCAGAGTAGCGCCTGCGCCCACCACTAGCGGTGGACAAGCGACGGTCTTCGTCAGCTACTGCCGCGCAGTCGGCTACTTACGCAGCCGCAGGCTGTGGCCATCGCCAAGACCCAATCAGGAGCCGCCAAGGCGGAGTCTCGTGCGTCGGTGGCGTGGTACAGTCAAAGGTGAAGGGCGGTAACCGCAGTGACCGAAGGGGACTGGGACGGCCAGTCGACCGGCGTCTTATCTGCGTCTGCGGCTGCGGTGTCTGCAGCGTCCACCTCTACCCAGCCAGCATCAAGAGAACCCAAAAGCGGGTAGCCCGCTTCGGCTCACCGAAGGCGATGTAGAATTAAACATCCTTCAGGGTAATCTAAACCACTGCCGCAATGCGCAGAATCTGCTGCTGCAGACTGCTGCATCTGCTGCTGATTCTGCGCGACAGTTTGCGGAGTAGTCGATTACCTGGGTGATCGTGGCGGAGCCCTACGGCGTCCAGGAATACCCTCACTGGATCGGGGGCGACGGGGACTACCAGTGGGCGGCTCTAATGTGATCATACGAAGACCTGGAGCCTCCCTTAGGTGCCGAATATGACCGCCCTAGTGGTTTTAGCCGGTAGGAGTCCGGCATGCCCCTTTGACGCTCCCCGGGGTGGAGGATGTACATGATGAATTTGCACTGGGGTTGAATAAAAAAAAAGACGATGACTGTATGAAGTCAAGGGTCGCGCGGCCCATTAAGGAGTTCTTCCCCATGGACTTTATACCTCATTAGGTATTTTTTATGTAATAACATTGATTTTTATTAGTGGATTCGTTCTGCGAGCACCAAACGTAGTGATTATGCCATGTTTATCCTTGTTTGGAGAGATTCATGTTCAGCAGTGGCCTACTAGGTACTTATAGTGCGGGCTCGCTAGCAACTTAGTAAAGCGGGTCAATTTCCTTCCCGGTGATGCACCGTATGGCAAGGATAGTTATTATCTTATCAATTACTATAAAACCACTTGACTGCGTGTACAGGGCACATCCGCACGCCAAACATTAGCGTTATGGAGCATATAAAAGACCGCGGTACGTGTTCGTCACTTTAGTTCCGACCAGAAATAAGATCTCTGCGCACGTATTAATATTAACAGGTTTTAAAATATTTTTGAACAAATAAGAACGAACGAAACTACCAAACGAAAACTGGCCCTGGTGGTTATATCGCACGCACACTGAGGGCAGACGAAAAGATCGTTGAGCTGGAAGAAGAAATAGATAAGTTGCACTGGGATGTCATGGGTTTATTAGAAGTCCGAAGAGAGGGCGAGGACACGACAACCCTGAAGTCCGGCAACTTATTCTACTACCGGGAAGGCGACCTTATACTCTGAATATCCAAAAGGTAATCGTTGAAGGTCATACAGGTCTACGCACCGCCGTCGACACACCCAGATGATTAAGTAGAGAGTATGTATGAAGACGTAAGTAGGGCCATGCATACCTCCAAGACACACTTCACTGTTGTGATGGAGGACTTCAACGCAAAGCTGGGTACACGATGCGATGGTGAGTTGAGAGTGAGGCAATTAGGGTATGGGCAACGGAACCTCAGGGGACACAGGTTGGCCGACTTTTTGAAAACGGAGGAACTCGTCGTGATGAACTCCTTTTTCCAAAAGCCGCCTCACAGGAAGTGGACTTGAATGAGTCCCGATGGTTCCACGACCAAAGGAGACAAATATTATGTCTCTGTGATCCATATGGTGAAAACCGGTATTGATCACCGAAAAGTAAGAGGCACATTGAATATTAATCTCAAAGTTGAGAGGTCTCGTCTGATGAAGTCGACACACCGCCCCTCTAGCGCTCATATCTAAAACCCCGAGGGCTTTCAACTCGAACTCGAAAATCGCTTCGAGTGCCTAGAACATTGCGTATCTGTGGATGATTTAAATGGTAGGTTTGTAGAAACTGTTCAAACGGTTGGGTCTAAGTTCTTTAAAACCCGCCGTGAAGGTAGACCAAAAAAGTTATCCCAACACACTCTCAACTTCATGGCAGAAAGACGCGCCATGACACTCCAGTCCTCCGGTGATGCTGAAGCATACCGACTGCTCAATAGACGGATATGGAAGTCCTTGCGTCACGATATTCCCACCTTTAACACCTACGGTATTAAAGAGACGATCGAGCGGAATCAAGGCTCCAAAGTGTTCGCAAGAGACAAGGCTATCGGTCAAAGTCGTATTATGAAGCTGGAGACCGAGGACGGCAGTGTAGCGTCGACTAAGCCAGAGGTTTTTAAGAGAGATTGAGAATTTTTTTTCTCCAGTAAATCATCCAGCGTCAAATGGCTTAGTAGAAAATGCCGTTAAGACGTGTAAAAATATGATCAAAAAGGCTTTCTCAAGTGGGGTCGATATCGATGCAGCATTACAGACATTCTTATTAGCTTAGCACATAGTACGACGGGAGCTCAAATTTTGCAAAAACGACCGCTACGTTCACGGTTAGATCTGTTACGAAAAGAGAGAACTGTTATCGATCGTCTAAGTGACGCACAGCGTCGCCAGACTGAGTACCGGTGGCAGGATGCACGAACTCGAGGCAGCTGAACCAGTTTGGTTCAGGGACTACAGAGGTTAACAAAAATGGCAAATAGGGACTGTAGTACATATCTAACGAACACTTATTTGTGTCAACGAAAGTAACGGCCGACAACATACTAGGCACATAGATCAGGTTCGTCGTAGGTCACGCATGTTACATGTTCCCTGTCCGGATATTGACGCAGGGGTGGGACCTGAAGTTCAGGAGAGTGGTCATTCTAGGAAAATCCCTACTATTGAACATGGTTCAACAAGTAAGGAACAAGCTGAAATTAAGAGAGGAGGAACTGATTGGAGTGAACACCCTGAGGTACAGGAAATAGACGAGCATTTTAATACGCCTCCACGGTCCATGTCACCGACTACACAGGCTATATCCGATTATAAACCTTCGCCGTCAGTGTCGCGTCCCACAAGAGTCCGCAAGCCTGTTATAAGATCGAATGATTGTGTGCCTTCTTGTGTTAAGGAAATTATGTATGTACAGTTTTTAAGGAAACTATGTTGTTTAAGGATGGTGGAAAGACAGTGTTTTTTTTTGTAATTTAAGAGTGGAGGTGTAGGATGGTATTTGATAATATGTTATTAACAAATTAGTCAATAAGTAGTAGGTAGTCAGATATATATTTTGAATATGTTACAATATGTTACTTCTATACGTCATTTGAATTAGAGGTTACTCGTATTATTTATAAAAGTCCATCACATGTCTCTCAAGTTGCTACATACACAAAATAATTAATATAATTATATTTTGTGAGATATAAAATGGTTTATTATTACAAAATTGAAAAAATGTGCAACTGACAGATACTTGCCACATTTTGATTTACTTGAATCTGAGCTTTCTGTTATTAAATTTAATAATATAATGAACTGTCATTCTTATGAACAATTTAAGTACAAACTCAAGAGGAAAACAATCCCAAGGTTTTGCAAACTATTTTTTTTTCATGTGTAAAGTCGTTTAAGCTCATTTTTATCACCAGTAAAACTAAAATATTGTTTTAAATTATCATATTTTTTGCATGAAATCATCTGGAGGTAAAAATTATTTTTCAACTCTCACGTGAAATTACGATTATTGAGCGAAACATGAGAGCGATACACCTGATTACTATTACCGGACTGCGCTGTGGTCGTTCGGTAAGTGGCCGCGGCGCGTCCCACCCCGCGTCCCACCCCGCGTTCCACCGCACGATTGACCCTTTACGGCTGAAGAATCAAATCACTGTTAGATATAATTCCACTGTGATATTACATAAGATGGTAGGCGTCATATTACGTAGGCATCATATTTGTGAAAATAAATTTTATATATAAAAAAACTATTCTGTGTTCACCTTAGTGTTCATTTGACGTATAATTGAGTCCTCGTATTTTGCGTTCCAATGTGTGTTGGTGTCCGCTGTAAAGTAATTGATTAATATCAAAGGTGATTTTCAAGTTTAATATGACGCAGTACCCGTTTCCTGTGTCATTGATTAAATTAATGACGAATAAGAGCTGGACAGAGCAGGGCGCCTTCACTTTCTGGCGCACGCAGATACTAGGGACATTTGATTCGCAATAAATACAGGACAGGAATACCTTCCTGGTTCTTATCACTCTGGAGAATGACCGGAGGACACGGCGCAGTACACACAGGTGGAATGCCCAACTTGGACGATGTAGCGCCTGGGCCTCGTCGCGGCGTCTGGCTGAGTTTCTGGCCATGGTTTGGAGCGAGTGCACGTGGGAAGCTGTCGCCTCCTTTTGCGAGGAGGAAGAGATGTATGCAAAGTAGGTGGCAGAAACGGAATGGTAGGCGGCCACCTCTCTCCCCTTCCATAGCAGACATACTAGGCGTCAAAATACACTTACCGATTTTCGGCCTTCAAGCGGCGGACTTTTGGCAGTCCGTCATCTAAACAAATACAGACCCGAAACGGTTGGGACTGTGCGTTCACCATTAGATTACCCGTATTGTTTTATTAATATAGATATTGATATATAGCATTAAGTAACCTTTTTTTTTATTGATGTCTACCGGCTAAAACCACTGGAGCGGTCATCTTCGGCACCGAAGGGGGGCTCCAGGACCTCGTAAGATTACACTAGAGAACATGAAGTAACCTAGACGAGTAGTAGAGTAAATAGAATTAGATAACCTCTCAACGGTGGCTGGTGGAGGGCGCCAACCGAAGGGCGCTTCGGTGATACATGCATCATCGTTATACCTTGTTTCAATTTTTACCTTTCTATTGGCGACAAACGTATATTATTTGTTTTATATAATTTACATGAGTAATAGTTGCAGTCGCTAGCTTGCAAGTATCCGGCTTCCGTAAGAAATGTGAGCCACAGATTCGAGTCGTCGATAGAGACGGAAGCCTGCCCCCCAGTCGGCCACTGCATTCGCGTACTGAATGACTGGAGCGGGTGCGAAGTGTCCTCTTTTTCTGTGGGAAGTATAAACCAATAAAAATAAGATTTTAAAAACTAAAACCCGACTATGAAACGGCACATAACAAGTTTGAAGAAAATTTCACAAAACAATTTTAAACAAATACATTTTCTCATTTCTCTATTCGTTGTATTACCGTAAGCGTTCAAAAGTGCAGTAGAATGAATATTTTGATTTGGTGCTTTAGGATTTTAGAATTTTAAATTCCTAATTTGGGTCTTAAACATGTTCATGGAGTCATGATATATGTCAACATCTGGAGTGGATTTTATATGAGAATTCATCTCCTTGCTGAGCCTATTGAGAGGTGAGTTTTCTTCTATATTTGTGTTGGATACTTTAATGTGAAATAAATGGGTAATGGGATATCTTGGTATTTTATAGGGGACTTTTATTCCAATTTTTTCAGTTAATTTATCGCAGTCTAATTTATTGTTAACCAATTTAAAAAAGAACATGAGATCTTGTACCAGTCGACGGTCGCGCAGAGTTATCATTTTGTAATATTGAATACGTTGTTCGTATGGACACCGAGGAGATATATCCCGAAGGTATATGCTAGGTGTTTTGTAAAGGACCTTTGGATGCTTTCTACTCTCTGTGAGTGTACAGCGTAATGTGGGTTCCACACCACGCTGGCAAACTCTAGGTGGCTCCGAACTAAGGCATTATATAGCACAATTTTTGTTCGTACCAGCTTAAAACCTTTAGTGTTTCTCTTTAAAAATCCTAGTAGCCGAGCCGATATTCTAACGATGTTATCAATATGGCTTCTAAAGTTGAGTTTACTGTCTATGATGATGCCTAGATCACGAACCTCATTTACAGTTTCCAATAATACTCCTTTTATATTATATGAGACAGTATTGGATTGTTTTTTCCTTGTAAATCGTATATGGCTAAATTTTTGTACATTAAGTTTCATGCGATTGAGATTGCACCAATGCTCAATTCTGTTCAAATCTTCCTGGATTAGGGTAGTATCTTCATTTGAAGTTATACTTCTATAAATTTTAAGATCGTCGGCAAACATTAGATATTTACAACTAGGGATTTGGGCAGTAATATCGTTAATGAATAGTAAAAACAGAACCGGTGCAAGGTGAGAACCTTGAGGAACTCCTGAGTCCGCATAATATGGATAAGATTCGTAACCATTAACTACAAGAATTTGTGATCTGTGGGATAAATAAGATGAAAACCAGTTTAAAAGTGACCCCTGTATACCATTATATTCTAACTTGCATAGTAACAGAGAATGGTCAACTCTGTCAAACGCATTGCTGAAGTCCGTGTACACGGCATCTACTTCTAGTCTTTTGTCAAGAGCTAGGGACACATCAGATACAAACTCGACGAGGTTTGTTTCAACGCTACGTCCAGCTTTAAAGCCATGCTGACTTGGTGAAACAATTCTGTCAATGTGGCGAGTAAGGATTGGACAGATAAGAGACTCGAAAATCTTTAAAAAACATGTTAATATTGAAATAGGGCGGTAATTTTTAACATTGGCTGGATCTCCTTTTTTAAAAACCGGGACGATCCTTGCACTTTTCCATACATTAGGAAAGATTCCATCAGCAAGAGAAGAATTAAAAATAATCTGCAACGGTAGGGCGAGTTCATGGCAGCAGCGTTTTATAAACAAAGGTGGTATAGAGTCAGGACCAGCACCTTTGGATGCATCAATTAGTTTGAGCTTGTTGAAAATTTGTTTCTCCGTGAACTTAATATTACTTAAGACGGAGTCAATACCTGAGCATCTATTGGAAGTATTACAAGTAGCGGCTGGATCTTGACTAAAAACAGAGACAAATTGATCTGCGAAGAGGTTAGCAATTTCAGGACCACTGCTAGCTACCTTGTCATTCATAAACATGTCAGCAGGTATGCAAGATTCCCCACGACGTTTATCTTTTATAAATCGCCAGAAAGCTTTAGGGTTTTTGGGGATATCATTTTCAATTTTACCTTTATATGTATTATAACAGTTATTTATTAAAGTATGACAGCGACTACGAAGTAATTCATATGTTATACTGTTTATACGATTGCTAAAATTTGCAGTAAATTAATATGTGTCGATAGCGGTAAGCGTCTGGCGTTGAATTGCGAGGCACCTGGTTTAGGTTTCGATCTCGTGAAATAATTTTGCATCGATAATAACCTAGGTGGTAATTTTGAAATATGTTTATATTGTTATTGCAATAAAGGGTTGAGAATAAAAAATAAGTGATAACAAAACAAAAATGTTTTCTCGTTATAATTACCTACATAAAGTTAAAAAATAGTAACAATTATTTATTATGTGATAAGGTTATAGCTTAAGTATTCATTTTCTTTACGAAAAGAAGATTGAAACTAAACCTCAAATTTTAATCTTTAAACAAACGGATATAGCGCAATACATTTATAATCTAATAACATAACTAAAACAATGTAAACATTAAATAAGCTTTATATAACTCCCATTACATAGGCTGCACTAAAAGTATCGGGAATGGAATATTTCCACTGTTCCTGTCATATTAAAATCTTTTTAATTGAAAACTCCTTGGTTTTACAAATCGAATACCATTTATTTATTTAAAAAAAGATTCACGGTCTTGTCACAAGGTTTTGTCAAACTTGTTTAGTCGTTGAGAAAATGGAATTGACTCGAGAAAATTCAAGAGCGATGATTTATTATGACTTTCGAAGTGGTTTAACACAAAAACAGTGTGTTGACCGGATGATTTCTGCATTTGGTGATGAAGCCCCATCCAAAACCACAATTTATCGCTGGTTTGCTGAATTTCTAGGTGGACGTATCAAGCTCAGTGATGATCCTCGTCAAGGTCGTCCAAAAACTGCAGTCACCCAAGAAAACGTTGATGCTGTGCGTAAGCTGATTGAGGAAGATCGACATGTGACATACCGCGAAATTCAGGCAACTTTAGACATTGGCATGAGTCAAATACAAATAATCTTGCATGAACAATTAGGTGTAAAAAAGTTGTTTTCCCGATGGATACCGCATTTGCTATGTGAAGAGCAAAAAGCGGCTTGCGTTACTTGGTGCGTCAGAACTCTCGAAAGATTCCACGCAGGATCCTCAAATGCTGTATACAACATCGTATCAGGTGACGAATCCTGGATATATGCGTACGAATCCGAAACAAAAAACCAGTCACGAGTTTGGGTGTTCGAAAATGAGTCGCCAACAAAAATTGTTCGTTCACGGAGTGTTGCAAAAAAAAATGGTGGCCACGTTTGTCTCCAAAACCGGCTATGTTACGACTATTCCTCTTGAGGGACAAAGAACGGTTAATGCAGAATGGTATGCTAGCATTTGTTTGCCACAGGTCGTTTCTGAACTCCGTAGAGAGAACTGCAACCGCCACATCATCCTCCATCACGACAATGCGAGTTCTCACACCGCGCACAGAACAAAAGAGTTTTTAGAGCAAGAAAACATAGAATTATTAGACCATCCGCCGTACAGCCCCGACCTAAGCCCTAATGATTTCTATACTTTCCCTAAAATAAAGAATAAATTGCGTGGACAGAGATTTTCATCACCTAAAGAAGCTGTGGACGCCTACAAAACGGCCATTTTGGAGACCCCAACTTCCGAATGGAATGGTTGCTTCAATGATTGGTTCCATCGTATGGAAAAATGTGTCAAATTTCGCGGAGAATACTTCGAAAAGCAATAAATACATTTTTAAATAGTAATGTTGTGTCACTTCCTTGATTCCCGAAATTTTCAGTGCCGCCCTCGTATTCATATTTCGGTTCCTCTTATATTTTCCCATAACATATCATTTATGTACAGCATGTCCAGTAAATAGCACGACATACTGCAGGGGGTGAGAGCTTGGGTCAATACCTACCAAAAACACAATATATGTTCAGCTAAATCTTACGGATTTACAGTAGTACAACATTTTCCGAAATATCGACTGGACTTATGAACGCGACCGTATATGTACGGTCGCGTTCATAAGTCCAGTAGCACATACCGGTCAAAATCATACATACCGGTCAAAATCATACATACCGGTCAAAATCATACATACCGGTCAAAATCATACATACCGGTCAAAATCATAACCCTCATTTTTGCTTCGCCGTAGTCGGGTAAAAATAACTTTGTGTGCTTTAAATTCCTTGAAATTTTATGTAGATAAATCTAAGGCTAAAGCTACCGGTTAAAACCACTGGGGCGGTCATCTTTGGTTTTATGTCCTCGTATGATCACACTAGAGCCGCCCACTGGTGCCACGCCCGCAGGCACATCTTGGAAAGGGTGACTGTAAAGCGTTTACCCGGGGGATTGTGAAAGGATCCCCCGAAGCGTACCTGTGCGCTGTGCTGTGATGCGCACACTGCGGCGCGTGACCTGATGGGCGCCTCCATATTCTCGTGGGTCGCTCGGTGTGGGCACGCAGTTACCCCAATCTACGCACCCGCGAACCCAGAGGCCCCCCGGCTTATAACGATGGCAGGAGGATTGAGGCGTATAGGAATAAGGCACCGGGGTGGTTGTTACCCCAGCGCCGTCTCCTCCTTCGATCAGGATCGGCCCTCTCCCGATCCCGCTTTGCGGCCTCCTTCTGGAGCATGACGCTCTCACAGAAGAAGACAACTGCATTCCAGTTTTCATGCTCTGCCAACATAGCCTAGCACACTACTGCCGAGAGATCTTGCTCGATCCGATCGACCAGGATCCGCCGCTCGGCCGCCCACGTAGGGCACGCCTCCGAGCTAGCCGCCTCATCCTGTCTAACGCCCCTGAAGGCGCTAGCTAGCCTGTTAGCCTAGATGTAGCGAAGGCGTTCGATTGGGTCTGGCACCGCATTCTTCTATCGAAGTTACCATCATACGGACTACCCGAGGGATTGTGCAACTGGATTGCCACCTTTCTGTCCAACAGAAGCATGAGACCCGTCGTCGATGGCAGTTGCTCCGATAGCTTGGACATAACGATGGATACATTCCGCCGAGTCCATCGGGTAACGTAAATATGCGCCGAGGCGGCGCGGTTCAGTTTTCGCCTGTCGGCGAAAATGGAGCCGCTACGGATAACGAGCCGCGTGCTCGGTGCAATGACCGCGACGTGTCCTCCGTGAGTGACCTTATTACGTCGCACCCTGCGAAAGCAACGCAAACCTCACAGCTGCTGAAGGAGAGTTACGCAAAGAAGACTTCGCGCCACTGTCCAAGGACGGCTTTACACTGGTGGAAGGCAAGAAAGTCAGTCTCGGCGTAACCGTAACAAACGCGGTACCGCCCCTGCAAGCGAAGATGTTAAAGCTGCATCGCCTATTATGCTCCTGTATATCTCGCGGTTGGACACACAGACATCGGGAGATAAGCTCCTTCAGTACGTCATCAGAAGGAGTAAAGGTAGAATCGGTGCCGAAGGGCGATACTGAAGCTGTCGCGGATGGAGTCAAGTAGGACTACAAATTGTAACGTAATTTTAACGGTCCTACGTCCTCTATACTCCGGCGTCGTACAAGTCCGTCTTTCTCAGCGGCGACCTTTGGCCATCAGGAGTGGTGTTCAGACGTTACAGGGAAGCACGACCGAAACTTCCAAGTCCAAGTGTCCAAGTTTAGTTTTGTAGTGTTTATTGTTAGATAACATTATGTGTATGTTAGTCTATAAGGTATTTATGTATGTGTCAGCGCGTTCACTACTAAGAAAACCCCATTTGCTGTCGGTCCACAATTCCAGAACACGTCCCTCAACAAAGGTAACAGTATTGGGATCCTTGGTGTCGACATTTCTAGCTGCGTCCAAATTCGCACGCACTTAGATGATAAGGTCAAGCTGGCGTCCCAAAAACTCGGTGTGCTCAACAAGGCAAGGCGGTACTTCACATTGGGGCAAAGACTGCTGCTTAATAAATCGCAAGTTCGGCCTCATATGGAGTACTGCAGCCATTTATGGGCGGAAGCACCTGGATACCAGCTTGCATCCTTTGATTCGTTACAGAAGCGTCCAGTTAGAATTGTCGACTACCCCAAACTCACAAGCGACCTAGAACCCCTAAGACTGAGGAGAGACTTTGCTTTCCTGTGTGTGTTCTACCGCTTGTACAACGGACAGTGTTCTGAGGAATTGTTCGATATGATGCCAACGGCTACTTTCTACCATCGCATCTCGCGCCATCGGCGTGGAGTTCATCCACATACCCTCGAGCCAAAATGGTCTCATACCGTACGGTTTCAGAGGAACTTCCTCCCGCGCACGCTTAGGTTGTGGAATCAGCTCCCTATCGAGGTTTTCCCATGAGACTACAGCATGGGGCTCTTCAAAAAGGGTGTGAAAAGATTTTTACAGGGTCGGCAAAGCGCGAGTGATACCTCTGGTGTTGCAAGCGTTCATAGGGTACGGTAACTGCTTATCATCAGGTGGGCCGTATGCATGTTTCCCACCTAACTGGTATAAAAAAAAGTATTAAGCCCTACTCCTTTATTTATAAAAACGTTTAATAAACCTCTTTTAGTTCAAATATGTTATATCATATCGGCCATTTATACGTCCACTGCTGAACAAAGGCCTCCCCCATATATTTTCACAACTGTGTCATCATTTTGGGGGGTATTTGCCAATACTCACCACGCTTGGCAGGCGGGTTGGTGAGCGCAGTATGGCTACCGTTTCACAGAAGGGACGCTGCTGCCCATCCCTCTGGTTTTGATTCCCTTATTCGCCTTTACGACATCCACGGGAGGAGATGGAGTGGTGCTTTATTCTTAATCCGGACACCACACGGAAATCCTTATCTTTAATTACGGCGTTTGGTTTTGTAAGATATTATTATTTTATTATTTCGGCCGAATGAAGTTCACTGCTGGACACAGGCCTATCCCAAAGATCACCACAATGACCCATATGGGTGTGTAGTATGCTCATTGGGGGGTTTTGCCATAATCGCCATGCTTGGCAGACGGATTGGCGATCACAGTTGAGTTGTTAATGTATTCGAAGGACGCTGCTGCCCATCCTCCGGCTAATCTCTTAGTCGACTTTTACGACACCCATAGGATGAAATGGGGTGGTGGTATTCTAAGCCGGCACCACACGGAAAATATATGGATATATAATACTCCAACGAAAATAGGTTTGTAAAATATTTTATATTTTTACGAATAAGTGGGTAAGGCCGTTCTCTATCTTAACAATAATGCCAGCTTGCAGAACTCCACTTTAGTATTTACTTACGTTCTTTTTCTGCTTGTGGTTCGATCATCAGTCCTGCTGGATCTACCTGACCGCTCGCTTCATAGTCTTGTGGTGTGAAAGAAACAGACTTCGAGTATTTAGAGCCATTTGGGGTAGCAAAACCTGAAAGTTATCAAATATACATCAATAGATATGCACATCATAAATAACACTACTTATTACAGGTATTACAAATAGGTTAGTAATGTAAAAGTGGAAAGTATAGAAATTTTTAATTTATCTATTGTTATACATGTAGGTATTCCCTATCTTTTCAAAGTCAATAACAGACAACGTCGATAAAAAAAGGTAGCAGTAAAAAATGTCTAACGACTGGATACTGATACGCCACATAATATGAATTCCCGCTTTAACTATTCGAGACAAATTTTCGGTACATTTTTTTTTATTGATCCTGTAGAAAAACATAATGTACTTCATCCGCTCCGAAAAAGGGCGGAGAGGCATGCCGGACTCCTACCAGCTAAAACCATCGGAGTGGTCATCTTCGGCACCGTAGGGAGGCTCTAGGAACTCGATCGGTACAAAACCTAGCGCCTCAAAAAGTTTTTAGTAACTAAGGCAGGAATAAGTGGCGTTTCAGTATTCAGCCGTTAATGATGTAAGTAGAGTTTTCTTTACTAATCCTGTTTCGAAGAAAACGGGCTCCAAAGCAGACGTATTTAGAATTATAGAATCTCATTGTAGATTCTAGATTCTCATGTTTTCTGAGTAACAGAAATAATGACGTGACGGTTAGAAAGTATCACTTTATGAACTGTAATATAAGCCCTACCTACTCTATGTGGAAGAGGAATATATCTGCTATAATCAACACTTACGGTGGGATATGCTGGAATGTTTATCAGGTTTTGATCGTGAATATCGTGGCTCGGCTCTGTAATACAGGTTTGTTATTTATTAATATCATTATTTCAGCTTGTACGTAAGTATAGGATACTTTTCTGGACTGCCCATTGCTTAATTTTTTTAAGGATTTCTCGCAGACGTTTATGAGAAATGTGGCAGCTTAATCGGGTGAATCTGGAGAAGCCAAAAGAGACCTCCAGCCAGGATCATCGCTTTATGATTATCTGCCATTGATATAAAATAGAACCGCCTGTGGAGAAATACGAATTGTGTTTGTAAAGTAACAAAATTCAACTTGATTTTAAATAAAGTAACGCGGGCAGCGCATATTGTTTACTATGTGAGAGCAAGGCAGAGTACAAGAGCGTCTACGTGGGTCACACTGAAGTTTTTAGAATTGGCCAGAAAGAAAAGTTGCCGCTGAAAACATTATTTAAATTTCGTATAAATAATTATTTGGGAAGTTGTAGACAATACATTTAATTCATTTAACTTTTGTTTTTACAAAGTTAAATGAATAGATAGATAATACAGTTTTTAAATTGGCGGCAATTTAAAAACTGCTTGTGGTTCGTCGAAATGGATTTGACTACAGAAAATTTTCGCTCCATGATTTGTTACTTTCGTTGCGGTCGTAATCATCAACTATGTTATGATAGACTACGATTGGCACTTCATGATGAAGCCCCATCTCGTGCTACTGTTTATAACTGGTTTAATGAGTTTAAACATTGATAGATATTACTATAGAGTTTAAACGTGGTCGAAGCAATCTCACTGATTATTTGCGCGAAGGACGTCCTTCTACGGTGACACTGAAGATAACGTGAGTACTATGCGGCTAATGATAGAAGCTGATAAAAGAGTGACATATCAACAGATCCGGTCAAGATCAGATAGTGGTATGAGTCAAGTGCAAAAAGTCTTAGACGAACATTTAGGCGTCATAAAGTTTTGTACCAGATGGATACCTCAAAATTTTACGGAAAACCAAAATTGCCGTCGTTTGGATTGGTGCCGCGAAATGCTTGAAAAGTATAAAGATACGATAAAAATATTTTTTACTCATGTCAAACACTGAACACAAGGTACTGGTGTTGCTGAACTTGCTCCGGATTTTAATTTAAACTAGTCAATAAGACAACAGAAGATACGGATATCGGAAATAGTGAAATCATGGTAATTAATATAAAAACTTTCTATCTTCTGGAAAATCATCATCCTTATGTATAAATAGGAAGAGGGTAAATATATTATAATTAGTACATCAGAATTCAAGGTTACTCTTCCTAAATACTAGAAATATAACTTTTCCTAGAAAAAATGAATATGACATAGTGTGTATTAAAGAGAATTGGTTGAAAGATTATCAAAGGCTTATCAATTATGAAAATTATTGTGTAGCTAGTAGTTTCAGCCGAAAGTCCATGCTGCATGGTGGCTCACTGACATTAATTAAGAAGTCCATAAAATCAAAAGAGCGAAAGGACATAGTCGGATTGTCGGTTGAATATAGCATTGAAATGTCTTGCGTTGAGCTGGATAAGCATGTAATAGTGTGTGTTTATACACCCCCACACAGTCAAAATTTGTTTAAATTTTCGTCCATAATGGTAGATGTATTTAAATTGTTGATACCTAAACATAAATATTTAATAGTCTGTGGAGAACTTTTACATTAATACATTAGAAAATATTTATTTATTAAACTCTTTATTGTACACCAATTACTATACAAAAAATAAAAACCGGAAGGCCTAGTATATAGAGTACAATGGGCGGCCTTATCGCACTCGACGATTTCTTCCATTCTTAGGATGGAAAAAACTGAATTGGACAAGAATGGGTCTGTCGATGGTGCACACAAAAATGCATAACAATATATCTAAACAAAACGATTCTAAATAAATACTAAAGATTATATAGTTATATATTTATAAACATACATATATACATAAAACATATATAAATAATACTGCGATATATATAATATATATATGAAAATATAATTAAACCAACTGATAATTTAGTAGTAAAAAGAAAAATAGAGCAGAATAAAGGCAAAGTAATCAAAATTTATGACTTTAACGACATGTAATGTTCCCTTACTAGTCCCTTAAACACTGGCAGCGATTGAGCACGTCTTATTGGAATCGGTAATGCATTCCACAAACGAGCAGCCTGAACCGTGAAGGATTTATCAATAAATTTTGTGGAATGCATCGGCATTTTCAGCCTTAGGTTTTCTGATGATCTTAGGATTCGCGTATGAGTATCACCAAGGAACTCGAAGCGTTTTTTAAGGTAAGAGGGAGTAGAAGGAATAAAAAGTACACTGTAAAGTAGCGAAAGAATATGAGTATTCCGACTAAGGCGAATTGGTAACCACTTGAGCCTAGTGCGGAATTCTGAGACGTGATCATATTTTCTCAGACTAAATATGAATCTTATACAAAATTTTTGAAGGCGCTCAAGTTTATCAAGTTGTTCCTCGGTAAGATCAAGATAGGTGGCATCAGCATAATCGAGAATAGGAAGCAGAAGAGATTGTGCAAGCGCAGTTTTAGTTACAGTAGGGAGAAAGTTGCGTAATCTCCTCAAGGATCCCGCTGAAGCAAACATCTTACGACTAATCTCTTGCAGATGAGCAGTCCAGGACAGATCTCTATCAATGATCACCCCCAAGTTTCTAACATTTTCACTAAAATGAACTAAAGTGCCTTCAAAAGAAACCTGTGGAAGTGTCACCCAGTCTATTCTAGATATCATCCTGGAACTGCCCACTACGATGACCTGCGTTTTGATAGGATTGACCGTTAGTCCGTAATTCTTGCTTCAATCACATATTCGGGCCAAATCTACGTTAATAGTGGCAACAGCGTCTCGTAGCTTTTCAAGAGGAGCTTGGCAGTAAATTTGAAAATCATCTGCATAAAGGTGGTAGGAAGAAAGTAGTTGATTAGAGATAAAATTTATAAAAAATGCGAATAGTAAAGGAGATAAAACGCCACCCTGCGGTACGCCGATATTAGTATTGGACTACGAGGAGGAGGTGTCCTCACTGCAGATACGTTGGCGGCGACCAGACAGGTAACTATGAAACCAGTCAATTGCCAGTGGAGATATGTTAATTGAACATAGTATGCCAAGCAAAACATCGAAATCAACGGTATTAAAAGCATTGCTAAAATCAAGCAATGCTAGAACCGTTAGATTACCGATTTCCATGCCTGACCTGATATCATCCGTAATATTGACTAGGGTTGTGGTAGTGCTGTGACCAGCACGAAAACCAGATTGGAAGGGGTTAGTTAGATTATTGTTAGAGAGGAAATTGTTAAGTTGAATGTGGATTAGACATTCAAGTACCTTGGAGAGGAAAGATAAAATTGATATAGAACGAAATTCTGAAAAAGATGTTGGATTGGAATTTTTAGGTAAGGGGATGATATGAGCTGTTTTCCATTCAAACGGCGGCTCTAGTGTGGTCATAAGAGGTCCTGGCCCCCGTTAGGTACCGAAGATGGCCGCCCCAGTGGTTTTAGCCAGTAGGAGTCCGGCATGCCCCTTCGTCCTTTCCCAGGGCGGAGGAAGTTCATGATTAACTTCTACTGGGCCCAGCCTGGGCTTTCTCATAGTCCACAAACGCTCCTTTATTTTAGGCCTCGGTCTTCTGTATAACCTGCCGCAGCGTATGGATGTGGTCTGTGGTACTGAAACCTTTTTAGAAACCGGCTTGTTCGGGAGGCTGGAAGCTGATGACTCTTGAAAACAGCTTATAAATACGGCTCAGAAGCGAGATGCGTCTTTAATTCTTCAACAAAAGGTGCCGAAGATGACCGCCCCAGTAGTTTTACTTTGGCTAGTCTTTACTTCACAACATTACTCTGGTGTTGGCCAGCAGGGGGTCCTTCGAGGGAATCATCCGGCTTGCCGAGCAAGCAGTGGCAATTGTCGTGGCCAAAATCCACGTCCTGGGCCTGGGTCACTATCCACAGGGATAGTGCCTCAAAAATCCGAGGCGCTATGGTTCCATAAGTTACCGAGGAGCAGAGAACCACCCAGTTCATGGATACGCGTTGGTGACACGCAAATCGGGGTGGGCCGGTCCTTGAAGTACCTGGACCTTACTCTGGATCGTTGGGGCTTCGAAGACTACTTCCAGCAACTCGTCCCGCAAATCGAAAGGGTAGTGGGTGCACTACACCGGCTGCTGCGGGGGCCGTGTAAGGTCAAGCGCACCGTGGCCCTCTACGGGGCGCCTGTATGGGCAGCTTGACTGTCAGGCATCCAGCGCTACAGAACCATACTTCACAGTCTGCAACGCAGAGTGGCTATACGGATCGCACGAGGATACCGAGTTCGGAGTTCTTCAGGGCGACCTTTTGTCGCCATTGTTTTTTAACATGGCGATGGATGTGATTTTAGCGGCTCTGCGGTGGGAAGTCGGTTATAGGTCAGAAACCGAGCGTGTCTCGGCTCTAGTCTATGCTAACGACTTAGTTTTGCAATCCTCGATTGACAGTGTTTAGCTCACCGGAAGGACGATGGACCTCTTTATCAGCCATGCTAAAAGCGCAATGCTGTCGATAGCGCCTGATGCTTAGAACCCGAGAAGCTGAATTACCTAACTGACCACGCCTTTCAGGCGGGAAGCGGTGGCTAAAGCAGGTTTCGTGCGTTTGCGCTACCTGGGAGTGGACTTCAAAGCGACTGGATGCGTGACGTTAGAGCATGATATCAAACTGGCCTTTGTGGGCGGGGAGGTTCCTACACGTTCTAGTGTTGTGGACTATAACGGATGATAGATTGAGGTCGCTTGATGTCCAGATCCAGTGTGTAATGAGAGATTGGCAGAGGCGCCCGAGAGATACGCCTGTTAGCTATTTCCATGTGGCAACCACGGACGGCGGCTTGGTGATCCAATTTCTTAGAACTTGTGTACTAGATCTCACATCCACGAGGTTCGGTCGCTTGGACTCATCGCGGTGTTCAGTGGCCAAAGCTGCCGCACAGATTCGAAGGAAGCTGGAATGGGCCACCAAGTAACTGAGGGGACGGGAGCGGACAACCGCAATTCATTGTCGTTAAGTCCTGTATGTGTATGCATGTATATGCTGTATGTAGATGGACTGGAACTTAGGGAGGCACCACGGGTTTCTGCGTCTATGAAGTGGATGCGGGAATGGTGCATGCAGCATACGAGCCGAGACTTTATGCAGTTCGTGCACACTCCATTTAACGTGCTTGCATCGCGCGTGTGCAATTCACGGGAGTTTAGGGAGGGTATGGCATCGGAGCTTGCATGGTTAGGGAGAGACTACGGTCCATACCATCCAGCAGTGTCATTTAACAGATGGCGGTCGTATTGAACGCTGTAACTGCATTGTGGACGTCGTCAGCTCTGCAATGGTCGACAAGGAGTGGATCGTGGTGAAAAAGCAGAAGGTCAAGATGTCACAGGGATTAAAAAAGCCCGACATAGTTGCAGCCAGGAGTGGTATGGGGGTAATAGTGGATGGGCAGGTGGTCTCGGGTCAGCAGCCACTCGATGAGGCTCATCGTGAGAAACGTTATATGTACGCGAATCACGATGAGCCTAGTCGAGAAGATCACCGACTTACTAGGACTGCCTTGTAAAGAGAGCGTCCACGCTACTTCTTGCACACTATTCTGAAGTGGCATGTGGAGCCTTGGCTCCTATAGAGAAGTAAAGAAGCTCGTCCGGGTGGATGAAGGTGTCATATCACTTTTCACATAGTTGGTATTAAGGGCTCGCACATTATCTGGACGCGTTATAGCCATATGACCACCCAAAATGATTGAGGCCTTGGTCGAGGGTCGGGACTCCTGCGTTTTTTTAGGCCTGACGTCGGGGCCAGAGGCTATTTTCAGCTCCCGCAAGTTTTCCTTTCCCAAAGTTTAAACGTTGTTTATGTACAATAGCCTCAACCGGTTGGTTCTTTAGTTGGCTGGAGGGATGGTTATCGCACCGGCGAAATAGTTGGTCTCTTGGTGGCGGTATCGAAACATTAGTCCCGCCACAACAATTCATGATGATTACGGTAGTTTTCACTACGGACGACGGCATGTGATCGGGTCTACATAGCCAAATGCCTTCGTCATCTAATTAGTGACGCGCATGAATGGATTAAAGACATTCCC
Organism: Diloba caeruleocephala; assembly: GCA_947459985.1. Lineage (NCBI taxonomy): Eukaryota > Metazoa > Arthropoda > Insecta > Lepidoptera > Noctuidae > Diloba > Diloba caeruleocephala. The sequence continues at coordinate 13,584,234 of OX381620.1, read as the reverse complement.
ACTGTCCTTATTAACTATTTACCACAGCCAAGCGAACGAAATTTGGAGAATCAGCGGGGAAAAAAGACTCTTAACTCGTTGAACTCGACTCTAATCTGGCATTGTAACGTACATGTACATGAGAGATGTAGCATAATTAGAAGATCGTTCGCGCGATCATCGCTGAAAATCCACTACTTTCATTGTTTCATAATTACTCGGTTGGGTGGAAGCGGTGCGATTGCCGATTTGACTAGCGTCCACCCGCGCTTATACATAAAACACCTATATTATTTTATATATTATACCTGTCATTCAGTTTAGCTGAATTGGAAAACAGTAGGGCAATGTATGAAATTGATGTTGAGCGCCTTCAGGAAGAGCTACTTCACAGGGAAACTACATTAACTGATATTTTCAATAAATATGAGTCTGCTCAACAAGAACTCAGTGAGCGCATGCTTGAGGCTGGTGAGCTGGTGGACTTGGTCAGATATAATGCTGAGAGATATGAGTCTTTGACCAACAATCTCGCTTGCAGCTGTACATTTCACCCACCACCTCAGGAGCCTCAGCCTCTGCCTTCACCTGTGATGGCTCAACCAGTGCGAAGCGGCACCATCATCAAGCAAAATAAAACTTTAATATTTACTGATCAGTTAGGGTCAGGTTTTGGGTCTTTGTTGCAGAATTGTCTGGGTCATAGTGTACTAAATTATTGTTTTCATAACTTACACTTCAGTAAAATAGTTACAAATATTATAAATAGAACAACTGAGGAGGATAGTTGTGTAGTCCTATTGTTAGGTAATAGTTTGGGTGTAAATAAAAAGGACATTGTGGATGGTATAGACACCTTATTGAAATTAAATATAGGGAGGCTAATTTTATGTGCCTTTCCATATTCAAACTATCTATCAGAGAGTGATAATCGTTATATATTTAGATTAAACAACATTATTCATATGCTGACATGTCGTCATAGTGACAAATTATTGTATTTTGACACTAATAAGTTTATTAGTGGATTTAAATTGACTCGGGAAGCTATGTTTCTTCCCAAGAAAAGCAAAAGCCTGATTGCTACATTGATAGCTTATAATATTAACGTTGTTATAACTGATATAACAAAATGTAGGATAAGGGACAAATCAGTATTGTCTAATTGTATTAGTAATACTGGCGATCGAACGAAGGGGTACACATCTTTTGATGCTGCAGCTTCTGGTGCCCACACTAGAAATATGGAGTATTCTCCTCATATAGTGGGGCATACAAGGAGTATCACCTTACTGTCTGGTGATGGCACTGGTACTGCAGAAATTACTCCAGATTGTAATTTAAACTAATCAATAAGACAAAAGAAGATATGCCTATCAATGATAATAAACTTATATTAAATATTTCTAAAAACATATCTTCTGGCAAATCTTTGTGTACAAATAGGGAGGGGGTTAATACTTTGAAATTTCTACATCAAAATATTCAAGGTTACTCTTCCAAAATATTAGAAGTAGAGCTTTTTTGGAAAAAAGTGAATATGACATAGTTTGTATTACAGAGCATTGGTTAAAAGATTACCAAATGCTAATTAATTATGAAAATTATTGTGTGGCTAGTAGTTTCAGCCGAAAGTCCATGCTGCATGGGGGTTCATTACTATTAATTAAAAACTCCATAAAATCCAAAGAACGAAAAGACATAGTTGGATTGTCGGTTGAACATAGCATTGAAATGTCTTGTGTTGAGCTGGATAAGCATGTTATAGTTTGCGTTTATAGACCTCCACACAGCCAAAATTTGACAACATTTGGATCTGTAATGGAGGATGTATTAAAATCAGTAACTGTTAAAAATAAATATGTAATAGTCTGTGGTGACTTTAACATTAATATACTAGAAAATAATTTGATTAGTAACAATTTACTGTGTCTTTTTAAATCATTTAATTTGAGCAATATATTCTTAGAGCCAACTCGTATAACGTCTACTTCTGCTACTTGCATTGATAATGTTTTTTGCAACTGTGATTATTCACACGAAGCCATTATAAATTGCTTGCCATCTGATCACAGTGGGCAAACCGTCACCTTTAATACCAGTAAATCACCAAATAAAATGCAGATTAAATTTAGGCAAATCACAATGGGTAAATTGGAATATTATAATAAATCATTAATTAGTAAACTCGCTGTTCAGAACAATTATAAAAAAAACGCTGATAAACTTTATTCGGACTTTTTTTCTATTATAAAAACAGAATTTGATAAAGTATTTAAATTAAAAGTAAAACAGTTTAATTTTAAATTTCAGTTCAGTGATTGGGCGACGACTGGTATACGCAAAAGTAGGGACCGTTTATTTGAATTGTATGGGTTAAAAAAATATATTAAAACTGAAGATTTCATTAAGTATGTAAATAATTTTTCAAAGATTTTTAGGAAAGCTTGTCAGGTCGCGAAAGGTAATCATATAAGTGATAAAATAAAGTATGCTGATGATAAAATTAAAGGAACCTGGAAAATCATTAACAATGAGACTAATAAATCTAAATCGAACAGAAATTGTTACACAATTCAAACGGCACGTGGTCTTGTATGTAAAGACATTGAAGTAAAGACATTGAGACTCTTCTGCTGAAACTAGAGTATTATGGGATTAGGCAAAAGTCTTTAAAAATCTTAAAATCCTATTTGCAAAACAGGCAACAAAAAGTTCAGATAAATGGGGTTAATTCATCTGGCTCTGAAGTGATAATGGGTGTGCCCCAGGGTTCGATACTAGGTCCTTTCTTATTTCTGGTGTACATTAATGACTTGCCTTATGTGATTCAGGATCCATCCAGGATGGTGTTATTTGCTGATGATACTTCTTTGATTTTTTAAATTGATAGACGTTTACCAAATCTTGACGATGTAAATAACGCTCTTCTGAAGGTCCATAAATGGTTCACAGTTAATAATTTAGTATTAAATGGGCAGAAAACTAAATGCATAAAGTTTACTTTGCCAAATGTAGTAAGTAGGGATTGCGATATCATAATAGATAGCGAGAAACTTGAATTTGTCGATCAAACAGTTTTCTTAGGAATCACGCTTGATTCAAAACTTCAATGGGGTCCCCATATTACATCTCTAGCAGGACGGTTGAGTTCGGCTGCTTATGCTGTGAGAAAAATCAGACACCTTACAGATGTAGCTACTGCAAGACTGGTTTACTTTAGCTACTTTCATAGCATAATGTCCTATGGTATTTTACTTTGGGGTCGGGCTGCTAATATAGAATCAATTTTATATTGCAGAAGAGAGCTATCAAGGCTATTTACAACCTTGGTAGTCGTGATTCCTTGAGAGAACTGTTTAAAAACATTAACATAATGACAGTGCCTTGTCAGTATATTTATGAAAATATCATGTACGTTAGGAAGAACATTCATCTTTTTACAAAAAAATGTGATCGGCATAACTATAATACAAGATATAAATCTAAACTAGTACAGCCAAAATTTCGCTTAGCTAAAGTCCATACTTCTTTTATGGGTTATAGTATAAAATTTTATAATAAAATACCGGAGACCGTGCTGCAATTACCGCAAAATAAATTTAAAATATTTGTAAAAAATACTCTGTGCAAACAAGCATATTATACGTTAGAGGATTACCTTAGAGATATAAATGTTTGGCAGAGTGCTTGTCCAGCTCCGCAAGACCACTATAAGAAATGATTCAACTTTTTTATTTTTGACTTATTGACATGCCATCTTGTTGTTGCATGTTTTGTGACATCAATTTATTCAGATTTACTTATCTGACATTTCAATTATTATTTTTTGACATGACATTATTATTATTAATTATTTACACCTGAATTTATTATTGTATAATTTTTTTATATTCAACTGGTTTATGATTTAATATTGACACTTTTAAGAGGTTTAAGAGGTTAGACTTTACTATGTTTAATGTAGGAACATTGTCTTTATATAACCTGAATTTTCGAGAACATTGTACACATAAATATTGTAACATGATTTTAAAAGAGTAACCATGGAGTTTCTTGCCCGTTCTTCTCCATAGGAAATCTACATCTTGGAACGTGGCAACTAAAGTCTTGACGATTCATAAGTGCTATTAATGGTTTAAATGAATAAAAATCTTTTTTATCTTTTATCTTCTAGCCGGCTGATGACTTTACCCTACATGCGCGAGTAACTTTAATAATCATATCACCGAACTAGTGAAAACAGACCATTTTGTTCCCTTAATCGCGTCACCAAGCGCTATTGATTGGTTCGTAATAATATGTTTACGATTTTTGGGAGTAATATACGTATTTTCACTATTTTTAATGCAAATTTCTGGGTCTTTAGTAGGTATTTTGAATTTAAAGGGGCTGCCCAGACTATTTTCTCTCATAAAGATAATGTCGAAAAGTGGAGCGTAATATTGAACTGACACACTAACTAAACTAAACTACGTAATACATAAATATTTTAGTTACGTACTTTTTGGGGCGTTCTTGATAAGAACCCTGATTTTGTCCGCCTATATCACTTGTGTATTCGCCAGTGCCTTGCGATTCTTTGTACAAGGAATATAAACTTCTTTCTTCCATTTCTGGAGTGTATTTACACATATCGTCTAAAGATGTGGCGCTCTATAAACCAGAAATCATTTGTTCGATAAAAGTCTTCTTCATTATAGGCTTTTGGCTTATTCAGCTTATTGTCAGAGTCTGCTTAAATTTACATGCTTGACAAAGGTCGATAAGCTAATAAAAGCGACCTTTTAAGTGAACCGAGAGAAAGTAAAAACGTTTCATGATGATATTTGTATTTTTTGTTATTTAGAATTACGTATTTTAATATTGTATGACATTTAGCACCCTTAAGATAGTCAAACAGATTGTTGTTGCTGGGCGAACTTTACATTTTTGCTGTTTTTTCAATGATATTCACACTATCAATTTGTTTCGCGCTGAGCGAGCGAATATATGTATCATATATTTTATATAAATACATTCATTTTAAAGTCACGATTGATGTAATACCTATTTTTAACTGGTACCTTGGGTCGCTCATATTTTTTCCTCATGGGCCTTGGCCTATGGTTAACCCTCCGAACTTCCCCGGAGACCGTTAATGGCTAAAACCACTTTAGGGGGTTGGGGGTTCTTCTTTTGCCTTCCAGCCACAGTAGGCCACAACTCATTGGTGGCCCACTGTGGCCTGTGGGTCCGTGGGCGCAGTGGACCCTGCAGCTGCAGCAGGCACCGTCGGCAAATCAGCCACTCCAGCTACTTTTGCCGCGTTACGGCCCTTATTCTTCCCCTGCGTCTGAGTCGAAGATTAAGTGTTCGGCGCTTTTGTTGCTGCACTGAATTGCACCTTGTTTCTGGTCGCAGCCGTCGTCGCGACAAACAGTGTTTTTGCAGCGGCCACATACCTGACCGCCTGGGTGGCCTGCTCCAACCACACCTTCCTGTCAGCCGCGATTGGTGGAACAAGAAGTGGCTCAGGAGGCAGTCTTCTCCCGAACGCGAGGAGTTCAAGTTCCGCGTCTACCATGCCCCCAACTGCAAGCATTATGGAGCGCTGGAACTCGGCCTCTGACTCATTGGGTGGTGTAGCGGGTTTACTAGGCCCCACTACAAGGTCGCCATGCCGATGGAGGAGGTTGATCTCCCTCCATCAGTTTTTCCATCTATGTTGAGAGACTCGAGAGCTTCGGAAGCTCTCCAGCTTCTCAATGTTTCCCTGTAGTGGTGCGCAGGGTCCCTTCATCCGCCGCAGCCAGCACCGTCCATGCGGCCATTCGGAGGATAAGGGCAAATGACCCCTTCAGATTACGAGACTTCTCGACTACCTCTAGCTGCTTCTTGATACGGGCAGCGAGATCAGCTGTTGGCCGCGTCTGGATTACCACTAAAAGATTCTGCAGCCCGGGCAAACCCTGTTTATGCCGAGTGCTTGATGTAGGCCTCGGCAGCTCCAAGTCGTCCACCTCATCGGTAACGCTGGAAGCCCCACTTTGGACCATCATTCGTTGAGGCCCAGGCAGTTGCCCATTACCAGACGGCCTCATCCGCTTACACGCGCGGGACGTCACCGACGCCGCTGACGTCTGGGAGGTGAGCGATATTTGCGCGCTATCTGACTCACCGCCATCACTCACCATCCCACCACTGGTGTAACCGGGCGCGGGAGCACAAGCTTCCCGCGCTTCTTAGTTGCAACCGTAGCCGGCACCGGAAATGCCTCTCCCGCCGGGACGCTCTGCGCCTTCGACCTATTTTCCGATATGGGTTCGGGTGTTGACTCCACCAACATCATCAATTCTGATTTTAATTTTTTGGTCCATTTTGAATCCCACGAGCATGGGGGAAATAAACGGTCTACCCGACCAGTGTACGCTGTACCCGGGTAAGCGTATTTACTACTAGGGATTCCGCCGATGCCCTGGAGTTGCGTGCTGGAGACTGAACTACCCATCAGTCATGCATCCCCTTGTCGCGCGCCAACTTGGGATTCGGGGTAATTATTTTATATAGATTTTATTCCTCGCAGGCCAGGCGATTAAGCCAAGACCCTCGCTACTTATGCTGAGCCGCGAGACATGGCCACGATACTCGGCATACCTCAGGATTACGATGTGGAGACGTTGGCATTGCTGCCAGTCCGTCAATTCGTGTCCACGACTGACGAAACCCGTCTCGATTTCGCATCCTCAGTATCCTCTGCTAAACAGAGCAACACGAGGAGCGAAATTCGAGCACCATCCGAAAAATCGGGCAGCCCGTCCACGTCCATACTGGACTCCACCGCTGATCCCTCTTAGTCTAGTCTATCCCTTTGGGTCTGTCCAGCATCAGTGACTCTAACAGCTTAGCCCCAAAGATCATCGAGACACGCAAGCCCCACCACGACGACAACGTGGGAATCTCAGTGGGATAAATTGCGAGCCTGTCATTACACAATTAGGGTTTATGGCGCGGGAGACCCATGTGACATGGGTAGCATGTCTCCATGATTTAAAGTTTTTAAAAATCCCACTGGATAATGAACAGCTTAATCTTCATTTACCACTGAGTCTATAAAATTGTACACCATTTCTTTCCCCTTAAATAATGCAGCAACATGTTAAGTTTGTGTACATTCGTTATGAATCACCTCCATTTTCATTATTATCATTACTATTAAGTTTCATAAGAATATCATCATACGAATGTCATCATCTTTAGAATTTACCCATATTTTGACTAATTTGAACAAAAAGGCCGTAAAAAAATTAAAAGACTGGTTAATGTTACTTAACTAGAACAGTTAGACCTCCAGGACATTTTTGTGGGTAATGATGAGTATTATAAAATGATAGTACATTATTTTATGTATCGTCGATAGCTTTCGCTGCGCGCGCCTCATAATGACTATTAGGAAAAAAATATACCTTAGGTTACATTACTGCAAATTTCGTAGATATCTCAACTTTTTTGGTATATACTATACAGCTCCTGTTCATTCTTGTTAATGTAGCTTTCTATAGGTTAATTTTTTTTATTGGTCAAGTCGACTACAAACATACCAAAAAAATCTTTCCTCTTTATAATATTAGTGTACGCCAGTATTGGATTTGGACATGGTAATGTGATAATATTGTACGATTGATATTTTTGATATGTAACATCTTTCCTATTGCTTTCCTGCGATCTGTGGAAGTGATTTCGTGAAAAGAGACGAAAGTGTGTAACAGGAAGCCGGGAAGCGTGCGCTATTTGATGAACTATGCTATATGCGATGCACATAATCATTGGAAAGGGAGCTCGTATCGTGGCATCGGCCAATCATGCTTTGCGCTTACGCACGCAGACGCACTTTTTTGAAGAAAAAATCTCTCGTCGTTCGTATCTCAACGTGAACGTTCGAATATGAACATTATTTATATGCAGATAATGTTCATATTCATATAAACGCTTGCTTTGCTTATCATAATAGCCTAGAATGCGGTTTCTGAATCTCGCCCGAAGTCATAAATTTATGGATCTAATTGCTAAATATTTTTATTTTTATTTATATTATCAATTTTCATATCTTTTACTATTATTGAACCCCGAGGCAACACATATAGGTTACGTTCATTTTATAGTCTGTTATGGTATACATAATCAGCCCATTGCTGTCCCACCGCTGGGCACAGGCTTTTTCTCACGATGAGAAAGGTTAGGCTTGGCCTTGACCTCAGGTGTGCAGGTTTCCTCTCGATGTTTTCCTTCACCGTTAACGCAAGTGATAATCAATCTGATCGAACTCAGTCTCTCCAGTATGAAAGTGAAACTTTTAACCACTATGCCATTACAGCTCTTGTTATATAGTATTATTTGGTTGTTAATACTTAACTATTTTTGTAAGTTGATTCTGCTTACGCTTACGGTCTGTCTTTTGGAAGTCATAAATTCAATTATCTAATTAACGGCCGAATATTGAAACGCCACTTAATATAAAGTCCCGCTTTAACTATTTGAGCCGCCCGGTTCCCTACCGAAACGGGTTTCTCGAATAGTTAAAGCGTGACTTAATATTAAGTGGCGTTTCAGTATTTATAAAAGCGTGAAGATATTTCTCATACCTATTATTAGTCAAGTTTTATTTGCCATACTTGATTTTATAAAGGGTGTCACTAGATGAATATGATTTATTATATTTGTTTACTTGTATTTTTTTAATTCTCACATTAATTTCAACTGTGTTGTTATTATGTTCACTGTTGATTTAGAGTTTTTATTATATATAGATATATTTGGCAGATAGACAAATGTTTTAATATTATTAAGGCATTTCCATTAGGAATATAATCCCAAGCTTCCGGTGTCTGTGCAAAATCACGTCGACACATTGCTCTGATATGATTACGTAATGCAGTTCTTATCTTATTCTAACATATAATACACATAAAAATTCATAAAAGTGTAATCGCCCGTATATGATGCGCATAACACTTTCTATCTAGATCCTTAGCTATCTATTTTGTCTCGTCGTATCAGCCAAGTAAAGTCCACTGCTGGACACAAGCACCCCAAAGATCGCCATAACGACCGGACAGGGCGTGTTGTGTGCTTATTAGGCGGCTTTGCCATAATCGCCATGTTTTAAAAAAAATTAAATCTAAACTCCTTTACATATATACTTTTACTCCTACAGGCTTTAGCGACATTTCCTTAATAGTCATCGTTTTTTGGTAATTCTATAAATTTATTATAATTCATAACAATTCATAATAGATGTATAGAGGCTCAGGCGCAGCGCAAATAAAAAACAATGTACAACGAGACTAGCTAAACTTGCTTACAAAATATATACGTATATGATACGTATCTATATGCATATTATGGATAGAGCACCGCATGTTGGTGTATGGTGTGTGCCGCGTGCTCAAACTAAACAAGTTTTGTATAGCTTGATCTGTAGCCGAGTATTCGAGTATCTAAAAGAGTCCGACGGAACGACAAAAAGTACTACACTCTCTCGCACGATTCGCAGCGTTCAACTTCTAACAGTTCAAAGTCCAAACAGTCTAGGTTGATGCGTAGCCGTGTGTACTAACCCATTTCCCGAGAGGTTGGTACTGTCAGCCATCAGTTGTGCGCTTAATCTGGCACTTGTTAAAGTGTATTGTTATATAAACTAATTTATATGTGTAAACTATATTAATAAATCTATTTACTGTTGTGCCTGAAAAAAGTGCAAATCATTGATAAAAATGCAATCGAGTGATAGTGAATCTAATATATATATTTCAGTATTTAGCTTTTGTAAATTTTGAGGTTAATTTCTGTCGCCGCTCAATTGATATTACTCGTATTAATTTTGATTTTAAAAACAAATTAATTAATTACGCGGATTAGTTCTTTGATATTAATAATTTCTTAAATATTTATAATTCTACTGTTTTCGTGACTTGCAGAGATAGGTAAATCCAGAGCAGAATATATGTGAGATTACCGGCAGCAAAAAAATTGAGGAAAATATTGCTTATTACCACCGTAAGATGTCACATGTTACACATCATATGGGACCACAGTAAGGCTCGCTCGTGTTTTTTTTAATGTACCAACTTGCATTAGATGTAATATGGTCGGGGGGCCTCTGGGTTCGCGGGTGCTTAGATTGGGAAATCTGCGTGCCCACACCGAGCGATCCACGAGAAGACAGTGGCGCGCACGTGGTCACGCGCTGCCGTGTGCGCAGTACAGCACAGCGCACAGGGACGCGTGATAGGCCTGGCACCAGTGGGCAGCCGCCCATTATGACTAGTGTCATACGAGGCCCTGGTGCCGAAGATGACCACCCCAGTGGTTTTAGCCGGTAGGAGTCCGGCAATACCCCTTCGCCCTTCCCCGGGCGGGGCGGGGGAAATTCATGAAGAATATCCAATGGGGCGCAATAAATAAATACATTTATATTACATATTACCTATATTTCGCAAACAAGTTGAATTGAATTGAGATACCGGTGCTCATCTGTATGTGCTAAAGACGGCAACCTTGGTTTTAGCTGGTAACTGACCGACACGCCCCTTCGCCTTCCTCGAGGCACAGGAAGTGAAGTCGAGTGAGGATATCCCACGTACGAAAAAATAACCAAAAAGTAGATATGTTTTTATTAACCCACTGGAAGAGAGGACTGACCGTTGTTTGCCAGGAACCATGGCCATCAGGAAGTAGGTAGACATTTTCATATTAAAACATATATAGACATGAAATGTTAAAACATACTGAATTCAGGAGGGCAAGTATGTCGAAGCCTTTGGCGTAATCTTTCATTGCCTGCCGAGCTTCGCTGTCCATCATCAAGGAACATTGAGATTCCATTACGAATTCGCTGCTCTGTTTTTCATCTGGGAAGCCCTGCAACAAGGTAGTTAATTGGAATCTGTGACTAATAGTGTTTATGATTTAATTGTGGTCCAAATCCAAAGTTAAGCTGTTGGTCTTTCAACCAGACGGGTGGCATATCTGGCGCATTCGATCTCGTCTAGTTCGCGCGTGCGATGCACGCTCGAGGTGCTAGTGACAAACGCGCGTAATGTTCTATACACACGTTACATGTGGACAGAATGTAGCTTCTAGCATCTCACCAACGCAAATTTCTCAATGCATGTGTCGGTACGCGCGTATTTCGCGCCAGCTGAACAAGGTTTTACGGTTGATCTCGAGCGTTTGTACCTATATGCATATGTCAGTTTCCTATGCACTCTTTGATAACTCGATGTAGGAGCGTCAAATAGATATGAGCGTCCAAGGTAGTCAAAATGATCAGATGGACATAAATTCATTGATATGTATACTCGGAACTCTCATATTGTTGTAAGCATCCAAAGTGGTCAATATATCTTAGCACAAACTGTGTTTGCCATATTATGTGAGATGTCAAGATGCTCAGTAATTTATTTACGAATAAAACGTTCAACGGTATCTATGCAATTAAAGTGATCAAAAGTATCAGATTTTTTTAAAACCACCAAAACTCTTATATTTATTTCGAAGAGCCATTATCGACAAACTAAAGATGACCCACCAATACGGTTTACAAATACCTACTGTTTATTTTTGCATCATAAGACGCGGAATTTTCTGTCCCTTCCGGCCGAACACGGGCTGGGCTGCAAATCTCACGCAGGCCAGAAAATCAGAAGGGGAAAACAAGCCCCCCTGCCTCGGCTAATAGGCCGACGATGTCTGCACCAGCGGCACCAGTCGCCGCTTTGGCTAACCGGACGCGATGGAGAATTAGAAATCCTTCAGGGTGACTTAAACCACTGCTGCAATGCGCAGAATCTGCTGCTGCAGACTGTCGCGGAGTGGTCGGTTGCCCTAGCGGTCATGGCGGAGCCCTACGGCGTTCAGGAACACCGTCGCTGGTTCAGGGCGGGGGAGTTGTTGCTATTTATTGGTCCGGAGCTGAAGGTAGGTCACCCTGCTCCCTGTTGAACAGAGGGACCTCTGGCTTTAGTAGGCATAGCATGTCTCCCGCAACGTGTTTCTCGCTGATTTCGAGTGATATGGAGGATGGGGTGGCGCGCAGTGTTCCCTGCAAGTGCTCGCCCCGTCCAGTGCTCGTCTTGGGGGATTTCAACGCTCACTCCAGAGCTTGGGGCAACCACCGGGATGGGCCAAGGGCGAGGCCGGTGGAAGACTGGGCGGCGTCGCTTCACCGCCGATTGCTAAATTAGGTGTCCATTAGCGCCTGCGTTCAGTGGCAGGGGTAGTCGGTCGTGGACTTAACATAGGCGGCTCCTTCTGTGACCCGCGTGGTGTTAGGTTGGTGGGTTGCTTCATACTTCAGACCACCGCTATGTTATATTTGATGTGGCCCTCAAATAACTGGATTGAGAGTTGATCGTCGCAGCTGCCAACGTCGCGGCCTGGCCAGAGATCGATCCAGGGATCTTGCCCGATCCGGAGGAGGAAGAGTCCTGGTTCCGGAAGATGATGACGTCAATATGCGACGCATCAATGCCCAGGACGGATGTGCCTATAGGCGTGGCACCACCAATGGGCGGCTCCAGTGTGATCTTACGAGGACCTGGATACTCCCTTCAGTGCCGAAAATGACCGCTCCAGTGGTTTTAGCCAGTAGGAGTTCGGTACGCCCCTTCACCCTTCTCCGGGGTGGAGGAAGTTCATGATAAATTTGCACTGGCGACAACTTTATGCCGTCACGGGCCATGCGGCCCATTAAGGAATTCTTCTCCGTGGACTTTATACCTCGTTAGGTATTTTTATGTGATAACGTTGGTGTTTGATGGTGGATTCGTTCTGCGATCACCAACCGGCGTACTGATTAATCCATGTCCACCCTTTTTTGAAGAGATTCGTGTTCAGCAGTGGCCTAGTAGGTACTCATAGTGCGGGTTAGGAACTTTTAAAGGGGGTCAAAATTAATTTTCCGTTGATGCACCGTGCATTGACAAGGATAATTTTTATCTTATCTATCAAGATGCTTTCATATGTATTCCAAATAAAATACTCGTCTAAGAGTACGCATAAAATAAAAAGGCAACCTTAGACGTGGAATAGTCCAGCTACTCGTATGTTAACTGAACTATACAGTAATTACAAAGAATAAAGTTATTTTAATTTTTATTGATATGAGTTGCCTTTTGTTACTTACAGCTGCATAGATACCGTTGAACTTTTTATTTGTAAACATAATAATGAGCATCTTGACATCTTACATAATATTGGAAACTGTTTTACTTAGATATATTGCCCACTTTGAATGCTTACAACAATATGAGAGTTCCGACTGCTGCGCTCCGGGTCGCGGGTTCGATTCCCGCACGGAACAAATATTTGTATGATCTACAGGTATTTGTTCCGGGTCTGGGTGTATTGTATGTGGGGTTTATGTCTGTAAGCGCACCCACGACACAGGAGAAATCCTAGTGTTGGGCAACGTTTTTTAAAAAAAACAAAACAAAAACTTTAAATCTACGGATCTCCTCATTTCTGATTCGATCTCTTAGAGAAATACCAAGCATAGCATATATCTCTCCATAGCTCGCTGAGTGACCTTGAGCTTTCTTAGGATACCCATTGTGAGTTACCACGTCTCTGTTCCATATGTCATCACTGGTAACACACACTGGTTAAAGACTTTCGTCATGAGGCATTGCGGTATTGTTCACGAAAAGACGTTGCGAAGTTTCCCAAACGCTGCCCAGGCGAGTCGGATTCGACGATTGACCTCTTTCTCGTAGAAGAACTAAAGTTGTCGACATAGCTGAAAGGATTAGTAAACTGAAGTGGCAATGGGCAGGGCACATTGCTCGTAGAACTGATGGCCGTTGGGGCACAAAGGTTCTCAAATGGAGACCGCGCACCGGAAAACGCAGCGTGGGACGACCTCCAACGAGGTGGACTGACGACCTGGTGAAGGTCTCTGGGAGTCGTTGGACGAGAGCGGCATGTCACCGCTCGTTATAGAAATCTAAGGGGGAGGCCTTTGTTCAGCAGTGGACGTCCTGTGGCTGATATGATGTGATGATATATACGAGTATGTTGATCATTTTGACTACCTTGGACGCTTGTATCTATTTGACGCTGACCGTACAGCGAACCACATATTGGTTTTTATTTTTACGTTAAACTTCTGATGTGGTCCTCCGAGTTAGCGTTGCATTTTACGTAGTGTTTTTACGTCGGTCGATTGTTATCTTTGTTGATTACTAATAAGTGAACCAAGCATCAGCTGATGCAACCGTGGTGGGTGTGAGTGTGAGAGGAGTGTACCTGGTGGTGTGCATGGTGGTAATAAATATTGTGTGCCGGCTGGAACATTTTTTAAATAAATAATTGATATATATGACATAATTGTGAGTTGATTAAAAGTGTCAGTTGCATGTGGAGATAGGTATGCGTCAGCTGCTTGGATTAAATTGTCAAAAAACACGTCATAATCAAATCAGTCAAATGTGATCCACTGCTGAACAAAATCCTCATAGATTTTTCCACAACTGTGTCGTAATTTTGGGAGGAACTGGCCAATACTCACCAAGCTTGGGTGAGTGGGTTGGTAACCGCAGAATAGCTTCTGTTCCAAAGAATGGACGCTGCCGACCATCCGTCTGGTTTAGAGTCCCATAGGACCCTTTTACGACATACATAGGATGAAATGGAGTGGTGTCATTTTCTTAATCCGGACACTCCACGGATCCCGGACAAGCACGAAAAATAAGCATTTAATATTACGTCGGATGACTAGGCAGATGACGCAGTAAAGGCGAACAATATTTGATTCGATTGAAATTTGACAATATGATAAATTAATAATTACGTTTGCGTAAATTAACCGCAGGCATGGGGGAGGCAGTCAGTTGGATCCTGAAAGATAATTACGACTGCGTCAGATGGCAGCCTCTCCATCGCTACACACGCAGCTGATTGTTGTTTTCGTCCTTTTAACTATGTCAACAGTAACCTAGTTAAATTTTATCCGGTGTACTATTACTTTATTTTAAGAGTTTTTTTACAACTTCAAGGGAGCAGCTGGCGTATCATCCTCGCTTCATGATGTGTCTGATGACTGTTTTTCAATTTATTATTATTTCAACAATTTATAGTAAAGTTTCAGTCGGCGTACATTGACAAACATTTTTTACCCATTTCGTCGCCGGCCACACTCAGATCTACGGCTACCTGAGCAGCTGCCGGTCGGTTCATTGATTTCACGCGCAATGCTACCTCCCGAACTAAGCAAATAACATTTCACAGAAAGCGGTTTGCCGGTTTGGTAACTTACAACGCTTACACTGAAAGTTTTTAGAAAATCAAAATCAGAATGATGCAGGAACCTGTTAACATTTTCGGGTCATGCGATGGAACCATTGATCGAAGCAGTGAACCCACTCTTCTTTAGGGACCTCCTCCACATTTTTTTGAAAGCAGCCATGGTATTTGCGCGTTTATAAAGCGTATTCCTCTGAGTTTATGTTTCATTTTAGGAAATAAATAAAAGTCACAAGGTGCCAGGTCGGGACTGTAAGGAAGATAACTCACTAATTACACACCGTTTTTTTATTATTGTTTTAATGGTGCCCAGTGGAAATTCTTCATGAACTTCCTTCGCCCCGGGGAAGGACGAAGGGGTATGCCGGACTCCAACCGGCTAAAACCACTAGAGCGGTCATCTTCGGCACGTAAGAGAGGCTCCAGGTCCTCGTATGATCACACTAGAGCCACACCTACCATAGACAAATATTCGATTGTCCGTCTGGCGGAGTTAGTTGGAGCGTTGTTCCTGCTTCTTGGGCGCCGCTGTTGAACATTTTCCAAGACAACCGGTAAACAATGACTAACATACCAATCTGCACTAACAGTCCTTTTATCTTCAAGCGCAATTGTTACGAAATGACCCGTCCGTATAAAGAATGAGGCAAACATGTTTTTCCTATGTCTTTTGCTTTTCTTTACCTTTGTAGGCAAATCATCGAACGGAAACATCCAATGGGCAGATTGTCTTTTTGTTTCGGGCTCATTATAATATATCCAGCTTTCATCACCTGTGATGATGACAAATACAGCATTCGAGTCACCTCCGTTATACTTTGTTAAGTATTTCGCGGCACCAATCTAAACTACGGCGTTTTTGTTTTTCCGTCAAATTATGAGGTATCCATCTAGTGAAGAGCTTTTTGACGCCTAAATGTTCGTTTAAGACTTTTTGCACTTGACTCATAAATGACAACACTTGCTCGGAACTGTCGATATGTCACTCTTATCAGCTTTTATCGTTAGCAGCAGCACTCACGTTGTCTTTAGTGGTTCGTAGAAGGACGTCCTTCACGAAAATCATCAGTGAGATTGCTTCGTCCACATTTAAACTCATTAAACCATAGTAATAAATAAACAGTAGTAAAAGATGGGGCTTCATCATGAAATACCAATCGAAGTCTATCATAACATAGTTGTTGATTAAAACCGCAACAAAAGTCGTAATAAATCATCGAGCGAATATTTTCTCTAATAAAATCTATTTCGACGCACGATACGCACTGTTACATTGCCGCCAATTTGTAAAAATTCATGACTTATTAATTCAATGTACATCAACAGCTTCCCAAAGAGTTCTTTAATCGTAATTTTAATTCTATTATTTTTCAGCGGCAACTTTTATTACTGGCCAACTCCAAAAACTGTCAGTGACCCACGTATTCATGATTTTAAGATAATATCGGTTATATAAGTTGCATTGACCGTGGTCACGAGTAGACTGACTCAGTCTACTCGTGACCACGGTCAATGCAACTTGATAGAAACGTTGAAGTTAGTTAAAATATTATTTTGATATTAATCTGTACGCGAATAGACCTGATATTATCGTAAAATCATGAATTCAATTCGCAAAAGTTTAAGAATTAAACCCACGTATTCGTTTGACACTTGGTAACTAGAAAACTTGAAGATTTTGGTTTGTTCGATTACTAACCTGGTTTATCATTCTATCGTCAAACAATACCAGGTTAGTATCGTTTGATGATAACGAAGATAACTCATAGAAACCGAAACTGATTTGTCGGACGAGTAATGACACTCGAAATTGTTATATTTAATTAATCGATTGACATACATCCAGATAGAAACCGAACTATGACTTCTCAGTTAGATTAAGATTGTTAATAGTCACTGATTTATATTCCCCCGCTCTAGGTTAGGTCGGAACTGAGACCACTACCGAAACCGAACTGTTATTTTATGTGCGTGAGAATGGTATTTATGTGAGATAATAATATTCATAAGATTAGTAATATATGATTCTTAATCGTTTGCAGAATGAATTACCATTAGAATTTCATTAATTATGCCTGTGATTATTATCCGGCCGGACAGGAGAACTTGCAATGTCGACCGCTCGAATGGAGTATCCATGGACACACGCTCTCGATTAGATATATTGCGGTACCTGATGCAGAAACAAGATATTTTGTATTGCGTGAATTTTTTTAAGCAATTTGGTGGGCTGTCCTTTTAAGAATAGAGCCTTACTCCATCTCCTCCCGTGGATGTGGTAAAAAGCGACTAAGGGCTCTAAACTAGAGGGATGGGCAGCAACGCCCCTTCTGTGCAAAAGTAGCTATACTGCGGTCACCAACCCGCTTGCCAAGCGCGGTGAGTACTGGCAAGTTCATCCCAAAATAATTAAAAATATGTAGAGATATACGGAGGAGGCCTTATTTCAGCAGTAGACCTTTGACTGATATGATGAGTTTAGTTTACATTATATTTGTTAATTATGGTTTTTAAATTTTAAGTGATGAGCAATCATCTTAATGCCCATGGCTACTTGATGTACTACAAAAAGAATAGCTATAATACAGACTATTTACCATTACATTCCATTTCTAGTTTACGTACAAATCCACATGCTAAGGTTTACTCGCAGAATCGCTGATTTGCGAATAGAATATGGTATATGTTGATGGCAAGTTTGGTGCAATTGATAGTTGCTTGGCTTTCTGCGTTACGTGTCGCGAGTTCGATTCCCGCACGGAACAAATATTTCTATGACCTACAGATAATTGCTCCGGGTCTGGGAGTTTGTGCATGTAAGATTTACGTCTCTAAATTGTAGCCACGACACAGGAGTATAAGACAAAGTTGTTAAACAAAAAACACAAGTGTATAATAATGTAGGTATCTGGTGTACGTTCACACAATAAATAGTATTTATTGCATTTTATAATTAAACAATATGAAAAAGGTACTCTCATACGCTTTGCGAAGCTCTTGTGTTTGTGCCAGAGATCTTCTATTGAGACACGTAGTCAAAATCAAATATGGTCGGTAACCACGTAATTTCAGCATCAAAGCTCCGACTAAATCCATGCTCACGATCTTTACTTTTCCTCCTTCTACGTAAGCTTCCTTACGACCTACGGAACAATGTGGTATTTATGTACAAGAAACGAAACCACTGGTAGCTATCTTCCGTGAGCTTCTCCCACTCATGCTACTTGATGTTAAATGAGACCAATTCTAGCTTGGCGCAGTCAAAGGCCAGTAAAGGTCTTGCTACGGCTTTCTTTGAAAGTAGATAAACATACAGATATTTATTGAATCGAAATAGCTTACGGGAATATATCGCGTTTATTCCATTCAGTCTATATATTTACGTACAGCATAGATACGTACGTGCCGTATACATACATGCAACGTGCAATCGTAGCACATACAATTAGAATATTATTAAGGCACAAATATATGAATCACAAAATAAAACAATATTTTTTGTTCTACCCTATATACTCACATTTCTTCATAATAAATAACTGAAATATCATACGTGCAATACACAATTAAGCACACATTTGTATGGTGGAACATAAATGCATGCACGATAAATAATTATAATAAAATACTACTCCTAATTCGTTCAACATTTCGAACACTGCTGCGTTCGTGGTTACGAGCAGACTGATTTGTTATTTTTTTTGTAGCACTTCTCGGCAATATTTCCTGGAAATGCGGTTGCTCAACCGGACATTTCATTCATTTTGGGGGGTATTTGCATTGGCAATTGAGTATTGACTCACCACGCTTGGCAGGCGAGTTGGTGAGCGCAGTATAGTTACTGTTCCACAGAAGGTACGCAGCTGCATATCCCTCTGGCTTAGAGACCCTTTATCGCCTTTTACGACATCCACGAGAGGTGACGGAGTGGTGCTTTATTCTCAATCCGCACACAACAACGTAGGTATAAAGGACGTAAGTATATAGAATGAATGAAATAAACGCGACATATTTCCGTAAGCTATTTCAATTCAATGAATGACTGACGTCATAGTCGTCGACTATTCGCGTAAACTTCAGAAAATATTACACAGATATTGCTTAAAGAGTTTTAATTCGTATTCTCCCCACTATTAATGCATGGCATACTTAGTCCGTATGATTCTCCATCCAATTCAGTGTATGTGAGGAAGTCCCCAGCGAGGAGCATATCATCAAACTTGCTTTGCGTTATTTCTATGTAGTGATTAAGGTAGTGGTAGGGCGCTGTCGTGTGTTGCACCGCCAGCTGTATATTGGCGCTGCACTCAGCTGCAAGACGGCGCGCTAAAGCACCTGTAATATTGAGTCGACTCTTTAGTCTTTATCACTGAATTATGAAGGTAATGTCTTCTGAGTGCAAGAGATCCATATTCATTATTAGAATGTAAACTTTGTTAATTTCTCAGTATCGGATCGACTCGTTTGGATAATAAACATAAACAGGGTAATTTTTGTATCATCATCATAGTAGATTTGTATCAGCAATTACTTACGAGTGCTTCATAAAGATCAAATTCTGTATTACATCAGGCATATTTACCTCGCCGCGGGTAACAGGTCAACTACAGAATGTCAGACGCTATGATCAGAAATCATGTAGTTCAGAATATAATAAAGTAACCCACTCTTTCCTGTGGGTATCTTATGAGAAAACTAAGAGATTAATTTAGGAGGATGGTCAGTAGTTTGATTTTATATAAAATAGAATAGAAAACATTTATTTCAAACGCAAAACTCATATAGCGTTGGTTACAATTTACTTAAACCTAAGTGTACATTTTACTATTTTAACATGTAATTGACAGCAGTGGACTATGTGTGGTGCATCCAACCTGTCAGCTATCATTTTCAGGGCCCTGTTGGAGTTGCGTGAACTTCCACCAGTTATGCGGCGCGCCTGTGCTATTCCTGACACACTGCAATGCCAGCACCCTCATCACTTTTCTGAACGCGTTATTATATTGAACACGGCAGACTCCAATGTACGTGAATAATTTTCCCAGGCTGCCCGTGTAAAATGATGTACAAAATGCTGTAAAGAGATTAACTTTTACGTCTGTAGTGCAACGTGCTAACTTGCAGGCTATCATATTCGCCCGTACAGGCAGTGCCCTCCCTTCCACTTTTTCTACGCGCTCTACGATGATCACATGAAAGCAAGGTAATTGCCCGGAGTTCACATAATCGTCCACCGGTCAGTGTCGTGGCTCGACGTGAATCATAAACGTAATTCAGTAATATGTCACGAAACATTATGCCATACTGTTATTATAGACGATGGACGAATTATACTGCTATTGTGAGAAAAAAAAGACGTTTTATTTCATAAATAAATACGTAACGTAAATCGATATTATAAATAAAAATAAGTGCTTTGTTTTATTTTTTATTACGCGGTCTAATGACGGCCGGCACGCAGTTTTGTAGTGCAGACATGTTCGTATGGCGCGTCTATATGTAAAATGTCAATGACAGTAACCTATGTTCTGTAGTTTGCGTTTAGTAGCACTTTGTTGTTGTTCGCGTAAATTAAATTAATGACAAAGACACTGAAATTATGACAACCAACATGCTAGCTGCGAAGCACTTTAATCAGTCAAGAGCGTTCTAATGGGCCTACACTTCCTAATGTTCCTAAACTATTCCAAAGCAATTAAAAGTTTATTTACCTTTGCCGACGCCTTCCTGTCCCACAAGAATGACCATAGGCACATCTTTAGTATCAGCCGGTGGGATGTAGGGTGAAACTCGAGCCTTGGAAAGTTGCTGGATGTAGAGAAGTCTGAGTAACCGCCGAGTTGCGTGTGTAGTTATATCAGGCTTGATTTCCATCATCAAAGAACGCTGTTTTAAATACATACTCGTGTTATGACGTCCTTGAATGTTGAGCGAAATTATGCGGGTGAAGTGATGTAAATGAGATAGAAACGAGTAACTATTCAAGTATTTGAAGATGAGGTGATGGGCTTTACGTAGGTAAATTTTTTATGTTACGTAAATATATAGGTGTTTCCTTTTTGTTTTAAACCAGGAGAGTTTAGTAAATTTCGTCGGTTCTTAGTTTTTTTATCATTTCTGATAGGTCAGAAGTAGGATATTCTTTTTCAACCTTTTTTTTATTGGTGTCCAGTGGAAATTCTACATGGAACTTCCTTCACCCCGGGGAAGGGCGATGGATACCGGACTCCTACCGGCTAAAACCACTGGAGCGGTCATCTTCGGCACCGAAGGGGGGCTCCAGGTCCTCGTAAGATCACACTAGGGCCACCCATTGGTGCCACGCCTTTAGGCACATCACGGAGGGGATGACTGTAAAGTGGTCACCCCCTCTAGCGAAGGGAAAGTGACTGTAAAAATGTCGCCCCCCAGGCACTTCTCGGGGAGGATTGTAAAGGATCCCCCCAAGCCTCGCTTTGCGCTGTGCTGCGCACACGGCGGTACGTGACCACGTGCGCGCCACCGTCTTCCCGGAGGTCGCTCGGTGTGAGCACGCAGACTCCCCAATCTGCGCACCCGTGAACCCCGTGGCCCCCCACCATGTAATGACGGCAGGGGGCTCAGGCGTGTTGGACCTGGACGGTCGGGGGGCGGTTGTTACCCCGGCGCCGTCTCGTCCTTCTCCGTGCGGGATCGGCCCTCTCCCGATCCCGTTCTGCAGTCTCCTTCTGGAGCATAACGCTCTCGCAGAAGGAGACCACTGCACTCCAATTTTCATGCTCTATCAACATAGCCGACACTACTGCCGGCAGAGAGAGATCTTGCCCGATCCGATCGACCAGGAACCGCCGCTCGGCAGCCCATGCAGGGCATTCCTCGAGCGTGTGCTGTGCGGTATCCTGGTCGCTTCCACAATGGTGGCACTATGCCATTACCTCGCGTCCTATTCTGTGCAGGTACGCACCGAAACAAGACGCGTCAGACGATAGGTGACGCGCTCGCTCTTTCTGAGCCAAGCTCCGAAGAGTGGCGAATGGCCTCCACGACGCGCTTGGTCGTGAATCGCAACCGTATGCGATGTCGTCATATCTCGAGTGCGCGCCATCGAGTCAGCCGCCTCAGTCTGTCGAACGCCCCTGAAGGCACGCTTTCCCCGCTTTGGCGGAGGGAGCGTGTCTGGTCGAAGACCCACGCATCCGTCTCCGTCTGGATGTTGAAAGGCGGAAAGCGTGCCAGGAGAGTAGCCGCCTCGTAGGACACTATCCTGTATCCCCGTGCGATCCGTATAGCCACTCTGCGCTGCAGACTGTGAAGTTTGTTTCTGCAGCGCTGGACGCCTGACAGCCGGGATGACAATAGAGGTGCCTCATAGAGGGCCACGGACCGCACGACTCCCCCGTAGAGACGGCTAACTTCCTCACTCGGTCCCCTGAGATTGGGCAGCACCCGGTGCAATGCACCCTACCCTCTCGACTCGGGGGATGAGGCGTGCGAAGTGCTCTTCGAAGCCCCAATGACTGTCCAGAGTGAGCCATAAGTACTTTATGTACTGGCCCACCCTGATTTGCGCGTCACCAACGCGTATCCACGAACTGGGTGGTTCTCTGCTTCGCGGCAGTTTGTGGAACCATAGCGCCAAGGTTTTGTGAGGCGGTATCTGCACACCCAGAGCGTGGATTTTGGTAACGACAATTGCCACCGCTTGCTCGGCAAGCCGTAAAACCATACGAAGTCCCTCGAAGGACTCCCCGCTAGCCAACACAAGAGTGTCGTCAGCGTAACAGAACAAGCTGACGCCACCGGGGAGAACGACACGCAGGACCGCGTTGTTACGTACATTGAATTCATATATCATTAGATTTTACAAATTGGCGGCAATTTAAAAAGACGTGGCGTGGGTCGAAATCAATTTGCCTAGGCAATATTTTCGTTCAATGATTTATTTTGAAAAAACCATGTAATCATCAACTATGTCATGATAGACTTCTTGGCATTTTACGATGAAGCCTCATCTCGTGCCACTGTTTAACTGGTTTGATGAGTTTAAACGTGGTCGAAGTAATCTCACTGATGATTGGCGCGAAGGACGTCCTTCTACGGCGACCACTGACGATAACGTGAGTGCTGTGCGGCTAATGATAGATACATGATACACAAGGACAGATCCGGGCAAGTTTAGGCATTGTATGAGTCAAGTGCAAAAAGCTTTACATGAAAATTTTGGCGTCAGAAAGCTTTGCACTAGATGGATAACTCTGTCAGAAGTAAATTTGTCAGAAGATCAAAAACGCCGTCGTTTGGATTGGTGCCGCGAAATGCTTGAAAAGTATAACGGAGGTGATTTGACTATTGTGTTTAACATCGTCGCAGGTGACAAGCTAGCTAGATATATCGTTACGAGCCCGAATCCAAAAGACAAGAAAGACGGACGGGTAATTTCGCAATAATTGCGCCAGAGGGTAAAAGGACTGTTACTACAGATTTGTATGTTAGTTATTGGTAACCGGTAGTCGTGGAAAATGTTTGACAGCAGCGCCTAAGAAGCAAGATCCTCCTGGAGGACCTGGAGGAGGTTGTGATGGATCACGATAACGCTCCACCTCACTCCGCCAGACGGACAATCGAATATTTATCTATGGAAGGTGACGAATTTCAGTGAGTCCTCTGCCTTACAGTTCCAACCTGGCACCTTGTTACTTTTATTAATTTCCCAAATAAAAAGTAAACTCAGATGAATTTGCTTTATGAACTCCGAAGATCAGTATTCGAATAAAAGCCGTGGCAACGTTCGAATAAAAAGTCGAAGAGACCCCTTAAGAAGAGTGAGCTCACTGCTCCAGTCAATGGTTTTATCGCATGCAACAGTGCTTCGAAAGGAACGGAGACTACTTCGAAAAACAATAACAATATTAGCAGGTTCTTACATAATTCCGTTTTTTATTTTATATAAACTTTTAGCGTGTCCCCGGTATATATACATACTAGTCTAATCATAGACTACTAATCCAATTCGGTGTATTGATCATGGCAATATCCGCCCACGAGCGTGTCTTATTAATGAGTACCATGTTCATCCATGGATATTTTAATTAGGTGTTACCTGTTTGATTGGATCTAGTTCCGTGGCATCTAAGTTGAGTAGCATCGGGAATGTGTCCATTACAACAGCTTTGTAGCCGGGAACAGAGCAAATCGGGTTTGCTCGAAGGTCGAGCATAATCAGCCTTCGCATTTGACGCAGGTATAAGGCCAGTTCAAGCAGTATACTCAACCGGTTGTTTCTTAGGTGGAGTTCGCGAAGTCTGCTCACGGAAACTTTATTAGGTACGAGTAATTTTTATATAAAATAATCCGTTTTAATTTTACGTAGGCCACTGCTGGACAGAAGCCTCTCCCAAAAATTGCACAACGTCCGGTATGGGTTGGTGTTGTGTGGATTTTGCCATAATCGCCACGCTTGGCAGACGGGTTGGATATCGCAGTTGTGTTATAGAAGTACTCGAAGGACGCTGCTGCCCATCCTTCGGCTAATCCCATAGTCGCTTTTTACGACACACACGGGACGAGATGCGGTGGTGATATTCTTAGCCGACACCACACGGCATGTGCAAATATATACATACATATTATTCAATAGAGCACTGAACATGTGAAATGAATAACATATGTAGTCATGGGTAACATTATGTGCCAACGCGTGGTCACGCAATTCGAGTGATGTTACACAGGTTAATGACATTTATGGTCTACATTTACACCTATTATTCATTCATACTGTATCATATATCGAGATTGCGTCAAGGCGATTCAAACATTTCTAATATATAAATATAAATTCATCTTTTATTATTTGAATAATATTAATAATGCTGAAAACATAATTTATTGCTCTGTGCCCGTGTACCTTCTTAGTGCTCTTTATATACTATAAATGAAACGTTATAAAGAGACTTTGTTAAATGCATTAGAAAACCGATTCATATCAGCCCCAATTGGGCATTGTGGCATAAACACGAGATATGTCATTGTACTCTACGTATTTACCTGGAACAATATGAGAACATTTTCATTGAAGTCAAATTGTTTTCGTTTAGATTGAGATATTCGAGGTGTAGAAGTGTCCAGAGACCAGCACCCACGCTAAATTCACAGCTTGATATATTATTGTACGATACGTCTAGCCAGAGTAGACGCAGATGGTTCAAATTCTCAAGACGCTGAATGTGATTAAACGATAAGTCCAGGCGTCGAAGATACCTAAAAGAAAATGTGAAAAGATCTTGGGTATATTTATACTTTATGATATATGTATTTCTAAAGATGAATAGAATTACCTTAAATTGTGGAGACCAGCTATATGCTTGATATTATTGTGTGACAAATCCAGAACAGTTATGGACCAAAATGCGGACAGATCGTTAATTCTCTTAACCGAGTTGAATTTATAGTGCACTTCAGTGAGAAACCATTGTGCTGTAAAGTGAAAAGGGTAACATGTGCCAATAATGTACATATACATTTCGGCAAACAGTTTGCATGAAATGCATAACGAAGCAAATGCAAACGTTGCTCGCGCAGTATATTTGCACTGTGCAATTGGTACGCGGTAGTCTATCTGTCAATTTTAATATCAATGATAATGAGGCTGCAGTGACTTGAAGGTTATTGCGGTACATAATATTTATTGGATAATAATAATAATCAACATTTACGTGTTTTATATTCCAAAACCTTGCTGAGCCTATTAAACTCCACGGATAAAAACTGTAAGTAAGGAAGGTATGACAGAACAGTTAACTCTGTAAGTATGTTTGTAGAAAGATCCAGATATACCAAGTATTTGTAGTATTGCAATACGTCAATATTCATGAGATGCTGTAAAGATAAAATTATTATTAGCTATAAAATAAAGTATAAGATAGACATATTTAGAGAGAGATATAAGTATATTTGTCTATTGTTATTACCTTCGAAGAAAGTTTTAGTTTAATATAAACGAAGTCTCCTAGTATAGGCGTACGTTTCAAGTACGTGAGACAAGCAGTGACCATATCTCTAGTGAGGACGCCGCCTACAAGCTCTGGCACGTCTTCCATGCGACGTATCTGAACTGCTGGCGAGTATACATCTTCATATATTTCCGGGAAATTATAGAAACAACCCCACAAATTATCTTCGTCCATAAGAGGCGTCACATTTATTGGGAACTAAAAATATACATGCACGAGTAAATGGTATAAAACATTTCGAATAAAATTATTCTAAATTAAGTTTAAAGATTATTTATTCAATAACAATAATACAATTGTGTTTGAAATGGTAAATTAAAACTGATATTATGATAGTAAAAAATACAAAGATGTTAAAATTAGCAATGTTACAAATAAAATACACAAAACATTCACGTCAAAATGTTAAAGCAACTATTAAACTCGTGCAGGAAATTAAAACCTTCCTTAAAGATAAGCGCTTTCTTTTCTTTTAAGTATATTGGTATTATCAAAAGTTTTCATGTTAATGGGTAATTTGTTAAACAGTTTATCTCACTGGTATTGTACACAGTTTCCAGAAATTATAAAGCCATTATTAAGTCCTTCCTGCGCGTATTATATCTAGCGCGCATTTCTTCTCCCATCTCGAAAGTGTGTATATTCTTTATAACATCAGTGAGGTGAACCATCAAATATAGACATAGTATTATTTATTTTTAATATTATATATATATTTTATTATATATATTTTATTTTCAGTTTTCATTAAATAACTGATTCAATTTCAATAGTGCACGTGACTTTGCCTTATTTTTACCACGACTCTCTACCACTCAAAGGTTTTGCTAGTACGAGTAGAAAACTCAGTATGAGTTAAGCTCGCCTTTGTACATAAAATTTATATTGGCTGTTCGATTTGTATTTTCTTTTTGTACAATAACGGATCAAAGACTAAGAATGTGACGTCTTTTAAAATGTTCTCTACAGGATTTTTACAAAAAACCAGAAATTACTAAAAAAACCAAAAAATGTCAGAAAACCTGAAATTAAAAAAAACCAGAAAGTACTGTATGTGTGCTATTTTTCAGGTCTCGCATATCATTACCACATTCACACACACGCGTTTGCGTCATCACATAGATTCCATCTCATTTCATGCGTTCAAGCAAACTGAACTAGGTAATTTCAAACATAATAAATAATACTACTGGTCGCCCAGAAGTTGAAATCCGACGGTAATTCTTTGTTCAAAAAAAATGTATTTGTAGCACTTATCTTTTATATATTTATATAATAGTTGTGTACGTGTGCGCGTGCGTGTGTGTACGTGTAAATATACACGAGCATACGCTTGTGTATATTTGCTGTGTGGTGCCAGTTACGAATAGCACCAACCCATCTCATCCTATGGGTGTCGTAAAAGGCGACTATGGAATTAGTCAGAGGATGGGCAGCAGCGTTCTTCGAGTACATTAACAACGCAACTGCGATCGCCAACCCGCCTACCAAGCGTGGCGATTATGGAAAATCCATCCAATGAGCGCACAACACACCCGGACCGGTCGTTGTGGAGATCTTATGGGGAGGCTTGTGTCCAGCAGTGGACTTTATTCGACGGATAACGTGTATATGATGTTTTTTGTGTATGTTTGAGTGAGATAGACGGCACGGTTGGTGCAGTGGCTGATACAGTCGGCTGCTGCGCTCCAGGTCGTGGGTTCGATTCCCGCACGGAACAAATATTTATATGATCTGCAGGTAGTTGTTCCGGGTCTGGGTGTATTGTGTGTGGAATTTGTAAATGCACCCACAGGTGATTACACAGGAGAAATCCCAGGGCTTTGTAAAAAAAAAACCCTGGATGGTTTTGATTTACAATACGACCAAGTAGGTGGCGCTGCAATCAAGTTTGCATGAACCAGCCTGTGCAAAGCTGGGGCAGACAGCTAGATATACATAAATTTTAACAGTCTGTACTCCTCCTCTATGTGACCTATGCCAAATCTCACACTCATCCGTGCACGCAATGGGCTTAAAAAGGGGTACAAAGTTTTCCTTCACGTATTAAACATATAGATTGATCCTAAAATTGCAAAGCAGTTGTGAAATTATAAATACGTTTACTTTTACTTTCTTTTCTGGAAGCATTAATTGTTACATAAATAACCTATTAATTTCCAGTCTTTTCCAGCTAAAATGTTTTTAACATTTTAAATCCATTTTTTTAAAGGAGTCCTCTTTTTCTTTTAATTAATTATATTCTAGTCGGTGTTGTTAGAAAAGTGCCGCCTGCTAAGTTATTGTGGTCAATATTACTGTGTTGTATGTTTATATTAGGAGATTAGTTAAAATGTCGTCTATGCAAGACTTCGAATCGCCACGTATGAAAGTACTTGAAGAAATGAAGGATCTAAAATTGTAGCATTTCAACAAATTCAGGAATGCTGTTGGTTTATTATTCTGTATTAATATATTTACATTAAAATCACTACAGATTATACACGTTTTATGGAAATAAGCTTTCAATAAACGCTTCAATATTTCTATGAAATAGTCAAAATTCTCATTATTATCATTCAAGTGTCCCATAGAAACAAAAAATGTTTGCATTAATGTTTGAATATTTTTCTCCAAACTCTCGAAATTCTCTGACTTATGTATATTTATTATGTTCAATATTTTATAGTAACGTATCCTTATTAGGACTAATGTAAGAGTTCCTCCCTGTCTGTTATTTATTCTCAAATTGATAGACACCAACGTAAAAACGTTAAAGTAAAAACTCTTCACGTCTATAAAATCACAGTGGCTTCTAATTAACATAAAATAAAAAGTTTCACAAACAAGTTTGAGTTTGAGGATTCAGATCATACCACTGCCTTATTCAGGAAATATGTTTAGTCACTGCGGAATGGCATCGGTGCATCAGAAATTCTGCCCACCTCATCGCGTAACGTAAATATGATTCAGTTTTCAGCTGTCAGCGAAAATGGAGTGGATACAGACAACGAACCACGAACGCGGTGCAATGATGGTGAAGTGCGACCGGCAATTGAAGTGTCTGAAATTCGTCACGGCCTGCAAAGGCAACGTAAACGACATAGCCCAAGGAGAGCAGTGCAAAGAAGATCTCGCGCAACTGACTGCGGAAGCTTATAGCCACTTGCTGTTAATGTGGTACTGAGTAATGAGACACGGCGGCAAAAGGCGTCTACTCCTAACGCAAGTAAAGTAGACTAGGACATTTGGTGGAAAACGGGAAAATACGATCGTCACAACCGCAATAAACGCAGTACCATTCCTGCTAACGAATACCTAAGATCTGCAGCACCCACCATGTCCCTGGACAACTCTCCCGGTTGGACCCACAATCATCGGGATATAAGCCGCTTGGATACACAATCAAGAGGAGCCAAAGTCAAGACGGTGCCGAAGGAAGAACGATATTGGAGCTGACGCGGCATGTCGAGTACGCCTAAAAATTTTAAGTACTATAGCCAGATTCCCGCCACGCATCCGTTTTACTCAGCGCAGAATTTTGGCCGGAGGGAATAGTGTTTTAATTTTATAAGTGAGCACGACCAAAACAAAATGAAGTTTTTTTTTCTTGGATTGGATGGCTGTAAAGAGGCCACCTTCCCAGGCACCTCTCGGGGGGATCTCTCGTCTCGTCCTTCTCCGGGCGGGATCTGCCCTCTCCCGATCTTAGCATGACGCTCTCGCAAAAGGAGATCAATAAAATGCCCTAGTTTAGTTTTATAATTTTGGTAGTTTTTATATATATATATATTATTATACGTATGGCAGTCTTTAAAGTACCCACTGCAGAATAAAGGCCTCCATCATAGATTTCCACAAAGACCAGTTACACGCCACCTGTATTCAACGTGTCCAAGCGATCTTCACCAAGCCGTCTGTCTATTTTCTTGAAGGCCATCCATCGCTGTATTTCCCGGTCCACGGTCTTCACTCGAGAACCTTTTTGCCCTATCGGACATTATTTCTATGAACAATGTGCCCCGTTGCAACTTCAGGTAACTAATCCTTTCACTTTGTCGGCAGAAGCAGTAACCCCATCTAGCAGAGGGGAGGCGACTGTAAAAAGGCTGCCTTCAGGCACATCTCGTGGGTCTTGTAAAAGATCCCCCCGAAGCCTCGCTGTGCACTGTGCTGCGCACACGGTGGCACCTGTCCAACCTAACGGGACAGTTTATTTCAGGTATACTCGTTAGCAACTTCGAGAACAGAAACAGATGTTGGACGACATGGGCGTTAGACATGCCTTTCGCCGTAAATTTTTCATTTTAACAAAGTTTTCCAAAAGGTGAGCCCTGGTGGGAAACATTGTTGAGATCATCGAACATTGTACTGAGCTGTTGTAGCGATATATGTATGGGTTACCTGAATAAAATAAAGTGATGAAATAAACTGATAAAAAATACATATATAGCCTGAGAAAAATATATATGCATCATCATTTCCACCGAATGAAGTCCACTGCTGGACACAGACCTCCCCCAAAGATCACCACAACTACCGATATGGGTGCGTTGTGGGCTCATTGAGGGTTTTGCCATAATCGCCACGCTTGGCAGACGGGTTGGCGATCGCAGTTGAGTTGTTAATATACTCGAAGGACGCTGCTGCCCATCCTCCGACTAAACCCTTATTCGACTTTTACGACACCCACGGTAAGAGATGGGATGGTGGTATTCTGAGCCGGCACCACACGGCACACACACATGCATGTAGCAATATATATAAGTAGCACCTCTTCTATATATAAGTCATCTTCACTATTTTTCTGAAACTCTGTGGGATCGAAACCTCGTTTTGAATATTCTCTCGCTATACTACTCCTGCGCTTCAATAAATTTTGTACTGAAAAAAATAAAGTTATGTACTAATAATACTAATATTAATTATCATTTTTTTCTATTAATATTCACTGGTAACTGTGATAGCAAAAGTGTTTTACAGTATGCTCGACTTTCACCAAAGTAGATAGAAGATACACAAAGTAGCACGCCACACAATTTGATTTTAGCGCTGGGCTGTCCGCCGAGAGTGCTATAAAATCATTGTAGCATGCTGTCAAATATTACACTGACAGGAACACTGTGTGCTTGTTCCCTGGACCTTTCCGAAGAACCTTCGACCTGGTTTCTTATAATGTCTTGCGGGAAAAGCTTCGGGAGATGAGCGTCCCTGCTACGTTAGAGTCTAGGTTATCTATTTGGTGGGGGGATCCTTTACAATCCTCCCCGAGAAGTGCCTGGGGGGCGGCCTTTTTACAGCCGCCTGCCCTCAACTATATTTCTAAAGTGGTCAAACGTGCTGTCTGAACCATATAAGTTTGAGTGTAGTGTTATGCAGAGTGATTTAAGTCCCCCATGGCTTTTTAATATTTATGTTAATAAATTGCTTGTTGAGCTCAGCAGCACTCATGTCGCATGCCATGCCATATAGATGGATTAAGTTTAAATAACATACGCAAGCAGATGATATGCCATCATGCTGTTGAGTCCTACAATCAGTGGAGTAAGAAAACTACTTTCCATCTGTGAAGTGTATTCTAAGCAGCATGGACTAAAATATAACCCTAAGACAAGGGAGCTGTTGGTATTCAGAGGAAAACATAAAAGTCCATCAGATGTTCCCCTCGTGAAATTGAATGGTTCACTATTACAGAGAGTAAACCAATTTAAATATCTGGGCCATATTATTACTGAAGACTTAAAGATGACTCGGATATATTAGGTCTTTACCTATGAAATTGCTGTTTTATACGAAATAATATGTAGTATTTTTTTATCAAATTATCACCCATGCAATCGATGCATCTTTGCCAACGCAGCGGAAGTTTATCGATGCCCTTCTTGAAGAAACCAGATGGACGGAAGGTGACTAACTCTTCAAAAGCATTTTGTACTGCCTCTCGGGTATCGAATTTTTTTCCCGCCAAAAAGATATTCAAATTCTGGAAAAAGTAGAAGTCTGCAGGCGCACGATCTGGTGAGTACGGCAGATGACGGAGAGCTTCCAACCCCAGCTCTTGTAGCTTGGAGACCATCTGTTGTGCAGGATGGGGTCACATATTGTCGTGCAGGAGCAGTGGGGATGAGCGATTGATCGAAGCTGGTTGCAGATGTGCAAGCTTCTCCAACGTAGTGTTCAGTTCTTCACAGTAGACACATCTACAGTAATGCTAATCTCGTTTGGTAAGAAGCTGTGACGAATCACACCGGCACTATACCACAAAACAGTGACCATCAGTTTTCTAGAGTCATTTTTCGTTTAGGGCATTGATTAGGTGCTGAACCAGGCTCTAACCAACTTGCTGTGCGCTTACGATTGTCAAACAGAATCTATTTTTCATCGCAGGTAACAATAGGGTTCAAAATTGCTTCGTTTCTGTACCTGTTGAGACGCGCAATGCAGGCCTCGATGCGCACGTTGCGTTGATGATCGTTTAGTTCGTGAGGCGCCCATTTGTCAAGCTTTTTTACCTTGCCAATTTGACGCAAATGAACCAATATTGTTTTGATGCTAACGTCGAAAGCTGCTACTAATTCAGCCGTAGATTGAGTATCATCAGCTTCCACAGTTGCGTTTAATTTGTTATTGTCCACGGTGTTTATTCTTCAGATCGAAATTTCCAGAACGGAAGAGGGCAAACCAATAACAGGTTGGGCGTTCGTTTGTAGTGTTCGCTCCATTAACTTCGTTGATATTGCATGTCGCCTGTGCGGCGTTGCTGCCACGACAGTACTCATATTCCAATTCGAATTTTCAACGTATCCATGACGACGAAAAATATTTAAACGCGAAGAAAATATGACACTAATCAATACACATAAGATTGATTTTGAACAATAAAAACTATGCGTATAAAATAAAGTTAATTTGAAACAAGAATTCAGAGTCAAAAAATATATATTTTTATTTGAAATGGTCAGCATTGCAGAACGGCAATTTCATAGGCATATACCTATTAGAAAGGGAACGTATGGCGCTGGCTGTGAGGGGAAATATGATGGCACAAAGGATTGCTGGTGTCACCGCACCGGTAAAAATAACACTCTTCAAGGCTTACTGCCAAACATTTTACAGCTGTAGCCTTTGGGTTAATCATAACCTAAAAGCAGCCAACACTCTGCGCATCCAATACAACAATGCCTTCAGTGCGTTGTTAAGGCTCCCACCCTGCTGTAGTGCGTCAGGTATGTTCGCTGATGCACACACTATGACTACTTCGCGATAATGCGTAAGAAAGTTCTCTGAGTTATACGCAGAGTGAGGGAAAGCATCTTGAAGGTATAAGGCAGAAAGGCTGGATGGGCCTACAATGGGAAGATTTATCAAACTACATGTATATGGAACTTGATAGAACTTCATGTGGTTGTAATATTTGTTTTGTGATGTATTGTACTTTAATGTTCTACTGAATAGTTTTAAGTAACTTGTAATACTAACACGTCTCGATGCCTGATAATAAAATATTGCCATTTTTGTTATTATTTAATTTCTTTATTTTAATATTAGAGAGATCCATTTACTCGGAATAATTATCATGGATTGACATCTTGCAATATAAGGACTCTTTATTCGGTAAGGTGATCCCTTAAATACCAACCACGCCTTTAAACACATCTCGGAGGGGATGACTTTAAAGCGTTCTCCCGCTCTAACGGCGAGAAGGCGACTGTAAAGAGGCCACCTCCCCGGGTACCTCTCGGGGGGATTGTAAAGAATTCTCCCGAAGTCTCGCTATGCGATGTGACCACATCCACACCGCCATCTTCCCGGGGGTCACTCGGTAACAGTGAGTTTATTGTTATATCAAGATGTTGTTGTCAGTGAAGTGCAATCATGGGATGCAAGAAGATAACTGGGTTATAAAGGACAAAATCAACCAGTATTGAGACCTAATAAAGTTATATCAAAGTATTAGAGAGTATTCATCAAGAGAACTTTAACAAGAAAGTACAACTTGATAGAATCAGATACACGAAGAAGAAGAAAATGGCAACATTTCGCTTGGCAGTTTATGAAAGAGCAAAATTGAATTTCTTGGGTGGAGGCCTGGTGACCTGAAATACAGACTTTGGCCTAGCTTAGGCACCAGTCTCCCACAATAAACTTGAATAATACTGTAATTCCTATAGAAGCATACAGACTAGGCAAAATTAGTTCAGACTAGGCCGTACTGATACTAGAACACACCCATTTTATTGGTTATCCTGTGGAAATTCTTCATGAACTTCCTCCACCCCGGGGAAGGGCAAAGGGGCATGCCGGCCTCCTATTGGCTAAAACCACTGGAGCGGTCATCTTCAGCACCGAAGGAGGGCTCCAGGTCCACGTAAGATCACACTAGAGCCCCCCATTGACGCCACACCTATAGGCGCATCTCGGAGAGAATAACTACCAATAAAAGCGGTGACCCCCGTTAGAGGAGGGAAGGCGACTGTAAAATGTCACCCCCCAGGCACTTCTCGAGGAGGATTGTAAAGGATCCCCCCAAACAAACTGGTTGGTCCTATCGGGCTTAGGATGAGCAAGTTTGGCCTAAGCTTGAAACGATTTATCCAAATCAAAATATAGGAAGAATTAGTTAGGCCAAACCAGTTTCTCCTTTGAAATTAGGTTTGGCTGGTAACAAATAAGTATAAACAATTACAAAAAGTTGAGTACCTGATGGTGTGATATCGGGAGCATCAGCAGCCCAATAATTAATCATGGAGATATTAGCCCACCCTCTGATGCGGCTTCCTAAAAGTGCGAACGTGCTGGTGGGGTCGTATATCTGCCCTTCAGCATCCCCAATAGTTGCAGGATCAATGTCTGTTTGCTTTGTTTTGGAGTCTGACTGTATACTCATTCTGATGACTAGTTATCAGTTAATCTTGTTTAATTAAATAGACAGCTAACTGAACTAAGAAAATTGCAAGTCTAATTATTATTAGTATTTGACAAATGACAGAAATGTCACATTCCAATGATTTTATTGTAAATTGTACGAGTACAATGCAAACGAAGTTTTAAGACCAGTACTATTGTAGGTTCGGCAGTCGATTTATAAGACATTTTTCATTCATAGCCAGCCCAGCTCATTGTTATTTCGTGCCTCTGAATAACATAAAGTTGTATGCTTCCTCGAGGATGAAATGTGATTTTCATAAAAGCCATTATTATGCAATCTCGATGACTCGATCGACGTGCAGGTATGGATATTGTTAGTTATGCGGTTAAAAATAGCATGTACTTAATATACATAATAGGGTTTATTTTATAACATCGACATTTACCTACGTACGAACTTTAGTCATCGAAAAACATCATGCACAATGTTCTACATCTACATACATTATAGCGTTGTAACAGATTTTAGACAGTTCTGTCGTGAGCTTTGTTGAAGTAGAGTCGAATACAACTAGAGACAGTCGCCGAAATGCTAAAGGAGTGAGATAACGAACTCAAGATTTTGTTTTACAATATTTGACTGCACAAAAAGCTATTGTTGATTTTTGTGTTGTATTTTCTTTTAGTATATAGTTCGTAAAAACTATTCAGTTATTGATCATATTCATGTAGTGCGCCAAGTTATGGAGAAGTTTAAAGAATACCAGTGCACCTACTACATCGCATTTATCGATTATAGCAAAGCATTCGATTCTTTGTTTCATGAAAAGATATGGGAGTCACTAAAAGATCAAGGAATTGAACACAAATACATCCGCTTAGTAAAAAACGTATACAGCCAGAGTACTGCGAGAATCCAGCTAGAAACTAAAGGTGAGCGAACCTTTCAGAGTGGGCAAAGGCGTACGACAAGGAGATCCCCTATCACCAAAACTATTCTCGGCGGTACTAGAATCAATATTCAGAGGTCTTAATTGGGAAAATCTCGGGATCAATGTGGACGGTTTCTCATTAACGCATTTGAGATTCGCGGATGATCTTGTGTTATTTGCCAAAACTCCAGAGGACATAACAAAAATGATTAACGAACTGGCAACGGAAAGTGAGAATGTAGGGTTAAAACTGAACCCGGAAAAAACAAGAGTAATGACAAACGGAGAGAGAATCACTATAAAATTAGGAAACAACCAAATTGATTATACAGATGAATATATTTACCTGGGACAGCTAATAACACATGACAATCCGATGCGCAAAGAAGTTGAAAGAAGAATAACCAATGGCTGGAGGAGATACTGGGGTTTGAAAGAGATCATGAAAGATAAAAAACTTCATATGAATATAAAAAGTACATTATTTAACACCTGCATACTACCAGTTCTCATGTACGGCAGCCAAACTTGGACCTTATCACAAACCATGACTAGCAAACTTGCCACTTGCCAATACGCAATCGAACGGAGCATGATGAATGTGAAGAAGTCAGATCGACTGAAAAACCGTGTAATAAGAAGAAAAACAAAGGTTATAGACATAACGTGCAAAATTAGAAGGCTCAAATGGCGATGGGCAGGGCACATGATAAGAGGAAAAGACAAATGGAGCAAAATAGTGACACGATGGTATCCTAGAGAAGGTAAAAGGAAAAGAGGTAGACCACAAAAAAGATGGGATGATGATATAAAACAAGTGGCAGGCGTCACATGGAACAGGGTGGCTCAAGAAAGATATGAGTGGAAAAGATTGGAGGAGGCCTTTGCCGACTGGCAAACAGATCTACAGAGAATAAGTAAAATTCAAATAAAAGACTAGATTAAGATTTAAATTTAAGTTTTTCATGCATTGTTCTTTGTCATATAATTGTAACATTGATCTGAATAAAGGGCTATATTATTATTATTATTCCTTTATTTCTGATACTTTCATATTCATTACATTTTTAAATATATATAGAAGTAAAAAACGAAAACACATATATTTAAAAATATCATTATCATGAAAAAAATGTTTATCAAACAATTGCCGATGAAAATTATTTTTTATACTACTCGATTCAAAAATTCTGTATCAGGCAGCCTAATATATCTTATCTAATTATAAGTTCCTGAACGTTAAATAAATATGTGGTGTGGCGCCGGCTACGAATGGCCGTGTGATGCCGGCTACGAGTAGCACCAAACCACCACATCCCATGAATGTCGTAAAAGGCGACTATGGGATTTAGCTGGAGGATGGGCAACAACGTCCTTCGAGTACATTAACAACTCAACCGCCAACCCGCCAGCCAAGCGTGGCGATTATGAAACACCTCCAATGAGCACACAACACACCCAGACCGGTTGTTGTTGTTGCCCGCGGTTTCACCCGCGCGTTTGTTTTTATCGATATAAATTCAAATATAGCCTATATCACTAAGGGTATATATTTATATTAGTGAAATAAATAAGAATCGTTTCAGAAATCCCAACAACATACATACAAACAAAACCTCTTTATAATTTTAGTATAAATGATCAAATCCAATGATACAGCACTACTCAACGTGAGATCCGGGCTTCAATTCACTGGTCGGGCAGCCATAAGACGAGTTTCTGTGAGAAAAGTAGTAGTAACAGCCCGGAATTTGGAAGTGTTCATTAGATTAGTATGCTCCCTATTACACGAGATGGATTACGGCATCATCGAAAACCAAGTGGAGTTCCCAATACTGAGATAGTATATGTATGTCGGGTCCCATGACTCGACTTACATATAAGTATTCCAAACTATGAAGTTATAATGATGTTTATATTTCTTTGTATAAGTACCACATTTTTTAGGTGACACCAGAATATTCAAATGATATAAAACTAACCACAGGAGGAACTCTGATATCTATGGGAGAAACAGTCATATATCAAGTCAACTCCCGCGAACTAAAAAGTTTGACCTTGTAACTTATAAATAGTCATCGCGAAAGTCGACGAGAATCCCTATTCGGAATTCGAGTCTCTCAAACGGTCATTGGTAAAACGCGGCATAAAGACAGTGTCCCCCTGGGCTGGTCCAGATAAAATCATGGCCTCTATCATATGGCGATGCACATGCGCAACGATCAACTGCATATCGATTTGAACTTGCCGACCATCAGGCAATTCATGAAAAAAGCGTCTAAACGCTTCTCGGACTCTGCCCTGACCCACTCGAATCCCCTTGTGGTATTCGCCGCCGAATGCCGACCCTCGAGTATCAGTACTGCACACCGCCCGAGGCACGTACTGATAGACCCGGACGACAAAATTACCGTAGACCACATGAACAGACGTTCACTTAACACAGACCTTAATAACCCCCTTGCCACTGAACCTCATCGACGCCTCGAAGGCCTGTCGCGGTGACACCATCCCGTTCAATTAACTTCTCCCCCGTCCCTTGCCCGCGCCAACCCGCGGCGAGCCCGAAGTCATAAAAAATCGCAAAAATATTTAAATCATACCATCCTAGCTGTCCCTACATAGTTTGTATACCCCAGCAATGCCATAAGTCGAGGTTAGATTCCCGCAGGGGGCGCACTTAAAAGCAGTTGCTTAGTTTATAAAATTTATTTTAACCTTGGCTGGAGGAATCTTTTGGCTTCTCCAGAAATTATCCGGTTAAGTAGCCACATTTCCAGGAAATATGGGTGAGAAACCATTCTAAAAAAACATGGCGATGAAAACCTTTGACTTGGAGCCTAGTGCCATTACACAAATTGGGTGGCTTAAAATTCCTTAGTAATATAGTTCTCAGTAGTATAGGAGTCCCCACCTACAGTACAATCCTATGGCGCGGGAGACCCGGTGGATTTGAAGTGTTTAAAAATCCCACTGGATAAGCTAAATTAAAAAAAAGAACTAGATGGCTAATGTCACTAATTTTAAATTTAAAAGTACTGTAATACACTACACATCTAAATAAAATTAAAATTCAGAGTCTCCGACTTAAACTTTTTTTTAAATTTGTATTTGAAAGAAAAATTTGGGTATGTTTTTAATAAAACAATAATAAGTCGATGAAATAAAATCCACAGGGCATGAGAAATGTTTAGGGGTCTGAAAGGATAGCAGATTACCCC
The DNA here is from genome assembly GCA_947459985.1 of Diloba caeruleocephala. Taxonomy (NCBI): domain Eukaryota; kingdom Metazoa; phylum Arthropoda; class Insecta; order Lepidoptera; family Noctuidae; genus Diloba; species Diloba caeruleocephala. The sequence goes on along the minus strand of OX381620.1, from coordinate 13,544,985 downwards.
CCCAGTCGACCATTTCAATTTGGCACACGATGCACCAAACACCCTGTTTAATATCATTGACTGAATGTATATATTTTTTTTAAACGTTGCTCCACACTAGCTTTTCTCCTGTATCGTGGGTGCGTTTACGGACATGAATTCTACATACAATACACCCAGACCCGAAACAACTACCTGCAGATTATACAAATATTTGTTCTGTGCGAGCCGACTGTATCAGCCACTGCACCAACCGTGCCGTCAAAACTGTATAATATATTATATAGTACTAACTGCCGCTCCAGCTTCGCACAAGCAAATACATGCAAACTCGATTGCAGCACTTACTGTGTCTAATTGTGAATTTAAACCATCCAGGACCAATTCAAACATATACACAAAATTTCATCAAAATCGGTTCAGTGCAAAGCTCGGTTTAAATCTGCAGCGAGGCCGCGAGAAATGGCGGCGTGGGCGTGGTTCCTGGTCACTTCGATTCATGCGGCTGCTAGTTCAGTTCGTACGAGTTTCTTTTAACCATCGAAATGTAATAGTAATACACGTCGGCGCGCCAATTAGCTGAACAGTTTGGAGCGGGCCAATCGCAGCACCGATCGCGGCAAACATGTAGTTTACTATTCTATTAAGTTTCGATAGTTGAAAGAAACTCGTACTAGAGGTACAGGTGACGTTAGGAGCAAAAGTGAGCGAGCCCAACGGCTCGCACTAATATTTATAAGGTTGAAACGACCAGGGGGCCTACCACAACCTTTTACAAAACAGTCCTAATTCATGACAGTGTTGTTTCAAGCATAAAATAACATTACTCATATTCGTACCACAACCTAAATAGTTCGGCTTTGTTTCATTCCTGCTTAGTGCTAAAAAAAAAAAATAGAATGAATTATTTCTAAGAATTGTCTATAGCCTGCTAGAAAAAGAAAAGAAACAACGCTAGATACCGTATATAGCGCTATCTCTTTCACGTGTTGTTCGAATAATTTCTAAGAATTGTCTATAGCCTGCTGGAAAAAGAAAAGAAACAACGCTAGATACCGTATATAGCGCTATCTCTTTCACGCGTTGTTCCGAATCGTACCTGCGACTAAATTCGGTTAACATTGTAAAAAATTATATGATTAATTAACTTTTTTTTAAATAACTTGTTAAAATAATAATTATACGAGTAATTAAAAGTAAAAAGTACATGCAAATATTTATAGATTTAATGCTGAAAAGTAAGCAGAAAACTTTAACAAATAATAGTTGGCCTAGAGTGTGGAAAGAGACCATGGTATGAATCGGAACGTATATTATATGTAGCGGTGCGAGCGAAATTTGAAACTCAAGGGGCCATGGGGTTGTACAAGGAATTTATTACACTAAGTGGTGGGCTTCAAGTGGCTAACAAAAGTGGTTGGACTAATTTTTATTTTCACTTATGATTCCTAGCGCATTCAGCATGGAAACAAAGTATGTAAACATTAACGTTCGTTACTTAATACAAAAAGATTTAACAAAGAAATATTGTGCTGTTATTGTTTTAGTTGATGCGGTTATAACAGTTGTATGTGGTTGTAAGTGTGTATTCATTCGCCATCTAGACAAACAAGAAATTAATTATCCAGGTACTAAAATCACTAGTAACACAAAAAAAAATTCTAATTTTAGAAAATTAAATATGTTTTATTTACTTTATATGACACGGCAATGGTTTTTTATAATATAAATTAATATTGAAGTCGCGTCCGAGCAACTTTTCTATGATTGTTAAATTTGCCTTAAAACAAAAATTACGTTGTGGTACGATTTGAATGAATGATTTAGAGGTGACGTCACCAAAACTGCTAAGAAAATGACATTGTTTCAAACAAGCAGTTAAGCTTGTTTTATGGACATTGTGGTACGAAAAGGCAAGGTAAGATTAAAATAATACTGCTTTAAGAGATGGTGGTAAGCCCCCAGGGATGTCACGCTCACCTCGCCACTACTCGCTCGACGCATTTATTACTAATATAATCGTAGTCGATTTTTACAAAGTGTCTACATAAAAATACAATTAAAATGCAAACATTATGCATAAATAGAACATGCTGTCATGCACATAGTAGTTAGTACTTATAATTTAATCTAAATTTCAATACAAGGCTATAGGGATTTGTCTTGAGAACAACTGCCTGCTAAAGTTGGTGCAATTCACTTGATCTTATACTTTATCGCTCTGCTTGCTCTGTTATCTTTAATACGGCCAAGTTAACAAGAGTAATTAGGTATTAGTTTTATTAATGCTACGTTAGAGTGTGCATATTCGAATCCTTGGTAATTTTCTACTCAGAAGACAGATAAATAATTAACCAGATTCAGATTTCTGTTAAGTATTGAAATAGTGCGTGGCCACACCTACATTGCCACCATATAACTACAACTTACAGTGACATCTACTTGAACATTCAGTGCAACTCTCCGATGACGTCAAAGAATCCTGAATCGCGTGTGTAAGTACGCACAACGCCGTATTTATACAGATACCCAACATCAACCGTTGGGCTTCGGCTGGCCAGGCATAACACCCATCTGGTTGGAGGATCCTCCTTTTTGACTGGAGGAACAAAACACCATGTTTCAACAAACTGGTGATCCCTTGTTTCTCCAAACTGATGACTCCGACCATAAACATCAGTGTATTGGTCTGCGGTGATTCATACATTACCACCATATAACTACAACAATGTACAGTGACATCTACTTGAATATTAAGTCTAACTGCAACTAAAACGTTGTATATATTAGATACATCAATATACCTACATCAACAGTTGGGCTTCGGCCCGCCAGGCATAACACTCGCTGGGTTAGAGAATCCAGGTCTTTTTTTGTTTGAATGTTTAAGACTGATTCAAATAAAATTTGGCATAGATGTAGTTTATGACGTGGAATAGGATAAAAGGATATAGGACACATAAATTATAACAATATTTGCATAAAAAAATACAATTGACATGACATTTTATTTTGCGCCCAGCGGTTATAAGTACGTAATCTATGCGCCCAGCGAAGCGGGCGGCTAACGCATAGTTTCTTCATAATATTGCTAATTAAGTTTTATATAAAGAAGGAAAGCAAATGAGCTTCAATTACATAAAGTGAAATAACAGCAGAAAAGTACAATTTGATTGAGAGTTTTAAAATTCAAATTGCAGCGTAATTTTTTGTAGGAACATCAAACAACAACAAAGTGTCATAATTCAAAAGTTATCTGGAAGGCCTTTGAAAATATGAAGAAGTGTCTTGTGGACGGCGCTCGTTTGCGATGAGAATGAAAAAGAAAAGTGTCGCGTTTCAGTAGCGGTCGACTTCAATCCCTCTCCCTGCGGCAACACCGCCGTGCCGCCGCGCGCCGCAGCGACGACATTTTCAGTTTTCAATCAGTATTTTAACATAAATATTATTGCTACCAGTTATATAATAAAACATCTGCTAAGATTTCTAGATACTTTATTATTAGTACGGTGCGATATAACTCGCAAAAAGTGGCAGTGAATATAATGAGAATGTTTTCATATAAGAGAGATATTTTTAATGAAATGAGTTATTAAGGTACTTACTTTTACCGCTTTTAGATTATGCTGATGTCTGCTTCCTTGATGCAACTGAGGAACTCCTTAATAAACTAGAACGTTTGCAAAATTTATCTATCCGCTTCATTTTCGGCCTTCGGAAATATGACCATATAACGGAATTCCGTGCGAAACTGAGGTGGTTACCAATACGGAAACGTCGCGACTCTCATATTCTTTCCCTTCTTTATTCGGTTCTCCATAACCCTAAATCTCCTGTCTATCTGCGTGAGCGTTTTGAGTTTCTTGTACCTAGGGGTACAGCCTGTCGTACATCTTCTGCTCTTCTCCTTCGTACTCCTCATCACACCTCCAACCGTTATGATGGATCATTTACAGTACACGGAGTGCGTCTCTGGAATTCTCTTCCACACACACTACGCGACAGCTCTTCTCTGGACGTTTTCAAGAAAGGACTCAAAAAGCATTTCCTTTCAGTATAACTTATAAATATGTATTTAAGGTATATATTTATTTATATAGTTATGTATTTATTTAAGTATATTATATCTATGCTGTATAGTTGGCTATTTTATCACTATTCTTAACTGTTGTTTTCTTCCTGATTGTACACTTCATACTGTCCTCTTTTGTTTCTATTTTTTTATTTATTTTTTCATTCAAAGGTTTGCAAACTCAATGTTGAGTTAAGCTCGCCTTTGTACATCATGTTTTATTTTATTTAACAATAGTTCTGTTTTATGTTGTACAATAAAGAATAAGAATAAGAATAAAGTTAATTGGCTCTGAGTGACAGAAAGTAATTATCTCGAGTTGGTACAAAATAACCTAAAGCCTACTATTTTTTTGAGCCGCGCTAAGTGCAGGGGGAACACTTTAATAAATTAGCATTCTTCATTTTATGGTGGTGCCGTTAAAATGGAAATAACGTTACATCCTGTTCTCTTACTACTAACAAAGTTTTGTTTTTAATTTAGGCACACGAGGAACGTTTTAATATCGTTTTCAACAAAAAGCTCTTAATAATTAAATTACAATTTGAAGCGGCAACATTGTCGTAGATATTTATTTTGCAATATCGGTGATTGGCCGGACCCAGACGATTCATAACACTGACAGTACATATTGCTTTTCATTCCCTTGGGTGCTTCGACTTCAGGTTAAGAAATGTTGACCTAGATTATTTATTTACTTATTTATTTAATAGGTCTACCTACAATTGTTAATACTTACATTTTATAAAATAAACATGCATTTAAAGTACATAAAGTAAACACCATACCTCATTAACTGCCGCAAAACGAGACATAATTAAAAATCTATTGTGTCTACGCGGCTGCGGCAATTGACACGCGAGAGGATATGAACAAAATTTAATTATGTTTATTGTAAGCTCCGGTACATGTAAAGTTTAAAAGCAAATTTACTAAATAAAACAGAAATTTGCCATTAAGAGCTTCATAATGGCTCTATAACAAATCAGACAGCCGGTTCAGAATGTTAGATGGTCGATTATTCCAACACTATCATGCTACTGTTAACTGTGTGTACTTATTACGGTTTAGTAGGGAAATCCGAGTGGGTTAAAACCCTCAATTTACCCACATACATTAAAAGGTCTCTTAATTAGGAAAAGGTCTGCAGTTAAATCTTGAAACTGGCCAAAGGGCATACCGTTTCAAGTTGACGGTTCCGGTTCGTGCTGGCCGAGAGGCCTTCTGTACCTGAACGTGCTGAATGGTTGTGGCTTTCAACTGTAGTCATGTGTATGTATTATATATAGCTTCGGGTTTAGGCATAGTCTAGTTTCATGAATGTTCCTGCTGCAGTGATGCGCTTTTATTTATACAGGACTACAATATGTGGATCTCGTATTATAAATATTCTTTCCCGGGAATCATTATTAAAAACGTAAAAGTCGTAAAAGTGTCGTAAAAGATGAATCATCATATCAGCCATAAAACGTCCACTGCTGAACAAAGGCCTCCCCCATAAATCACCGGTTACCGTGTGTCGTCATTTTGGGGAGAATTTGCCCGTATGAGTAGTGGCAAATTAGTGAGCCACGCTTGGCAGGGGGATTGGTGAGCGCAGAATAGATGCTGTTCCATAGAAGGGACGCTGATGCCCATCCATATGGTTTAGAGTCCCTTAGTCGCCTTTTACGACATCCACTGGGGGAGATGGAGTGGTGCTATATTCTTAATGCGGACACCACGCGGATAAAAGGTGAATAAGGGTTGTTATCAAGAGGATGGGCAGTAGCATCCTCCCGTGTGCTAATAACAGCATACTGTGATCACGAGTCCACCTGCCAAGCGTGGTGATTATGGCAATACCGTATGTGACCATGTTCGGCAGTTCGTTTGCTGGCTGATATGCCTGTGTATTTAAAATATGTTGTTACATGATTGATGTCATTTAATTATGTATTTATAGATTTTCTTGCAATGTTAATGTATTATGCTGAGATAGGGGACTTTTTTGGCGTCGCGATTTTTGCTTTAATTTTGTAAAAAAAACACTATATGTTATCTGTAATTTCCTGTGTGAGCCCAAAATAAAACTATTTTCTTTCTTTATTTATAAATTAATTGATTAGTTTATTGATACTTATAGATACTATCGTTGCGTTAGATGTCTACAATAAGAACGTAACAAACATGTTAATATGGAGTATGTATTGTGAAAAAATATATGCCCATTTGTGCGCCGGTCCGTCGAAATTTACAGGCACTTGGCTCTACCACAACGGGCTGCGTAACAGTAGGTCCTTACCTAATGAATGTTGGCAGTATATTCGGTTCGCACATTGTATCCGACGTTTTCACAATTTATTCAGTTACTTGCTGTTTTACTCGCATGAATGGACCAGCGATTATCGTAAAAGACTCTCAACAGCCATTTTCTTCATCGGTATTATAAAATGTTTTTCAAAAACTCTGCGATAATATTCGGTTTTGTGTATATTATTCTCGAAGAGGTCTTTGTGTGGGGTTATTGAGTGTTCATTAATCAGACTTGAGCAATGACACTTAGGTAGGTATTGTCCGCCGTGGATTCAGGACGCTGCGTTATTATTTAGGGTGCGTGTACAACAAGCGTCCTTCGGAGATTAATGGTCTATCGAAGGCACTTATAAACGGAGCCAAGATTGTAGATTTTTAGCATTTCAACAAAAGTTTAGTGATAAATAAGCAAAATTTAAAATTTAAAAAGTGTTACGTATTATTAGGTCATGTTAAAGTAAGTAATAGAAATAAGTTAAATAACCTAAAAATCGACTACGGAAAAGCACAACACAAGTATGGTGAAATATTTTACCAAACAATATTAAATAAAAAAATAGATTTCTCCTAGTCGAAGGCAGTAACTGTTTTGCTTTGTAAATCGCGGCTGGGCCTTCCTTGTCACTGTTGTAATCGTCATCGTTTCAGCCGAATAAATTACTGCTGGACACAAGCCTCCCCCAATGATCACCACAATGACCGGTCTGGGCGTGTTGTGTGCTCCTTGGGGGGTTTTGCCATAATCGCTACGCTTGGCAGGCGGCTTGACGATCGCAGTTAACTTGTTAATCTACTCGAAGGACGCCGCTGCCCATCCTCTAGTTAGTTCCATAGTTGCCTTTTACGACACCCACGGGATCAGATGGGTTGGTGCTATTCTATGGTGACGGCACGGTTGGTCCTGCCTGTGCGAAGCTGGGGCAGGCAGCTAGTCTTATTTATATAATTCTTCTGTACGTGTCACTGAACTCATCCTAAACGCCTGGACCGATTATGATGTTTTTTGTGTATGTTTGAGTGAGATAGACGGCACGGTTGGTGCAGTGGCTGATACAGTCTCGTGGGTTCGATTCCCGCACGGAACAAATATTTGTATGATCTACAGGCAGTTGTTCCGGGTCTGGGTGTATTGTATGTGGAATTCATGTCTGTAAACGCACCCACGACACAGACACACTACGTTTTAAAAAAATCACCATCACATATTCGTAATCGGCACTACACGGCAACTGTTTGTTGCATTGGTCATAATATTATTTCTCTAAACTTATGAAGGCTAATCGCGAAATGTATTACTTGTGTAGTTCTGCTATAGCCATGCAATGCACTGTTGGTAGGTACAGTCAGCATCATAGGTCGCAAATTAACTCACAGGATATAATTTCTGTTGTATATCACTATGGTAAACCCTACTCTACGATGTTATGTTAAAATATAAAAAGAAATAGTTATCATTCGTAAAACATTTTAGAATATTAGTAAGAATCGGCACTTACTTTTGATATGGACCGTTCATACCGAAGTTCAAGAAAATCCTTTAGTAGGATTTAGCTAGCGAGATTTGTTCATCAGTCGTGACCCGACTGTCATGTGCTTTGGCAAATAGATCGTGTTTCTGGGGCAACACAACGCGGAAGAAATTCTTATTTATGTACGTACTTGTAGCCATACTGTTGCATTTTATGTCTAAAATCTTATGGTTACTTTGTTTTTCCTATGGAACTGGCTTGTTGTCTAGTTGTGTGAAACTGAGATATTTAGCATACTGTAAAATTTTATTCATCATCATCATTAATTTTATTAGATTTCAGAAAATCGTCTTAGCATGTCGGCACAATGTTGGCGTTTAAAACGTTCACCGGCGTTTATGTTCTTATTTTCATATGCAGACCTCTAAAACTGTCACCTTTTTTCTATCGATTAATTGATATCGGGAAAATATATAAGTTGTTACTATCATATTCCACGGTATTGTGCATTGCCCTTAAGTAAATGCCAAAGACAGAATGACCGCCTTGACCACCGCTAGCTAGGGAGAATTTCTCCTCCCGCGGCGAGCTACGGTAAAGCACAGCAGCGTTCGACTGACTTCCCTCCACCCTGTGGTCTGCTACCCTGTGGTTTTCGCTGTGGTAAGAGTCCCAGGATTTATATCTGATAAATCAGAAAGAGAGACTCAGATTAACATTTACAACACAACTGCGATCGCCAACCCGTTTGCCAAGCGTGGCGATTATGGCAAAACCTCCCAATGGACAACACAAAATCATACCGATCGTTGTGGTAATCTTTGGGAGAGGCTTCTGTCCAGCAGTGGACGTTATTCGGCTAAGATGGTGAAATAGTTGTATTAGGTAAATATTTCTTACGGATTTTGGAATTCGCAGCTGTCTATCGTATCGTTAATTAATTAGTGTAAAAGATGGACTCTGTTATCGCTCTGCGACTAGCTGATCTTTATTCATATGTGATAATGTTTTTGTCTACTGTGTAACTAGTGCCATGATTAACCAATTGATCTCTATAGCACATGTGATAGAGGAATCGCCTTTGAACACTCTCTAAACGTTTAGTGTAAGCAGCGTAGTGTGGCCTTCATATAACTGAGGTGGTTTCCACGATCGGATGAACAAGGGATGTGATTATATCGAGAGATAAAGTAAAAGTAGGCACAACCCCGTGCGTTGTTATTAGACCTAAGACAACTACGAGTAGTAACTATACGTTGATTGTTTTTTAAGTTTATGAATTTACAGTTCATGATATTATTTGCATTAACTAAGGCTACGTTCGAAGTATTGTCAACTTAATAGTTTTAAAATGTTGAAAGGCGTGTAATTAAGACGTATATATTGGTACACACAGACACACGGAAATTATTGCGGAAACCGATTTTTGTTGGTATTTTGATTGGATTGAATATTCATGTCTCCAATGCGACTGCTAATGCTAAACTAGAGTCTGTTAATCCCAATCTCGACTTTTTTTTTTTTTTAGTTGTAGTAGTAGACATAAGCTTACTCCAAAGAACGAACAACGACCCATCTGGCCTTGTGTTGTGTGCTCGCTGAGGGGTTTTGCCATAATCGCCACGCTTGGCAGGCGGGTTGGCGATCGCATATCTTATAAATCCACTGGAAGGACGCTGGTACCCATCATTCGGTTAATCCCCTAGTTTTCAGGTATTCTTGGGCTAAAAAGATTGAGAATATCGCAAAGGAAACAGCGGCCGATTTACAAAGATAATTGTCACTCCAAAAAACTTGCGGTCCCAGCTTGTACCTATCCAATACGCATGCACGTGTAGATAGGTATATGTAGGTATATTTAATAAAATCACTTTATCGACGTTGGCTCAGTGATTGATGCACATTTAAAGCGGGTTCCAAACTTCCGGACCACAGATATCGGATATATATAAAACATTAGGGTGTGGTTTCATTTAATACTGTATCAGGAATCGGCAATCGAAAGGATAGATGTATATTTAGTTACTTGTCTATTGTGACAAAACTACTTTGTACTTGTTCTCGTTTGGGGTTAAGATATGATTATAGGTACAAATTGAGAAAATAAACTCTATCTACTCCGTGTGGTGTCCGGATCAAGAATATAGCACCACTTCATCTCCTACCATGGATGTCGTAAAAGGCGAGGCTCTTATCCAGAGGGATGGGCAGCAGCGTCCCTTCTGTGGAACATCAGACATTCTGCGCTCACCAAACCACCTACCAAGCGTGGTGATTACAGGCGAATTTCCTCTTATAACGACGACAAACGGCACGTAGTCGGGCGTCTATGATGGAGGCCTTTGTTCAGCAGTGGACGTCTTTTGGCTGATGTGATGAGGATATAAGTTCTGTTTTTAAGAACTTATTTTATTACTATTATAAATGTGTTTGTATATTTGAGGTTACGTTGCGCTCAAACAACTGAAAGAAAGATATTTGGCATAGATTATAACCGTAGAATAGGACATAGCCCCTTTGTCTATTCCATCACCCAAAACAAGATGCAGAGTCAACCTAAGAGTCAACGCGTTTGTTTCGTGCGCATGTAGTTCTTTTAACCAATTGCCATTAGATATTGAAATAAGTTGCTTAAACACTTCTTCATCTAAAAAAATATTACCAATCAATTGTTTATGAATCCGATTGAGTATCGTTAGTTCTCGTCTCGCATGTCGAATATTCCTTTATCATTCATCTAAACTATTTGGCTTAAATCCTAAGGAATTTGCTTCGCTAGATTATATAAATAATTAAAATCTATTAATTTGCTTAAATATCCCTATTATGAGAAAAAAACTTGTAAAGTAAAAAAAGCACGGTTTCATAATTATCTAAGATTTTTATTTTGCTATCCTATTATATTTTATTTAGAAAACACCTATGGAAAACACCGACTTTTTTATTGAGTTAGTAATTCACTAGCGCAGTCGCCGTGTCAATGTGGCACCAACGGGCAGTGACTGACGACAATGAATATTAGCGCGCATATTTTATTATGTAATGATTATTCTAAATAAATTCTCCCTAGTGATAAGACATGCGTTCACTTTTTTAGATTCCCTTGAAGCTATTGATTCTGTAGTTGAAAATAGCGCAAATTCTTATTTTCACGGATTCATGCTAGATGTTTTAGGTAGTTAGTCTAGTTAGGTAAGATTCAGAGACTAGTGGCTTAGCGCATATTCAAAATTCATATCCAGACACACAGTCCCTCTCAAACTTACTTTGGTCTTGGCTAAGTTTAAACTCTATTTTCTCTATGGCCATTTTTAATACGAGAATGTTTATCGTTGAGATACGAGTTTTAATATTGATTGAATAATAAAGAATACCCTGAAATGTCACAAGCAACGCTGGTGGCGCATGCTCGGAACGCAATACATTCGTGTCTTGACGACTGTTATGGCGGGTGGCATGTACGTGCGTAATTTTTCCAAAATAAATACAAACTTGAACAGCTTTGAATGATTATGAATTAAAGCATATTGTAAATAGTACAGATATAACAATTACGTAAAATAAAAATAGAAATTAAGTTTGTAAATATGTTTAAAGGAGTTTATAGTTTCGTTTTGTGTTTTGAACTTATCATAGAGTAAGCCTGAAACAGCCTAAATATGAAAATAAATGTAAAGTGAAGCGTGCCCGAGCTGTAAAAAAAAGTGCTTAGTACTTACATTATTTCTAAGCTGTTTATTTTCGCTTTTACTTTACTACTACTTCAGTATTTCGTTTGTCGGCAAACGTAAATATTGTTGAAAGCTAGGTCATCTTAACTAGTTCCGTCAGCGAGATCGGGTAAGTATTTACCTGGTCATCATCAGACCTTTAGAATGTATTGTCTATAATATCGTAACACTTAATGCTAAATAAAGATAACAGATGAAACTCATCATTGTAACTATTTTACTCTTAAAAAAATTATTCGGGTCTCTCAGAGGGCGAATAAAAAATAGGCAAATAATGACAACACTGCGACACATCTGTGTTTTTGCCTAATCTTTAGATTCTTTTGTCGTAGTACGGTCGTTTATCGGTAGTTGGCGTTAAAGTAACAATTACTGGTTTAGGGACCAAATCATCAAGATCATTGGGCAATGTAATGCCCTTAAAAAGGACGCGGATTGAGTTTTGATGTAATAAGGAAAATGTAAACCAAAAATCCAGAAGCAAAAGAGCAAAATTACAAATGCTGAATTAGTATTTGCCTTGAAAGAATATGCCCGGGAAGAATAAGCAAGATGTTGTATTTTATTGTGGCCTTCATGTAAATGTTATAAAATTAATGTAATAACAATAAGCAACATTGCAAAAGTAAATTTACCGGACTGAAATTTGACCCAACGCCTCCGTGACTTTAAACACTTAGAATTTGGTCGACGTAAAACGGCTCATTAAAATATATCTGTAATAAAAAAAGAAGTCCAATTATATGAATATTATAAAACCATGTTCACAGTGATGGCGACCCAGCGCTGAGCCAAGAAAACTGTGAATAAATATCACAAAGTGTGGAAATTGGAAACCGTAACAAAAAATAAATGTCGCCACCCTCTGATGCCAAACATAACATAACGGACGTACAAAATAAATATAGTCATCCCATAGTCGCCTTTTAAACAACTAAACAGGAAGCGATACGATAGATACGAAGGGTAGTCCCTTTAGGTGAAACTTGTTGACCGTGAATAGTTGCAAGGCAAATCTTTTGACGTTTTCTAACCGCGCTAGGTAAAGCGACGAACCTTATAAAACATACGTGTATCTAGATTAACTTGAATACTTTTCTGGATAGCTGATTAAATGGACCAGTTTTTCTAGCAACTTGTACCCTCGGTATCATTGCAATTTTTTGAGCTAGACAACACATTTTCCAACACCACTTGTAAAATAAACTAATTTCAAAATTTTCATATCCCGTCATTTTTATTTGTTAAGTAGGTATGGTAATTGGATGGTAATAAAATCTATTAATTGCGTAGCTTTTTTATTTCGACCTGTAAAATTTTGGTTCTTCAACGAATAACACCTAAAAAATTCAATATGTCAAAAACTTTTGTATTTCGGTAGAACATTTGGAGCCTCAATTAGTCGCATTTTAATCCTACTGTAACGAACTGCAAGGAATATGTAACCCTGTATGTCTATATATTTAGAGCAGTTCAATCCCAACCGTGTGGTCTTTTTACTCTGAATACCACCACCCCATTTCCTCCCGTGGGTGTTGTAAAAGTCGACTAAGGGATTAGCCGGAGGATGGGCAGCAGCGTCCTTCGAGTACATTAACAACGCAACTGCGATCGCCAACCCGTCTGCCAAGCGTGGCGATTATGGCAAAACCCCATAATGAGCCCACAACATACCCATATCGATCGTTGTGGTGATCATTGGGGAGGCCTGTGTCCAGCAGTGTACTTCATTTGGCCGAAATTATGAAAAAATGATGAATCCCAAGCAGTTTTGTTTACCATAGTTTTTGCTGGTGGACTAAACATATTTAGACTCAGAATTTACATAGTGCTTTGGATTTTGTAGTAAAAACGTATATATTAGCACATGAATCGAATTATTTATTTTCTGGGATCCGGTTGGTAGTATACATCCATAGGGCCAACAATTTGGAACCGTCCAACTACCTAAATTCTGATTATTCATACTTATGAATAGTCTGTTTAGATTCTGCCTAATAGTGGACTTGAACGTATTTAGGCTAAGAATGGTTCGGATTTTGCTGTACAAAGGTATACCTTAATGTATACATTGGCACCCAAATAGATAAATAATTTTTTAGTCTAGTAGTTAGTATAATTGTTAAAAAAGTTCATTTTGTTATATCAGTGGTATAAATGCCATGTATATCACAGTTCGACAGGAAAGGATTAATATGCATTAAACAAAAATTACATTTTCGTATGTATAGTGTGATGCGGCCGTCATTATATTTATTCATTCAATCAGTACTTTAAAGAGAGAATTATTTACATCGTATGTAACTAGCTGTTGTTATAGAGTTTAAATGAAGTGATGTGTCACCTGCAAATAATAGCTACTAGCACATGATTATGCCATATGAAATGAGGTTATGGTAGGTCATTATTATAAATAAGGAACAAACCCCCTCTAGCGGAGAGAAGGTGACTGTAAAGAGGCCACCTCCCCACAGGCACTTCTCGGGGGGAAGCCTGGCTATGCGCTATGCTGCGCACACAGCGGTACGTGACCACATGCACACCACTGTGTTTCCGGGTGTCACTCGGTATGAGCACGCAGATTTCCCAATGCTCGCGCTCGCGACCCCCAAGGCCCCCCGCCATATAAAGACGACAGGCGGCTCAGGCGTGTTGGATACGGGTGCCGCGGCGGTTGTTACCCCGACTCTGTGTCCTCCTTCGAGTCCGAGGCCGATCAATTCGACGATTGTTGAACTTTTACGATGCACTAGATTTTCATTAAAAAAGAAAGGCATTTGACGTAAAAAGGTTTTTTTTCGAATACTTTACTGAACGTAAGATAGCACTGATACGTACACAGTTAGGTCTAATATTAGTAGGCTCTGATGTGCTACCTACGTATGTTTATTAAATAATATGCAACGTATATCTTTCGATCCGTATTTATAAGTAATTGCGATAGCCAAGAGCGCGGCTGGTTTTAATAGCCTAAATTTAAGATAGCTCTCGACCACTCTTAAATTCGACAGGTACTCAAGTTATTTAAGACCTCGATTTGACAGCTGTCACGGCTTAAGTAACGTTTCAGTATACGATTTTTACATTGAGTGGCATTTTAAGCGCAAGTTTAATTGGATCCCAAATATATTTAAATGATGCTCTTAATAGACGTTTGAGTATACGAAAAACTAAGATAACGGCGCGCCAAACAGTAGAGCAGTGCTTAACGAGTTGAATGTCGTTTGAGTATTCGGCCGTAAGGCGGCTTTGCCTAAATACGCCACTGCTTGATCCTTTTTCACTATTTTCAATACTAGCCTCCATAGGAACTGGGAAGGTATTGTTTGTTATTGAAAGATAACTGGTATATTTCATTAGGAATTTGATGATACATTTATTTTTCTCTTCATATCTCTTCTGATCATGCGAGTACTTTTATGTTATGGATAATACCTATTTCCTCATGAATGAATGAAAGAATGTCAAAAGTGTTCTTTATTAGACGACGTACCTACGTCTGTTTAGGAACATACATATATTTATTATACACGTACGCTATGTTATGTTGTGGTGACGTACTTTTTTTTGTTACGGTTTCTAATTTCGACACTATTGACATTTATTTCCTTGGCTCAGCGTTGGGTCGCTGTTACTCTGAACACGGTTTTATAATATCCATATAATTGGACTTCGATTTTTATTAAAGATTGTGCCGTGTTTCGTTCGCAGGGGCATTCATTTGGGGCGAAAATCATCGTTTATGGAGTCGGATAGACTAGAACTCTAAAACAAAAAGACATAGTGTCCTAATACTTTTCATCCTGAAAAAACCACGGAAAGCGTCACGGGCAATATCTAGTGTGTAATAAAAGCTATAGACTCGCCGGGATTTATCCATTGGGGTGTAGTGTGGCGTCGTATGATTGATTGAGGCTGCGGACAGAGACCCTTGTTTCACGTATTAGCTGAAACGAGGATAGGAAAACGCTTATTTGTTACCATGTTTAACCGCAGCGTACTATATCATCATATTTCGTTTGCTATATTGCTTTGTTATCTCCTGTGGGTTGTGATTGGGTCGGTGTAATCGGTTTTAGATGTAGATTTGATTGATGTTGTGTTTGATGTAATATTTGGTCGGATTCTACTTATATACTGGACAGTTTTGTTGTTTTTGTCTTATGGTTGAATTTCGTGTGATTATCATACTTGCAAGCAAATTATTTATGTGGATTTAATTAACAAACAGGAAAACAAATTTAATTTAATTTAATTGCCTTACCTTTGTGCTTTACCCGCAATGATCGAAACCAATTACAATAATTTAAAGAGTTCTTTTAACGTGAATAATGAATAATAACATTAAACATAACATCTCAATAGTATATATATAATACGGCGGTATCATGGCGCCGTTCTCCGATGAGATGTTCTCCATTTATTTTTGCAATTATAAATAAATCAAAGTTGCTATTGGAGAACTAACATATTATAATTTGATTACAGAGCGTGTGTTCTTTAATTGCGTGCATTTTTTTAATTAGATATTCTTATTGTACTTGAATAACAATTTATTCGTCATCATCATCTTCATCATATAGCCAAAGGAAGTCCACTACTGAACAAAGGCCTCCCCAATAGATTTCCACGACGGCCGGTTACATGCCACCTGCATTCAGCGACTCCCAGCGACCTTCACCAGGTCATCCGTCCATCTCGTTGGAGTTTGTACCATGTTACGTTTGTCGGTGCGATTCCGCGAGAAATGTGCCCCGCCCAATGCCATTTCTGATTCGATCTTGTAGGCAAAATTGCAAGCATAGCTCTCTCCATAGCTTGCTGAGTGACCTTGAGATTTCTTATGAGGCCCATAGTGAGTGACCACGTTGCTGTGCCATATGTCCAACTTTATTCAATGGTTTGAAAATATAAAAACAATTTGAAAATGGAAATATCTACTTGTAATTATATTAACATATTATCGACAAAACTAGCTTTATGATAAACGCGATCGCTTTTTTTTATTGGTATCCAGTGGAAATTCTACATGAACTTCCTCCGCTCCGGGGATGGCCAAGGGGCATGCCCGACTACTACCGGCCAAAACCACTGGAGCAGTCAGCTTCGGCACCGGAGGGGGGCTCCAGGTCATATTAAGATCACACTAGAGCCCCCCATTGATGCCACTCCTTTAGGCACATCTCGGAGGGGATGACTGTAAAGCGGTCACCCCCTCTAGCGCAGGGAAGGCGACCGTAAAAAGATCGCCACCCAGGCTCTTCTCGGGGAGGATTGTAAAGGATCCCCCGAAGCCTCACTGTGCGCTGTGCGGCGCACACGGCGGCACGTCCCACGTGCGCGCCACCCGGTTTGAGCATGTAGAGTCCCCAATCTGCGCACCCGCGACCCCCGAGTAACTCGATCCCTACTAAAGTCCAGAAATTCAAAAAATCCTTTATTTTCGCGAATATGGGTACATAATATGATACTACCATATTTTGAGTAAAGTTGCATTTGCCATATCCTGTGATGAGAACATGCAAAACTGGAAGAAGTAGCATCATTCAATACTACTGAAATACATATTATAGGATTAGTTATGTCATTGAAATATAGAATAAAAATGTCACTTCACAAATATCATATTAAATAATAGTTTAGTTTGTCATTCATTAAATTCTCTCTTCTTGATAATCTTTTACACTATGACCTATGTCTTCTGTATCAAATATTATTTTACCTCACGTTTAAGACTAGGGATGCCTTGTATGTCAATAATTGACTTAGACAGTTTATTATACAAATTAAGAGCCATGCAGAATACACTTTTACTTAAAAAGAGAAGTTTTACTTGGTAGCCCCCGAAACTTATTACTGTAGCGAATGCTGCGATACCTTTTATATAGATGAATGTTACATCGTACAACACAACACATTCATACATATACAAGCATGTCAATGTCATTATATCTAAGGTCTTGAAGCATGGTTTACAACTTTCAGTTACCTTAATTTTACAGACATAATATTTAAGTCTTACAAACAATACTTGATCAAAATTTGTATTCTGTCTGACTCTATTATTACAGCAAATTTCAACTTCGCTTACTGTTGAAGTTTCGGTTGCCTACAGAATCATTGGAACGTATTTCCCCTCCGTTGTATGGCGAACTCATACATATTGTATGTTTATATCCGTGTAACTCAATTCACATGATTCATAATATTATTCTCGGTGTCTGTTTTAGATTTATGTAAATAGCGAAGGTTCAGTTGAAAAATTCGAGTAAGCTCCGACCAAAATAATAAAAATGAATTATGTATTGGTAAACAAATTAAATTTAGTAAAGTAAAAAAATGGCGCATTTTAATATATGTGTTGAGACTTCGAGTCGAGCAGCTGTGTACCTTCTTTATTTCAGAAGGTTGATGGTACTTGAGCTTCTAACGGTTACTAGAGACCGTGAAAATCGGCTTGCACCGGCGAAGCCCGCATTGTGTACAGTAATGTTATTCTGACCTTTTTCCTTCCTTGCTTCTATATTCGATCGCATAGTTTCAGATTTACATGTAAAACATATAAATGGAGCTCATCTGTATGTATTCATCCATGGAGTGCTCTCGACATGAGGCTGGTCGCTCCCTCTCATGTTAAATTTAAAGCTACATATACTATATCCGTTCGGTTTAAACTTACATATGCTCCAAGTACAAACAGATAAGTTTTAGTGGCAGTATGACATTTTATATGCTCATACAAAACTGAAATAATAGCAATGTTTTATAATGGGAGCTATTTGATATGTGGTAGAATATCATCTTACAAAAAAAAAACTACGTCATTATTTCTTATTCATTCTTAATGTACAATAGTGTACGAAGGCGGTTTTAATGCCATAGGCATTTTCTGCCACTACTACCTTTGGGTGATGCAGAGACAAGGGAGATGCAGCAACAAAATAAGAGTGAGAGGTATAGATGCGATGACATTAATTTACACAGAATAATAAAAAATCTTTTATTACTAATAATTATGAGAGGGCACAGACGTCATATTTTCTGTAGCACGAGAAAAAGAAGGTAATATTTTATTAAAGTAGCTAGTATTTGTTAAGTAAGTAGGTAAATATTATGAGATACGACCGAGACAAACGCACATACGCCCAGAGACATAAAGCATGAAACAGGCTTTTTTACCATATGAATTACACATATACCAGCCCGTAAACGTCCACTGCCAAACATAGGCTTCCCCATAATCACTGTAATGACCGGTCATGGGGCATATTGCCATAATCACCATGCTTGGCAGTCGGATTGGTTATCGCATTGTGTTGTTATAAGCACACGGGAGGATGCTGCTGTCCATCCTCTTTATATCAACCCTTAGTCGTCTTTTACGACATCCATGGGCGGAGAGGGGCCAAGGATACCGCATAGCACACGCTAAAGCGGAATGCAGTGAGAGCGTCATGCTCCAAAAGGAGACTGCAGAGCAGGATCAGGAGAGGGCCGATCCTGCTCGAAGAAGGGGAAGATGGTGCTGGGGTAACAGCCGCCCTGGCGAGTAATTCTCATACGCCTGAAACCCTCTGCCCTCGATATAAGTCGGGGGGCTTCTAGGTTCGCGGGTGCGCAAATGCTGCGTGCCCACGCCGAGCGACCCACGAGAAGACGGTGGTGCGCATGTGATCATGCGCTGCTGTGTTCGCAGCATAGCACAGCGGCGCACGGTGAGGCTTCGAGGGGATAATTTACATTCTTCCCGGGGAGGATGACTGCTTTAGAGTCACCCTCTTCGAAATGTGCCTTTAGGCGTGGCACCAGTGGATGGTTCTAGTGTAATCATATGAGGACGTGGTGCCTTCTTAGGTGCCGAAGTTGACCGCCCCAGTGGTTTTAGCCGGTAGGAGTCCAGCCCTTCACCCTTCCCCGAGGCTGAGGAAGTTCATGCGTAAATAAATTATTTATTTATTATTATATAGAGAAATGAGTCCAATTTTGTGAAAATCAATTCAGGAGAGCGATCGAGATCCGTAAAAAATCCGTAAAAAATGTAGACATCAGAACGCCTACAGGTTCAGTGATATCGACACATTTTTCAGGCGTAAACGTCTGCAAGGGAAAGTGGAAAGAAAAATAGCTTCATCTCGAATGTGGAATTGCGCCACGAGTTGCGTTACGAATGCTGCAACATACAACTGTATCATATTTATTAAGCATATATATTTTCAGTCTAAATAAATCGATTACATATCAATGTGGTTGTTCTACCTATTGTTTATTAAACAATCATTTTAATGTGACAAAAAACAGATGGTATGTTTCTGTTGACCAATTTTTCTTAATGCACATTAATTTATTATAACTCGATGTGTAATATTTGTGTTAAGTTGCGTAAAACAACAGACGATCTAATTAATGTAATGGCTGATAGCACTTCGGTCATCGATGTAAATTATGGATAATATTGTCATTTGAATTAGATTATTAACTGTCACCGTTGGGGTATGTATGTATGCTCATTACGATACAAGTCAAGTCGTTAACATGACGCCTCCTTCAGTTCTCGTGAATACGTATGTTATATCCGACGACAAACCGTACATAGATTGCGTATCGAAGATTTTCTTTATAAGCGAATTGCCTTTTGGCCTTATTAGACTTTCACTTCTGGGAAACATTAATTTTGTGTTTAAGTTTTTATCAGTTATATACTCATTTGTTGTGGTTTGTTATTTTTTAGGGCTCTGGTATTGTGTGAGAGACACATATCTCTTAAATTTAGTTATTTCTGTATATGTCATCCAGTGTGCCTTCTTCATAATATTCAATTTGGTATCAATCAAGAGACTGCAGCGTTATTATAATGAGTTGAGCGTATTTGATAAAGAAGTTGGCTGCAGACCGAAGCTTGGACAGGGAACGATACGAAACATCATACAAACTGCTCTTACGCTCATATATATCGTGGTAGTGTTCGCGCTACCTTACATTTTTGTTACCTTGGAACCCTTGTTTTTAGGACTGGTACCTTTTACATTATGTCATATTCTGGAAGTATATTACAGTGGCCATTTGCTCAGTCTTCTCGTACCACGTTTACATTTAATAAATTACTACATGGAATTGTCCTTGTCAAATTGTAAAATAATAAAGGCTCCAAATGTCGAAGAGTTTGGAGGCGTGAAAGCTCACAGCAACAAATCTCTTTGTAAAATGGAAAAGTTGATGAATCTGTACCACCATATGATTAAAGCGTATAATTTTTTAATAGAAGCGATTAAATGGCAGGTATATATATAGAATAGATAACATTTTTATAATGCTAAGTGCTTGAACTTAAATCTTGTTGTTTTAATTTTTCAGTTGCTGATTTCTATTATAGCAGCGTTCCTTAACATTTTATTTTCCTGCTATAAAGTTTCATTGACTATTATAAAGGAAGATGTAAGTTTGATAATATCTATTAATAAATGAGTTATTTAAATTTATAATAAATGTTGACTGTATATTATCAATTCGTAAAGTAAAACACATTTATCATAAGTTTAGTAGTTAGATATATATAAGTAATTTAGACACAGATATTAAAATAGAATGGACTGAATCATTTACTTTTTTACGTGTCATATTGAAATAACAGAGAGCATTTCGCTACATGACAATCTTTGAGAAGAAATGCAGCAAATAAACTAAGGGTTAGGACTTTTTTTGGTCATTATTCGTTATTTTTTTAAACAAAGGTATTTCAAACAGTTATATATACATTGCTAAAAATAAATATAGCAGCTGTACAATACAAATAGTACTTCAGATAATTATGTTGGGTTTCCAGTGGGGGATGCCAGTTGTTCAAACCAACATCCAAGTACAAGTACTGAATCGGATACACTATCCACTTATTCCACAGCAACCAACAAAACCCGCCAAGAACAAACCCTTCAGAATGAACTTCCAGCCACTACAAGATAAAAAACTCCCAAATTTTACGGCAAATTTTATGACAGCCTACTTCTTACTTAACAACATTACCGATCCCAAGATGAAACTCTTCTACATTGCGTAATTCATCTATTTTTTTTTAAATGTAGAGATCCTCTTGGATTTCCTCCGCCTTGGAAAGGGCGGAGGGGCATGCCGGGCTCAAACCGGCTAAAACCCCACGGTGTCCTTCTTCTTACCTTTAGCCGGGGGTGAGGTGTACGCTTTATCTGCATTAGACCGCGCCCCCGGCAGCTATCGGCCCATCAATGATTGACGGGCCCCTTCTCTGTGCGACCTTGTTAGCCGGACCCAGCCTTCAGAGAGTCGCGCACGGAACACGCGCGCCGCCATCTCGGGCCTGTTTCTGTTCGGGCGACGGACCGCCCCTGGTTCGTCGCGTGAAACGCGTTGCCTCACTTGGCTATTCCTACGTACACCCGCTCCCTGCGCCTTCGCAACTTTTTTCACAATGCAGACGGGCGTCTGTTTTTATGCACACATTAATAGAATACTTGCTTATGTACTTGGTGTTGCCAGTAGTGCTATGTAAACAAATAATTCTTGCTATTCGCATCTAATACGGGCTTTCAAGTAGAAAACTTATACGTGACAGTCAGACACCGAAACTAAACACTAAGCCTCAATGGTAAAAATAATTGAAGCGAAAGGTGTACACAAGTGCTGGCGCGATGAGATTTTTTGAGACTGTCTGGCGGTATGCAATTGCGCAAACAGATATACACCATTTTGTTGGCCGTTCGTTTGTGGAATGGACTTCCAGCATCAGTTAGACGTGCACAATCATTATCAATCTAGGCTATATTATTAAAACTTAGATTATCTAGCGATTGGTAAAGGAACACTACTTAGTACTTACTTTCATCATAAGAATATCTCGTGCTTCTGCGACCGCCAATTGTACCTTTACCGTCATATTTGTACTTTTATTTTATTATACGCAATAAAGAGGGTTTATTATTAATTTCTCCCTCTTCCCGGGTTTATCTCCCCTGTAAAGGGAACCCAGTCTTTTGATAGGCTTACGCGGGGACATGGTTCCAACACGCAGAGGCCCTTTTGAGAATTTTAATCAAAAATTTAATGGGATACTAATCCGGGACTCTCCATGGCTGCACTATAAAAATGCAGTCTCGGATTGTCCCCGAAAGTGTAAGGCTTTTGTATGAGATGGAAACTATAACGATAAGGCTATTGCAATGGGTGTTACATGGAATGAAATGTTTAAGAAATACGGGAACAACGGTGTCTGCCCTTCAACATTTACAGTGAAATTCTGTGGCAGACGGTGAGATGCCACTCACAAGATAGGCCCTCTAAATGGGTAGGAGCGGCTCGGGATGTCGAGAGCACGGATTCACCGTCGCACGTCTCGAAGACTCGGATTTTCCTTTTATTACGCCAGACATTCGACACTTTCACCCCCAGCATATAGCTCTGGTGGCCCCCCTCTGCTCGGTCAACTAAGGCAAGCCAGAGCTGAAAATCCTGCGGGCACTCATGGGATTCCACTCCAACCGACCACTAACGGTAACGATAACGGCAGTGTCGCCACTCACATTCAATTCATCGCCACAAGCTGCCCTATGTACTGTAAGATTCTTAATAGATGCCCTTATGATATACTTTTTGTTGTATTAAAAGAGAGGAAGAATTCAGGCACCTGCTTTAATCTGCCCTCCGGGATTACGTTATCCCATGGTGAGATAACGACTGCCCAGAGGGTTTTTATTATAATTATAATTGAGCTCTCAAGATACACACATTGCCGATTGAACCCACTAAATACTTAAATAGTACTGCTACTTAACGTAGTTCAGAGGTCCTTTCATTGAATACCCGCAGTAATATAGTGGCACTCTAAACAGTAGAGTAGAATTCCTAACTATCTCTATACATACATATAATCAAATGTTCCAATATGAATCTAGAAATTTTTTAACCTCATGGAAACTCGACAGGGTGAGATTTATTAGAATCATGCAATGATTAGTCATAGGGAACGTGTATACTAACTACATGAACAAAAAAATCTCAATTATCTACGAGGAGGGGTCAAATAGTAGTAGAATGAGATAGAATATAATGACTATTGATAACTTAATAATTTATTTTTCTACATAGTTTCCGAGTCTCTCCACACACCGAGCCCAGCGCTTTTCCAAGGCTTCAATCCCTTTCACAAAAAAAGTTTTGTCTTGGTCCTGCAAATAGCTCTCCACGGCATCCATCACCTCGATGATGACGATAACGTCTTCGTACCTATTTTCCCTTAAGTATTTTTTCAATTTGGGGAACAGATAAAAATCGCTAGCTGCCAGATCTGGTGAATAAGGGGGGTGGTCATCCAATTCGAAGCCATCTTGCTGAATGGCAGCCATCGCAACTGCCGACCTGTGCGCGGGTGCGTTGTCGTGATGAAACAGCACGCCCCTTCGAAGTTTCCCTCTCCTTTTCTCTTTGATGACATTCCTCAACTTGGGAATTAAAGCTGCATAATATTGGCCTGTAATAGTGGTTCCACGCTCCAGGTAATCAATCAACAATATCCCTTCTGAGTCCCAAAATATTGAGGCCATAACCTGGCCAGCCGATGCCACGACACGAAATTTCTTCGGGGTCAGTGATGATGGCCGTTTCCATTGCCGTTACGAAGATTGCTGTTTTGTCTCGGGATCAAAATGATGGATCCATGTTTCGTCCATTGTTACGAAACAAGACAAAAAAAATTCAGAATCTTCTTGAAACTTGTCCAACAATGTCTTCGAAATGTCAAGTCGATTTTGTTTCTGGCTGTCGGTTAACATTCTGGGCACCCATCTTGCGGAGACTTTTCTCATATTCAAAGACTGTTTCAATATGGATTGAATACTTCCATATGAAATGCCCGTTTCTTGAATTAAGTATCGGATGGTAACTCTTCGATCGCTCAATACAATTTTCTCGACTTTCGCAACATTTTCTTCAAAGTCAAAGTCAAAGTCAAATATTTTTATTTCAAATAAACCAAATATTGGCACTTATGAAACGTCAGAATCTAAGTTGCACGGTTCCAAATAGTTGATCTATGGAGAAGAGCCGGCAAGAAACTCCATAGATACTCTTTTAAAATAATTGAGATTACGATGTTGAATAATACAAATTAAGGTAAACCATATAAAGAGCATTATGTAGGCCAATGTATAAAAAAAAGACATACTAATGTAATATAATCATTATTCGCCATGGCAGTTAATGGCTGACCAGTCCCAACAGACGGCACCCGTTCACGAGCATGACGCATGCATCAGCATCGCTTAGCTCAACCATATTTTAGGGAACCGAACGACCCGATACACAACGCCACCGCCAGCAAGACATTTTAGTGAGCATGACAGACACCAGGCCAAAGGCAAAGGGTACTAAATATATAACATTAACGGCTACATGATGCTCGCACATTTACAATTTTATGATTAATTAATAATGTCAAAATATTATTAGAATGTAAATTGCAGTCATTAAATCAAACATAGGAAAATAATTTATATAATAAATATAGAATTCAATTTTAAATAAGTCAAATTAAATGTCAAGATGTCAATAAAAAGATAAAAAATAAGTCAAGTAAATGTCAGGACATCAACAAAAAAAAAAACTACAATTTCTGTGTAGACGGTAAAGCATTGATTGGGAATAACAACACGTCAATCATGCGAAAATTATACATTATAAAGCGCCAGAGAGTCGCAGTGTGCAGGAGGGAAACGTTTGCCAGACATCGCTATCGTCGATGTAATGATTTATATTATAGTAGGCTTTCGAAATTAAAATGCGCTTAATCAATGATTTGAATCTTATTTCTGGTAAGTCGGTAATACTACATGGAATTTTGTTATAGAATCTTCTTATTTCTATCTTCTTATTCGAATCTTGGGTGACTGACGTCGATGGACGGCCGCAACGATGTTCGTCTTCCGTGCTCGTTCTCCCTGCTCAAAATTGAGAAGCCCACCTTGCGACAGTGGAATACGGCGAAACAGACTCCAATTGCCTCCAAATCGCAATGAATCTCTTGCGTCGTTAACTTTTTTAAACAGTGGTATTTAATAACGGCTCGCACTTTTAACTACACACTTAAATATAGAAAGAAATAAATCATTCTATGTTTACACGTCAAGTCGCAGAAAACAAACTTATAACTATACCGGCAAAAAATTGCTACGGCGAGCGAACGTGTGCTTATTTGAACCCACGACTCATTAATTCTTTACCTTCCGCCATACGCAATATTATCACTGATAAAAACATAAAATACAAATTAAAAGCATATTTTCTATCCGAACATGCAGATGTCATCATAACACTGTCTAAACTTCATTTATGTAGTATAAGGTGGATCAAAAACCAGAATAAAATACATTTATATTGTTATTATTAATATAAGTAACAAGCGACCTGTTCTTATACAGGGTGTCCAGTAAATAGCACGACATACTACAGGGGGTGAGAGCTTGGGTCAATACCTACCAAAAAAACACATTATATGTTCAGCAAAATCTTACGGATTTACAGTAGCTATTTACTGGACAGCCTGTATATGCTGATACGATATTGAATTGTAAGTGCCGCACACAAACCCAAGAGGTTTAAGTGGTGCTTTTTTGTATTTGACAAACTTGAATTGTATTTTTTATTGATAATGTAATAAATAAATTAATTAAACTTAGCTTTTCTCCATTTTCGAGAACACGTTCCGACACGAAGCAAACAAATGACTACATTCAGATAAAAAACAAAAGAATCAAAGATTTTTTCTTTATTATTATTACAAATATGTATCTGAGCTATGCCTGCCAGTATTTTTTTTTCTTACCAAGGAGTATGTCGTTCTCACTACTTTTTGATCCCTCCTAGTATATGTCTTGTCTATGCTGTAAAATATTTTTTCTAGGTCCCCCTATCGTTTATGGTTACCTACGCTGGACTTTCAGCGGGCATAATGCTACCATTATTTGCACCTTGCGTGCTTGGGGACCAGGTCCACAATGAAGTCCGAAGACTCAGGGAGTTGCTAGCTTCGAGGCTTTATGAGAACCAATTAGGTATGTTGTTTGATAATTTATTAATCCTGTGGGACCTTTTCCAAATGCGAATGTCAATTACAACGCTACATAAGGCAATCTTACCGGTCATACAGAGTTTATAAGTATAGTGGAATAATATGACTTCTATTGTTGCGTTGCAGAGGTCAGCAACCAGGCGCTTTTGTACAAATTTTATTAAGTCCCACTTGGTTAGGCTAAAAGCCGTCCCAACTCACCTGAGATGAAGCTATCAGGTTGATGTTTTCTTCATAATTTCAGCCCAAAGTCATCAGTGGACGAAAGCCTCCCATACAGACGACCGATTACATGCGGTGGTGTGTTATTTGGGAGGAATTTGCCCTAGTTAAGAGTTCCTTAGGCGCCTTTTACGAAATTTACGGGAGGAGATGAAGAGGAGTGATTCTCTTGATCGTTTAAAAAAGCGGTTTAAAAAGTCGCTTTGGAATTTGGAAATTGCTGAGATTTCCTTCCAGTTCTAATTCTAATAATAAAACTATGGAATATTTCGTGTGTGGGCGGGATGTAGTACATAGTTACAAGGGTAAATGTTACGGGTACATATTAACGGTGATGTAGAAGGCATTCGAAACACTTGACGCACGTCCGTTCTATAGAAGAGTATTTGATTACGCTTTTATATATAGATGGATACAATATAACTCCAGGTTAATGCTACTGCGAGTAATATTTTTATATCGTGTAGGGTTTTTAAAATCGGTATTTTTGTTGTCTAAAAAGTTTTATGAAAATCGGTGCAGTAGTTGCCCCATCACCCCCTAAATACAAAAAATATATAAAAGTACCTCTTTATAATATTAGTAAAGATGAGCAAATATTTATTTCATGCGGTACTCGGATTAAAACTATAACACTACTTCATCTCCTACCGTGGATGTCGTAAAAGGTGACTAAGAGACTAAACTAGGGGGATGGGCAGCAGCATCTCTTCTGTAAAGCAGCGGCCATTCTGCGGTCGCCAACCTGCCTGCCAAGCGCTCACCACGCTGGAAAATTCTCCCAAAATGACGACACGCTGTGGAAATTTTTGGGGGAGGCCTTTGTTTAGCAGTGTACGTCCTTCTGCTGATATGATCAGCAAATCTAATGATACAGACAACATTTCTTAAATTGATCTCATTGGTTGAAATCAAAACTGCTGAATGTGTGATCTAGGGTTCGGTTTCCTGGTCGGGCAGTTATAACCATTCAAATGGCTAAATCCACGGGCGGCGAAACACAATAGGTTTTTAAGTGTGTCTGGCATTGTGCCCGTTAATGAGCGTGTGCGTGGTTTTCTGTAAGAAAATTATCAGTAAAAGCCCGGAATTTGAAAGTGTCCAGTGGATTACGAAAGTTACACGACACGGATAACGACATCAGCGAAAAATCTATGTGGTACCCAATACAATACGTCGAGTATTTCGAGCTATTATGAAATGGCACTCGACGTACTTAAACATAAATATCGCGTAAACCAATTGAGAAGTTATGTTGATATATTATTTCTTTGTATACCACATATTTTACCATTTTATTAGTTGGGCCAGAATAATCATATGACGATGTGAGAGCGTGAGCAGGCCACATACCAGGCCACAGGCCAGGCCATGGGAGAAACAATCTCTGAAACATAAGACTTTGGCCTTGTGACTTATTAATAGTCATCCCGAAACTCACACTCAAACTCTTTAATTCAAACGAGAGGAATTAATGGAATACTTACGCGGCTAAATACTGTTTTTCCCTGTGCTGGTCCAGTTAAAATCGTGGCCTCTAACTTTTGAATTGAAGCCTTTTTTTATTGGTGCTTAGTGGAAATTCTTCATGAACTTCCTTCACCCCGGGGAAGGGCGAAGGGGTATGCCAGACTCCTACCGGCTAAAACCACTGGAGCGCTCATCTTCGGCACCTAAGGGAGGCTCCAGGTCCTCGTTTAAATTGAAGCCTAGTGCTATTACACATTTCGGCGCTATAAAATTTCTCAGTAACTTTATAGGAGTACCCAACCGCATTACAATCCTACGGTGAATATGGTGGCATGGTGCACGCCCCACCGGGCATTTAAAATGTTTAAATAATTCACTGCATAATGAACAGATTTTTCTTTATTTACCACCAAGCATATTTTCATCGCCTATTTTACCACCTTAAGTATTGGCTTTCAATCAAAAAGCCGGTTTTTTCATAGGAGATTTCAAAACTGACGGCACAAACTTTCAACCCTTAATATACCACCCTTAATATAAAGTTCGATTTTTCAAGTACACTGAAATAAGTATTTCTTTATTTTAACCAACAAGCCAAATATTAATTTTGATAGAACTAACTTCAAAACCGACGGATTTTAACATACACTTTCAGCCCCTGTTTTACTAGCTTAGATTTCAAATCCATCCTTTGTGGATGCCTACGATGTAAAATATATCTACTGTCAAATTTCTATTTCCTAGCCCCAGTGGTTTAGGCTGTGCGTTGATATGTCAGCCAGCCAGTATGCTAATTAGTGAACTTTGTAATTTTAGTCAAAAACGAACAAAACTAATGTAGTTAAACAGGGATCAAAAGGTACACGAGAGAAACTTTTCTTGTTTAAGTCATACATGAATTTAATATAGTTTTTGTCCTATGTTTACATAAGAATGGGATAAGATTTCAACTTTCCGCAGGCAACAGAATTTATGTTGATATTTAACACGAAGCGACTCATGTCTGATTTCTATTACAGTTACAGTATTGACATTATTTAAAGCCTTTAATTACTGTGCCATTTTTGCAGATAAATCGAGCCGTGGCATGGCCCGAGCTCTTCTGGCCTGGACAGAGACAAGGGACCTCTCGTTCTCACTGCTGCGCATGTTGGACATCGATATTTCACTGCCGTTCAAGTTTGTGGGCCTCCTTGTTACGTACCTCATCATTTTGTTGCAGTTTCAGAAAGTTATTAACCCTTAAACTGAGGACATAAGGAGTATCACATTCCGGCCCAGCGGTTGTTGCTCTAATTTCTTTAGCATAATTGTAGCGATATAATACAAAGTAATTTGTAACATGTTAATTGCACAGTTAGCGTGGATTTTCAGTTGAAATGATGTAATAAAAATGTAATGTAAAAACCGCTAGTCCGGCTTTGGCTTTTAGTTTTCGAGTTCTGGAACTGGAAAAACCTTATTGGTAAACTCGTCGCCTTACTGAGTTTTATTTTACTGGTGATCATGCAAACGTATGTTTTGTATGTATTTCGTAGGTTTATTCATAGTCGTAATGAAGTGATAATAACATATCTTGCTGCAAATAACTGTTACTGTAAACACCATGTCCAAACGCAAAATTAATAAGTCTGGTGTCTTTCTAATTGTCACCATCATATCGTTGGCTGACCGAAGGACCTCCAGCGCTAAACAAAGGTCTCTCCCATAGATTTCCACAATTCACAATTGTGTTGTCATTTTGGGAGGAATTTGCCAGAACTTACCACACTTGGTAGGTGAGTGCAAAATGGCTACTGTTCCACAGAAGGGACTCTGCCGCTCATTCCTCTGGTTTAGATTCCCTTAGTCGCCTTTTACGACATCCACGGCAGGAGATGGAGTTGTGCTATATTCTTAATCTGGACACCACACAGATATATACTTTCTGACAATTTTCGTTCCCTCAAGGTCAATCGTTTATTGTAACCCATTTTAAATGCATGTGCCATTTGAACTGATTTTTTTTAAATGGTCCAAAGGAAGTTAGAAATTTAGAGATTAGTACTTAAAGTTAAATTACTGTTTGTAAAACGGTATATTGGCCATTGTGTACAGAAACCGAATAAACCCTGAAGATCACCTTCAGGGTTTATTAACATCACATTAGTTAGTAACATCTTTCATTATTAGAACGCAATTTCGTTCTCACAATACTATCTGCTATACGTGACTTTGATTTAAGGTATGATCTGGAGTTAATTTCACCCCTCGATAAAAGTAAAGACGTAACAAAACAAGGATTTCAGGGCGTTCTTCCTTTTTTTCTCCTCTTATACATTTTGTAGCAGTGCTTACAAAAAATAAACAATACCTCCTAGATGGGAAAACAAGTAAGATTGTGTAAAATTAAATTGCCAATAAATCTCAGCTTACGAGTTGCCGACTTGGCTTTTAAGTTTCCCTTTATTTAGTAATGGCGGACATCGCTAACAATCGTAATAAAAGTTTGAAGTTCGTTAATTAATTCACAAATAAAGTAACTCTAGGGTTAAAGCGAAGTACGAACAAACAAGTGTCATTTGCTTTGAATATCTGTTTGTTGAATTTTGCATTGTATCAATGATCAAATCTGTTCTTGAAATTGCTATCACTAGTATACATATACTTATTTCAAAGCCGTTCATTATAAGTGTAGTATCACAAATATAAACTATTAAACTATACTTTATTATTCGATGGTCTTTCTTTGAATAAATCCATATAGTATATATAGAAAAATTGTTTTGCTCTGAAAAACTATCTATTTAGCTCTAAATACGAAAATATTGTATAGCAACATATTTGTATTTCCCAAGGGGATAGGCAGAGGTATATTGTTATTATACATGGTTATGTTACGGGGTTTGCCCTGTTATTGAGAATTTTCTATATGTCACTTTGGTGAAACGACGGTGTGGTGTAGCTTCGTTGAAAAGGAAGAACCATATACACATATTATCTATGTCTATGGGAAGGACCCTCCAAAAAAGCAATTAGTATGCCTAGCAGGCCAAAGCCGACCGGTTGATATTGGGCATCTGTATATATTCAATGTACAGTGGACATTTTACTTGCCCGATTCAGAATTCTTGACGTCATCGGAGAGATATACTTAATGAGTAAGGTGTCAGGTGTCATCTGACACTGTAAGTTATTGTATATTCATGGTGGTGATGTATGTGTCGCCACATTATTTGCCCCCGAAGACCAAATAGCGATAAGTAGTGTTTGAAGAGTCAGCTGCAGGGCCGTAGCCAGAAAGTTTTATAACCACCGGCTCAATCAAATTGAGGGCAGGCAGAATGCAGAATTTTTCCACATTTATATCTACATATTTTGCAATACTTTTATCAATTTTGTTTATAATAGATAGGTATTATATAAAAGTGAGAACTTTAAAACAGTAACTTTTTATTATGCACAAGGTAAGTATCTAACATATGTTAATTCTTGATCCTACTTGCACAAACGAATCTTACCAAAACTTCTAAAAGTCGTAATCGTGACAACTCTTATTATGGGGTTTTAATGAAATTATTACAAAATATGAATGTTTCAGTAAAACTATGTAGTCAAGGCGACTGCGCTATACCCACCCGAAATCGGATTAAATCCACTGTAATAATAATAATTCAATTATTAAGAACAATTAGGTACATAAGATTATTTATGATAAAAATATATCATATATTTGTGGCTTAAAAGATCAAAAATAAAACAAAGACGTAAAAAGGACGAATTTAATAATTTTTTATCTCTAAAAAAATATAAATAATAAAAAAAAAATTATCTCTAAAAAAGATTACAATTGGTATTATGTGTCAGGCGACACGTGTGGTACCAACTAAAACGGAATCACAAAACGATTTTTAAGGACATACTAAAACACACTGCTGAACAAAGGCTTCCCCCGTAGACTTCCATTTTTTTCACATCCTCAATAGACTGCTTATTCGTTGTGGTGAGTAGTTCTTTTAGGCGCTATCGAAAAAATATACCGTGAAACTAATTGTGGACATCCATATAAAATTTTACAGACTAATACAAGTAATTTACTGGTAATAATAAAGTTAATTCAAAATTACAAGAAAGAATCGAATCATCATCATCATATCGGCCATTTATTCGTCCACTACTGAACAAAGGCCTCCCCCATAGATTTACACAACTGTCATCATTTTGAGGGGTATTTGCCAGTACTCACCACGCTTGGCAGGCGGGTTGGTGAGCGCAGTATGGCTACCGTTTCACAGAAGGGACGCTGCTGCCCATCCCTCTGGTTATATTCCCTTAGTCGCCGTTTACGACATCCACGGGAGGAGATGGAGTGGTGCTATATTCTTAATCCGGACACCACACGGACAATCGAATAGTTTCACGTAAAGGACATTTTTCATTCACAAGATAAAGAAACATTAAAATATGTATCTAGTTTCGAAAACGTCAAAATTTGGCTAGAAGAAAAAAATTATGGTACTTTTAGATTTTAAGAATAAATTTATTTAAAAAAAAGAAATATCGAATACACAAATTATATAACTTCTAACTTATTTAACAATACAAATGAAATAATCTAAATCTCTATTAAATTATCTAGCAAGTAAATAACAAATAATGATACAGGCGGACGTCCGAACCCTCCAACGGATGGCAATCGAAAGGCCCATTTGTTTTTTTTTTTGTTGTGCATTACGATCCAGTAACATCTACATCGGACCATTGGAATTATGATCCTGTAACATCTACATCGGACCAATAGTATTACGATCCAGTAACATCTACATCGGACCATTAGAATTACGATTCAGTAACATGAATCGTTTCCTTACGCCTACCATACCTGCGATTCCCTTCGTCACCTATCTTTGCTATAAGCCTAATGATATAGAACACGTAGTAAATGTTTATAAATGTCGTAAACAAGGAGATTGTTATAATTAAATTAAAAATTAAATTAAACGTTTATTAGGAACAATTGGAGTCACACAAGTTTTACAAAAGCAACGATGATAGCTACAAAAGTATAATACTGCGGCGCAGCTATCAACGCCCAACTCAAAATACAATAAAAGACATTTGTTCCAGACAATCATATCGAAAAATTACATACATGGAATTTTAAGAATTACAATTAATCGTGCTATTAGTATATAAAGAAGTGTGTATAACTGACTGTGTTAGAGTATGCGTGTTTGAGTGTGCATGCGTGAATGCGCGTTTGTGTGTGTGCGTGTGTGTGCGTGTGAATGTGTGTTTGGGCGTGTTATTAATGGGGGTGTGCTAGCGTGTTATGTTTTTAATTCATGAACCCACAAGTTGTTCAGTTGCATCATAGGACATATATTTCAGCCATTCTGTAACTTTTATTCTTAGCATATTCCTTGTTAAATGGTAAATTTTTATTTTCATATTTATGTAATTATAGAGTTTAGAGCTAATGTGGTTGAAGTGGTGAGTGTGAATTGGTGTACTATTAAGGAATATTTAGATAACAGATAGTATGAAAAAGTGAATCACAAGTAATTTATAGGACGACAGGAAAATAAAACACTTACGTTCAAAAAACGCAGCAACCTCAGTTCGTAGCGTCCACTTAGTAGAGCCTTGATAACACGGTAAGGTCCGCGCATTCCTGGGTCTAGTTTCCCTGTAGACTGAGCATATTTTATAACAAAAACAAAGTCATCAATTTTGAACACTCGAGGTGAACACTCATCTGGTACGGTTGACGTGTTCGTTTTGCTGAACTTGGTTTTGTCTCAGCAGCTCACTAGCTCTACTTCTACAAATCTCACGCCACGCCTCACGATTTGGTGGAGATCCCTCTACTGCTCGCTAAAATGATATACAACGAACGTTGCATCTTTTGATTTGCATTACGTTTAGTACGCACACTGGACCTATCGCGTGACCTCCGTGTAATACGCGACCGCGATCTAGTCCTCGAACGACGTCCGACACGTTCACTGGAACGCGTGTCTAAGTCGTGGTCTCGAGATCGGTGGCGCGTACGACGCTCTGACCTACCCGACATTTTAATTTCTAAAACTAATTAAACTGTTCGGCTCTTCCTATAAACGAGTTCTTAAATGGATGGTTCAAACGGTCAGGCTGTGGCTGCTATCCCACTTCTGATTTTAGATTTTTAGAACAAATTTATTAAAAAAAAGAAATTTCGAATACGCAAATTATGTAACTTCTAACTTATTTAACAATACAAATGAAATAATCTAAATCTCTATTAAATTATTAAGCAAATAACTTAAAAGCAAGTAAATAACAATGATGCAGGCGGACGTCCGAACCCTCCAGCGGATGGCAATCGAAAGCCCCATTTGCTTTTTTTAATTCTTTTTTTTGGGCTTCTCGCATACATTTCTTGGAAATATGGTTGCTTAACCGGTCATTTCTGACGAAGCCAAAAGAGGCCTCTAGTCAGGCTTAAAATTTATATTAAAAACTAAACAACTTTCGCTAAGAGTGCCCCCTGCGGGACACGGACGTCGGCTTAGGGCGTTGCTGGGGATAACAAGCTATGGTTTTTGGGGACCGCTGGATCGGTATTATTTATAATGTATTGGACATTTAAAACTATAGGCTCGACACGGGCCGGTGCGAGCAAGAGACGGGAGGGAGAACTGCTAACTTGAATGGGAAGGTGACGCGGCGATATATCCGCGACGTCGGTGAGGCGGGCATCCTCGGCGGCGAGGGCGGTACAACGGTCGGGTGTTTAGTGAAC
Source organism: Diloba caeruleocephala (assembly GCA_947459985.1). NCBI lineage: Eukaryota > Metazoa > Arthropoda > Insecta > Lepidoptera > Noctuidae > Diloba > Diloba caeruleocephala. The sequence continues at coordinate 13,509,896 of OX381620.1, read as the reverse complement.
GAGACAACGCGAGTCTCTTCATGTGATCTAACGTGATTTTATCGTCTGGATCGATCAGAACGTACCTCGGGCGGCGTACTCTACTGATACGGGAGGGTTGGTAATCGGCGGCTGATACCACAACGGGATTTGGGTGGGACAGGGCAGAAACGAGATAGCGTTTAGACGCTTGTTTCATAAATTGCCTGATGGTCGGCAAGTTAAGATCGAAATGGGGCCCATTTGTACTCTCGAACCGGTTTATATACGATTGATGACGTAGATCCTTATGCTTCATTGGTGTCTCCTAACAGTACAATTAATGAACAACAAAAATTACTGAAAAAAAGCAATCTACTAGTTAAAATGTTAACTAATGTTTTGGTTATTCATCAATTCGGCCGAATGAAGTCCACTGCTGGACACAGGCCTCCCCAAAGATCACCACAACGACCGATATGGGTGTGTTGTGGGGTCATTGGGGGGATTTGCCATAATCACCACGCTTAGCAGATGGGTTGGCGATCGCAGTTGAGTGATATTGTGTGAGTTGTTTTGTGAATGAGTTGGGTTATTATGATATATCTTTTCAGTTTCTGCACAGTGCCCAAAATAATGTACAATCTCCAATACTCACTCTCACACTCCAAACTCAGGTCTCCATAATATTTTCGTAATTAAAAGTTTTTTTTTATGGACAACCACGCGGGCTGGTAATAACTCTGCCACTTTGTAACAGTTTTCCCGAATCAAGTGACATCAGTCGTAAGATAGAAAAGACGTCTTATAGGATATAAGTGCAGGTTTGCAACAGTTAAAATACAAATCCTTTTTATTTTATTAGTATCCAGGTGGAAATTCTACATTGACTTCCTTCGCCCCGAGGAAAGGCGAAGGGGTATGACCCCTACCGGAAAAAACCACTGGAGTGGTCATCTTCGGCACCGAAGGCGGGCTCCAGGTTCTCGAAAGATCACGCTAGAGCAGCCCATTGGTGCCAAGTCTTTAGGCAAATCACGGAGGGGATGACTGTAAAGCGGTCACCCCTTCTAGCGGAGGGAAACAAAATGGTAAAAAGGTCGTCCCCCAGGTACTTCTCGGGGAGGATTGTAAAGGACCCCAAGCCGCGGTGTGCAGCACAGTGCACACGGCGGCACGGCGCGCTGCCGTCTTTTCGAGGGTCACGATTCATGAATGGTGGTTGTGACCTCAAATTAATATGCAAATAATCACGCAACTCGTGCATAGTAACGTAAATATTACCTATGTAGGTGACACGCTGTTTTTGTACACCAACACTATAATAATAATAAAAAATTCGCTATAGATCTACTTTGCAGATGTAGGTTCACATTTTATTGCCACAAACATTTGATTCGATACCGATTTATAACATTATCCGAAATGCAGAGATTTTTTTCACTTTGTAGGTTTTATACACACACTGTATTTGTCGCCATAAATTCTCATACATCGTAGCGCCTACGACGTAGTATTCAACGCAGCTATGAATGATATGAAGTGTCAAGCGACACGTGGTTGCTTTTGCATCTTAAATGTGACTAACAGCATAGCTTCCCTGGAAACTAATTCTATTATTTGTTGCAAAATGTATAATTTGTAGGTAAACACAGATACATGAAACACTGTAAAAAAAAAATCGACCGAGCCCTGGAGGAAGTACATGATATATTTCCACCGGATAAATAAAAAAAAAGTGGGTAGGACCCACGCCACTGATATAGCAACGCGAGGCTCCCCACCTCACAGGAGAAGGTACGTCCTCCGTGTCTCATTATCACCCATCACCCTGAGGACCATAGCTCGCTGTAGTTTCCGCAATATAGCGACGCTGAGTGTCCTCAAGGTGTTCAACCATATGGGGTTTATATATTCGCATCGTCCATAGCCTGTTGCGAGGGAGGCAGGCTGCCGGATGCTGCATCTCTGCCCGAAAAAGAACCGTTGCAGAAGATAAGCCCTAAGGACCAGTCTTAGCGAATACCAAATTGGGTTATCACCATTATTTCAATTTTGTTTTCAAGGATGTATGGATGTTTGTGCTTAGAGAATTGCACCCCAGGACGCAACAGATGGTTCGGTCCGGTCGGACTGGTTCCGACAAGTGAACTTTTCTTCTTCTCAACCATGATAAAGCCCTCCTTGTCGCACTGGTTCTTCTCCGTATCCCTATGTTTGGATGATTGAAAGTCGTCCCGCGGTAGCTTTCCCCTATTTTGCTGCTTTGCTTGCGACGCAACGGGTTTGTTGATAGCAGCAACCGCAGCGTAAGCTTGTACAGGGGTCGACGCATTTACGCGTGTCGTAACCGCTACTGTTGTATAGGGACGGACGCCTACGGCACGCGATGCATCGTCCGCAAAATCGACAGTCAGTGACGCCACTACATGCGTCGACTCAAAACTGCTGATGGAAGCGTTTCACGGGTGTTCACCTTAGAGGCGTCAGGTGACCTATTTGTCAAAACAGTTTTGTGTAACAACATTACCTCGGCACGTAGTTCCTCTATGGTGTTAGCTGATGCCTCCAAATTGGACTGAACTTCGGCTAGGCTTGATTTCAGGAATATGAAGTCCTTCAGCAGCCTGGTGACGTCAACGTGGTCGAATGTGACGGGCGGCAGCCTATGTAACTCCTTCGCCACGAAAGCGGGCACGTCATCCAGATCGGTCACCTTCAATAAGGTAATAATGTCCTGGACACTCTTCTTCGTTCCATCTCTTCTGCGTGACGACATCTGGTCGATCTTACCAAGGGTTTGGTATAGCAGCATTTTGCCACTGCTTACCTCAGCTTTTTGAAGTCTGATTTGCAGATTTTCTAAATACTGACTTCATCCATGGTGTCGATGGTATCTTGTGAATGCCAGCAGCTCGTTGGTTATAAGTTACTGTAAACTTAAAACGAAAATGATGTGCAGCGGATATTGCCGCGCAATACGCGTACTAAATACTTAAACTGGGATGTCATGTAGCGAAATGCCTTCCATTGTTTCATTAATTACTGATTATATGATTCATTATAAATACGGAAACAAATTCTGCCTAGCCTACGGTCACCAAACCGAGGCACACGAAGAGGCGCATATTGGCCTTACACCAAATACGATTTGTTAGTGTTTTCATAAAAATAAAGTCGATTAAGTTGAAAACAGCATGTTGGAGAGTAAATCTGCATGCTACTATATTACTATATATATGTCATCTTAATGCTTTCAATTTCAGTCAATATATGTATGCACTTAAGTAGGATACGTTCTCAAGATAAGGCAGGCCAAAATCAAATCATCGTATACAAGCCGTAGAAGCTACACAGAGAGCTGTGTTTGAGGATAACTCACAAGTAATGGCTGTTTCTTGGCTCGACGCCACGCTTGTAATCGACAGGTTATTACAATCGACCACTAATACACATTTGATAAGTACGAGTGATATTTACAGTGGATGAAATGTCGGTTCTTTTTTTACTAAAGCCAACCCATCTCATCCCATCCCGTGGGTGTCGTAAAAGGTAGGAGGTAGGTCGTAGAAGGACTAAGGGATTAGCCGGAGGATGGGCAGCAGCATCCTTCGAATACATTAACAACTCAACTGCGATCGCCAACCCGCCTGCCAAGCGTGGTGATTATGGCAAAACCTCCCAATGAGCACACAACACACCGATGTCAGTCGTTGTGGTGATCTTTGAGGGAGGCCTGTGTCCAGCAGTGGACTTTATTCGGTCAAAATGATGATGATACTTGTGTTGACGCGTTTGATAAACGAGTGTAAGGTCGGCCGTCAAAGATAATGAAAAGTATATATTTATTTTATTTTAACTCATTTATATAAAAATCACTATTTTTATATTTATTTCACTTATCGTACTGTATATAAACATCATTTTAATTTAATTAAGTTGTTTAATCAAAACTTTATTAATTGTGTTTAATATTTTTCTTCGATAATTTTATCGTTTTTCCTATTTATATAGATAGGTACACAAATTAATTCATGCTGAGGAAAAAAAATGTTATCGAAAGAAGTTAACTTAACGGGCGTACATTAGTACACACGCCTTTGTTTTTGCACAATTATGCGGTGTCTGTTCTCCGGCCTCCATGAGCTGCGGCCTGCGGGCGACGAACTTGGGGCAGTCCGTCGCCCAACTCTTGTTTTTAAACTGGCCCGAGATGGCTGCGCATGGTGTGCTACGCTTGCCCTTCTTAAGAAATGTGAGGCTGGGCAGGTCGCATGGAGACGGGGCTCGTCTGACCAAGTGACGGCACGATACCTGCTGGGGCACAATGCCTAACTCAGCGAATACCACACCCCAAGCCACTACCACCACCAACACTTATGTAAGTAGACCATTGTGTTAACGGGAATTGTTTTCATTAGGTAACTTACTGTACGGTAGCACGCATGTGGTCACGCGCTGCCGTGGGACGCTTTGGGGGATCCTTTACAATCCCCCCGAGGGGGTGACCGCTTTACAGTCACCCTCTCAGAGATGTGCCTATAGGCGTGGCACCAGTGGGCGGCTCTAGTGTGATCATACGAGGACCTGGAGCCTCCCTTAGGTGCCGAAGATGACCGCTCCGGTGGTTTTAGCCGGTAGGAGTCCGGCATACCCCTTCGCCCTTCCCCGGGGCGAAGGAAGTTCATGAAGAATTTCCACTGGGCACCAATAAAAAAAAAAGGTAACTTACTGTATACATAGAAAGCAGAACGTTTTGAGTGAGGCAATTAGGTAAATACTATGTAAAGGATGAAAAACTGTGCGCTTTGGTCAAGTGCATATATCGAGGAAGCAAAAAAAATACCACATAAAATTGCTCTTGGGATGTTCATTTACTTGTGGCTAGGTAGCCAAGTGCTACTTCGAAATGACTTGAATTTATATTTAGGGTCAAAACACAGTCAATATAGCTTCCGCCAGCGGCGGTCCACTATTGACACAATTCTTCGCGTCCACTGGAAATTGTCAACGCCTTCAACTACATCCCATGGGACGTGATGAGGGGGGCGCTAGTCCATCATCGGTGCCCCCTGTACCTGCAAGGCATCATCGGGACCTATCTGCGCGATGGGCACATTTGCTACGTGGGCAGGGACGGTAGCGTAGTGTGAAGGGGGTGATCGCGTGCGGGGTTCCACAGGTGTCAGTCCTTGGTGCCTCTTGTGGAGCCTATGAGGCGTTCCCGCGTGTCGTTCTCACCACTGGCGTCAGCTTAGTATGTGACGCCGGCGACACTATTGTGTTGGCCAGTGGGGAGTCCTTCGAGGGTATCATCCGGCTTGCTGAGCAAGCGGTGGCAATAGTAGTGGCCGAAATCTACGCACTGGGTTAACGGATAGCACCTCACAAACTGCGACGAAGCAGGGAGCCACTCAGTACGTGGATACGCGTTGGTGACGCGTAAATTAGGGTGGACCGGTACATCAAGTACCTGGGGCTCACCCTGGACAGTCGCTGGGGCTTCAAGAAGCACTTCGAGCGTTTGGTCCCCCGAGTCGAAAGGTTAGTGCACAAGCTACTAAGCTTTTTTAGGTAGTCCTAATGTCGGGAGACCGAGGGCTGAAGTTCACCGCTTCTATGGGGGAGTCGTGTGGTCTGTGGCCCTCTACGGGGCACCTGTTTAGTCATCTCGATTCTCGGGCATGCAGCGCTGCACCAAGATTCACGGTCTGCAGCGTAGAGCGGCTATACGGATCGCACGAGGATACCGAACGGTCTCCTTTGAGGCGGCAACTCTGTTGGCGCGCTTTCCGCCATTTGATATCCAGGCGGAGATGGATGCATGAAGATCAAGGTCTCTTTCTGCCGATAGTAGTGTCGGATATGCTGATCTCCTTCTGTGAGAGCGTCATACTCTAGAAGGAGGTCGCGGAGCAGGATCGGGAGAAGACCGATCCCACTCGGAGAAGGAGGACACTGAGCTGGGGCAACAACCACCACGGCGCCGGGGCAACAACCACCACGGCGTCCGTGTCCAACACGCCTGAGCCCCCTGTCACCTTTAGATGGCAGTGGGCTCAGGCGTGTTGGGCCTTAGGGGTAGTGTGCCTATTGGGAAATCTGCGTACTCATACCGAGCGGCCCCCGGGACCGGGCCAGCGGTGTGAATGTGATAACATGCCGCTACGTGCGCAGCACAGCACATAGCGAGGCTTCGGGGGAATTTTTTACCATTCCCCCGAGAGGTATTTGGGAGGGTGGCCTCTTTACAGTCGCTTTCCCTCCGCTAGAGGGGGTGGCCGCTTTATAGTCATCCCTTCCGAGATGTGCCTAAAGGCGTGGCACCAATGGGTGGCTCTAGATGGATATTATTCGAGTTCCTGGAGCCTCCCTTCAGTGCCTAGGATGCCCACTCCGGTGGTTTTAGCCGGTAGGAGTCGCCGGATACCCTTCCACACCCTTTCCTGGGGCGCAGGAAGAACATGACGTATTTCCACCGGATCAATAAAAACATGAAAATGGTACATCAAACCGTTAGCTTTAGTCGATACTTCCGAACTGCGGTGGTATAAGCAGCAACAGTTTCTTAAATCCAAAGTAATTTCATATCTCTTATAAAAGATACAAAAAACATGCGTAAGTTTTGTATATCTTTTCGAGATATGAAATTACTTTGGCTTTGCAAATAAGATTTAATCACTACGATTTCATTAAAACAAAGGACTCAGAAAGGGTCACAGCTAATTGCTTTATGCCTACAGCCGTAGATAGATCAAATCGACTATGGTGCAATCATTCGATAACGATTTATTCTTCGTTGACGAATAACATTTAAAAACCGGTCGTCTGTGAACATGGTGTTGTTATTTATTATAATCGTGTAACTGGAACAATAGAATCATTTGTTTGTTTAACTGACGCCCATCGCTAATTTATGTATTGAAACCACTCCATGTCTCGGAGCGCAAGTGAAGCTGTCGTCGGTTGTCAAACTAATCTACAACAGTTGTTACGAGTAGTAGGAAGCCTGAAGACAACAAATGTCTAATGATAGGATATCGGTATTGCCAGTATTTGTGTTGTGGAGGTTGAGTAAGAGGATGGCATCATGCAGAATACAGATCATATTCAGATGTATCTGAATAGACAGGAAGCCAATCCCAACATACTCAGGAAAAAATTCGAATAATGATCTTTTTTTGCCTTTCGAGTCTATCTCACCCGATGTTAACGATGATGCTGTCAACGACGGTACACTGTCTTATAAGCGATCTCCTTTGCGCGACTCAGAAGCGAATAGGGAAGCGTCTAAAGATATACATCACATATTAAACAATGGTCATAGCCGCTTTCCGAATTTGTATAACAATACATTTCTTAGCGGACTGCTCCTCGTTCATCATTGCAAAAAACGAAAAAAGGAAGATTGTTCAAATGGTGTCTATATTATATGAAGGTCTAAAAATCTTAGATTTTTTTAATAACAATAAGTAACACTAAGAATATATATTATATTATATTTATAAAATATAGTTTGCGGTTAAATTTGGAAGACTTATTTCAAGTTACTGTGACCGACAGTTTTAGGGAAAATGTAAAGCTTACCTGCTTGAACTCAGTCCAATTTATTTTTCAAATCAGTTTTGATGTTTCTAAGTACTTTTGCTTAATGCTTAAACTTTGTGATTTAAGTTCTAAAATCCGTGTTTCGTCTATTTACTGTGTTTACATTTTACTTAACGCCTACTGGTTGATTACTTGGTTTATTCTGAATAAGTGTACCTGAATAATAATAATAATTTGGTTTTTTTTCCTTTCATAATAAACATTGCCCCACACTAGGATTCTCCCGTGTCGTGGGTGCGTTTACAGACATAAATTCCGCACATAATAAATACAAATATTTGTTCCGTGCGGGAATCGAACCCGCAACCCGGAGCGCAGCAGCCGACTGTGTCAACCACTGCACCAACCGTGCCTTCAATGCCGTCATTTTGATTATAATAATTTATTTTGCAAATATTGGTTCTATGTATGTACACAATCTATTTTCTGTCCTTGTGATTCCATGTCCAGATCAAGATAAAAGTACCACTCCATCTCCTACCGTGGATGTTGCAAAAGGCGACTAACGGACTTTAAACCAGAGGGATGGGTAGCAGCGTATGAAACAGCAGTCATTTTGGACTCACCAACCCGCTCGCCAAGCGAGGTGAATACTGGCAAAAATGATAGAAACAAGAGCCCTACGATATATCAGTTTCGAGACACTTAAGAATATCAATTGTATACGTATAGGATTTATAGAATACTAGCTGGGACCCGCGGTTTCACCCGCCGTTTAATAATATATATATAGAAATGAAATTCATTTGAATGATAGTGGTGCCATCTGTAAAAGATTAGTCGTACCAACTCCGAAACCTTTGTGGGCTCATGCACAACACTTTGCTGAAGATCATGACATGATCAAATGCATAGTTTACGATTCTATAAAGGACATACACACAAACATTCATTTTTATATATACAGAAAATAGGATTAGTAAGAACTAAAATGTGTATTCCCAAAGCATTAGTAACATATTCATAAAGCTTCGTGTGTAGTTAGTATTCAATTTTGTACAGGATATACAAAATTTTATTTTATTTTAGTTAAAACAGTAGAGCGAAGGGTGTACTCGACGTTCCCGTTCCGAATTATTCTAATACATGCATCTGAATTTGCATACAAATGATAATTAAAGATAGAAGCTCAAAACAGAAAACCTTTGGATAAAATTATACCATTTAATTTCTTTTGTTACATATTTTGGCGGTTTGGCGTAGTTACATGAAATATGTGTGAAATAATTACTGTATTGATACATCAAAATTTGTAAACAAAAAAATTTAATAGAGAGGCTTGAGAAGTGTAAGTTACCCTCATCATCGCTGTGAGCTGGTAACGTTCCGAGAAAGCTGATAGCATTGCAACGATAAATTGCAATGTTTATTATTTGTCCAAGCCGGCCCTGTAATCACTCAAACTATGGACCAACCGCTTGGTAATATCTTTGAAAAACAGATGTGCAATTGGGCCCCATGACCCCAAGCGTTTCAACCCCAAATGCACCAACACAGACAGCCGTGCTTGGAAGATGGAATGGAGCAAGCGTGTCAACAAGTTACGTCCCACACCAGAGGCCCGCCGATCTTCCATGGCAGTATTAGGTAGACGTAGGGTGTTAAAAATAATCAATTATCATTATGACCGTCATGCGCTATACAATAGTATAGCCGTTTATGGGTTAATAACTTTCTGAAACTGTAACAATGTAATGAGGTACGTAACAAGGAGGCCCACGAATTTGAACGGTAGTGAAATGTTGATGTCCAACATGCGGAGCAGTGAGAACGAGAGGTCTCTTGTGTCTGTCCAGGCTAGAAGAGCTTGGGCCATGTCGCGGCTTCATTTATCTGAAAAGTTAGCACAGTAATTACTCGTAAAGCGAATATATTATGGTCAAACTGAGGCGTACTTGCCGCAATAGCTTTGTCTTAAATACTAATAATGAGCTGCCTCTGATCATACTGGCCAACTGGAATACCTACACACATTAAATGGTATATATATTGTTGCGGATATGTAAGGCCGTTTGGCTCTGGTTCCCATACAATTAGAATATGTAATGCATAAAACTACCAAAAAATATAAAAAGAAGTACATCTCATATCATTTAATAATTTAAAACCTTTTCTTGTACAGAAATGTTTTTATTCCGTTGAAGAATTCTAACGTTAATCCACAAATAATGAATGAAAACTATAAATACATATACACAAACATACGGCAATGGCAACGGCAATCTGCCAGGATATCACAATTACCTAAATGATATGTTTAAAAACTATGTATATTGAACTAGGTATACGTCCTTAAACTGGTTGTTATTTTTTATTAAAAGGATAACCTTTAGATTTCCCTCAAAGGGGAAGCACCATTAAATGCCTGCAGTGAGCAGAAACTATCAATAAGTCTGAAATTGTATTTAGAATAAAATATGAATAAGTAAATTATTCTCAAGTTTGATTAACTAGGGGTAAAAGTATAATTATTTATATATTTCTGTATTTAATACGATTGTCGTCTAGTGAGGTTATAAAGGGTCTTGAATTTATAATAAATCATTAATATTTGACATGACTTCCTGGCCTGGCTTTTGTAAATCTGATCACATATGCATGCTGGTATTAATGAGAAGATTGTTTTGCAATCTACAAAAGATAAACCATCTAGGCTGTATGAACCACATGTCCTTTGCCTTACCTTACTTAATTTGGCATTCGCGTATTACACTTCATTGTTTTATTCGTACACCCGAATGACTGCGTAGTTTTGAGTACGCGACTTGAATTACGGTCTACCTTTGCTGAATTTGATTATCACTTGCTTAAACGGTGAAGAAAAATATCGTGAAGAAACCTTCACACCTGAGAGGGTTTCAAAATGTTCTCAATGGTGTGTGTAGTCCGCCAATCCGCACTAGGCCAGCGTGGTGGCATAAGGCCTAACCTTTCTCATCGTGACAAAAGGCCCGTGCCCAGCACTGGATCAGTAATGGGCTGATTATGTTTGCTGAAGGTTTGTTCATGTTGTTTAATTATTGCGTCCTAACTAATAAGTACTGTTATTTAATCTGTGCCCTAACCTTGACATAACCTATATTTAACAAAAAGTTTTAAACTGGCTTGGCTTCTCTCTAGTTTATAGAGATGCGCCTAGCGGTTTCACCCACCGTTTAATTTAAAAGAAATCGGATTATCTATACTATAATAAAATAGTAGAGAGACAAAAATATATTTTTTTTGGAAAAAAGAGCTCTGCCGCGTGCCCTAGATTGATGTCAAAACTGCAACTTTTAGAATTTCTGTCTTTTTTCTTTATGTTTGGTGAGAAATAGAATTAGTTGAAATTTGGCTTACATGTCCGTTACATATTAATCAGGCTATATAGACTACAAATCATCACGCTTTTGTTCATGGGAGGTGAGTAGTATAACATAATGTTTACAATTTTTTGTTTTACAACCTGTATTATGTAAAATTTGCACAGGTGAACACATTCGTTATCAGTACGTGATAAGAATTATTGAAAAAATTACAATTACGCTTTAACTAAAGAAATCTAAACGACAGATTTTAAGAATAAGAACGCCTATTTTGTAGACTTTCGCAATTGGTTAGTAGCCTGCTAAACTGACAAGCGGGTTGTGATTATTTTGCTCTCGGGAATGACCCTAAACCTTACTTTTTAGATTATGTTTTGCATTAATTTTATGCTCTTGAAAACAATTTCTATATTAAATATTCTGTTTAGTCTGTAGTTGATATTTATTAATTATTCAATATGTTATTGTGTATTATGAGACAGGTGCCAACAATAAGTCACGAGTTCAAGGCAACAGATGTTACTAGCAGTTCTTCCCTTTGGAGTAAGCCATAAGTTTTCATTTGTATTTCGCATAAATTGTTGTTAAGGAGTGTTTTGTTTATTTACTAGTGAAAAACTATTGACTTCGGTGCCAAAAGTTCTATTGAACGACTTATTGTTCATTTTCGTAACTGTTTTATCCCAACAAGCGTGGTAAAATATTTGAGTTGTTATCGTTAAATAAAGGATAATATACTCTATTTATTACGGCGATTCTGGGTTAGTTAGTAAGTAATGATTAAATTTGTAGAATTTCGACTGTCGAATTAGATCGTACTATGGTTTTGGTGGCAAAAAGTGATGTGAAGTCGGTAAGTTTTTCTATGGGAAAAATACTATTTTTAATCTGAGCTGACAGATTAAAAGTAGTATTCTTCCCATTAAAAAACGTAATATTTTTCCCATTGCTTTGCGGTCGAGAACATGTTCACTCGAATGCGCGAGCAGTTCTCTGCCTAATCTAAGGGTCCAAAGGGTACCGCTACCGATGTCGATTGTTGCGGTCTCCACGAAAAGCCGTTACATTTGTTGTTTTAGCGTTTGCACTTTGCTTTGAATTCTTTGCTTGTCTTAAGCTTTTATAAACAACTTAGTTAACTAATCTACGATGTTTTATTTACACCTGAATTATTTGACCAATTGGCGATTCTTACGGACTTGTTATTGATATTGGATTAAAAAATTTAAAATGGAATTTTAATCATGCCTTCTAAAAGGAGGATGAATGTCTCTCGAAACTCATGGGCTTTTAAGATGCAAATGCGAAAGAGATCGAGCTGATCTCTCAAAACTGCTGATAATCACGAGGCTCAGTTAGCTACTAAACGTGAGTGCAACGCACAGTCTTTAACTGCAGAAAGCGGCACGCAGTGCCAGTCGCGACTAGGTGCCCAATGAGTTGTCATTGCTGCCTTTCGATCACAATAAAGCAAATGAAGGACGCGAAGCAGGTCTCGTAAGCAATCGGAAGCGCCATGATGCATCACGCGCCTCAGAGACTTACACCCAGCGCGAATCGTGATTAAGTTTGCAGAGTCGTCTCTATACATGCAAGACGCCGTACGTACGAGAACCAATTTGATCAACGCCAACGTACAGTACATTAGTCTGGTCAACAAGTTGGAAAACGTGAATAATTTAGAAAAAGCTCTTAAAAATATGAACAATACTACGAAACTCTCGAGGAGGTCAGCTACTGTCCCAGTCATCTGCGACATCTATTCGCCATCATGTTGGCCTTCTATGCGCTGACAGTCAGTGTTTGACTTATTGCTGTCCGGTCAGCGCACATTATAGTGAGTGATCTCGAACGCGTGTCTGTGTAATGGGGGGCACTGGTGGCATCGGCAAGCAGATCGCTGGCAATCGGCACGCTGTATGCTCGCTTGAAGTGCGTGGTCTGCTCGCTTGAAGTATGCTATCTGTGGGATGGGAGGATGGCAGTTCCGAGCGCACTCACGAAATTTATCTTGATATTATAAACGCATTGTACAATACATGACTTAAAGCCCTAATTTAAATAACAAAATGAGCGGTGTGGTTATAAAGAGTGATGGACTGTTAATACTCGGCCGAAAAGGGCAAGTTACATTTTATGAAAGGTATTGACGACATCCAGTACCATGCAGGAAGCGTTTCCAAAGAAAAGACAATAACGCAGTCTTTTTTTCTTAAATGTTGACCCGCACTCTCTCTCAGCTGACTGTATCAGCCACTGCACCAACTATCTGGCACTCGGCTGGCTAGGCTGGATGCAATATGTGGTAGGCATATGGGTATTCGGATATATATATAATGATTCCTCTACACCTATTACACGTTCCTAATGAAAGTGCAGGTTATTATTGCATGTTATCAATAACATGATGTAGATTTCCAAATTCTAAGCGTGCGAAGCCGTGGGCAAAAGATCATCATCATTTCGGCCGAATGAAGTCAACTGCTGGACACAGGCCTCCCCCAAAGATCACCTCAATGAACGATATGGGTGTGTTGTGGGCTCATTGGGGGTTTTTCCATAATCGCCACGCTTGGCAGACGGGTTGGCGATCGCAGTTGAGTTGTTAATGTACTCGAAGGACGCCGCTGCCCATCTTCCAGCGAATCTCTTAGTCGACTTTTACGACACCCGCGGAAGGAGATGGGGTGGTGGTATTCTGACCCGACACCACACGGCAAAAGATAGTTTATAAATAATTTAGAGCATGAAGTAGCACAGACAGTGGACATATAGAGTATATATATTGGATTTGGGGGTTTTAATTTTTTGAGAGGAACCCTATTCTTTTTATTATTCCAAAATAAAAGTAGTACTTCTTATAACATCAGTTATCTGCCAGGGAAAGTGCCGTTAAAATTGGTCCAGCCATTTCGGAGATTAGCTGGAACAAGCAGACAGAAATATGTTTTCTAGTTATATTTTCCGTGTATACTTACATATGCATTTAGTAAAAAACTGTTATTTTGACATTACAAACAGACACTTTTATTTATTTGGATAGATAAATGTTCATGGTTTCCTTCGATTTGAAGTACCTACAATTTGGTGTATTTAGATTTTTGTTCATCTCAGGATTTTTTTTTGATAGCAGATGGGCATTCTTGCTATGTTGTTAGTGACTCCTGTGTAATTTAAGACCTATTTACTGTACACATGGTATGCAAATAAATATTTTGATTTTACTGAAACTGGAGCCAACGCGACCTACTAGCCGATTTTAGAAATCAGTTTAAATTATAGAATAATATCTCTAACGAAGAGACTGCCATTATCTAACATTGCTGTGTTAACTAAGTAATAGCACGTTTAGTTCTAGTTTAATCCGCATGAGAGCAGACGCATAAGATGCAACTAATTGCACTGGGATTAACGACGTTATTATGATTTATGCAGTATCGCTTTATATGCACGAGAACAGGGGTTTCTAGAACAATTACTCTTTACAAATATTATTACCAGAGAGAGAATAACTACTGCTGTACAGTTGTAGTAAGCTAGGTATATTACTACCCACCGGCTGCTGTCCAACCTCGGGAGACCGTGTGAGGAAGTTCGCCGTCTCTACGGGGGGGTCGTGCGGTCCGTGGTCCTATACGGGGCGCCTGTATGGTCAGCTTGACTATCAGGCGCTCAGCACTGCAGAACCAAAATTCACGGTCTGCAGCGCAGAGTGGCTATCCGGATCGCACGAGGATACCGAACAGTGTCCTACGAGGCGGCAACTCTCCTGGCGCGTTTTCCGCCTTTCGACATTCTGGCGGAGATGGATGCGTGGGTCTACGATCAGACACGCACCCTCCGCCAGAGCGGCGAAGGCGCGCCTCCAGGGGTGTTGGACAGGTTGCGGCGGCTAGCTCGGCGGCGCGCACTTGGAAAGTGGCGCCGCCGCCTGCTTCGAGATCAAGCACGTCGTGGAGGCCGTCCTGCCGCTCTTTGGAGCCTGGCTCAGAAGGAGTGAGCGCGTCACCTACCGCCTGACGCAGGTGCTCACCGGGCACGGTTGTTTCGATGCGTACCTGCACTGGATAGGACGTGAGGCCACGGCACAATGCCACCATTGTGATAGCGACTGCATGGGACGCCGAGCGGCGGATCCTGGTCGATCGGATCGGGTAAGATCTCTCTCTGCCAGCAGTAGTGTCGGCTATGTTGGCAGAGCACGAAAATTGGAATGCACTGGTCTCTTTCTGTGAGAGCGTCATGCTCCAGAAGGAGGCCGCAGAGCGGGATCGGGAGAGGGCCGATCCCGCTCGAAGAAGGAGGAGACGGCGCCGGGGTAACAACTGCCGCGGCGCCCGTGTCTAATACGCCTGAGCCCCCTGTCGTCTTTATATGGCGGGGTGGCTTTGGGGGTCGTGAGCGCGCCTATTGGGAAATCTGCGTGCTCATACCGAGTGACCCAAGAGAAGACGGTATCACGCATGTGGTCACGCGCAGCCGTGGGACGCTTTAGGGGATCCTTTACAATCCCCCGGGAGGGTGACCACTTTACAGTCACCCTCTCCGAGATGTGCCTATAGGCGTGGCACCAGCGGGCAGCTCTAGTGTGATCATACGAGGGCCTGGAGCCTCCCTTAGGTGCCGAAGATGACCGCCCCAGTGGTTTTAGCCGGTAGGAGTCCGGCATACCCCTTCGCCTTTCCCCAGGGCAATTTGCAAATTGTGTATTGGTCTGCCATGCTCACTAAAATGTCTTGCTGGCGGTGACGTTGTGTATCGGGTCGTTCGGTTCCCTACAATATGGTTGAGCTAAGCGATGCTGATGCATACGTCATGCTCTTGAACGGGTGCCGTCTGTTGGGACTGGTCAGCCGTTAATTGCCGCGGCAAATAAATTATTATTATATTATTGTGGTATGTTCCATCTTTACACATTGACCTACATTTTTCTCGGTATCTGTTTTACAATAATTTGTATCAATCAACATTTAATCTCAATTATTTTAAAAGAGTATCCATGGAGTTTCTTTCCCGCTCTTCTCCACGAGATCAACTATTTGGAACCGTGCAACTTAGATTCTGACGTTTCATAAGTACCAATATTTTGTTTATTAGAAATAAAAAACTTTGACTTTGAAGTTAGAGTTAAGTTAAGTAAGTTAAGTTAAGTTAAGTTGTTAGTTTAATCCACCAGAAAATGAAGTCCAAAATCTCGACAGCTACTGCGTTTGGTAAGACCACGAATACGGAAACGGGAAAACAAGCTTGATGATTGAAACTTACATTGTCCTTTATAATAGATAAAGAAACTTTATAACAGCATAATAAAATGTTTAAGAACGTTGCTATTATGGAAACCAACAACTGGATACAAGAAAACATCAATAGTTTAGTTCTAACGCTATAGTACGATACAAATAAAATTATATTGCATGCATTTTTTATATTACCTGCCATTTAACCGCTTCAATCAAAAAACTGTACGCCTTAATTATATTGTGGTACAGATTCATCAATTTTTCCATTTTACAAAGAGATTTGTTGCTGGGAGTATTTAAGTAACTGAACTCTTTGACATTCGGAGCTTTTGCGCTTTTAGAATTTGACAACGACAATTCCATATAGTAGTTAATTAAACGCAAACGTGGTATAAGAAGACTTAGTAAATGACCAGTATAATTTACCTCCAGAATATGACACACTGCTAAAGGTGCCAGCCCCATAAACAGGTTTTCCAAGGTATCAAACATGTTGGAAAGCAAAAAGACACCCACGATATATATATATATATATATAACAAAAGTTTGTATAATGTTTCTTATCGTCTCCTTTCCAAGCTTTGGTCTGCAGCCAACTTCTATATCAAACACGTACAACTCATTGTAATAACGCTGCATTCTCTTGATTGAAACAAAATTGAATATCATGAAGATGAAATACTGGAGAAAAGATACGAAAATAACTATATTCAAAAGGTATTTGCCTAAAACACTATACAACATGCTTAAAAGATAACACGCCACCACAAATAAGTATGTAACCGATATAAACTTGAACACAACATTAATGTTTCCGAGAAGTGAAAGTCTAATAAGGCCAAACGGCAATTCGCTAATAATGAAAATCTTCGATACGCAATCAATGTACGGTTTGTCGTCGAGAGTAACATACGTATTCACGAGGACTGAAGGAGGCGTCATGTTGATGACTTGACTTGTAATGAAATGAGCATATGGGGGCCTATAGGACGCTACATATAACACTTAATATCCTAATGGTGACAGTTAATCGAATTCAAAGGACAATATTATCTATGCTTCGCATCGGTCAGAAGGAGTGTTTTCTATGCCATTACATTAATAACATCATCAATGATATACACACGTAGATACTTATCGTACATCACATACATAATAAGATTACTAAAATTAATTAGTCAAGGTATAGTCAGCATTAGAAATAAGTGATTATGGTACTAATTTACAAAAGGATTTTTGATTAATGATCAGCCAAGCCTTTGCTTAACTTTCACATTAAAGGTTTTTTAAAGAAAATAGCTATGTTGAAGATTTTGCTTCCTGTGTCCCGGCGGAACTGCTCCAACTATTCCTGTTGGAAAAATCTAACCGGAACAATAGTCTTTTTCCAACAACGTTGAGTTTTTACTTCCAGTCCAACTAGACCAGCTCTTAGCCATTTTGCAACTATGTTAGTTTTTTATTCATCCGGTGGATATACATCACGTACTTCCTCCGCCCCGGGAAAGGGCGAAGGGGCATGCCGGCCTCCTACCGGCTAAAACCACCGGAGTGATCATCGTTGGCACCGCAGGGAGGCCCCAGGAACTCGAATAATCTCCATCTAGAGCCACCAATTGGATCCATCCTCCATCTCGGAGGGGATGTCTGTAAAGCGGTCACCCTACCTCTAGTGGGGAAAGGCAACTGTAAAGAGGCCACCCTCCCAGGCACCTCACGGGGGAATTGTAAAGGATTCCCCCGAAGCCTCGCTTTGCGCTGTGCTGCGCACACGGCGGTACGTGATTACACACACACCGTCGTCTTCTCGGGGGTCACTCGGTATGAGCACGCAGATTTCCCAATAGGCGCGCTCACGACCCCCAAGGCCACTCCGCCATATAAAGACGACAGGGGGCTCAGGCGTATTGGACACGGGCGCCGCGGCAGTTGTTACCCCGGCGCCGTCTCCTCCTTCTTCGAGCGGGATCGGCCCTCTCCCGATCCCGCTCTGCGGCCTCCTTCTGGAGCATGACGCTCTCACAGAAGGAGACCACAGCACACCAATTTTCATGCTCTGCAGCATAGCCGGCACTACTACTGGCAGAGAGAGATCTTGCCCGGTCCGATCAACCAGAATCCTCGGTAGCCCACGCTGGGCACTCTCCGAGCGTGTGCTGTGCGGTATCCTGATAGTTTCCACAGTGATGGCACTGTGCCGTGACCTCGCGTCCTATCCTATGCAAGTATGCACCGAAACAACCATGTCCGGTGAATACCTGCGTCAGGCGGAATCTCTTTACACAAGACACTCTTTGTGTCAGAGTGTAATTAATTTTCCGGCCCCGAAAAGTATTTTCCCCACTAACAGCCGGCAATGGCTGTGTGGTGTCTGGAATAAGATTATAGCACTACTACACCTCCTCCCGTATATCGTAAAAGGCAACTAGGTATGGGCAGCAGCATCCCTTCTATGGAAAAGCAGCCATTCGGCGACCACCAACCCGCTTCTGCCAAGCGTGGTAAGTGCTCGGAAACTCCCCCCAAAATGACGATACACGGAATGTAACCGGTCGCCTATGGGAAAGGATTTTGTTTAGCAGTGGACGTCTTTTGGCTGATATGATGATTAACAAGCAATAAGATATACGATATTTTAAACTCCTTATCAATTTTTGTATCTATTTAACAAGATGACAACATCATTGTCAATATAACCATATCACATGAAGCGACTGCCTTTCGAGTCCGCAAACTAATTCAACTCGGTTATACCTATATCCTTACTTTCGGGCTTCTTACATCCTGCAACAGGTATTCTCAGGTACATATGTCACGGTCAACCCTGCAAGCTATTATTGAAAGTGTGTGTGGTTTTCTTGTGATTTTTTTCACTACGCGGCATAATGAATTTTGTGTACTAATGAAACCCTGTCTCTCTGCTGCTACTACTCTACTCGCTTATAAAACTTCAAATATGAAACCCCGTATAGGAGGGGTCCCAAAGTCAAACCTACTACTTTTTTAGGGTTCCGAACGTCCGAAGGAAAAAATGGCGGAACCCTTATAGGATCCCTCGTGTGTCTGTCTGTCTTTCCGTCTGTCACAGCCAATTTGCGCCGAATCTACTAGAATATTAAGTTGAAATTGGGTACACATAAGGTTGTCACTGAAAACCAGCGCTGTTGTCATTAGATCTGCGTCAACGTATCAGCAATAAGCTGAGTGACAGCCCCTTTTTGCATGAATGCGAGGCACGATCACCAAAATTTACCATTCCATCCCTTATCTCTAAAACTACCGGGCCTAAAATTCTAAAAAAATATTGGTAATAGCTCTTTACAGGAAAACCTATAAGAAGTCTATGATCTTTCAATATTGTGCGTACAAACTTACGTTTGCGGTTGGAATGTATGGAAAAACATGTTTTTCAACTACGATGTTAAGTTTGTTCTTGGGATAAGTTACAGGTATAAGATCATATCCAACAATAGACAATATATTCAGCTATTTCGGAACCCTCTCCGCGCGAGTGCAACTCGCACGAGTATCTCCTCTATATAGGTTCCATTTAGCAGGAAGCTTAAAATGGATTAGCATTTAAGTTCTGTATTCATTCCTTATTATTGGTTTGAAATGATGTCGGCATTTATACAGCTCTTCTAATAGATCGACTAGAATTCGAACCGAATGATGAATCGAATCGAATGAATGAACATTTGTCAACATCGCAGTATAATAAGGAATCTGTTTTAAAGCTCGTTACTGCTACAGAATCTTATTTGCTTCACTCAACTCTTTCAATTTGTAGAATAATAGGCAGAATCGGCAAGGGTACAGATAGGTAGCGTTTCAGCTTATTTCTAAAGAATGGTTTGAATAAATGGATGATGGTATTGTCGTACAATTCTAAAATATGTTTCGGTTTTAGAGTGAGTAGTATGGCACATTTTATTTTATAACTAGCTGTTATCCGCGACTTCGTTAACGAGGAAACTAATAAGAACCCTTATGGGAATTTGATAACTATATAAGAACTATTCCATGTCCTATTCTACTACATAATCTACCTCTGCTAAATTATATCCGAATCCATTCAGCCGTTTGAGTGTGATCCATCACCGTCATCATCATCAGCGTTCTCCGTGTGGTGTCCCGATTAAGATTATAGCACCACTACATCTCCTCCCATGGATATCGTAAAAGGCGACTAAGGAACTCTGAACCAGAGAGATGGGCCTCAAAGGAATGGTACAACAACATTCTGTGCTCACCAACCCGTCTGCCAAAAAGTGGCAAATTCCCCCCAAAATTACGAGGCCTGTGTTCAGCAGTTGACGTCTTTTGGTAGATATGATGATTATGAGCTTCAAATATACAACATATAAATTTTTACTTAATATTACTTATTACTTAATATACTTTATATTAGTAGTAACATAGTTAATCGAATACAAATATATTTATTTCACATATAATAAAATAATAATACTGAAACCTTGATTGATTCACAATTATGTCCATAATTATAATATAACACGGAGATAAAAGATAAAGTGAATCATTGATTACCCAGAAATATACTATTCTTTAATACAAAGAAAATAAGTTCAGTATATAATTAATACGTTTGACAATATGTAGTTCAAAACAAGTTCAACATTCTAATGAAGTCTCGGTAAGCGTCTCGGCGTGGGTGCTTTTTTATATTTAGTTTATTTTGAAACATTTTCTCTAGGGCGCCTCGTAAGTCTCGAATAAGCTTTATATAATATTCAATATGTATTGAAAAAGCAAAACAGTAAATACATTTATGGTTATGTAAACGACTTTGTATGTTTTTGTACTTATCCGCTCATAATAAAAATATGTTTCTGTAAAATATTATAGATAGGTACCTAATTCTTATTTCGCTATTTCGGTCATATATAGCCCTCTGTTATTTCAATATGAAGTGTCTGTTAGTACCTAATTACTGAATAAACGATTAATTGATAGATTTACTGCCTTACTTAGAACATCTAAAGTAATCATTTCATTCTTCTTTCGTTTCATCTTTCAAACGTTATTGAGTGCAAGAACCGAAATATGTACGGTTAGCACTGAATTAGTCCGTAAATACATCAGCGTTCTCTTCTACAAGGTAGCTATTTATTAAATATTAGCATTATTTTAGTGCCTGTGATAAACATAAAGTTAAGACCAATGTAAAAAAATTATAGGAATTTACTTACCTTGTAAACTGTTTAATGTAATTACAAAGGAAGGGAATAAAGATAACTTAATTATTACGCGTAGTCAATGTATGCGGGTCTGTGTATTGACGTATGTATGTATACATGTATATTTATACCTGATGCCGGGACTTTTTGATTTGTATTATGTGGGTCACAACTTTCCCGGAACGACACGTAAAATTGTATTAACCGAATTATTCCCCCATGTGCCAGTTTGCCGGTATTTAATGAAATGCAGATTTTGAGGTCGTTACATAAAATTATATGGGCAAGGGTCCGGGCTCAGGACCACTGTCAATTACGCCTGATCCAATTATAACCCTTGAGATTTCAGAAATCCTCCCGAGAAATAGTTGCTTCGGTCGCATTTGTGACAGCTAATTGATTGTATTATACAGTTATGTAAACGTGTACAGTTTGTAGTCCCTTCTTCCAACTGACGTTTGGTAATGATGTCAAACAATAAATGCTGTCATTAGATTTTATATACCCAGTATAGCTTATTTAAATTTGTTAATAGATCATTGAGTAAACTTTAAGTTAAATTTAAACATAAATTAGATGTTTTGTTATCTTTACTTAAAAGTGAAATTGCCGTGTGATGTACGTTTTAAGAATGTAGCACCACTCCATCTCCTCCGTAAAGGCGACTTAGGGACTCTTAACCAGAGAGATGGGCAGCAACGTCGGTTTTGTGGAATAGCAGCATTTCTACGCTCACCAACCTGCCTGCAAAGCTATATGATGATAATGACTTAAAATGTATTTATTTTCTTACGACAGTAATGAAAACGTTGCAACAAAATACAATATTGCGTAGTTACAGTATTATTCAAATTTACTGTGGGAGACTGGTGCCTAAGCTAGGCCGAAGCCTGTGTTTCAGGTCACCAGGCCTCCACCCCAGAAGTCCAACTTTGCTCTTTCATAAAGTGATTTTTTCCATATTCTTGTTCTACGTGTATATGATTCTATTAAGTTGTTTCCTCTTGTTAAAGTTCTCTTGATGAATACTCTCCAATACTTTGATATAACTTTATCAGACCCCGATACGGGTTGATTTTGTCCTTTATAACTCAGTTATCATCCTGCATCACATGAATGCGCACTTTCGCTGTAGACAACATATTGATAAAACAATTAACTCGCTGTTCTAATAAAATGTGAATATTATAGTTTTGATATTAAAAGATTATTTTAAAAGAGTATCCATGGAGTTTCTTGCCGGCTCTTCTCCATGAGATCAACTATTTGGAACCGTGCAACTTAAATTCTGACGTTTCATAAGTGCCAATATTTGGTTTATTTGAAATAAAAAACTTTGACTTTGACTTTGACTTTGATACACCCATGACCCAAAGTGAGATGTTTTTGATATCTTCGTAGGTTAATATTATTTATGACCTAAATTCCTATTTCCGTAAGGTAAGTGCTATTTGTTATATAAAAAGTATAAAAACCTTACCAAACAGTATATACTTACCTTACCTAAGTTTATTATCATCCTTTTTATTGAGAAAAATCCCAGTAAATATATTTTAAGTACATTCAAATTTATCAAATAATGATTCTCCAGTAATCTTTGCGTAGTGTAACTTCACTTTGAAGTATTTTAAGGGACTCTCACCTAACTTTTCAGCTGCGTCGTTTCACAATTACGATCATGATTTTACACCATTTTTCATGGAGTCCATGCAGGTGTACGGCTATAGAATGTTTTCCTTGATGAATGTCGGCAGTTCGCTGGAAGAATGCGTCGAGCGCGTCGTTAACGAAGACGGATCATGTCGCTAGGTGACCGATGCGCAGGTACCCAAAAAATAACAAATTGGTTTCTTATTTTATTATACTACAGGTTCATAATTTGCTGAATCTTATCTTTCTTAAAAATCGCTTGTTATAATTTATTTAAAATGATTTTAGTTTGCAAGCACGTAACGTTTCTCAGCGTACGTAGCTGCGTAGAGTTCTACGGCGTAGGCGAACATAGCACAATACATTATTTGCATATACTCGTAACTTGCAAACCAAAACATTGCCTCGCGTCTAACGCGTGTCGGATAAAGCCATAAATCTGGATCGAAATAAAATTGAGGTAAATTTTGAGCCTACATGTACTTCGACCTAACAGCGGAGTTTAGATAACATTTCATTTCATATATTCTATGTAATAAGCCTGGTTACTTGAATATTGAGTATTGGCTTACATTAAAATTTATTTGCGGTGAATTATAAATAATCGAATGCTCATGTTTGTTTATAACATGTGCTTACGACTACGACTTTCGGAAATAATAAAAAACAATACTTCGTCTTCGGCCATAAAGTTGCCGCTTAACATGCCGAAGATTTTTCATTCTCTTATATTTGAAAGTCATAGAATTACAATTTATAATTTTAATAAATTATCACACGTAGGAGCTATAATTTTTTTTGCATATGTAAGTTATTTTTCCTAACATTATTTCTCACTGTATCTTAACGCTACACAATATGTGTTGTGTAGCATAGTTGTTACACAATTTACTACTCCGCCCTTTCCCGTGGTGGAGGATGTACATGAAGTTATTCCACAGGATGTAAAAAAAGGTTTTCCAAAAAGCAGGATGTGGAGGGGAGGCAGCAGGACGATCGCGTGGCGGTGCGAGGGTGGGCCCGCACATCCCTGCAATGCATTGACATAATATGTATCAGCTACATCTCACCGAAAGTAGGATGGTCTTCTAAAACTACACCGCTGCCATCCTTATGTTTTATGTAGAAAAGCCAATAGGATAAGTACCAACTAAAAAAAAAAAAACTTAATAAAATCGTTGCCCCACACTAAGTCTTCCTTGTCGTGGGTACTGTTTACAGATATTAATCTCATATGCATAAACATCCAGACCTGAAATAACTATTTGAAGATCATACAAATGTGTTGCGTGTGGGGTACGAACCCACGACACGTAGGGAATACAGCCAATCACATAACCATGCTGGCAAAATGTAATAGAAACATAATTATTACATATAAGAAACTAGAAATGCTATGGGCTACGATGCTTATGTATTGTGTCCGTAGTGTCTGTTTACATTAATAGGAAAAAGTCATAACGTATTTGTGTCCCTCAAACAAACAAAAAGGTACAAAACATTACACATACTGTCTAACAAAAAATATTCAATCAGACCATCCATGTAAACCGTCAATTGCAGAACTAGTTGATCCAAAACTAGAGCTAGCTAAACAGATTTAGCCAAACTCGCAGCCTGTATACGACATTCAATTACCTACATACCATTTGGTGCGTACACTTACTGATACGATGCATTGTGCAGCCACCCGTCTACTGACTCATGTAATCACAGCTATGTCTATATCGTACACTGTGTCTGTGTTTGGCTCTGTGCTGGCGTTAATTGTCGCGGGAATATAAAGAGAGTTAATGATTAGATATAATTTGTGGAAGTGCTGCGTAAGTATAACATCAGCTTTAAGTTTCTCATCTCTGAAACGATAGGCAGGTACCATCGGGCTACTACTATTATTACTTTTTCTTTATGTACTATTGGGCACTGTTTGTATCGCAGAAATAGGAAATAAGGAAAAGCACATTAAGGGCCATTCGAAAAAAATGATGGTTTATAGCATCAGTTGAGATTCGATAAGTAAGTGTAACTTTGTTAAAGTGTCGTGTTGTTCGGGGATAACATGCAAAAACCGAAGCGAAAATTATAACTTAACAATTAAGGAATCATATACAATATGCAAGTGAAAGAATTTTCTTGTATTTGCCTATAAAAGAAAAAAAAGTCCGTGTGGTGTCCGGATTAAGAAGCCATCTCTTCCCGTGGAGGTCGTAAAAGTCGACTAAGGGACTCTTAACCAGAGGGATGGGCAGCAGCGTCTCTTTTAGCTTAGCTGAACAGTAGTGAGTATCGGCAAATTCCTCCCAAAATGACAACACGACTAATGTACCGGCCCCCAGTTCCCGGCAGCCCCGCTATTTCTGGTCATGGTAGCGGCCACGGTAATGGCGGTGCAGGGTGTTAAGAATCACCGGACGGGATCCGGCTACCACCCCAAACGAAAACTGGCCCTGGTAACGTATAACACACGCACACTGAGGGCAGTCGAAAAGATTGTTGAGCTGGAAGAAGAAATAGACAAGTTGCACTGGGATATCATGAGTCTATCAGAAGTCCGAAAAGAGGCCGAGGACACGATAACCCTGAAATCCGGCAACTTATTTATTTATATTACTTATTAAGGTGGTGTCGGGTTTCTCGTCCGCAGGTCCCTCATTAACAGCACAGTGGCCATCGAAAGTGTGCCGAACAGGGTTGCGTACCTTATACTCAGAATATCCAAGAGGTATTCGTTGAAGGTCATATAGGTCTACGCACCGACCTCGACACACCCAGATGATGAAGTAGAGAGTATGTATGAGAACGTAAGTAGGGCCATACATACCACCTCGAAGACACACTTCACTGTTATGATGGGGGACTTCAACGCGATGATGATTTGAGAGTAGGGCAATTTGGATATGGGCAACGGAACCCCAGGGGACAGAGGCTGGCCGACTTTTTGGAAAAGGAGGGATTCTTCGTGATGAACTCCTTTTTCCAAAAGCCGCCTCACAGGAAATGGACTTGGATGAGTCGCGATGGTTCCACGAGGAATGAGATTGACTTCATCATCAGGACGCAAATATTCAATGATGTCTCTGTGATCCATAGGGTGAAAACTGGTAGTGATCACCGAATGGTAAGAGGCACATTGAATATTAATCTCAAAGTTGAGAGGTCTCGTCGGATGAGGTCTACGCTCCGGCCCTCTAGTGCTCATATCCAAAACCCCGAGAGCTTTCAACTCGAACTCCAAAACCATTTCGAGTGCCTAAAACATTACGTATCTGTGGACGATTTAAATGGTAGTTTTGTAGAGACTGTCCAAACGGTTGGGTGTAAGTTCTTTAAAACCCACCGTAAAGGTAGACCAAAAAAGTTCTTCGATCACACTCTCGACCTCATGGCAGAAAGTCGCGCCATAACGCTGCAGTCCTCCGGTGATGCTGAACCATACCGACTGCTCAATAGACGGATATGGAAGTCCTTGCGTCACGATATCCGCACCTTTAACACCGACGGTGTTAAAGAGGCGATTGAGCGGCATCGAGGCTCCAAAGTGTTCGCAAGAGACAAGTCTATTGGGCAAAGTCGTATTATGAAGTTGAAGACCGAGGACGGCACTGTAGCGTCGACTAAGCCAGAGGTTTTGAGAGAGATTGAGAACTTCTACCGGCAGTTATACACCTCGGTTACTATACCTACCATTGGCTCTGACAAAGACCCGCGAGCCAAACTAACCTTACACTATACCGAGGATATCCCGGACATCAGCCTGTACGAGATTAGGATGGCCTTCAAACAGCTTAAAAATAACAAGGCGCCGGGTGGGAACGGAATTACGACAGAGCTTCTGAAAGCGGGTGGCACACCGATACTTAAACTCCTTCAGAAGCTATTCAATTCCATCTTACTCGAGGGCACAACGCTGGAAGCGTGGAAAAAAGGTGGGGTACTACTCTTCTTCAAAAAGGGTGATAACACCCTATTGAAGAATTACAGACCCATCTCACTTCTGAGCCATGTTTATAAGCTGTTTTCAAGAGTCATCACGAATCGTCTCGAGCGCAGGTTTGATGACTTCCAGCCTCCCGAACAAGCTGGTTTCCGAAAAGGTTTCAGTACCATATACCACATCCATACGCTGCGCGGGTTATACAGAAGACTGAGGAGTATGATCTGCCACTATGCTTGGCATTTGTGGACTATGAGAAAGCCTTCGATTCGATCCAAACTTGGGCAGTGCTGCAATCTCTGCAGCGGTGCCAGATTGACTATCAGTACATTGAAGTGTTGAAGTGCTTATACAGAAACGCCACCATGTCGGTCCGAGTACATGAACAAAGCACGGGGGCAATTCCATTGCTGAGATGTGTGTGAGGATGCCTTCAAGCTACTGGAGTGGAAAGGATTCGGCATTAATATCAATGGCGAGTATATCACTCACCTTCTATTTGCCGACGACATCGTAGTCATGGCAGAATCGCTGCAAGAGCTCAGCACAATGCTCGATAATCTCAACAGAGTTTCCCAACTGATGGGCCGTACAATGAACATGGGCAAGACAAAAGTCATGTCAAATGCCCATGTCGTGCCCATGCCAATATCCATTGGGAGCTCTGTTCTCGAAGCAGAGTCTCCAAGAGTATGTCTACCTGGGAAAACTGTCCAGTTAGGTAGGACCAACATCGAGAAAGAGGTCAATCGTCGAATCCGACTCGGCTGGGCAGCGTTTGGGAAACTTCGCAACGTCTTTCCGTCAACAATACCGTAATGCCTCAAGACGAAAGTCTTTCACCAGTGTATGTTACCAGTGATGACGTATGGAACAGAGACGTGGTCAGTCACTCACAATGGGCCTCATGAGAAAGCTCAAGGTTACTAAGCGAGCTATGGAGAGAGCTATGCTTGGTATTTCTCTACGAGATCGAATCAGAAATGAGGAGATTCGTAGAAGAGCTAAAGTTGTCGACATAGCTGAAAGGATTAATAAACTGAAGTGGCAATGGGCGGGGCACATTGCTCGTAGAACTGATGGCCGTTGGGGCACAAAGGTTCTCGAATGGAGACCGCGCACCGGAAAACGCAGTGTGGGACGACCTCCAATGAGGTGGACAGACGACCTGGTGAAGGTCGCTGGGAGTCGTTGGATGAGAGCGGCATGTGACCACTCGTTGTGTAAATCTAAGGGGGAGGCCTTTGTTCAGCAGTGGACATCCTGTGGCTGATATGATGATGATGTCTATAAAAATAATAAATTATTGCTTTCTTTATTATGTTACATTTGGATTGATGGAGCAGAACGACATTATTAATTTTGTACTAAGTACAATGCTTCTTATCTACCACTTTTAATTAGCAATCGGCTTTTAAATAACAAACGCAGTAAATAGAACAGCGATTCGTACTCCCAGTAAACTTATGCGTTGCGTGGTACGGCGACCGTGTGCAGTTGGTACGCTCGGCATGATTGGCTACCTACAAAGTCGTTGGTGTGTTTTAGTATTAGTAGCTAACTAAAATGTTGTGTTTATTCAGTTCATTGTATGAGAACTTGAAACTGTGTGCATTAGTGTGTTTTTATGAAGAATGATGGGGAAAACTGGCTTTCTAGGCTCGCTTACATTTTGCTACTACATAGCATAGGACATATCTTCTATTCATATTCTTCCAATATCTTTGGTTTGTACTGATTGATTATGTCATGTCCCAAAGAAATATCGTCGCCGCTATTACGAAGGAAAATCTCGACAGTTCGTTGCCCCACCTGCAGGCCAGAGAGCTGGAGAGATGTTGTCTATGAGATCGAATCAGAAGATAACTAAACTGAAGTGGCAATAGGTTAAGCACATAGTTTGTAGAACTGATGGCTGTTGAGGCAGAAAGGTTCTCGAGCGCAGACCACGACAATGCTACTGGGGACTGGGACTGTCTCCAACGATCCGGCTCAGAGTAGCTAGATGCCGGTGGCATGTAACCAGTCATTGTGGCAATCTATGGGGAAGGCTTTAGTTCAGCAGTGGACATCCTTTGGTAGATATGATGACCTATGGGTCTGCGTGCATACTATACACGATCGATACACGATCATATACAGACTTTTTCAGGTTATCGCACCTTGCGTAAGGTAAGCTCTCATCTTATGAAAGTAAACACTTCATAAGATAAGACCTTATACAACTCAAACTCGGCCAAAAGATGCCCACTGCTGAACAAAGGCCTCTCCCATAAAGGACCGGTTACATGCCGTGTATCGTAATTTTGAGAGGAATGACAGTACTCACCATGCTTGGCAGGCGGGTTGGTGAGCTGCGATGCTGCTGAGATGAGAGTGGTGCTATATTCTTATAACGGACATCACACGGAAACTTATAGAACTAATTGGGTATAAAGAGCATCTACAACAGCAGTTAAACTTTGAAATATACCCTAAAGCCAGACGCTCTAAACCTGCCACTAGACTAATAAGGCGTTGTAGTTTGTACTCTGTTATTACCCTATGATATGTGGTGTTTACTGTTCGCCTACATTTCCACGGGAAGTATAAAGGGAGTTAATGATTAGGTATGGATCGAGTGTCGCGTAACTAAGGCTTTATTACTTGGGTTTTAGCGGTAATTTTATATAACGTGGGGTAACAAACAATGTGTTGGTTGGTTGGTAATTACAATGTGGAACGATTTATAGGAAAATTGTGAGAAGAGGAGGTAATAAACGTGTGAGATATGAGATTCTCACTTGGTTGGGTACAGCGTTAATTCTTCATCACGTGAGGTAATGAACATTTCATGCCCCTTCGCACACTTCAGGCAGTAGACATACTTACTCTAAAGAACTGCGAGCTTCACACTTATCTGTCTGAATTTTATTTAATCCATCTTATACCATCTTGTCATTGTATGATTGTGAGGCACATTCATAAATGAACTATTTTCTAATTCTACATAGATAAAGGTAGGAAATATTTTTTTTTTACATTAATTTTAATCGGTTGATAGTGTAAAAATCCGTCTCTCCGAAAACATTTGTCACCCTTATTAATATGAATGCGTTAATCTCGGTACCCACTGAACCGATTTTGATGAGATTTTTACTGTTAAGTAGTGTAGTTATCGAGCAAAGTTTTACAAAACCACGGACGGAGCCCGGCGGGGTTGCTAGTCAAATATAAACGTAACATAGCTTTTAAAGTCAAGTCTCTAAATTGAACAGAGAAAGGGCAATCACAAAAGTTCATTCTATTCCAATAAAGATCAAGGACATCATCATGAAATACGAAACTGTCATAATGTAAGATCTGCGGAAACTTCTTTTGTGTCGAGACTAAAGAGCTTTGGTGTCCCATGACTACATAATAAAATTTGTCGGGGTACGTCTCGGTGATTTCCTTTACTATTGTTCTTTGTTTGCTGTAATTTGAGAAAAAAATGATTGTATTCATTAAATTGTTTCCGGCACAATTCCCAGCAGCTTTGCAGGTTTGTTTGTGTCCAACCACTGTCCCAAATATCCTTATTAATTAATGTTGGCGTTCAACAGATTTCACTAATTTACTTATTGCATGACAACGGAGTTTAAATAGAACGCGAACTGGTTTTCATTGAAGCTGACAGTTTTCATATTTTATTTGATATTGCAAGACTATTATTCAATGTGGTCGTTCACTATGGGCCTCATTAGAAAGCTTAAGGCCACTCAGCGAGCTATGGCTCTCCATAGCTCGCTGAGTGGCCTATGCTCGGTATTTCTCTGCGAAATAGAATCAGAAATGAGAAGATGGACTGACGCCCTGGTGAAGGTCGAGACGTTGGTTGGATGCGGGTGGCATATAGCCGGTCGTTGTGAAAATCTTTGGAGGAGGCCTTTGTTTAGCAATGGGCATCCTTTGACTGATAT
Organism: Diloba caeruleocephala; assembly: GCA_947459985.1. Classification (NCBI taxonomy): domain Eukaryota; kingdom Metazoa; phylum Arthropoda; class Insecta; order Lepidoptera; family Noctuidae; genus Diloba; species Diloba caeruleocephala. Next base: position 13,479,059 of record OX381620.1, on the reverse strand, counting down.
GATGATGATGATTAATTCAATTATACAATTTTATTTCTATTGGCGCCTTGGGTACCAGAAAAATACAAAACATTTTATTTACGTAATATTGTCCGAATAAGTATGCGGAAGGAAACTCTATAGGGCCACTGAAACTTAGTGCACTCTATTTCCTACCTATTCATAGTTAACATCTTGATAGCAAGCGCGTTCCCTACTAGTAACATCTTTTGATTACACTACAGCGAAAATCTCATCAGTGAAACTAAGCAAATCTAACTGGTATACTAGTTGTAATTTAATTACGGTAAAGAGAAAGCTACCTCCTCTCTTTCCGTGGGTGCCGTAAATTATATGATTAATAAATATAATGGCAATGCAGTAATTATCTCACTATGAGAGGTACGCAATCCTGAAGGGCACATAGATCCTCGTGGCACGTCCAAGTTAAATACGTTATAACTCAGGAACCTTAAGAGTACAGTTTTCTTAAGGTATGGTACAATTAAGTACATTTAAGTCGAAGAATTTGTACCGCAATGCTAGAAAGCATCACACGTTCGTAGACATAAATCTCATACGCGTAAACCCGAAATAACTGTCTGTAGGTCATATAATTATTTGTTCCTTACAGGAATCAATCCCACGGTACGCAGCACCGAAAGCCACTGTGCCAAACGTGCCGTCAAAATGCCATGATGTAAAGATACTGTTACGCCATCCGGTAAACAATAGCGAAACGTGGCGCCATCTGGTGTTTAATAGCGATACTAAGGCGTGTAGAAATTCATAGTGTTCTGGATAGTTCTTCATAAATAAGGCATTCGGCACCATCTGTTATCTAGTAGCTGTACTACGGCTTGTAGTCACTTCCAGAAAGTTCGAAATTGTTCTATGTGGTGCCATCTGGTGTCTAGTAGCGGTACCACATAGTCTGAAAAATTCCATAAAGCGAACATTCTAAATCTTTCTTCAAAGTGTCGGTCGGCTCATATATATAGCGGCCGCGAAGGAAGGACAGAGAGTTCAGTTTATTCTGCAACACACTAAAGACCAAGTGGAATACCAAGCAATTATCCTGTAAGTGTTATATGTGATTTAAATTGTAAAAAAAGGATTAAATTGTGTATAACGTGAATATTGGTAAATTTAGTTTATCCCGAACCCTGGCTCGTAACAATATTACCGTGTGATCTCTCTTTCTTTCTGTTTGAAGTAATTTACCAAGTGAACTATTGTACATATTTTTTTACTTATATATGGATTACGTACTTCATGAATATTATAGAGTTTTGTAGGTCCTATTGTTTCAAACACTTTGCAGCGTTCGTAGTTTAAGGATTACTACGGTGACAGGCGTTGTTACAATAGTACCTTGCAGTAAATAATTTTTGATCTAAATTGCGGTAGATAAAATAATTGTGTAAATCTGTAACGACGCGTGTCATCTTAGCCATGAACGCAAACCGATGGCGAGATCGGGACTGACTCTGCGGCATTCAGGTGGCTACTCAAATACAGCTTGTCTTTAGATCCTGCTGCCCTGCTTCTTAACATGATACGTTATTTTATGTATCAAAAGGGTAGATGAAGCTGATCTAGAAAGAAGAAAGTAAAGCGATTTATTACCACAACAAAACGCGCATCGATACATTCATGTTAGTTAAACTTAAATCTACACTAAACTCGCAATAAAAAACCACATAACAAAAAGATCGTAGAATAGAAATAAAAAAATGAGATACAAAATAGTCATAACAGTTTGCTGATGCACGTCTTAATAAAGAGGTCAACACTCAGCATAATACTGTGTTGTAATGTTAGCCGCAACACAGAGCTGGTTTTCAGTGCTAACTCTTCCTAGCACGACCGCGCTGCCATCGCGTTATACAGAACAACTAAATGAATTTATGGTACCTAAAAAAATGTTGTCTTAGGTAGACATGTGAAATTTCGGTCAGAAATTACAATGAAAATATAAAATCCTTCTGATCCTTTAACAATTAAACAATAATATTATAGTTAATTATAGATTACCTATTTATGTCAGATCAATGTCAAATATGAAACAGTAGTACACTATAATTAATAATTTTTAAATAAATCGCCTATTTGTCAATATGTATTTTCAAGTAGCCATTTTTTTATTTTTATTATTGACTGGAAGGATTTTGATGGGCTGTGGGCATTATAGACTTTAACTCACATGGGATATGAGCTTTTTTCAAAAAGAGTTGTTGTCTGTGTTTTACCGGTAACTAATCTGTCACCCTTTCTTGTATTCCTAGGAAATATTTCTTTTGCCGTGACAAACAGATCTTTATGTGTTTTTACAAATACACTTATCTCAAATATATACATGCAAGGAGAGTTAAGAATTTTAAGGATTTTAAAAATAGGCTTGCATGACTCGTAAGGTGGTATACCAACAATAGCTCTCACATATTTTATCTGACAGAGAAATGCTGTATGTACATCAGTTGAGTTACCCCATAATAACAATCCATAACGTAAAACAGACGCTATATAGCCGTGATAAGCTGTCAGCGTTCTTTCGAAAGACACTGTTTTACGTAATATATTCAAAACATAGACATATTTATTTACTTTTTTTGCATATTTTGTCAATATGTTCCTTCCAGTTACAGTGGTTGTCCACAGTTATCCCCAGAAACTTGGCATTATTACTCTCTTCTATAAGGTATTCATTATATATTATATTTAAATTATAATTTTTTATACTTTTACTCTGAAATTGTATATAATTTGTTTGATTTAGAGTTGCAGTAAGATTATTATTAGAAAACCATTCTATTACTATTTTAATTACATTACTTATTTCTGATTCATGATGGGATAAGTCATTGTCATTGCATGTCACTACGACTATATCATCCGCAAATAAAGTACATTTGTGGGTTGTTGTGTCAGGAAGGTCGTTGATATAGATCAAAAATAAAAGAGGCCCGAGAACACTTCCTTGAGGCACGCCAGAACTATTTGTTTTATAAGTAGATCTGTTACAATTTATAACTGAGTTTTTATATATGTCTGTAATTTTTACACATTCTTTCGGTCACTAAGGTAAGATCTAATAAGTTCTAGTATTGTTCTCTATGCCGTAATTATGTAACTTTTTTATGAGTAATGTATGGGGCACAAAGTCAAATGCCCTGGTCATATTGAAGAATATTACAGTTGTACGTTCTATCGATATTACTAACAACATGATGAATTAGACTAAAAATAGCAAGTGTTGTTGATTTACCTGACTGAAAATCATTATGTAATTTCTTGATTATATTATGCTTATTTAAGAAATTGATTACACACTTGTATATAGCTTTTTCAAAAACTATAGATAAAACCGGTATTAAAGTTACGGGTCTGAAGTTATTAATATTAGTTTTATCCCCTTTTTTGTGTATGGGTTTAACCACACATATTTTGAATTTGTCAGGAAACATACCTTTTTCAAACCTTAGGTTTATGAGATATGTCAAGACAGGAATGACAGACTCTGCTTGTTTCAAAATTTTGGTATTAATCGTCGTATCTAACTGAATTGGTGTTCTTTAGAGATAGAATAATATTTTTTATTTCTGACTCTGATATTGGTTGCAAGAACAAGCTATTGCTTATTTGTATTTTACAAGTGTTGTAGCTGTGTTCGGAGGTGTTATTAGTACTATTTATTAGATAATTATTAAATTCAATTGCGATTAGTGCAGGTTTATTCAGAATAGTATTGTCAAGTTTTATATCTTTCATGAATCCATGATTTATAGGAGTCTGTATTGGCTTGCATTGACTTCTATCTGACCTGATGTTAGGCAACGATGCGGTCGACGTTAGTGCACGCTTGTCTAGAAGAAAACCATTCACCCGTGACTTGAAGATTCCCAGGTTATAGCGGCCGCGAAACACAGTCTCTGGCATTGAAGAATTTGTACTGCAACGAAAACGATAAAATCTTATGTGGTCGTACTAGAAAGCATCAAACCTGTAAACTGTACGCACACAGGAAAACATTGGTGTAGAATATAGTAAAAAAATAACCTTTAGTACAGACTAAAGGTTATTTTTTTTACGCATCTTGTGTAATTCTGTTGGTCCTCCAAGGGTTTTTTTTCTCACCCTCAAGTAAAACAAGACGATATAATATACAAAGTTACGTGTATTTATGTAGGTATCTTTTAAAACGCGCCTTTTTAATCAAGGCCAACGATGAAATCGGAAACGTGCCTAATGACCTTTACTTTGAGCTTTACTTTGAGGATTTTTAAGAGATCTAGAGGAGTGAGCCATAACTGCGCAGCTTTACGAGCCGCGCAGTATTACCCAGACAGTCCAAATGTGCGCGACCTGAGATCTTACTCTTGGAGATTCGCACATTTTACGAGCTCAACGAGGTAATGCCATTTTCAAGCTTCGTTTTCCTCTATTATCTTTGCGAACAGACAGTAAATTTTGGAATGTACTTACAGCGAACCTTATCACGTACTAGATGCGTAATTTATATTTTTTTTATCTCTTCGGATCCACCATTCTGCAGTTCAGAGCACTTTTGAATTATTATCGCACTTGATTTTCAATTTGAGAGTAGATACATGTTTGGATTTTATTTTCATTATTTTATTAACGTTGTTTGTTTTGCATGTTTAATCAATTTTATTTCTCACCATACATATAATATAATGTCATATGATACAGTTAAGTATACTGAGGGAGGCTGGTGCCTGAACTAGGTACCTACCAACTAGGTCTATATTTCAGGATACCAGGTCTCACCTTGTCTCTCAGATAACTTGTACACTGAGAAATGCGGTAAGATAATTTAATATCATTGTTGTATATTTTGGCAATGCAATATAAGTATTGTTGATATTTCCAGTTTTAGATGTGTGCGTGTGATGACTATGCGTGCATGCGTGTGTGTTTGGCTGTGTCTGCGTGCGTGTTTGCGTGCGTGCATGTGTGTTAGTGTGGTTACGTGATTACAGATTATGTGTGTATGTTTGTGGGTTTTTATTTGTTATTGTGTGTATGTGGTACTGCTTTATACATGATTTAAAAACAGTATCGGGTCTATTCGCGCACATTAATATCAAAATTATATTTTTTGCTTTATACATAACACCCATTGAAGCTGTGTAATTACACCGGAGTAGTAAGTAGATTTATTGTGTCATCATAGCGGTCTTGTAAATATCTAGATATAAAATCCTCAGTATGAGTTTTATAAAACACGTATTGAGTTTATACAAAGGAAATTTGTTAAACACTTCGACTTTAGGTCTCGCCATCACTTTAGTGACTACTATCATAGATGTAGAAGGTGGCACTATTTGCCTCTTGAAATCAGGGGTAATTTAAATGATGTCTGCTATCTCATGAACATTGCCAATAGTAATGCAGACTGTCCCTAACTATTATCTAAAATTTGCGCGGGTCAACCACTACGTTTGAGGTAACGTGCCCCTTTGTCTGTGGGTTCCGCTAAAACAGGACACAGAGCCGACGCCAAGCCAAGTAATCTACTCGTAATATGCATGCACACAATATCATCCGTCTCTGTATCAATATCCGTATTTGTATCATTTATTTGTTGGAACAAAATGCATAATCTATTTTTCACCCATAACTATTTTAAAAGTGATGTTAAGGAAAACAACCGGTGGCGAGCATTAAAGTAAAACCTAATAGCCTACAAAACATGATTTACCGAGCAACACCTGCCGGACATAAATCTCTTTCATAAAGTAGTTATCGGAGACGTCCAAGATAAGAAAGGTTCCCGATGGGCACGTAATATTTTTCAGTATAATCAATTAAACCGCTTTCCTTGCTAAATTGCTAATTTAGTTAATAGCTACAATTGGGGGACGCTGAGGAGCCTCACGATAATAAACGGCATGGCGCCACCTGAATTGTTAATGTAATATGAACTTGACGGCTTTGCTGTTGCAACCAATAGCCCTCCTATTGGTTGCAACTGATCTGATTCAATATATTACATTTTTTTTATTGGGTTTTATTTGTCAGTCATAGATTAGTTTTATAGCCGTTGTCGTCATAACGGCAACATAGGCATACATATTGTATGTTACAGTGAAAACCTGTTTTCAGTTAGAATGCATTTTTTTTAGCTAAAAATAGTTTTTATTTAATACCCTCGATACAAAAATAATATACTATTAGGCAAAAATGAATGTCAGTTTAAACTGGTCGTAACTAGACAAAAGTTTCAGGTTTCAAAAATAAATAAAAGATAAAGATAAAATAATTTTTTTTTCATGTAAAACCGTTTATAGGCACTTATGAATAGTCAATACTTTAGTTGCCGCGGATCAAGGTGTAGATTTACTATGGAGAAAACGGCCAAGAAACTGCATCGTTACTCTTTTATAATCATATTGGTACAATGTTGTTTTTTTAACTACAATGTTCTCGAAATTATGGTAATGTGAGGAATTGTCCTCACATTACCATGGAGAAAAGAGTCTTAACTGCTTAAAAAGACTACACTAAACAAGTCTGATTTTATTATTTACTAGAGTTTTTGATTCAATTGTCATGGCAGCATTAAGATGACCAATCCCAACAGTCGGCACTCACGAGCATGAGGCATGCATCAGCGTCATTCAGCTCAACCATATTGTAGGGAAACTTAGCGACCCGATACACGACGATAACCATAAGCAGGACACTTGAGTAAGCATGACATACCTAAACTGCCAAACAAATAACACGTCAATAAAATAAAATAATTGAATAGCCCACATAGTAATCGCACTATTACAGTATCAAATCTAAATGCATAAAATTAACATATTAGTAACATTAAAAACAAATAATTAATGTCATATAGAATAATTAAATGTCATTATATGAATAATTATGATCCATTATAAGTAATGATGCAGTTTAAATGTCAAATAAAAAAAATTGTAGGGGCGCGTGGGGGTAATGAGAGCGGTCGGGTAGTGGGAGCGATGGTGATTGAACAGAAAGTATGCATATTTGCGCGATCGTAAGCACTCGGCCGCTTCCGTCAACCATCAAGAAACTTCTTGACGCGCAAGAGCCGTTAGTGCCATATATTAAGTCACGAGGGATAGTTGTGTGTTTTTCGCTCCACGCTCAGAAAAAACTGCCGATTGCTACCGCTAAGGTGAGCACAAAGTTATATTCTTGTTTTATTATGTTGATGCTTATTACATCCCTAGATTCATTTACTAAGAAGTCGGGCTAAATTGTGATTGAAAGTAGAATGATATATTTATATTACTACTTTTCAAATTGGTGGTCACCGGGTAATCGTAGCCTAGCATGTCTCTCACTACCCAACATAGCTCCCATTACCCCATTAACTTTCACAATATATGTTTATGTCATTTTAGATACATCTACTACTTATTTCAGATACACGTAAAGAAATAGGATAACCACAAAAGCTTCTTGGACGGTTGATACCTTAGAAAATGCAGTCACTGTACTCAGAAGAGGAGGCGTTTCGCTGTACAAAGTATCTCAGCAAACTGGCATACCTTACAGCACTTTAAAGAAGACATACAATTTAGCGAACACTAACGATGGTAGCTACAAAGACTCTCCTAAGCTGAGAAGACATACTGTATTCGATTTTGCGTAAGACTAAATACTAGCTAGACATGTTCGGACTATGTCAAATAAATGTTATGGCCTGACGAGAGAACAATTTCGCAAAGTATGTTACAGTGTAACTAAACAGCTGGATATTGAAGAAAGGTAACCATGTCAATCAAACTGCGGGTAAAGATTGGCTGGCTGAATTTTAATAGCGTCATCCTGATTTGAATATTAAAAAGCCCGAAGCTATCAGTATCAATAAAATCCTTGGATCCAATGTTGTCTCCATTGTAAGCCCACTGCTACAAGAACTCATCTCTAATAAAAACAGAACGTTGAGGAACAAATATCATTTTGAAATCTTAACAGGCAAACCAATGAAAGCAATATTTGAATAAAAGAAGACGAAAAGGACTGAAAAGGAACAAGACAAAGACAGTTAAGAAAAAAAAGTGTGCCAAGGGAAAATGTACTAAAGGAATATGTAACAAACGGAAACTTACCAAAGATAAAGGAGTTAAAAGCAAGGAGACTACATCCAGAAACAAAAGGGCTAAACGGCAATTTTTATTTAATCAATAGTGATGATGAAGATTTATCTACTGATCAAGTAGACGAAAATGAAATTTGCGACGATAAGTCAGAACATTCAGAAGAAGAAGCTTTATGCGATTTGTTTACACACGGGAAAAAGTGGGGAGACGTGGTACCGATGCAGAAGTTGTGGAAACTGGGTCCATGAAGAATGTTCTGGTAGAAGTCCAGATTCTTATATTTGCTTTCTTTTAATAATTTCATCTTTATTTCGTTGTTTGAAAATAAGCTTTTTTTATTTGTGTTACGTATAGTTCTTTGTATTCATATGAAAGATCTCATTTAAAGTACCTATGTTTAGTTAAAATTTCGGGAAAGAGTAAATATTATGGTTCCCATTTCCCATATGAGCTCTCATCGTTATTGTATCTTAATACATGATTGTGATTGATGTGATTTAACTATGACTAAAATATACTTTAATAATCAAGGTAAGAGTTCCTAATAAAAAATTGTAAGATGTTAACAAATGCGGTTTTTATCAAAATTTTGCCTTAGTAGGCTCCCATTACCCTGTTCTTCCCTATTTTTTTAAGAAGTTTATATCAAAAAGTCTATATTGCATAGCACGAAGGTGTTTACGTTGCACGAGTTCTATCATTTCATTATATTTTATATAATAAGGATTCCAGATCGGTACTGCGTATTCCAATTGCGGCCTGACTATGGATTTGTATAGGTATAGGTAAGTAGAGGGCCGAAGAAATTCTCTAAAAGCTCTCATCAGAAATCCAAACATTTGGTACGCCTTATTAACAATGTTTTCTAAATGGCTATCTAGATGAAGTTTAGAGTTTAGTTGTACACCAAGGTCCCGTAGACTAGTAACTTCACTTATAATGCTATTAGAAAGTCGGTAATTAAAACGAATAATACTTTTATTTTTTGTAAACGTTATACTTTGACACTTAGACAGATTAAGACATAGCTTGTGAGATGAGCAATAGCTTGAAGAAAAGATGCCGACATCGCTAAAAGGATTAGTAAACTGAAGTGGCAATGGGCGGGGCAATTTGCTCGAAGAACTGATGGTAGTTGGGGTAAAAAGGTTCTTGAGTGGAGACTGCGCACCGGAAAACGCAGCGTGGAATGACCTCTAACGAGGTGGACAGACGACCGGGTGAAAGTCGCTGGGAGTTGCTGGATGCAGGTGGCATGTGACCGCTCGTTGTGGAAATCTTTGGGCGAGGCCTTTGTTTAGCAGTTTGCTTTGGCCGATATGATGATGAATGGGCAGTCTTATCGCTAAAAGCGATCTTCTATAGATAACTTTTGGATACATTTAAAAGCAGAAAAATACTGAAATTTTGCAGTCTTTATTCTACGTCAATGACATTTTGAAGATGCAAGAAAATACAAGTTATTGGCAAACAATCACAGTATGGCTACACCAATTTGCGTATTAAAACATACTTATGATGAATAAATATTCTATAGTAATTTTTTTTTCGTTTAAGCCTCACACTAGCATTTCTACTCTGTGGTGGGTGCGTTTACATACACAAATTCCACACACAATACACTCAGACCCAGAACAACTACTTGCAGATCATACAAGTAATATTTCCGCGCGGAAATCGAACCCGTGACACAGAGCGCAACAGCCGACTGTATCAGCCGCTGCACCAACCGTGTATATATATATCTATATATGTTCGTAAAGATTGAGCTTGTCTAACTAATATGTCTTAGGCATTCCAAAGTCGTGCTGCTTGAACTGTAAAGGATTTGTCCACAAAAACTGTGGTGACAAGCCGCAAATTCTCCGAAGAACTTGGATTATTGGTTATACATATATATTAATACGTGAAGAAAATCTTTGTAGAGATTTGGTATAGTTAAAGTTTATATGGAGGAGGAGCGCAGAAAGTTATAATTTATGTATAAATAAACAAAAACGAAAATTGACCTTTGGGCGACCACTAGTTATTGTAATTGGTTTTCATCGATCTCATAATATACCATTCGCTTACCCAGGGGCTACGAGATAAACTAATCGAGTTCTATAATTATACAATGGGCAATGTTCCCGTTGTTTCATTTGAACATTTATGTCCTGGTGTGGATATAGAGATGCAAAATGGACAAAACTATTTTTTTCTTATTTTAGTTCAAGCGTGCATGTCAGTAAAATAACTACGACCACAATAGTTTTATTGATTTTATTATATATAGCTCTTAAAATGCATAAGAATCCGCTTTGACTTTTTTTACATTTCCATATAATTCTTTATCCAGTTGGGGTTAAGTTTTGTCTGTGGAGACCTAATTGCAAAAAAAAAATAGTTTTGCATTGAAGGTTCTGTAAGGCATTGCGTTAATTTTACCCGACTGTAGCCCAATGACTTCTAGTTCGTCGAAACTTCTTTTATATTTTCATGAAAGTTTTTGACCAGTCGGAATCAACTTAGGTCTGTAGAGACATAATTGCAATAAATATACAGTTTTGCATTAAAGGTTCTGTAAGGCATCCCGCTCATTCTATCCGACTCTAGCGAAGCTAAGATGACAAATAAGAATTTTATCTGTACCTTATCACAATAATTTATGTATATGGATAAAAATCTGATGTTACTTTAGAATCGATTTTAATGTAGATGCTGCATATTGCTTGTACAGAGCTTTTATACACTACTTGTCACCGCTTGTGCCTTTAAAATGTGGTAACGCTTCGCGTTTGAAACAGGATTCAATAACCAAGAAGTGCCGTATCTGTACTGTTTTAAACACAAATGCATATTAATTACTAGTATTTAAAGATATTTTAATTTCTAAACAAAGTTTATAAATCGAACAATAATTTTGAAACAAACAAAACCAATAAAACGTTGTAGGTAATTTCAAAGTAAATGAAACTAAACTAGATGAAATCCAATCACTTCAGAGAGGGTCTGTCCTCTTTTCAAATGATCCTTTAAATTTTCCGTACTAAAGGTCGTCAATCAAAAAGTAAATAATTTAGTTGAGATCAAAGCAATATCTTGCCGTGTAATTGTTTAGGGGACTTCGAGGCCCGGCAAAGTTTGCGGACTCACCGCAGTGGGTTGATTGTGCGTCCGCCAACAACTTCATTAGGGAACGCGCTCTCACAAACACGCTTGAAAAATTATGAAACCTGAAGCTATGTTTATTTTAATGTATCATTTCACTGACGTATATTATCAGATGTTTTCTCTTTTGTGTAGAGAGAGTTTTTGGTTGCACAAGTTGTACCACCAAAGACTCGATTAGCGTAAAACACGTATGAGAATGATGAATACTACTCCTTCCACTTAGTTAAGTTCATGACAGGTTTTGATAAATTTACACTATTTTTTAAAGTGATTAAATTTCCGTTCAGAGCAAGAACGCTAGCAATCTGGGTCATAGTAAATTGTTATTAACTGCCAGATTTGTCAACGTTTGTAATTTGTGACATCATTATACAGCTATCAACGTGAACAATTTTCAAGACAAGCCATTAGATGTTTAATTATTTTGCGATCTTAGTCGAAATGCGTTGAATAATAACCGTTACTGAGATGAGCACTGAGTAGAGCAAAGATGGACAAGGTGATAATTATGAACATTTTAATTACGAATTTATGCTAATTTATGATGGAGCAAAAGAGCGCCGTTTGCGATAAAAGCTCGTTCACAAAGGTAAAGATTGACTGAACAAAATTAGTTAGCTCTGAGAAAAGTTTAAGTGTTACTACGAGTTCTTTGCAGCTATTTTCGATAATGGGCCAGTTAACGCTGGCACTCATTCGTTAATAAGATTATGACTAACTCGGAAATATTATAATTAAAATACCTATTCTGATGTTTTATTATTGTAAATATGAACGCTTCGATTCATATGTAACGTTGCGCGGATATTATGATTTAAATGAAACTTTCTAAATTATGAAAAGCCGAATCAGCTCATAATGAAAACCTTTTTAAAATCAATATTTTTTTGTATAGCCTCAATAAACTAACTTTTTATTTCCCAAAGCGTTAGAACATAAGAACAATATTAAAACAGACGGGAGTACGTAAATATTTAACTTATTTCAGTTTGTACACCTAATCACTTTGTGGTTGAGGTTTTATAGCTGTGCATAAATTTAAACGAGGAACGTTGAAGAATCACGCAGTAACGTTGGGAGGTTTGAATTCTGCCAACATTAACTTCATAATATACCTATTTTAATTTGAATAACGCGGTGTTTAAGAGACGCTTCGCGGGAAACCTCCGGGGAGTAATCTATTTAATTTGGTAAGGCTTTCAGCAAGCCCGCATCTGTAAGGTCGTGGCATAGTCGCAAAGTGACGCGGTTTTACGTTTTCGGATTGTTGCCACGCTGCGTGACAATGATAATGATGTAAGACTTTTGCATAAGTTAATAAGTCTTAAACATACAAAGCTACACAATCAATTGCAACAGCCGTCATTGGGATGTTCATGTAGTGTACTGGTGATTTTTGGGTTGCAATGATGATGATACAAAGCCATTGTCTAAACCATAATGTTCCCTTTTCTAGCAGGTTATATTGTCACTTTTCGTATGACTACTCCCACGGGAAGTATTCGTGATCATCGATAGCTTGCGCACTGAGAACTTAAAGAAGGGTAAGGATAACTTTCCTTTACTTGGCCGTACGTCTTCCGAATACTAATTTTTTACATTATCTTGGCATCAGAAGGGAAGTGAAAGAAAAATAAAGCTTAGTTTTGTTTACTAGGCGTGCCTACCAGTGATTTTTTCATCGCTAATTAAAACTTGGAACCTGGAGCAGTGTAATTGCTTCTGTTTTGGGTAAGATTTTGTACAAATTGCTAAGAGCTTACTACCTAATCTTCAATATTTTATTTATAAGTATTTCATAGTGATGTCATGATCATGTAAGTCGTCAATTTGGTAGGTATTGGTATCATTCCTATATTTTCCGTAAGATATAATCCTATGTGTTCAATCTATCTCATTAACTTTACGATTAGTATATTAGAAGTGACATAGATCCTCCTTTTTTTATTAGATCTTTTTGTTTGCTCCTAATAAGATATGTTCGATACAAAGAGTGAACCAAAACTATTATTAGGTAAGTAATATTATTAGTGGCTGGGTCATAATTACAAGTTACCTAATAACTTACACTATCAGGCACCGTGTGGTGTTCAAGGTCAACGGTTACTTCAAATTATACTAGCATAGCTTTTTGAATATGGCTAATAGCTGGCCCAAAGGCCCTTTAAGGAAAGGTTTACGTTTATAGGTTATTCATAATTATAGTTGTAAAACTTTAGTGCGTAATGGTATCAATATCAAAGTAAGTATCTTGTTTGGCGAAGTACAGAAAATGATATCATACAGGTATTATTACAATATGCGTATGTACTATAAGCTTAAAAAAGGAACACAATAGGGTAATATTCAAAGTAATTGTACTTTTCTTACTCTCTCCATGTCCAGCATGATTATGTTGTAAACAGCTTGCGAAGCCCATGTAATTTTTATACGTTCTCATTTTAAAACTATTATACTTACTAATATCACATTTTCGAAAAACATTGTGAGTTATTAAGAATTTAAATATTGACTGCAGATGACGTGAATTTTTACTGAAATATATCAAGTCCACTTAGTCGACGAAGACATTTAAAAAAATCTATACAAATAAATAAAATTGAAGTGTCTGTTTGTAATGTCAAAATAACAGCTTTTTACTTAATGCATATGAAAGTATATACGGGACATATCACAAAAAATCAATTTTTTGTCTGTCTGTCTGTTTGTTCCGGGTAATCTCCGAAACGGCTGGACCGATTTTGACGGGACTTTCACTGGCAGATAGCTGGTGTTCTAAGGAATAACTTAGACTACTTTAATTTTAGGAAAATAATTAGGGTTCCGCGCAAAAAAAAGAAACCCTTGAAATCCAATATATATATTCTATGTCAAGTGTCTATGTCGAAGTACTCTAAATTCTTTTTAAATTAAACGCGGGTGAAACCGCGGGTCCCAGCTAGTGTTAAATAAATTCGGGATGAGTTAGTAAACAATTTTTCATTTTGATAGCATGTTTTCGCATTTAATGTGCACAACATTGCAAACTCTAATGAAGACTTCAAAATGTTATAAAATATCTACAAATGATACGACAAGATTTTAAAGAGCTGAATGTAATGGACAAACCTTACATTGTGCTTCCAATACCGATGGCAATACGTAACACTAAAGTACAATTAAATTAAGCCAGGATTTTAAATCTTAATTAATTATACCACAAAATAACGTTGATTTGACGTTGATATCAAAATAGTTAATTTTGAACATATGCCAGCCGTGGTGCAGGTGACAAAAAACGCCGCATCTCGCAAAAATCTACGCCGTTACTATTTACCCAAACAGATTTTTGGCATGACACATGCTTATCTGCATTACCTGTGTGTATTTTGATTTTATATATAGATACCAGATGATGTATTTATTGCATGTCTCAATTTTGGACATATGTTCTTAATGCCGGAGCCACGCTCACATAAATTTTGAATTTTCCACAATTTTATTCTACTTTAATCAAATGTAAACTAGTCTAGGATGGTGAGGAAACAAAACCATATAAATTACGCGCATAATATACAATAAATCATTATAATTACACTATATTTTTCACACTTATTTACTTAAAATTTCAGCCATGTCCAATTTTCTTTCAGTCAGTGAGTTCATTCATTTCGCACGATTCATTTGACCAAGTGGTGGCATCGCTTCCTTCATAACATAGACCAAATGATAAATAGAGCGGGCGGAAGCGCGCAATCGGAAAGGTGCACAGAGTTAATTTTAAACTTCTTGTCGATTTTTACTTAGATGCAATCCCACTTTACAATTCATATAATTATGTTACCTTTTCTGTTATACTCATCTAATTATCATGTCCGTAACGTAATTTTCTTTTTAATATCACCCGTCAGCCTGACCATCTATAATTTCGTTATTTACTGAATTGTGTCATCCCAGACCCGTAGACCGTAGTCGCAAAATATAGTTACCATGCAGCATAATCCCTGGTATAACCGTATACTTACAAAATTTTATTACACCCAATGAAGGTTTATTCGACCTTTTGAAATCGTTAATACCAATATAGATTTGGCGGTCGGCCAGTCCGCTCCTATAAAAAGTTCATTAATCATACCCTGTGGCGGTAGGCGTCTTACTATAATTGTTTTTTATTTTTTTATTATAATACGCACGCTAGCGTCCCTATCATTTGAAATGGGAGGTGCAATCCAGTAATGAGTTCTGGCCTATTGATATGAAATATTAATGTATTCTGGTTCGTTAATAATAACCGCATATTTCCGTTCATTTCGTTAAGTCTTCAGTCCACATAACATCCACTGCAATACCTTATAGTTGTAGCCATTTCATACAATCGTCCTACACTCCCTGGAACAACGCATGACTGTATTTGTATACTGGAACCATGGGAGTCCTTAGGTAGTTTTAAATTACATTCTAGTTTAAAATTCTCTAAAGGGCCTCTTTGTTTTGGACCATGTAAACCTATTATAAGACGGGGTTCCTTCTTGCATACGAATTAAACCCGTTTAGAGAGACACTGCCTATTAATTATTTATGGAATGCCTATATTAGGCATGTGTGGATACGAGATGTGTCTCCGGAGCGTTCATTCTCGAGATCCCAGAGCCAATTTGATGGTTTTAGCTGGCAAGAGTTGAGGCACGCTCCGACCACAGAATCTCCCCGGTTTAGCGTCGATTGAAAAAAATATTTACTATCGGCCCAAACATGCACTGCTGAATATGAGTTTCCTGAAAACCACGTTTGGGCTATAAATCGCAGATCGCTGTATTTACTTATTAGCGCTTAAGAAGTACGGTAAATGAATGCACTTGGTATGGGATGACGTATCATAAATAAATTGAGCAAACTTACTATATTTACCATAGGTTTGCACTCCACAACGCCAACCATAGTTCTCCATGAAGCAGAAACATAGTCCTACTAATTACTACGATAGCAGCATATACCTTTACATGACAAGACTCGGGTGCATTTACTACGATACAAGACACATTCTGTTACAAGATACCGAATTGTGTAGTGTGTCCTTTTCATAGAACCGATGGACACAGCTACTGCAGCGATTTTCCCACGAGGCTTGACGAAGCTAGGTGGAAACGACAGGAAAAACATTTTGCCTCGATCCTACACCACCTTAAATTTACTCATTCATTTATTTGACACAAAAATAAAACTATTTAGATGTAGAGATGTACTGTTAGAGATTTAGAACCTGCAGAACTTATCCCCACACTAGCATTCCTTTCACGTAGAGATTAGGCTCTCTCAGGAAACTTAGAAAATAAGTATGTCGATAATTCTTTTTGCCATTGTATATTAGAGTCCTACAAAAATAGTCAATTTTATTTCAAGGAGACATTCAGAAAGCAATACAATATAGCGTTTATAAAAAAATCCGTATCGAGCTCTAAGTATTACTGTACTATACTCTAATAATTGTTGTTTATTTGCGTAATACAATGGTGAAAAAAGAAACAACCAGTGGCTAAAATTTAATTTAAAAAATGTTTCTATGATCAGGGACTCGCAGTATTAGTTCTAATGTGATTTAGGAGAAAGAAAAAGACACAGTGATGATTTATTGCCACATCAGCGCGCATCGGTACATTAACACTATACAGAGTTATACTAATATCAGTATATACTGTATAATCGTTCTGTTATGAACTCTTTTACTGCCAGTTTTATATATATTAAACTCGCAGTAAAAGAGTTAGTAACAAAACGATTACCGTAGAATAGAAAGTAAAATGTAACTTCCAGTTTGCTGATGCACGTCTCAAATATGGCAAAGTGGTCAACACCCAGCATAATACTGTGTTGTAACATGAGCTACAAGACAGCGCAGTTTTTCAGTGCTAACCCCTCACGAACTACCTATGTCCACCAAACCTACGAACTACTTTAGTAAAATAATTCCGGAAAATGTTTGTGCTTGCGAGTCTCAAGGTTCCCAGTTAAGAAGAGACCTTGCAGCTGTGTTTCACAAACGATAATTCTATTTCGTTTCATTCCTTGAGTCACCTTTTGGAACTTGCGTAGGTATATATTAACCCAGCTACCAGGTCAGAAAATAAGTATATTTCGTGTATTGAAGAGCAAATAACTTTTGCCGGTCATAGTATTTCTGCAGTTCCTTACACACGGACACAGGAATATTTGAGGAATACTGGTGACTTAATTAGCATTACCTATGTGGTGGAAACTAAGAGAGACTACTCTACTAATACCGTGCGTTTCATCATTTCAGCCGGAAAACATGCTGAGCAGAAGCCTTCTCAAAGATTGCCACAACGACCATACCGGTCGTTTGGGTGGGTTTGTGTTTTAGTTGTTTGGTTTTGCTAAAATCGCTACGCTTGGCAGATGGGTTGCCGATTGCAATTGAGTTATAACTGTAGATACAGGAAGTGCACTGCTGCCTATACTACTCCCACGGGATGAGATGGGGTGGTGGTATTGCTAGCCACCACACGGAAACATGTGTTTAAAGGGTATCTTATTAATGCGGAATTATACCTAAATTATAAATTGCTTACGATAGTATTTGCATAAAGTAATAACAATAAGAGGAGGTTTTATATATTAATTATGTATACCTACCTATATATTATACTTGTTTCTACGTATTGTAATGGTTGCTATAACAACTAAATGCTTAAACTTTTTGTGCTAATGCATATAATGTACAGCTATAACTACAACACATTAGAAAGTATTATAGTAAAGACTTTTAAACGGATTATATCGCGTATGTCATAGATTTTTGTTTTTCTTGATGTTTCGACACTTTGCAGCGCTTTGCAGGGTTCGTGGCCGCAGGATGTCAAAAGCTGACAGGAGTCGTTACAGATGTTAAAAAGTTATTTAATTTTATCAACCGTACAATTTTAATCAAAAATTAGTTTCGATGTACGCATTATCACTCACAGTGTCTTGATGTTTTTTAGTGCGGTATGTGGTTTGGGACTTTATTATTTTAATAACCGGATTCCAAACAGGTGGTACCTACCAACCATCTTCTGTATTAAAATTAGGATGTTTTTTAAAGAATGTCGTTTAAAAGTATTTTAATATAATGAGTAATAATCGCGAAAACCTAAGACATTACTATTAGAAAGTATATTCGGATTTTCTGGTATTCCTAATCAATTAATTAAATGAACATTTGCAGATACCTAATCTAAGTAACGCAATGCTGAAATATAAATGTAATAAGACCCAATTTTATCACATTAATTGTGTGCGTTGAATAATGCAAAAATAAAACAATTTGATTGTTAAATTCAAAAGAAAATACATTTTTATACAGCCGCGGTTCGTTTTTGCAATTTAAAACAATATGAAGAGAGATCAAAGCGAATAATTCAGGAACGGCTGTTGGGAGGCGTGAACAAGTGTCCGTCGCATGGGAATGTGACATTAACGAACAACACCATCTGAAATCTTATAAAGGGATCCGCTTTGTTCTCTCTTTCTATAATACCAATTATTTTTAGTACGAACTTAATTAAATTCGTTTTTGACATTGACAAGGTGTCTTCCCGCCACATTACCGTTGTTTTGAATACCCCGTATAATTTAATTAAAGTGTCTGATGAAAGATTACTACGCAAAATTATTTGATCTTTGGTCGGAATATTTACTTGTTCTGGCCCCACTTCCGTTGTCGTGACAGATTTATTTACTTTATTAAAGGAGTCGTTAGTCCCCATACCGCCTTCTGAGTGAAGACGAATAAATTACGAAGGTTAACAAAGTTAAATTAGGTACACATCCTTCAGGTTTGGGTTAACCACTCTATTAAGGGCGGTGGAGTGACATGTTTATATGCTACAATAGAGTCAAACATCAAGGAGTTGAGAAATAATTTGTTTAACTTTAACGCTTTAAAGTGTGATCCCGGTTTAGAATAGCACCACCCCATCTCATTCTGTGGGTGTCATAAAAGGTGACTATGGAATTAGCTGAAGGATGAGCAGCAGCGTCCTTTGAGTACTGCTGGTAGGACTCGTATTGCAAGATAGGTAGGTGCCAGTGCCAGTTATTCGCCGCTAAGCAGTAGTTTTTAAACTTTAGACATTAAAGAAAGAAACCGATTTATTCTGGACTCGTACAAAATGTCAGTGCGAACTTTACAAAATACAATATATATATTACGACAGTAGTGTTCTACGAGCCTATCTTAGCATATGCTGCAACAATGTACGCTGCAGTGCTGGTATTCTGATATTGGTATAATGATCTCCGGTGAGAAGGACACTGTAGCTAGTGAAATTACTGGGCTTATGAGACCAACGGACGAATACCGAAACGCCAGTGAATGTTAAGTCCCCCCTTTAACCATTTGAGCTGTCCGGTTTCCTACCGAAGGTTTCTCGAATAGTTAAAGCGTGACTTAATAATAAATGGCTTATCAGTATTTAGACGCCAGTCTCAAAAAAACTAGTCAACTGCGATCGCCAATCAGCCTGCCAAGCGTGGCAATTATGGTGAAACCCCCAAGTACACAACACAGAGACCGGTCGTTGTGGCGGTCTTTGAAGAAGGCCTATATACAGTAGTGGACGTCTTATCGGCTGAAATGATGATGATGTACACTTTTACATAATGATTAGAACATTAGTGCTAAGAATCTAGGTATTTTTCTCTTGGAATGTCCACATTGCGGAAGTAAGCAGGAGAGTATATTGTTCATTTCAGTCTCTTAAACGTCTCCAGAAGTTCCCGCCTTTTCACACAATAATAGCTCTTGCCCAGTCCTTAATTTTACCGCTTCTAGATTATGCTGATGTTTGCTTTCTTGATGCAACTGAGGAACTCTTTAATAAACTCGAACGTTCGCAGAATTTATCTATGTGCTTCATTTTCGGCCTTCGGAAATACGACTTATCGACCATACATCGGATCTCTGTGTGAAACTGAGATGGTTACCAAAACGGAAACGTCGGGACTGTCATATTCTTCCTCTTCTTTATTCGGTTCTCCACAACCCTAAGTCTCCTGTCTATCTGCGTGAGCGCTTTGAGTATCTTGTACCTAGGGGTACAGCCTGTCGTACATCTTCTTCTCTTCTCCTTCGTTCTCCTCATCATACCTCCAACCGTTATGATGAATCATTTATAGTACGCGGAGTGCGTATTCTCTTCCACACTTACTACGCGACAGCCCTTCTCTGGACGTTTTCAAGAAAGTGACTCAAAAAGCATTTCCTCTCAGTATAACTTATAAGTTGTATGTATGGTACATATTTATTTATATAGTTATGTATTTATTATGTCCATGCTGTATGGTTGGGTATTTTACCATTATTCTTAACTGATGTTTTTTCCTGATTGCACACTTGATACAAAAGAGGACATCTTTTGTTTCTATCTTTTTTTATCATTCAAAGGTTTGCTGGAAGAAAACTCAATGTTGAGTTAAGCTCGCCTTTGTACATCATGTTTTATTTTATTTAACAATCTATGTTTTCTGTTTTATGTTGTACAATAAAGAATAAGAATTACAGAGAAAGACAATATTCTACATGATTCTATGATAAATGAAGCAGATAAATGTGTCTTTTGTTTTTATTCACTCATGAGTTATAAAAGGTAAGTAAGAGAAATAGGCTAGTAAGAGCCAACAGGTTATGAGAAATTCTCTTTAACAATGTTTATACGCCGAAAGCGTTTGCAAACAAAGTCTTACTGTTCAAAGCTTCTTTATGACGAAATAAAAGTATGGATGAAACGACAACATTTTAAAATGAAGTACCGTCTACTTGTAGTAATGAACTCCATAGACATCCATTAATTATAATTTAAATGCCCAAATTGTTTATTAACTGTCAAATACATTGTTGCCTTCATCAAAGTAATGAAATATATTCTGACAAAGGTATAATTACGTCATATCTCAAGCATCCAGAATATTCATATCGGATATTATATAACACTCAATGACTAGGTTAGTGAAGAGGTAATGGGGAGGTAAGGTTGTCAACTCTGTTACAAATGCGAATCTGGCACTCTATTTGGTCTATTACTTGGCTACAAAAAAGAAAAAATATCCGTATCCGGTTCGTTAAGTTTACAAAAACAATATAAAAACCTAGTAATAAAAACTACTACGTTGTTTGCATGACGTATCAGATAACATGCGAGTGCGATACTGACAGTTGACGTTTGCTGTGCCGGGCCGTCGCTGCATTGGTATGTTAACTTAAAAAGGTTTTTGTCCGAAAATACTAGAAATGTTTCATATAGGAAATGTTTTCGTTACTAGCAACCCTAGAGCAAGTGGAGACTCTTGAGATCGGGAAGTGGACGAGCGGCGTCAGCAGTGCCCGAGCGCTTCACTTCACTCCTCTCATATGTAATCTCTTAACGACACTGTTTTGAACTTTCACAACTGTTATTTTTATTTTGTACCCTATTTTATTATTTATATTGTTTCCACGTGATAAAAATATTAGAACTGTACAAACTCGTACAACATAATTGAGGTTGGATACCGTTGCACAATGTACAAGTGATAAGTTAGTGAAGTGCTACGTATTGAAACTGTACTAGTAAATAAATTATCATCATATCAGCCGAAGGACGTTCATTGCTGAGCAAAGACCGGTTTCACCAGGTCATTCATCCATCTCGTTGAACGTTGCGTATTACGGTGCCTGATCTCTACCGTTCACAGTAGTAGTACTTTGCAGTACTAGTGATGACATATGGCACAGAGACATGCTCACTCACCATGGGCCTCATAAGAAAGCTTAAGACTCGGTCAGCTATGGAGAGTGCTATGCTTGGTATACCTCCCTACAAGATCGCATCAGCATTGATGAGATAGAGAGCTTGTAAATGGACTGGCTCGAAGGGGAGGCACCACGCCGTCACAGAATACCAGCATGAAGTATCAACAATGCTGCGATTCGTACGATGAGTGACGAATAGCGGAAGCCTAACCCTTAAAAATATGGCAGACATAGGACATGGAGGCCAAGGACAAGTTAAAGTGTATTTTTGCCGATTGGCGATCGTTCCAAGTCAAATATTCGTAAGCCCATTGTAATCTTCGTCTGTAATTGCTTTGTCGTAGCGCTGGAATCCGAATCTTCACAGTTTGAGCGCTCACAAGGACCGGAGGTATTCCGACTATAACTTCAAAACCAATTGCCCATGTTAACTTGTTTTCTCGTCGTAATTTGTAAAAATCGGTCTTGTGTTATGGTGGGAACACGACTATTCCCAGTGGGCCGCTCAGCCACCTCACCAGTGTCCTGGCAGCGAGACCACAATCTTGATCATTTCAGCTTTGACTAGTGCCAATGGTATCAGCATATTGCAGTGGATCGCGCCCGTTTCCAGCACGCCTATTCTGCCGTCATAAGGAAAAAAGACGTAACTGACATTTTTTTCAAAATTGACTTAGCCACATGTTCTGAATCAGTAAAAAAAGACGCATCTATCAGTATTTTTATATTTAGTCTAAACTAAACCTAACCCTAAAAGTCTTACTTTTAAATAAGGCGCTTCTGCTATGTAATGTAATATTTGCCAAATAGGAAAGACATTTCTGACGTGTAATAATTTGAAAAGACGCATTTAAGTAGAAGCGTCTTATTAATTTACAAAATATCTACTTGATCATAAAATGAAAAGACATTAACTGCATGGTCATAAGAAGAAAAGACAATTCTGCGTAGATGTGCCTTCTCATCTTAGTATTACGAAAAATAGTCGGGCGCAAATAGCAGTATAGCGTCTTTTCTACTTAGTATTGCTAGTGGTGCCAGGTGAAGAGCGGATAGTGGTTGGAAATACAGTGCAATGAGTACCCAGTACCAGTGCACCCAGGCAGTAAAAAATGATAAATCTGTAAAGAACGCCTTAATGACCATGATAAATGACACCCCGGTGGATAGGCAAGGAACTTTTCTTAGGTGCTTATTAGAGCCCATATGAAATAAAAACTTTCGACTTTGACTTTTGAACCAATCCAAATCCAAAAAAGTTGGATGACAAAAATTTTAGAACATATAAATTAATTAAATCCCTCCATATCCACTACAGATATATAGAAAATATCTTCCGTCTGACCTAACAGTGACCTGTATGTATCAAAACTTTTCATCATCATCATATCAGCCACAGGACGTCCAATGCCTCCTCTTCTCTTAGATTTCCACAACGAGCGGTCACATGCCGCTTTCATCCAACAACTCCCAGCGACCTTCACCAGGTCGTCTGTCCACCTCGTTGGAGGTCGTCCCACGCTGCGTTTTCCGGTGCGCGGTCTCTATTCGAGAACCTTTGTGCTTCAAGACTTTTACTGACAGCAAAATATGAAGGACCTTGCTGTTGACGTATAGATTTCTTTTGACCACCACAGATAAATTGTGAAGGTATTAAACATCAGTTTTACAAAACTTGGACATGAAGAGTGTGAGGTGTGTGAAAAGCATTTTATTCACAATCCGGATTACAAGGAGGTAAACCACAGAAATTGTCAAGAGAGTGCCGTAATTACAAACGACACGGCTAAAAATATACAGCGGCCAGACAAGTATACAAAAAAACAAAATAACGCTAATTTCAAACTGCCTATTTTGCAGTTGATTTGGAGGTAGTAATTATGCTTCCACGTATCGTAGAATTTAAAATTGAAATGTTTTGTGCCAATAGGTATAAAAAAACAACACTACTTTTCAAACGTTTGCTGCGATACCTATGGCATGAAGGAATTTCTGTCCGCAAAATTTGTGTTATAACAGGCTGTTTCAGACTTTTTATGCACGCAAATAGAGACTTAAAAAACGTTGTGATCTGTTGTGCAGCCCAGAACAAAAACTGGACTTCTTATTGGCTCCATCTTGTCAATTCAGACGAAGTTAATTTATAAACGATTACTTTAAAATACTTAGAGGTAGGCCACACGTACATGGCCGCAGACCAATTCTGTCACCAAGTGGAGAAATCCATGAAGAGGGAGAAACACATAAATTATGATATGGAAGACTTTCACCGAGTGGTATTGAGCACCAGAATAAAGATTAACGTAAAAGTATTTAATGTGGAAGATTTGTCAGTTTGAAGACTGTTCTTCATCGTATAATTTGCAAAATTCTTCTCCGCAAGCTTATTTAAGTGATTATGTGTGAAGTAAAATTCCTCAGAAGCACCCACGTCACTCGTTACAAGACTGACTTCTATAATGAACAAGAATATTTACTTAACTTTCTGAAATAAAATAATCTTGAAATCCCCGATTACCACCTTTTAAACGACGTAAAGAGTATAGAGGCATTACTCAAGAGCGAAGTCGGTGATAATACTGATCATATAACAATTGACACCCTTAATGCCAGACAACAGAAAAAAATGGTTTAATTTACCTACTGAAAAAAATAGTGCTGATCTTACTTAAGTTTATGAAGACTGATTTACAAGTAGATAATTTCCTAAGCAATGATAATGATTCCTAGTTATAATTAAGACCAATTTTGATAGTAATTAATATAATTTATTTTTGAGAGAGAGTAAAATGTTATGTTACTAAAGCCACAGAGATTTGTGATTTATATTTTTGTTTATTTTATCTTAAAAATAAAAGACTAATTATCTACTTTGCGTTTTATTAGATAGAAGATGGTTATTAAGTTAAAATGTTCTTCAGTTTAAATATGGTGCGTGGGCGTTACTAAGCTGAAAAGCAACAAATCGCTAAAAACGTCTTTTTAATTTAGGTAACTAGAACCTAATAACTCATTATTACTAAGTAAGAAAAACGTTTCATAAATTACGATGTTGAAAGGACGTATCTAGCCAGAAACGTCTTTTCATTGCAGCATCACGTATTTTCTTGTATTTTTTTTACTAAAAAGAAAAAGAAAATGTTATTTATTTAATACATAACATGTATTTAATTACAATTTTCATCTATATTCTGATAGATCAAACTTTAATCCACACGTTAGCACTACAAAAGTTTAATATTGTTTTATGTCCTTCGCACAGCGAATTTTTTAATTGAATAAATACAAAGCATTTTTTTTCTCCGTTTTATACTTTGGGTAGATATGTCCCTTTTCCTTATGACGGCAGTATTGTTCTCAAAATCTCTTCTCTAGTAAAATATCGGCGTTGCATAGTAAAACAGCAGTTGCAAAACAAAGTCTTGAAGACGCAAGATAGTGCATCCTAATAGAGTTATTTCTTTTTTAGCGTCTATGTCGTTCTTATGTTTTTATTTTGATTTTAGAACACAGAAAAGAAATTTGACAGAAGCAAATTAACATTAAAATGTTTTTTTATATGGCCAGTATTAATTAATAAACGTTTAATATCCCTTGGCAGTGTTTAGGTGTGTATTTTTATTATCTAACTAATGACTAATGATACACTTATCGATCAATAAACAAACAAGTACCTATATTAATTGTAATCTTATTCCAATTTCAAATATGTTTTCATTCCCATAAACGAAACCTAATACTTCGTTGCATCACCATAATAAATGGTCGTCGTCAACGTCACTCTACAAAGCTTTTCGTTTTTAGCAGAACGAATATACTCGTAATCGTTAAGCGACTTAAGCCCGAAGGGCGAAGTGAAAAGAAATCATACAAATTATCTTAAAAGGAACGTTGAGGACTGGTCCAATGTCAATCTTTTTACGAATTTAGTTTTTCACTTTGCGTAATTGAAAAATATATTGACGTAGGCGAATGTTAGGATTTGACTTTGAAAAGTAAATTTATCATCACGCGTATATTTTGGAAATAGTGAATTAGGTATTGCTCGCTACAAAAGTTCCTCGATATATACATAACTATTATACCAGATAGGTGACTAGCCATATTTGCGTCCTTAGGACGTCACAGAACTTAATTTTGGAATTATACGTATTTATGATTGTAGAACAACGGAATAGAAATATACCTACATTAATTTCTACATAAACTACGAAGAACGTAATAGAAAAATAATATTGAACAAAATAGTTTAAAGTAATTTGTTCTGTTTACTGATAGTAAGGAGCAGATATTAATGGAATAAAAGCCATACTGCGCTCACCAACCCGCCTGCCAAGCGTAATTAGTACAGGCAAAAAAATTAAAATCTATGAGAAGACCTTCGTACAGCATCCTCATCTTTGGCTGAAAGGTTAAGACGATTAATGCACTAATCAATATACATACATTGCTTAAGACATTAGGTATTTTGCTAATAAATAAAGGGACAGATTAATATACCTGGTATATACATAAACATCGTATATTCTTTTGCAAAATTAAATACAGATCTCTTAGTAGATACTGAGATTAATTGCAGAATATCTAGTTATCAGTAAGGATAATAAGTGACATCGGCGTAACAAGAATATATCTATTGTATGAAGGAAGACGCTCTATGTTGTCCACATACATATTTACACTATTATAAAGAGGACAGATTTGTGTTTTTGTATGTTTGTAACGAATAATATATATCGTGTTTATTATGTACAATAAAGAATAAGAATAAATAAACTCAAAAATTACGGAGCCGATTTCAAAAATTCTATCACCATTAGAATGGTACAATATCTTTGAGTAATATAGGCTATAGTTATTACAAGAAAAAAATGAGATCCCTACTAAAACTTCAATAATATAACCCAAGGTGTAAAAAATGTCTTTCATCGCATGCGCTGCGGAAACTATTGATGATAGAACAAAAAAAAAATCTACAATATTAAAGAACATATAAATATCTACAAAAAACCTACGCGATACCATAAGTCCAATTCTTGTAGTTATGTCACTATAACATCTTTTTTACATTTTAAAAGTTGATAGAAATGCCGACCAATATCAGACCATGTTTACAATCACTCTACGTTTATCCCAAAAAGTTTAATAAATAAATGTCCAATGCGAAGCCAGGACGGGCCGCTAGTCTGTTATATTACACTCGATTTGGTAGAATACTGCCTAAAACTTTGTACGACCCCTTCGTAAAAATTGTTCGATCGGTCGGTATAGATGTAAATTACAATTTGGTAACGATCGGTTTGCTTTAAGAAAAGTATTAGGGAATACCATCACGTAAGATCTCGAAACACAGGTTTGTCCTTTGTTTGTTTAGTTATCAAAATTCACATCACGTACATCGAACAAGGATACCAATAAGACTACGTGTTCTGTTTCAGATGCATAATTTTCTGATCTGCACGTTGGCCACCTTCTAATGAAGCATTTTTCTGAATTGATACTGCCGGCGCTGGTGAAATTAATTTTGAAGAAGGATGGCTTTAGTTTGGCGAACTTTTCAAATATCATCTCATTAAAATGCGGCTGGTATGTTCCGACGCCGTCGGAATAAGGATGGGCGGCAAAGAAAAGTTGAATTACGTTTAGTGTATGTAACTAATGGACTATGTAAGTGAATTAGTTGCATGTTTGGTGCGCGTGTTTAGTGTGGTTCCCGGTAAAAATAAACGGCCCCTCCCCACCCATTTGGGTCGTAAAAAGCGACTAAGGGTTGATATCAAGAGGATGGGCAGCAACATTTTCCCGTGTGCTAATAACTACATACTGTGATCACCAATCCCCAGCCAAGGGTATTATTTACGGCAATCTCTTATGATCGCTCATCGTAGTAAAGTTAGCCAATAACTCACTCATCTGCTGTTTATTGACCTACTGATGTAGGTAAATAATAATTACGACTGTTACTTTAAAAACATCAACATTTTCGTCGGCACAAAGTAGCCATGTTTTTTATGTTATCTAAAGACAAAATAAGAATATATTTTTAAAGAAAAATAACGCAGAGAATGTTGCTTGTTTTTTTCCTGAAACACCCTCATTATGTCTAGTCATTCTTGCCATTACACGCGTTACTGAAAACAAAATGGAAACGCTGGAATCTGATGCGACGATCACTCGACCGACGATTATTAAAAGCACTTGAATATTCTGTTGTGTACCCGTTAAAAGCCTGCTTTCAAAAGAATGTAATTTAAAATCCGAGACCATCTCCTAGCCTAGGAAATTAGCCGTTGGTAAATCTATCACTATACAACCTAAATTGAGACTACACGCCTGACCTTATTAGGAAAGTGTCGTAAAAGGCCAATAATAATATCAGCGTGTAATTGTCCCACTGCAGGGCAAAAGCTTCTTCTCATCAGCATAAGCATTGAACAATACGCTTGCTCACTACGTGTTGGCTATTTTAGACAGTTAGATCCAGATTTCTTCACGATGTTTTTCCTCGTCTAATGTTTGTTGTTTATTAGATTAACTGAGAAAGTATCTATATTATTCACATTTGAAAAGTCACATTGGTAACTGCCCGGTTTTGTCTGTAATCCAAAATCCAATAACACTCGTAAATATTTGAGTAGAGACTTTTGTGAATGATTTTTCTACGAGTTTGAAGCACTCCCATCTTGTGAACCTCTATTTCTCAAATGCATTCACCGTCGAATGTAAATCTTTTTGATGCAGCTTGCTAGATACTAGGTACGGGTGCACCATTTTGGGGGGGGAGTGATGTGGCGACACCTACATCGCCAGCAATACAACAACAACTTACAACGACATCTACTCGACTATCAAATGCAACTCTCCGATGACGTCAAAGAATCCTGAATCACGCTATTAGAGTATTCGCGCAACGCAGCATATATACAGTCGTCCAACATTGACCGTGGGGCTTCGGCCCGCCAGGCATACCATCCGCCTGGCTGGAGGCTCCTCCCTTTTCTATGGAGGAACACCACACCTTGTTCCGCATATTGTTAATAACCGTATGAATATTTGTTTTATGTGAATACTAGTTTATTCCTTTACTTATTTGACATTTCTAAAACATAATATTTCTTGACTTAGTTTTCTATTTTTACTTTGCAATAGATGATATTGATATAGAATATAAAGTGCATACGTAAAAATATTAGTATTTCCAGATATAATTGTTTTTTATCTTAGTCTAGATATATTTTGAAGCTTAGGGATACGAGTCTTCTGTGACACGTCGTCACTTATCTATGTTTAAACAAATAAATATTATATTATTATTATATTAGTTATTATTATAAGTTCATTTTTGTGGACACGACGTGGGGATACAGAGATAGGCTTTACTGTAATTAATAAAATAAGGCTCCCAAAATATGGGTCTATCTGCCAGACCTGTCAATTTTGCCGAGATGTGCCGACAATTGGCTTATCCCTGTCATATCCGATCCAAAGCCCAACTTATACAGACTCCACATAAACGTGCCCCGAATATAGATTTTTTACTGTCGAGTTCATAAGTTTTCGGAATATCGCAGATTTGTTTACTGATGATAACTTTTGTTAAAAAAACTATTAATTTCTGATTTATTATCATCATATCAGCTAAAGGACGTCAACTGGTGATGAAAGTGGTCTAAAGGCGGGACAATTGGTGTAGATTTCAACAATAACCGTGTCCGTCATTTTGGGGATATTTTCTAGTACTCACCACGCTTGGCAGGCGGATTAGTGAACGCAGAATGGTTACTGTTATACAGCTGCTCATCTTTCTGGTTTAGAGTCCCTTAGTTGCCTTTAACGATATTCACGGGAGGAGATGGACTGGTGCTATAGATATTCGTAGTCCAGACACCACTTGTAAAAATATCTTATTCCAGCCTCATCCTCCGAGCCTTTTTCCAACTATGTTGAGGTTGGCTTTTAGTCTAACTAGATCCGGCTAAATATCGATATTTTAGATGGAGTGAGTGACTGCCATCAGATCTCTACAACCGATCTCTATAATCTCTACTGGCAAATGTCGTAATTCTTAGGTTAGACCAGTTTTTGACAGATTATTGGGCTTCTGACTATCCGTTTCGACAGTCATAGATGCTTATCACACAACCGGGACCAACGGCTTAGCATGTTTCTCAAGGCGCAAAGGGGTCTCGATGTGTTAGGAATGCTCGCCCATCTAACCACTGACCTCGGCAAGCGTTACTACGAGTCCCTGAAAAAAACTTGTTATATAACGAAATTTATTCAAATGGAACTTTCAGTCTGAGAAAAGAATTTGGATAATTGAATAATTGAGAAAATAAAAATTCAGTTTTAGATAAGCCTAGTAAACGGAGCACGGTCGCATAAAACGAAATAACCCAAGAAATGGCTCTTTTTATAGTTCAGTCCAATCACGGCCGGGAATCGATATTGTTTCACGAATATTTTATGCCTACTTTGTATGTTCGGCACAAAGATGAACACACGTAATAGAACCGAATGTTTAACTACCTTGTAATTATTTTGTGCTTCCGGAAAGATCGATCTACATAAATATTATGTGTGTATTTACTCATCACCATACTACATGTTTAGGCATGCCATAATTGAGAAGCAGATTATAATAATAGCTTCAGTTAAGGCGTTTTAAAATGAGTTTTAGCTGCGGAATAAATTATTTCATTGAGTTAATAGTACATCCATATACATATATGCGAGTAATATTTCCTTCCACACACACATACATCTGGCCCATAAACGTCTACTGATGATCATGGGACTGCCAATCTGTTTATTTTTGGAATATGTTTTCGGTCTTTCACTATCTCGATATGCACGCTTGCCTAGAACAAACCTGTTCACTCGCGACTTGAAGATTCCCAGAATAAAATGTTAGGGAACACAGACTCTGGCATTGAGTTCCACTCATTAACGGTACGCACGAAAAGCGTGGAAGCAAACTCTTCGTACGTATGCGTGGAATATCAACCATATAACGCTGGCACTATGCTGTTCGGCTGGTTTTCCGATGATAGAATGAGCTTGGCGTAATTAAAGTCAAGCAAATCCAATTAACACTCGCCGAAATGTATCTGATAAAAACCGTTAAGTTTGCAACTCTACGTCTATTTTCGAGGCTCTGTAGCATTGCCTCGATCAGTGCATGAGCCTCTCAACGTGACCCTTAAATACATTTAGTGCTTCAGGCTAGTACTTGACGGTAACGTCCCAAAGATGTGGAGCACTATTCCACACACGATCGAACTTACGCTTGGTATAAGTTGAGCAGCTGTCGGTGCCGGTGTGAAATACGGTCTCACCTTCGATATGATGCCAAACTTTCTTGAAGCCAGTTATGTATTTGACTCGATGTAGAAGACAAACTTGAGATTGAAGGTGAGAGTAACGCCAAGAAACTCGAGGTGGTTAGTAACGGTACGTCTCGGTAACTTGGAATCAGTTGGAATTGACTCCGTTTGGCAGAAAAACGACACGCCTGGGCAGCATTGAACCTGACCAAATTATGAATTATTCCGGTCTCTCCCCATGCTCTGTCCCCATAGAAGGACAAATAAGAATAAAAATGTTCGATCTGTCCCCTGTTATGTGTTGAGTGGTCATAGGGAATATTGCGATAATCACCACGACTGGCAGGCAGAATTGGTGCTCAGTATGCTGTCATGAGCACACGGGAGGGTGCTGGTGCCCCTCTTTTTTACAGTATCTTTACATTAGTACAGGTACGCGTTACAGCGTTATCTATATGCCCTTTAAATATTATGTGCCTACCCAGTTTGTTAAATTTTTTGTAAACCTTCTTTTTCCAATAAATTATTAATTATTTTATACTAACTCTTAGTCACCTTACGACACCTGGGTACAGAGGGGTGGTCTGTGTGGAACCACACTGAACCAAATTGATAACACAATGCGCAAAAACTATTTTAAATATTTATTTATTTACATATTCTTTATTGTACACCAACAAAATATTCCGAAGTTTTGAACTAAGTAAAATTACAATAATACCCTTTCAGGCAACCTTAGCATCTAAAATGGTAGATAGAAGTAATTATGAGGCAGTCAAAGGTGTAACTATATATACTAATATAAATAAATATTATTATACACTTACTATACTAAATATTTCAGAATTTAATAAATAATAACTATTTAAACTATATGAATACATTCATTTTTTTTATGGTTGTCCAGTGGAAATTCTACATGGAACTTCCTTAGCCCCGGGGAAGGGCGAAGGGGTATGCCGGACTCCTACCGGCTAAAACCACTGGAGCGATCATCTTCGTCACCGAATGGGGGCTCCAGGTCCTCGTAAGATCACACTAGAGCCGCCCATTGGTGCCACGCCACGCACATCACGGAGGGGATGACTATAAAGCGGTCACCCCTTCTAGCGGAAGGAAGGTGACTGTAAAAAGGTCGCCCCCCAGGCACTTCTCGGGAAGGATTGTAAAGGATCCCTCGAAGCCTCCCTTTGCGCTGTGCTGCGTACATGGCGGCACGTGACCACGTGCGTACTACCGTCTTCCCGGGGTCGCTCGGTGTGAGCACGCAGACTCCCCAATCTGCGCACCTGCGACCCCGAGGCCCCCACCATGTAACGGCAGGGGGCTCAGACGTGTTGGACTTGGGTGCCGGGACGGTTGTTGCCCCGGCGCCGTCTCGTCCTTCTCCGTACGGGATCGGCCCTCTCCGGATCCCTAAACTATATGAATACCTATGAATATATAAAAATAAAATAATTTTAATGTAAAGAGCTAAAGCAAGTCAAAATGGAATAGTAGGATTTAAAGCGACAGATAATGATCCTTAACCAGTTTCTTAAAGGCTGACAATGACTGAGCACGTCTTATTAGTACCGGTAATGCATTCCACAAACGAGCTACTTGAGTGGTAAAGAATTTATCGAATTTGTGTAATGCATTGGAATTTTCAACATTAAGTTTTCTGATGACCTTAGGAATCGCGTATGAGAGTCACCAAGGAACTCGGAACGGTTTTTGAGGTATAAGGGAGTAGGGAGTAGATGGATTAAACAGTACACTGTATTGAAGAGAAATCATATGAGCATTCCGGCGAAGGCAAATTGGTAGCCATTCGAGCTTCAGACGAAATTGTGATACTTGATCATATTTTGGTAAATAAAATATAAATGTTATATATATTATATATTTAGTTATGAAGCCGCTCAATCTTATCAAATTGGTCCTCGGTGAGATCTAGATAGCCGACAGCAGCATAATCGAGGATAGGAAGAAGAAGAGATTGTACAAGTGCAATTTTGCAAACTTTTGCAATTTATGAAGTCAATTTATCATATTTACAAATTGCCCTGTCGATTCAAATTTTTGATATCGTAATTATGATTACTATTCTGATATGATAAGTGTTCGAAACATCAGGAAAAACAAAAATCTATAATATACGCGATGTAATACGTTTAAAATTGTTTTATTACAATGTGTATAAATCGCGAAAACATAAGACATTACAATTATTATTCTGTTCAATTGCATCGGTGTTAGTTTTCTTCCAAGTCTAGCCACGGGTATTAATTTAGTTCAAAGCCACACAGGTAAGTTGACGTTCTTTCCTTTTTATAGTCAGTCGGAATGTTCCCGTTCTTCGTATTTACCTAGTTCTTTGCTCGTTACTGAAACAAAAGACCGTAGACGTTAATTAAAGACGTTGAACAAACTTGGTTCGTATTTGCGTAATGATCATTGGGTCTCAAAATTTCAATATTATTTTGGTAAAACACTATTTTAAGTGTATTGTATAGAATGAGGTTCGCTAAAAAACCTCAAAACTTATAATTGAATTCCCCTTGTACAAAACAATGTTAAAAATATCGCTAGACCAATTTATTGATATTTACGCGGATAATAATAATTCACGCATTATAGTTAGCTTGACCTGTATGTACGTATGTGTGTGCGTATGTAGGTAACCTGTATATGAATGTAATGGAATCTTGCAATAAAATTTTCCCCTACTTCTAGATGACCAATTGACTTGCAGACATATAATCGATACCACTACAACTATAACCTGGTGCTGTCACCGAGATCATCAGCTCAAGATTTAAACAAACCTGATAAATTTGAATCTATAAGTAATAAATTTATAGGTTTTTAGGGTTTCCATTGCCATAGTGGAAATCAATTTAATTAAATATAGTTTTTAATAAAGTATGAACTAGAAATTACAAAAAAAAAATTAAATGTTAAATAAAAGCGTGCAATGCTCTTTACTTATATTCTCATAATTAATCTACCTTTGATATCGAGCATCCCACACTTTAATTTTGTGCGGTTTAGTTCATATTTCGTTAAAAGCGTGTTATTATTGGTTTTTATCTATATATTTCTGCTTTTAGGCAAACACATTTTTCGAATATTGCAATATTCGAAAAATAATATTGTTATTGACTTCATTCCGCACGTGTCTCTCTCGTGTTCAAAGCTAACATTATAGTTAAAAACCAAGTAAATATAGGTTTTTGGTAGTATTATGAGTGAAAATTACTATTTTAACATTCGTTATTAATCGGGCCATAGTGTGACCATATTGCCTATAAAAGAGTAAGCTATGCTGAAAGCCCACAGTTACACCACGCCCTCGGGATTAAAGCTTGTTCACCTGACCCGCCGGACTCATGTATACACCGATCTATAAAAAAAAATATCCCTTTACATCTTACCCGCACCTTGATGTTCGGAATGGTTTACATTATTGAGGCAATCTCGATTTTCCGATACGTCACAATTAATATAAAAAAAACGATTTACTTTATCTGAACTGCGTGGAATAAAAACAGTATAATTACATACTCATAGGTACTTACGAGTAGCTTTTGAAGAATTTATGAGTTCAAGCAAGTCAGTAGGTACGCAAGATGTGAAGGAATCACAAAATAAATTGCAACTATGCCGCAAGTAGTAGCGTTAGTTTTAAGTTGAAGTGGGTAAGTCCTCAGAGCGTTTGTATCTAAAGAAAACTACAGAAACAAGAAAAAGAAATGTCATAAACCAGATAAGTCACTACCACCATGCCGTGGACGATAAGTGGCTTCTTATTTTTCCAAAACAAAACTACCATGTTATTACATTTGGGTGTTAAATTTTAAAGGGGGGTGTTATTGTATAAAGCGTAATAAAATTTAACGCGATGGACATTACCTGCACATTCGCATAAATTGAAATGGAACCGATGGGCCGCACGTAAATCTTTTTATTAATTTTCTCCAAGTGAATGGTACAGTTTTATGATTTAGTCTTAGTTCATAAATGATGCTGTGCTTTATGTGGGTGCTTAATATATTTACACTAATGCATCAGGAGGAGAATAAAACATTTGAAACGGTATCAGCAGACAAAAGTCCGAGTTTACGAGCAACACGACGACCCTACGCATCCGTCCGCCGGAAGACGTCCAACAGGAAAGTCACGACTGAAAGTAATACCCACAGAGATACTGCGCACTCTCAACGTAATTTATTTTGAGAGGTATTTTTTGTTTTCTCATACGTGCAGGTGTGCTCTTTCTTTCTCTTTCTGACGGTTATTCCTACGTATTCATGGTCAGCCTCCCTTGTCTCTCTCATTCATTTATTTTATTATCTTTGTCATCCGCCCCGGATCTAGTCGATCGGATCGGAAATTCTTGGATTTTTATCTGGCAGAGCATAAACATCTGAGTGCTGTGGACTCCTTCTGTGATAGCGTCGTACTCCAAAGGTAACCTTCCGTTAGAGGGGGTAACCGCTTTACAATTATCCTCCCGAGATTTGCCTTAAGGCGTAGCATTAACGGGTGGATTCGGTGCTGATGATGATCACTCAGGTAGATACCAAGCAAGAGTCCGGTATAACCCTCTGCTCTTCCTTGGGGTGGAGAAAGTACATAATGTATTTCCACCGGGTGAAAAATGGTATCTCTCGGAGATTCTTACCGGGTATGGTGAGTTGTAGCGCCAATTTGCCTTCGTAATCTGGCGATCTCCTTTTTACATGTCCATACCATCTCCGCTTACTCTGCTGCAGCCTATGTACATTAAAATAATAATTATGTTCATTGTCATCATCTTTGTTTTCATAATTTCAGCCGAATGACGTCCACGAAGCCTCCTCCTTGCCACAACGACCGGTATGGGCTTTTGTTGTGTGCTCATTGTGTTGTTTTGCCATAATCGTCACGCTTGGCAGACGGGTTGGTGATCGCAGTTGTGTTACAATTGTACTCGAAGGGATAATACTCAAGACACAGAAAGCTGTATCTTAGAGTATTATCAACAAAAAAAACATCCAGTTATAAAATAATATAATAAAGTCTAAAGGAGTACTTAGGCGCCTAGCTTTAGTGCGCGGTACTAAAGTTGCCTTAACTTTGTTTAAACTCGCTTGCGCTATTCTCTCTTAATCGCCAGTCGAAGTTTGTTTGAAGCGATAAAACACGAATTAAATTGGTACATCGATTAAGTTGATCGCTGATATTTCTCGAGTCTGTGTCCTATTTTATTATTCTGTATTCATAAACGTGCCAGATTTATCATGAACTGCGTAGTTTATAAATATTTTATTTGTGTATCTCTAAATGTAGATTTTCTGTTATCGAATCATATCCATTTAATCCAATTCCAGAGCCATTAATGTCTAGACGGCAAATTCCCTAAATTATTCGCATTTATTTGAGTATTTTTGACGTCAATGTGACGACTGTTCTTAGGTAGGTACTTACGTGTTATTATTACCACAGCCTATCGGTGCTAACTGAACTGTGAATGTTTGAAACGATTTTCCTTTAGGCGTGAAGCGTGAAACAATTTAAACAGATGGTGTTAGCTTTGTACGCCACAAAAACAAACGATTAGATTGCGCACTACTTGTTTTTCTTGCAATTGGTATTACAATAAATATATATTAGAATTCCGGTCAGGGTATTTCGCTCGAAGATTTTAAATGATCATCTTTTGGTACCACTAATACGAAGCCATGCATCTTATTTGTATTAAAAAGATCAATTTATACATTTAACAAATGCATTTAGACACTTAATGAATACTTTTACCAAAATCTACTGTTTTAATATGACTTCCTGGCTTCATCTAAATTGATTGATGAGTGAAAGTATTTTTTTGTCTTGTTACATCAAGAAAACTCATTCCTGAATTAATTCTGCTCTTTTAGCTTATATTTGTAATGATGTATCAAATCAATAATCTTTATTTTTTATTTATCACATCAATATTTATTACCTTACCGAGTTTGACATTTTTCATGCATCTGATACATACATTTGTGTATAATTTAGGTGTAAACAGTTGTTGAAAATCTTATTAAATAAATAAATGCGATATTTTATAAGTTATTTAGATTATCCTATATATCCGATGCTGGCATATAAACCTGTAGTAGAATACCAGTATCTTCGTTTATCTTGAGGTATTTCGCCGTAATGCCTACTAAGTGGTTAATAGGTACTTTCATACTTACAAACAACCAAGATCCGACTGGTCGAACACTTATTAAATATTAATATTTGCCGAGTTACGAACAACATTGCGCTGATATTATTGGCTATTAATTGCCGAGGACCTATACAGATATTATTTTAGTTGAGATAATCAGCTTCTATTTTTGTTTGCTCTCCGTTTGTAATGGAATTAAATGGGCATGGTGAAAAAATATATATTTAAGTGATACAGTGTCGGAATAAAGGAAAAAGATATATTGTGATAGTTTATCTTTCTGAATGAATTTAATTGGGAAAAATAGCTGGTCGGCGATAAATCAGGAACTTATGTCTTTATTTATTATATCACGCTATATTTAAAATAGCCTTTGTCAAGTTTTATTTTTCATATATGTTTCTTTTTCATAAATATAGATAGTGTAGTTTCGGGTGTTATAGCCTAGTGGGACAATATGACCTGCTTAGATTTATTGGAAATACATCAAAACTTATCGTTAAATATACCTGCCTCATTTTCTGAACTCCACCCCTCACCGTGTCAGTCAGTAGGTGCGGCGCAGCAAGTGTGTTGGTGTCCTTTGCAGGCAGCGATTCAAATCTGAGTAATTCGATGTTATTTTTGGCAGAGTTAATGCCTTTTTTATTGTCAGTGCACAGTCTAGTAAGCAAATCCTTAATCTATGGTATGTTAACAGTCTTGTATACACTTATTGTTCTCTTGCTTCTGTTTAAATCATGCCTACTTGGAAAATTCCAATATAGCTTACCCAGTAAAGGTCACTGTAGCCTGCTAGGTCATATTACTATATCCGCTTCTAACTCTAGGAGTGGATTCTGTCATTTTTCTTTGCGAAATTTTGCTCTGGTGGGAAATATGGCTCACCACATTTTAGGGCAATATGGCCTTGGTCCATAATACGAGGGCGGCACTGAAAATTTCGGGAATCAAGGAAGTGACACAACATTACTATTTAAAAATGTATTTATTGCTTTTCGAAGTATTTTCCGCGAAATTTGACACATTTTTCCATACGATGGAACCAATCATTGAAGCAACCATTCCATTCGGAAGTTGGGGTCTCCAAAATGGCCGTTTTGTAGGCGTCGACAGCTTCTTTAGGTGATGAAAATCTCTGTCCACGCAATTTATTCTTTATTTTAGGGAAAGTATAGAAATCATTAGGGCTTAGGTCGGGGCTGTACGGCGGATGGTCTAATAATTCTATGTTTTCTTGCTCTAAAAACTCTTTTGTTCTGTGCGCGGTGTGAGAACTCGCATTGTCGTGATGGAGGATGATGCGGCGGTTGCAGTTCTCTCTACGGAGTTCAGAAACGACCTGTGGCAAACAAATGCTAGCACACCATTCTGCATTAACCGTTCTTTGTCCCTCAAGAGGAATAGTCGTAACATGGCCGGTTTTGGAGACAAACGTGGCCACCATTTTTTTTGCAACACTCCGTGAACGAACAATTTTTGTTGGCTAACTAACTCATTTTCGAACACCCAAACTCGTGACTGGTTTTTTGTTTCGGGTTCGTACGCATATATCCAGGATTCGTCACCTGATACGATGTTGTATACAGCATTTGAGGATCCTGCGTGGGATCTTTCGAGAGTTCTGACGCACCAAGTAACGCGAGCCGCTTTTTGCTCTTCACATAGCAAATGCGGTATCCATCGGGAAAACAACTTTTTTACACCTAATTGTTCATGCAAGATTATTTGTATTTGACTCATGCCAATGTCTAAAGTTGCCTGAATTTCGCGGTATGTCACATGTCGATCTTCCTCAATCAGCTTACGCACAGCATCAACGTTTTCTTGGGTGACTGCAGTTTTTGGACGACCTTGACGAGGATCATCACTGAGCTTGACACGTCCACGTTGAAATTCAGCAAACCAGCGATAAATTGTGGTTTTGGATGGGGCTTCATGACCAAATGCAGAAATCATCCGGTTAACACACTGTTTTTGTGTTAAACCACTTCGAAAGTCATAATAAATCATCGCTCTTGAATTTTCTCGAGTCAATTCCTTCTTCTTCTTCTTCTCTTAGGTTATGGCTTCTGTAGAATATCTTTCACAATTTCGCCAATGTCAAGTATAAGGCAACGTCGTACGGTATTTAGATTGATAAATCTTTACATATTCATAAAATATTTCTCAAAAATGAAAAAATTCTAAAAAATATATCGGCAACGTCGTACGGTTCAATTGTTTTTTTCTACTTCTGAGAGTCAATTCCATTTTCTCAACGACTAAACAAGTTTGACAAAACCTTGTGACAAGACCGTGAATCTTTTTTTAAATAAATAAATGGTATTCGATTTGTAAAACCAAGGAGTTTTCAATTAAAAAGATTTTAATATGACAGGAACAGTGGAAATATTCCGTTCCCGATACTTTTAGTGCAGCCTATGTACTATATGTAATATATAGGGTTAATAATTTAATGATTGTTCGTAAATACGAAAAATTATTTTTTTATGTACTATTCGACTTTGGTCTTAACCTTTTGTAAATGATTACTGATTAGTTTATTGTTTGAAATAAACAATACGGACCAATTGATTTCAGTCACTTTGAGTTTTATTACTAAAGAACTGTTGTGCCATAATACCCGAAACTACTAATATTATCTGTTAGCGTTGATGCTACGATTTCATCACAATTTGCATATCGATATCTAACTTTAATTTCATCTGAATTTCTTTTAAACTTTGAAATGAAAGTTATGGTAACATATAATCCAGGATATCCAGGGTAGTTGAAATACTAATGTCTTGTTGAGGGAGAGCTCTGCCGAAAGGCTGCTATTGCAAGATGAAGTATCTACCAAGTACCTACCTGTTTCTCGTATCAAAACACATCATATTATTTCCGGTTACTACTAATTTGTATTTGCAAACGCACCCACGACACAGGAGATATCCTAGTGTGAGGTAAGGTTTAAAAAAAAAGTATAACAAAAATAAAAAAATATAAACTTATGGGCCCTTTGAGTTTGATAGAGAGATTGCAGCGCAACTTATATATACTATACTACATCTTATTTTATACGTTTTTTGTAGCAAGATATTCGCGTGTTAATGGCGCTGCTGTCGCGCTACAATTAATTCACTTGAAAGGGCCCTTTTAAAATCCTAAAACGTTAAGAAAATAAATAACAACGTATTGTGATGCTACGCGTGTGACATTGAGCACACGATTGTCAGCTGTCTACAAAACAAACTCCATTGCGACAAGTGTATGTGTTCCGTAAGTACAAAACAACGGTATTTCAACGCCGACGTAATTGAAAAGCGTTTTAATTACGAACCAACTAAATTATGTTGTTCATAAAATATGCACTTTGCTCTACTGCCTGTTAATGCGCACTGCACGACAATCCACTTATGAATGCTCTACACATAGTTCGATTTTAACTATATGTAAAAGTTGAGATGTGTCAAATATAGGTTTATTATTCGGTATTTCCACAAGTTTTATAGTAGCCCATGAAAGAAGCTTTTGTTTTTAATTTAAATCATGTTGAATCATCATATCAGCCAAAGGACGCCCACTGCTGATCAAAGGGAAGCCTTCTACAATTATGTCGTCATTTTGGTGGGATTCCCCAATACTGACCACGATTGGCAGGAGGGTTGGTGAGTGCAGTATGGTTACTGTTCTACAGAAAGAACGCTGCTGCTCAGCTCTCTGGTGAGAGTTCCTTAGTCGGTATTCACGGGAAAAGATAAAGTGTTGCTATATTCTTAATCCGGACACAAAACTTACCATAGATTTTTAAAATTTAAATATAGTTTGGCATTTAAAAAAACGCCCATATCCAAAACGCTTTTTAAATATCAAAATAATAATTAAATTGAGTATGATTAGAATGTGTAATACTATTTAAAAAACTATATATAGAATATATATTACATGATTAGCCAATTGCAGTAATGCTGCTGTGCATGAGCCTTTGCTTACAGTGAGAAAAAATGGGCCTTATTCCACCACGCTGATCTAGTGTGGGCTGACATATTACACACACTATTGAGAACATTTTGAAGCCCTCTCAAGTGTACAGGTTTCCTCACAAAGTTTTCCCTCACCGTTAACACGAGTAATAATCAAATTCTGATTCGCACATGAACCCGAAAAGCCAGAAAGGCTGGGATCGACCTCTCACCCTCCTGTATGGAGGGTAACCGTTTATTAACTAGGCTATTACTGCTGCACTCAACACTGATATATGTATATTAAACAAAAAATACTCGTGAATCTGAATGATTTTACAAGCTCGTTCATTTCGTTGCATTTCCATTAATATTTCTGTTTTCGTGCTAAAGACGCATATTGTTGAACCGAATA
Organism: Diloba caeruleocephala; assembly: GCA_947459985.1. Lineage (NCBI taxonomy): Eukaryota > Metazoa > Arthropoda > Insecta > Lepidoptera > Noctuidae > Diloba > Diloba caeruleocephala. Next base: position 13,437,185 of record OX381620.1, on the reverse strand, counting down.
GTTGGCCTGAATATTTGGATCTGTGATAGATTTATATAAGTAGTTTTCTCACCGTAAGCAAAGGCCCATACACAGCAGCATTACTGCAATTGGCTGATCATGTAATGTATATTCTATATATAGTTTTTTTAATAGTATTACACTTTCTAATCATACTCAATTTAATTATTATTTTGATAAGGGATTATATCAAGAGGATTGCAGCAGAAAACCTTGCATGTCAACTGCCAACTGTGGTGGTTATAACAATAGGCAATATATGACCGCTCATTGTAGTGATCATTGGAAGATCTATGTCCACCATCGTCTTTTATGACACCCATGGATGGAGGGGGGTGGTCTATGTTTTGCTGGAAATCACACAGAATTCTGAATATCTCTGGTACAACCCGTTTAAACGCTATTTTGCAAATAACAATGAGATTAATAAAATGAATCGTTATTACAGCTCATGATGACGAAAAATGTACTAAAAGTCAATAAGAATAAAATAATAAGCCAATAAAAAGAAATATACTGTAGCAATTATCCTAAAACATCTGGCAAGGATGACAAACATCTTTGCTCATTCTTAGCTACCGAATTAAGGCCGTGAACCTACAAGGACGTCTTATAATTTCGTCACGTTCACCCGTCACAGGATGGAAGTTCAATTTGTCAGTGATTATGAATTATGATGAAAAATTCGCAAAAGGGGGGTGTTTCTGCATCTAAAGGAAACAGTGAGCGATAAAAATGTGACGTCACAAGTTTGCACGGAGAACATTTTATGCGAAAACTCCTGTAATGGTGGATGGTTGTATCATTAGGCGTTAGAAAAAGAAATGAAAATAATAGGTAAATATAAACAGTAGCAGGATATAGAACAGTAATATGCGGAGAAAAACCATTGCATAGTGTATGGCGCCACGCCGCCGGCAGACTACCGGCCGAAATTAATTAATCAATCTTATCCAAAATTAAGATTTTAAGATAAAATTTAGATGTAAAATTTTAGAACTTTATCCGTTTCTGTATTAAGATCACACTTGATACAAAAACAGACAAATCCTCAATCCCGAATCCAAAGATTTTGTATTATAAATTTTGGCCGTAAGACAGTCTTAATTCTGCTGCGATCGACGGATATTTGACTTGTAGCGCGCCTTGACTTTTTATGGTGTGACAACACGGCAAACACAATGTGAGATTGTTATAAAAAATAAAACAGAATTTATGGTTTGGCTATCACTACCGCGAGCATCGCTGCCCATAAACATCCGCTATACCAGAAGTTGTGTTGATCGGCCTTTAGCTCTTTTTCCTTCATGGAGTGAAAGGATATTGAAGGGGTAGCTTTATACCTGTTAATTTTTCTTTCGAAACTTATTCATTTTTAATTTTAGTTTAGCGAACGATATATCGTCAACCCATCAGTTAAGCGTGGCAATTATGCCAAAACCCACCAATTAACACCTAACACAGACCCAGACCGTGGCGAATTTTGGGGAGCCCTATTTCCAGCAGCCTTTGTTCAGCAGTGGATGATTTTTGGCTGAAAAGATTACGAAGAACCGTGAAGATACTCCATGAATAGATTAGAAATAAAATAATATATTCACATACATTATATAATTGTTACATATATATTGTACATTTTCCGTGTGGTGTTCGGATTAAGAATATAACACCACAGATATCGTAAAAGGCGGCAACGGCCGAAATTAATAATCGATCTAATCCAAAATCTTTGAATTTCGGATTACGGATATGTCTGTTTTTTGTGTTAAATGTGATCGTTGATGATGATGACGGATGAATTTAAAAAGGTAATGTTTTTATGGGAAAATACTATAAATAACATATTATAATGGAGGCTCACGCACGGGGGTCTGAAACCTTTTCGTTGGTGTAATATAACTTCGCAGGCACATTTAAAATCACGCACATTTTCAGTCCATAATAAATATTATATAAAAAATAGGCACGCAGAAAAATACACTGATTTGCCGGTTCAAAACCTGGCATGAGGTACCAATGAGACTTTTTCAATGTCATATTTATGTACTTTTTATCTACTAGGGTTAGCACTGAGAAACAGCGCTGTGTTGCGGCTAATATTACAACACAGTATTATGCCGAGTGTTGACCTCTTTTCCACATTTGAGACGTGCATCAGCAAATTTCTATTCTACGGTCAATCATTCTGTTATGTACTTTAATTTCAGGTTTAGTGTTCATTTTTGTGTTATTAATGTGAACATACCGATGTGCGTTTGATATGGTAATAAATCATCTTTCCTTCTTTCTTTCTTCCTTTACTTCCTTAGTCAGTTTAAGACACCACTGGCTTTAACGGTTTAGGAAACCTGAATGGAACTTATAATGGGCTGAAATCATCAGCACGCAGTGGGCAAGCGTAGTGATCAATACTGGTTCCATCCCAGTACGAGAAGAGGTTTTGATTCTATAGTGAGACAATTACAGGCTGATATTATTTATTATTATATATTTGATTATTTACGTGTTAAAGAGACACGTTAACAGTTCGTCATAGCAGAGTACTGATGATCATATATCCGCGTCAAATTTTGATTAGAATAGCTTTTTGAGGTCCCTAGATGATAAAATTTTACTAATTCCCAAGCCTAAGCCTTCTACTTTGTTTTTAAGTCCTGAAAACCTAATGAAGTTAAGCTTGAGGCTAGTCTATGAGTACTTGTGAGTACAAAATTGATTGAGGCACCGTTTACCTGATTAGTCGTACCTACATTCATAAATACTTTATAGCTATTAACAATCTATGATTTTTATGCAATATCTGTATTAATTTCATTATTCATCACTATCAATATAATCATAGTAACGGATACGTTTTGTAAAAGATTTGTGAGATTTTTTTTGGATTAGATTGGTTTGAATTTACCGCGGACTCTTACGCTAGGAGTAGCCGCTTGTCGCGTCCGCCACAGTCACTTCACTATGGAAGCATACAGCCGTTTCTTAAGTTTGTTATATCGCGCCCGCCGTTGCTACCGCGCAAGCTCCTAACTGTGGAAGAGCACATAAAAGCAATTTTATTTGTTAAAAAAAAGGAAGAAATGTATGTGAAATGGCTCCGCTATATGCCTCCTTCCCCGTGCCGCCTACTACGTGAACGAGAAAAGAGAGAGAGTTATTTTCTGATTATCCACATGGATTAATTTCTCTTATCCTATCCTCTTGTCACAAACATATTAACTTTGTCAGCTCTTTATTTCCATGTAAAGAGTCCACTTATAGGGAAAGCCCGCAATAATGGCCGTAAGCTTTGAATCCAATCCGTTATTGGTCTGCGTGGCTTTAGGCGGCATTACCAACACATTACGTTGAATCGTTTGAGCTTTTCCTAGCTTAAACGATGCATATATATATATACGCACAAAAATACATCATAAAACGTAGTATTGACATGTAAAAAATAACAATAATAACGTGTTTATAATAAAAACCACTTTAAGCTGATTACATAGCGTTTACGATTCGAGCACTGCAGGATTTGTGGTCGCAGCATGACGTTTAAAAAGCTATTTTATTTTCATGAGTAATTTATAATCTTTTTTATTTTACTTTAATTACAACGATCTTGGACAAGTTACAAGAATTAAAGATAGAAGAAGTAGATAAAATTACAAGATAATGAATATAAAACAATAAGTTAATAAAATAAGTGGTCGAAGGATGAGGAACACTGCAAAGTGTTCGAGATGTTAAGTAAAAAAAAAAAAACAATAATATACGTAATAATCGTGAAAGTCTAAGACAATACAATTCTATCAGCCGAATACTGTAACGCCACTTAATATTTAAATCGCGCTTAACCGTTTGAGACTCTATAGCCCACAGGAAGCCATTTCGTCTGGTGCAGGAAGTGATTCTTCTTCAATGTAGTCCCGACCCACGGTCGGATGCTTTGCTTAATTTATGATCTTGAAGGAAGCTTGATATTAGGACCCAATAGAATAATAATAAGTGAAATATTTCATTCAAACACGGCGAAGCCAAAATAAGGGTTATGTTTCTATCATATACTAGTATGTATATATGTTAGTATCTTCATCTGTTCGCTCAGATCGCCTAAACTACAAATAGTTTTTAGTAGTTTTAGAGTCATATTTTGACAAATGAGGTACCGTCGGAAGCGTTGTGCTATCCCGCGTTATGACGTTACATAGAGTCCAACATGGTGTGTATTAGAGGAAATAAACTGCAAAAAAGTATAAATTATCGTGTTCCGTTATCTATGAAAGAGAGTCCATTCCAAAAATATATAGATTACCTATAATTCTACAAACGCCCTGGCCCTAAAACAATTGAAATAAAAATAGGTTTAAAAACCCGGAAAGTCACAAAACAAGTCAGACTATAATATATACAGGGTGTCCAGTAAATAGCATGACATACTACAGGCGGTGATAGCTTGGAACCTACCAAAAAAAAACAATATATGTTCAGCAAAATCTTACGGATTTACTTACAATAGTACAACATTTTCCGAAATATCGAAAAATCTCTACCTTGACACAGATTTTTAAGCATCTCGTAATGAAAAATTCCTTTTCTAGTTTTTTTTTTTACCTCAAATTATTTGTGAATAATTACTTTACTCATTGATAAGTCTTTATTCTATTAAAAACTAAAATGTTTTCAAGAAATACAATTTTTATTTAAATTTTCGCATTACAATTTTCTTATCGCTTAACTTTAATCTACAGAGGTGAAAAAAAAAAAACCGTAAGATTTTGCTGAACATATATTGTGTATTTTTAGTAGGTATTGACCCAAGCTCTCGCCCCCTGCAGTATGTCGTGCTATTTACTGGACATCCTGTATAATTCTCGCTTTGTGCATCGCGATTGGACCGATAATTCCGTGTAGTGTTCGGATTAAGAACATAGCGCCCTCCATCTCCTCCCGTGGATGTCGTAAAAAGCGACTAAGGGACTCTAAACCAGAGGGATGGGCAGCAGCGTTCCTTCTGTGAAACAGTAACCATAACCCGCCTGCCAAGCCTGGTGAGTACTAGCAATTTTTTCCCAAAATTACGATGCAATTGTAGAAATATATGGGGAGACCATTGTTCAGCAGTGGACGTCCTTTGGCTTATATGATGTGATGTGTATTTTAGGCTAATGTCCGGCAGCGCTTATTTATGGGCTGTTGGTGTTATAAATTTAGCATTTAGTTTCTCATAAGTCACTTAGAATACATCGAATGTTTGTCGGGAATGTTTAGCGCAGTAGCTTAGTGATTGGTTTTCTGCGCAACTTGTCGCGTGTTGGATACCCGAACGTACCATTTACGACTGCGACTGTAAAAAGGTCACCCCCAGGCACTTCTCGGGGAGGATTGTAAAGGATCCCCCAAGCCTCGCTTTGCGCTGTGCTGCGCACACGGTGACAGTTGTCTACGTGCGCACCGCCATCTTCCCGGGGGTCGCTCGGTGTAATGATGATGCAAAGACTCCCCAATCTGCGCGCTCGTGACCCGCGATGCCCCCCACCCCCATGTAGTAAAGGCAAGGGGTTCAGGCGTGTTGGACTTGGACCGTCTCGTCCTTCTCCGTGCGGGATCGGCCCTCTCCCGATCTCGCCCTGCAGTCTCCTTCTGGAGCATAACGCTCTCGCAGAAGGAGATCACTGCATTCCAATTTTTATGCTCTGCCAACATATGCTACTGCTGGCAGAGAGAGATCTTGCCTGATCCGATCGACCAGGATAGTAGAGACGGCGACCTTCCTCACTCGGTCCCCCGAGGTTAGGCAGCACCCGTGTAATGCACCCACTACCCTCTCGACTCAGGGGTCGAGGCGCGCAAAGTGCTCCTCGAAGCCCCAACGACCGCCAACGTGAGCCCCAGGTACTTAATGTACCCACCCTGATTTGCGTGTTATCAACGTGTATCCACGAACTGGGTGGTTCTCTGCTCCGCGGCAGTTTGTTGGAACCATAGCACCTCGGTCTGTGAGGCGCTATCTGCAGACCCACAGAGCGTGGATTTTAGCCACGACAATTGTCAGCGCTTGCTCGGCATGAAGGATGGTTCCCTCGAAGGGCTCCCTGCTGGCCAACACAAGAGTGTCATCAGCGTAACAGACCAAGCTGACGCCAGAAAGATAGACATCCTATTTAGATGTTGTGATGTTGAAGAAAAAGATATATGTTAGACTATTTTGTCGAGCTTTATGGTAACCAAAAATATTTTCCTGTTCATTGGCATATTAATTCCAATAACTTGTGTAAAAACGCAACTGTGATTCTGATTACATCTTCGTGAACTAAGGCCCTGATACCTAGTTACATTCACACTGATCAGTAAACGATCGGTAAGGTTAACTCTGCGCTTTCGGTCTATGGATGAGTGACAGCAGTGGTGATTGGACTGAACGTCTTTGTGCTTCCAAGTGCACCTAAAACCGTCGCTCTTGGTTGTGTTATTATTTGATTGTTGTTGAACGGCGAATCGGCTTGAACGAAGTACTCTAACAATATGTTGCCCACTAACCAAACGAAACAACAGAATTTCAGGCTCAACCCTATCCTCTATTACCCGCGAATTCTTCATCACTATGAATAATAACTATAAATATGGGTACCCACCCTTAGTAATAGTGAGGACAAATTCGCGGGTAATAGCTAGTTTATAATAAATACAGTTTACTACCTACTATTATGAATTGTAGTATTACAAGCAGTGGTAGCCTAATGGTGAAATTGAAATGAACCCTTGCCTTCTGTACAGGATGGTCTGAGTTCTATCCCGGCCCGCACCTTTTAGTTTTCGGATTCACGTGCGGATTAGAAGTTGGTTATAATTTTCATTAACGGCGAAGGAACACATCGTGAGGAAACTTGTACACTTGAGAGGGCTCCAAAACGTTCTTAATGGTGTGTGTAGTTGGAGAACCCGCACCAGGCCAGCGTGGTGGACCCCCTTACCCTTCCCATCGTGAGAAAAGTCGTGTGCCCAGTAGTGGGACAGTAATTGACTGATTATGTACTATTATAAATGTGAAAGTTTGTATGTTTGAGGCTCCATCACACTCAAACTGCTTAACGGATCTTAATGAAATTTGGCGGAGAGGCGGGTAATGTCGTAGAATATGACAGAGGATACCTTTTACCGGCTAAGAATATCGCCTCTGTTCCCGTGGGTAAAGTAAACGGCGACTATGGGATTATTCAGAGCCACCGGTCAAGCGTGGCGATATGGCAGAACCCCCCACAACTGAGCACACAACACGAACGCAAAGACCGGTCTATGTGGCGGTCTTTGGGGGAGGCCTGTGTCCAATAGTGGACGTCTTTCGGCCGAAATGATGATGATGGTGATACCTTATTTGCGTTATCAAGTTCCCTTAAGGGTTTTTATTAGTTACCGTGCGGACAATGTCGCAGTTACCAGCTAGTGTATAATAAATACACAGTTACATATATACCAACGAAAGCTCTTGGCCAGTCCGAACGCGTTAGGCGACTGGACATTACCATAATCCTGCGCAAATATATTCGACGCACGCGGCGTTGCCCCTTGTTCGTCTTAATTATGAGCGTTCCTGTGACGGCTGATACCCTTCGTGAATACAGAATCAAATTATTCAAAATCTGCTTACCTTTTAACTGTGGTATCTGTTTTATGATCTATTTATTTGATTTAAATACACCGAATTGAGAGTCGTTTTTATTTTACTCTAATTTATTCCCAGTTTTTCTATTTTATGCTCCATGTAGTTTCCAGCACAGAATAGACTCTCCTTCTGCCATCACGGGTATCTTATAAGCGACTAAGGGTTGATATCAAGAAGATGGGTAGCAGAATCCTCCGTGTGCTAATGAATATATACTATGATCACCTATCCACCTGCCAAGCGACAATATCTCGTATTACCGCACATTGTGTGGCCTTTGTTCAGCGGTGGACGTTTACGTGCTGATGTGCACAGATTTAAAGCTACGAATTAAAAATAAATGAGTTCACACGCGGTAGAAGTGAAACTTTGTATTTTGGTTAATTTGTAAGACAATTAAATGAATACACTATGGAGTCGGTAAAAGGGAGAGAGAGAGAGCGATTGATTGACAATAGGGAATAGGGAAACTATATAGAAACGTGTTTTATCTCATTCTCTCACAGCCTAAACCCTATAAATACATTTATAGTTCTCTCTCTTTCGTTACACATTTTCGTTTCATAAAATACTATTCACACTGTCCCAAAAAAAGTTTCACTTCAATAAAACATATCTTATTCAGGTACAAACACTGAAGTTAGACCATTAAAGGCATTAACGACAAAAGCAGAAATTTATTTGTCGTATTTCATATTTTTGGTTTTATTTCACGAGAGTTGCCGTGACTAGTGTTCGTCCTTTGTTCACTCCAAGAAACGTGATTCACTCGACAATACACACAACATCGTTAAAGTCACGGGAAACGTGAGAGCTATATTTTACTCAAGTCCATTGTCTAAAAGATTTCCTTTAGCTGGTCTACCAATAGACGAGAAGAAAAACTGCGGAAAAAGATTTTTTAAGTATAAATAAATGTAAAAGTGTGTTGTGTGGTGCTGGCTAAGAATAGCACCAACCCATCTCATTCCGTGAGTGTCGTAGAAAGCGACTATGGGATTAGCTGAAAAGCGGGCACCAGCGTCCTTCGAGTACATTTACAACTAAAACGAAAGGGTATGCCAGTTTGTCCGATACCTAAAGTAAGGAAGCATACGGCATCCCGATAATATAAATCATTAAGTTCAAGATTATATAATAAATTAAATAAAATAATCCAAATATATATATTAAATAACCATGAAGTAAAACAGAAAATTACGAACTGGTTAAAACACCTCACTTACGAAGACACCGAAAATCTGCTTATTTAGTCCACAATCACTTCATCATCTACACTTTTAAGTTGTAACAGTTACACACATGCATTTACACTTTCACAGACTTCTCACCCTTCCCAATCAGACTTCACATAAAACTATGCACTTGAATTTACCATTATTCGATATTAGTCTCTATGAGTACTAAAAGAAGATTTCAATCGCTTCAATTTTTTATTATTTTCATATAATTTAAGTTTCTTTTTTTATTTTCCTTTCTAAATTTTAACCGTTTAGTTTAACATAAATGTATTTTTGTCAAAACACTCAGTAGAGCATTTCGCTTTTAGTTTCTACTAGCTGGGACCCGAGGTTTCACCCGTGTTTAATTAAAAAAAAATTAGAGTACGTCGACATAGACACTTGACATAGATAGAATATTTATTCTATATTGGATTTCAAGGGCTTTATTTTTTTTACGCGGTTCCCTAATTATTTTCTAAAATAAAAGTAGCCTAAGTTATTCCTTATAACATCAGCTATCTGTCAGTGAAGGTCCCGTCAAAATCGGTCCAGCCGTTTCGGAGATTACCCGGAACAAACAGACAGACAGACAGACAAAAAATTTAAAAATAGTTTTTTTGTTATATGTAACATACATACTTTCATATGCATTTAGTAAAAAGCTGTTATTTTGACATTACAAACAGACACTTCAATTTTATTTATTTGTATAGATTGGACGAATCACTGATTCTGATAGTACAGGTGTAAACCTAGTTTTGGAATCAGGGGTTGAACTATATTGTCTCAACTAGCTCTTTTTTACATTATGCACTAACAAAGTACTTTCATATTTTATGTATAAGAGTCAAATGTACTAAAATAAATAAATAAATAATTAAACAAACAACTCAATTGCGATCGCGAATCCGCGCCAGGCATGGCGATTATGGCAAAACTTCCCAATGAGCACTCAACATACCCAGACCGGTCGTTGTGGCTTTGGGGACGCCTGTGTCCAGCAGTAGGCTGATTTAAGCCGAAAGATGAAAAAGTTTTATGATAAATGTACAAAGAGCATATAGAATTTAAAACCGTCAAACATTTTGTGGGGGTAACCCATTTAATGATAAAGCGTTTTTGATTTTTAACCGACTGCAAAAAAGAAAAGGTTCTCAATTTGACGCGTATTATTTAAATGTATGTACACCGATTATGTGTATTTGTAGACCGATTTGAGCAATTCTTGCTTTCGAAATTGTTCCATGTAAATGTCATTACATTTGGTCGAGTCGTATTTTCACCAGCTTCAATAACAGGTTTAATTTGACTGCGCTTATCTAGATGATGTTTTAATAGTTTCGATTCTTCCGAGATTGTAGAACAGATTTGAGTCATTACCAAAATGGAAAATCTAAATTGGAAAAAGTTCTTACGTTGATTTACACTCATCATCATCATTTCGGCCGAATAAAGTCCACTGCTGGACACAGGCCTGCCTCAAAGTTAACGACCGATAGCGGTGTGTTGTGTGCTCATTGGGGGTTTTGCCATAATCGCCACGCTTGGCAAGCTGGTTGGCGATCGCAGTTGAGTTGTTAATGTATTCGAAGGACGCTGCTGCCCATCCTCTGTCTAATCCCTTAGTCGGCTTTTACGACACCGACGGGATGAGATGGGTTGGTGCTATTCGCATCACACGGCCATATTTACACTAAAAAGAAACAAACTTTTTAACAAAAAAAAGATTTATTTATGTTCCGACCTTTTTAGTGGTTTTAATATTTTTATATCGTGTAGGGTTTTTGAAGTCGGTATTTTTTTGTTAAAAAGATTTATTTAGCGCCTTTTTATATTGAATATGCCGTCCATGATGTTGTATGCTTACCTAAAAGAAACCTGTTCATTCGTTACTCGAAGATTCCGAGGTTCGAGGCTCTAGAGCTTTGCCTCGACCAATCGATCGTTATAAATTAGCGATTAAGCGCGTCCCTCAAACAACTCGCAGATCACCGGTTCTGACATCCAAATATCCCATACATAGGTATGTGACCCATGGAATGAAAATACGCTACGGCGACGTTATGTGAAAATGTTTGGGAATGACTGAACAAAATTGTAAGTTCAATTTCGGGCTTGATCTGTATTCCAAGTGGAGATTGAATCAGGGGGGTTAAAATCGGATTTCTACGACGATGTTGTCTAAACTGCGAAGTGAAGGAAAGGTCAGAGAATCGATATCTACTATTGCCGTCAGCTATTTACTAGTCTGTTGGAGTTTACACTGTAATTTTAAGTCATGCAAATATGCGCTTGTGTGGCCACCAGTCGGATGTATAATTGCATTATATAAAAGCATAATCCCACCGAGTATAGTTTGGTAATTGTGATGATGATGATGATGCCCCTCTTTACGTGTTCTGTCAACAACGATCCTGAATTTTACGCATTTTACTTCATGTCCAGGCAGTAGAGTCGGGGTAAGGGTAGGTGTAAGCTGTATGTGTAAGGCTTGGGACAATTCTTATTAGGAAAACGGCATATACAAGCTTTAAATAACGCCGGCCTTATTCAAATAATTCCGTGACTTTTGTTAATCTTCCCAATCCTTAGCAGACATTTGACATGCTGGAAGATGCCGCTTGAGAAGATCTTTGTACCGTAGAAACTGCCTTCCCGGTTTCTGTTTTCCTTACATAAGCTGTGAAACTCAGATTTAGGCAGTCTGGAGACATTGATACCCACAAGATTACTGCCTCAGCCGACCCTTGATGAGCGTGGATTGCCGGTCAGCTTGGTTAACACCAGAACTTCTGAGTTTGAAATTCGGTCCTACTACTCCCTGAAGTTCTGAAACGCACCGACTCGCAAAATTCTTAGACTTTGTCTCTCTCACAGTTGCCTTCATTATTTCAGCCTCTAATCGTCTATTGCTAATCATGAAACAAATCCCGCCACAAAGAGTGATCAGAAAATTAAAACCAAACTTGACTTTTTTTGTTTGTTTAATTATTTGTGTCCAGTGGAAATTCTACATAAACTTCTTTCACCCCGGAGAAGGGCCAAGGAGTATGCCGGACTCCTACTGGCTGAAACCACTGGAGCGGTCATCTTCGGCACCAAGGGGTCTCCAGGTCCTCGTAAGATCACACTAGAGCCGCCCATAGGTGCCACGCCTTTAGGCACATCACGGAGGGGATGACTGTAAAGCGGTCAACCCCTCTAGTGGTAGTAGAAGGCGACTGTATAAAGGTCGTCCCCCAGGCACTTCTCGGGGAGGACTGTAAAGGATCCCCCCAAGTCTCGCCGTGCGCTGTGCTGCGCATACGGCGGCAAAATAATACACCTGTTTCTATTTCTAAAACTGTATGAAATATGTCTAAAAACATTACATAAAATGTATATTTATTATATTAAACATTTTATTGGCGACATTCGGTTTTTTTTCGCCTCAATTGCTGTAATTTATCACCTTTTTATAACGTTATTTATACGTACATTCGATTATTGTTGCCAAAAGGCAACTCTTGTGTTCTGTGCGGCTAATTTTATTTTGAAGTGTTCAATATAACTTTTATCGTAGGTCAACGGTAATCGGTAAACGTCCAGAAAGGTTAAGCAACGCTTGGCGCGGTCAGTCTATGGATGGGTGACCGCATAGTAGTATTTGAACTGAGCGTCTCTGTGCTTTGAAGGACACGTAAAATCATCGGTCCAGGTTGTAGTCAATAGACGTCAGTCGTTAAAGTCAAGTCGGAGGCCTTTGGGCAGCTTGAACAACTCTGACACAAGGTTAGCCGCTAACCACACGAAAGAAGAAAAATGTAGGTAAATATGTAAATGTTAGAATCACGTTTACTTTTAATATTTTAAACTATACAAAATTATGAAAAATGTATAAAGGAATTAGGGATACGGAATAAAAGTCGACGGTATGCTAAACTCTTATTTTTATTTATCACCAAAACTGTAAATCACACTTTGGTACAAAAACAACAAATCTTGTAACATCAAAATATAATTGTTACATCTAAAGAATACTCGTAACAATAGAACGTAAACTATGTAACTCATCTCCTTAAAACAGTAATATGAGCGCTAGAATTGACTTTGTTTATACCAAACAGACTATTATAACAGATTTACATTTATTTAGGTTTAATAATATTATTATCTTTCTGTTTTTAATTTATTATTATTGAGAATCAAACAAGGACATATCTTTATTATTTAATATAAATGTTTTCAGATAAGTAATTATGACACAACGTTTGAAGAATTAATGATCCAAAAGTGTTGGCTCTACATTATAAAATATGAATATTTAACTACGACAAAGGTCCCACGAGTACTTTAAGAAATAGGAAAAGTGATCTATTTTATTTTACAGTTAACACGCTACAATGATGTTAAAGTTATATTTCAACTGTCGGTTGAGCAGCAAATATGATTATGACCCAATTTTAGGTCATAGCTTTTTATCTATTCTATCTTTTCGTAAATGATAACAATTTCATTGTCACACAAGGTATGAATTCAAAGAAAAAGGAAACATTTCTGTATGTTTTATGGAGTTAAATGTTATTGTATTCCATTTTATTGCATTAACAATTAATCTATCACTTCAATTAGTAGATACATAATTTCTACGGAAACAGTTATTTACATAATTCCTTCATAGTCCCTAATAAAACAAAATATATCTACTATACGAACTCTTCAACACGAGGAGAACGAGAAATGCGCGCACAATTGCCACGAAATCAGTATCATACGGATGTTGTGATTTGTTCTATGAGGTGATGTTCCCGTCGGCGGCACGCTGGTCGGCAGGAACCACCGCGGGTCCACGTGGTGCCACGGGTAGCTAGTCCTTCGGGCACGCTACGCGATGAGCGGAGCGGCGGCGCGCGGCGATAGCAGTCGGGACAGTGGGCAGCTGAACAACACGCTCGGTCGAGGGGAGCAGCGTACGAAAGGGACTTAGGTAGGCGAGAGCCGCAGGTTGGGCCAGGCCAGGCGCAATAGGCCGTGGCCCCGCCAGCACTGCAGGCGCACCATGCTGGCTCACAGCGTGGTGGTGGCGTCACGCAAGGACACGACTCAACCAAAGTGGGCGCGGGTGTCGGCGGTGGTGGATCCGGCTCGCGCTTTGAAAACCCTACGAAGAACAACAATAACGCCCCGGCCAGTGTGGCTGCTGTCGAGAAGTAGAAGCCTGCTCTTGGCACCTGTTGGTTAATATAGCCTGTCACGGGTACACCGACCATAACTGGAATAGCTTCCGCTCCTTGTACGAATCCTGTGCGATAAAATAAAAATGTCTTTCATAAATTATGTTATGAGTGATATATGATACAACTGTAAGTGTGTAGTATTCTTACCCCAAACTTTAGTAAAATGTCGGCCCCGAACACGTTCCATTGTGAGCATCTTAATAGAATACAAAAATCCTCCCAAACAAAGTCCGTACATCCACGCAAACAGTACGTATCCATGATAGCCTTCCACGTTGCTTAGAGCGAGCATTGAAATGCCTGAAAATATGTTTCGTTAATATTTCTAACGTAATGTATGTGTTCAAAAGTTGGTACAAAATAATATGATATTTGTTTACCTATTCCTAGCATAGCCGTCTGGCAAAGATATTGCTTGGAGACGAGGCACTGCGCCGATGGTCGCACCAGCACAAGCCCGAAGCCAGCACAACCGAGTACCGCAGCAAATCCCAGAAACGTTTGCAGTAAAACCAGAGCGCTCTCTTCTAAGCCTTCTTGAAAACCTTGTAAAGCCTATTCAAAAGCGAATATTATTTTAAATCATCAGAATTTCGAAATTCATAACTTTACCAATTAGACTTACCAAAAAAAAGACGGGAGTGTAAAGTCCAAAAGCTGCTAATCCTGCGGCCAGCAACAAAACTTTTGCAGGTCGAGATTGGAGAGGGCTTAGATCGACAAGCGGTGCTCTCTTTAGGCCTTTTTTTTCTTTCACCTATCGCAAATACAAACGAGTTCATTCATTTTAATATAATCAATTACACTTTGTCGATGTCGTCAAACTGCCAAATATTAATTTTGAATGTTGAAAGTAAAGTTGAAGGATATTTATAAATGAAATATTCATACTTTAATTAGAATGTTAAGTTTCCGTTTGATACAAATTGGGAACAATTAATTCCACAAAGAGTGACTTTATTGAATAATTTAAGATATTCAGAAGATCTTACCGGTCTTACCTTACGTCGTTGATTCTTGAGGTGTAGAATAGCGCGGCGTTGGGGGTGATAAAGGGATGCGCTTCTGTATACGGCGCTAAGGAAGAAAGCCAGAACGAGTACCCCGGTCACTGCTTGCAGGCCCAAACGCCAACCTAGTTTCCTAACAAAAAGCAAATGATTGTGCAGTATAGATGCTTGGGTTTCAAATAAGTAGAATTATTTATAGTTACAGTTGTAAAAATATAAAATTTCTAACAAAAATTTAACCATTTCACAATAAAGTTAAAAATATAAGATTACATTTTCAGTTTAATATAAAAAATTAAAGTGAGTAAGTAGTCGTGACGTACCCTACGGCTTCTTTGTAGGCGACGCTGAAGAGTGCGATGCCCACGCCGCCACCAGCGTGGGCTACGAGCTCAACGAACTGTCTGCGTCGTCTGAAGTAGGCCCCGAGTACCAGGCCAGCGGCTTCGCGCACCAACCCACATCCAATACCCAGGACTACGCCTAGTTGGAAGTTACAAGAATGAAAAAATAAAACAGTAAAATAGCGCCAGTATTAGTTCCGTATCCGTGTTGTGTCCGGATTAAGAATATATCACCACTCCATCTCCTCCCGTGGATGTCGTAAAAGGTGACTAAGGGACTCTAAACCAGAGCGATTGGCAGCAGCGTCCCTTCTGTGGAATAACAGCTATACTGCGTTCACCAACCCCTCTGCCGAACGTGGTGCGGACCGGCAAATTTCCCTCAAAATGATGACACAGCTGTGAAAATGTATGGTCCCCCATATGGCCTTAATTTTTTTTATATATTTTGTACATATCTGTTTTTTTTCTTAAGTCATCAATCGGGAATCGAGACTTTTAAGTAGGTATATCTCTTGAAACAAAGATGTTTATAAAAAAAAAATGTTTTTTGTGTCATTACGGACTCATGACTTTTCCTTGTATGTTTTATAGAGCCACAACAGCTATCAGGGGCCTAATTACGAACTCTTATTTCCAGGCAGTTTACACCTTAAACTGAACTGCCTTGCAATTTTCGATTCCCGCACGGAACAAATATTTGTATGATCTGCAGGTAGTTGTTCCGGGTCTGGGTGTATTGTATGTGGAATTCATGTCTGTAAACGCACCCACGACACAGGAGAAATCCTAGTGAGGGGCAATGTTTAAAAAAAAAAAAATTGTACTTCGAACTCTTAATACCAGCCAGTCAGCGGTCACGTGATACTAGAGCGATTCCTGCCTGGAATTTGTCTGGCAACGGTACGGTATTATGAACTAGCATTTGACATTAATTTTCATGTTTGCACTGTCAAAAAGTAACCTTCAGTTTACGCTACATTTGTATAGCTTTTATTGGATTGTTTTTAGTTTATTTGGCTATATATTGTAGTAGCTACATCTTTATACAAACACTGTATCAGGGTTGATGTACAAAATGAAATACATACGCCATTTATGTTACCCAGTATTTTTTTTAATATAATTAGATTTGTTTACTAAGCATAATAAATTATTAGCTAAATAATTTACACAGTCACGGTGATTTTGAATCTACGAAGCATGAAATAGAAGGTAAAGTGCGTCAGTTTCTTATGATCTAAGATATAGTTAAAGAGTCGTGAGATATACGTAAAACTTTGGACATAAAAACAGGGATAATAAATATTTCTAACTAATTATTTATTTAGTACTTAGTAATTATTTATTTATTATACACATTGCTCGTAGAACTGATGGCCGTTGGGGCAAAAAGGTTCTCGAATGGGGACCGCGCACTGGAAAATTGTAATTTATAGCCCTCCCATTTTAAAGTACAAGAGGGAGTTAAACATCATACTTTCCAGTGACATTTAGATGTGTCTTCAACGTCTTCGTCAACGCTTCTAATATTATTTGACTGTATTAATTATTGTGGTATAATTATTAATCTTTCTTCTGTTAATTTATTATATTCTAGTTTTGTTTTCTTTGGAAGTGTTTTGAAAATGTTCCTAATCAAATTATTGCATGTTTATTTAGTTTTGTTTGAATATTAAGTATTTTTATTTAAATGGAAAAATTCTACTATTTCAATTTAATTTAAATTTTGTTAATTTTTCTATGTTGGTTCATCTAGATATACAAGAGCACGCTGTGGCTTCCTATAATTGGAGGTGCACACCAAACACAAACTTATATACCAATTTGTAATAGCCCATGTATGTGTGTATCCTCTGTTGGAAGTCCATAATAATAAATAAATAACCCCTCTGGGCAAACGTTATCTCACCATGGGATAAGGTAATCCTGGAGGGCAGATTAAAGTAGCTGCTTGATTTCTTCCTACCTTCTGATATAAAAAAAAAGTATATCATAAGAAAAAAAAAGTATATTATGTAGCTTACAGAACGCAGGGCAGTTTGTGGCGAGATGAATGTGAGTGGCGACACTGCGTACCCGAATGCTCCAGAGAGTCGGTCAGGGCCTCGTCTCCGGCTTATCTTTATTGGTTGGTTGGAGTGGTACCCCATGAGTGCCCGTACGATTTTCAACTCTGGCTTGC
The DNA here is from genome assembly GCA_947459985.1 of Diloba caeruleocephala. Classification (NCBI taxonomy): domain Eukaryota; kingdom Metazoa; phylum Arthropoda; class Insecta; order Lepidoptera; family Noctuidae; genus Diloba; species Diloba caeruleocephala. Next base: position 13,419,562 of record OX381620.1, on the reverse strand, counting down.
CTTAGTTGGCCGAACAGAGGGGGGCCGCCAGAGCTATATGCTCGGGGGTGGAAGTGTCTAATGGCGTAATAACGGGGAAACCCGCTCCGAGTCTTCGAGACGCGCGATGGTGAAACCGGTGCCGCACCTCTCTACACCCCTAGCCGCTCACACCTGTGTTGCTCCTTGTCGCCTGTAGTGGTGGCCATTTAGGGGGCCCATCTTGTGAGTGGTGAGTCACCGTCTGCCACAGAATTTCACTATAAACGTTGAAAGGCAGACGCTGTTTTTTCAGGTTTTAGAAGTATATTATCCATTTAGCACCCATTACAATAGACCTTATAATTGTAGTTTCCATCTTATACAATAGTTTTACACCTCCGGGGACAATCCGAGACTGCATTTTATAGTGTAGCCATGGAGAGTTCCCGGTTAGTGTCCCATTACATTTTAGATTAAAATTCTCTAAAGGGCCTCTGCGTGTTGGACCCATGTCCCCGCGTAAGCCTATCAAAAGACCGGGTTCCCCCTTACAGGAGATATAAACCCGTGTAATAGAGAGATAAATAAATAAATAAAACACAGCGTGGGATGACCTCCAACGAGATGGACAGACGACCTGGTGAAGGTTGCTGAGAGTCGTTGGATAAGCGTGGCATGTAACCGCTCGTTGTGGAAATCTAAGGGGGAGGCCCTTGTTCAGCAGTGGACATCCTCTGGCTGTTAAAAGTTCATAATACGACCCCAGGCCTAATTAATGACCGTTTCAACCTTACCCTGGAGGTAACAACATTACGCTTGCGTCTACTGTTCTACGTAAGTTTTTAAGAAGCACAAAGGACGCACTAGCTATATAAGATGAGTTAATAGATTGCAAATGTGAAAATAATTTTGTTTTTCATCCATTTATTTTAGTCCACACTTTAAATAATATCAAACCTCTATGATATCGTCCTCTACATATTGTGCTGAGTAAGCAACCGCGAATACTAAGCAAATCTAACAAGCGTGCTCAATTCGATTTTCCCCGTTTTACCCGCACTGTGGGGAAAGGATAACATATTGACCTGAACATGCATTTTCTCGTGAACATAGTTTTGCACCACCTTTGTTCTATACAGATCAATCAATAAATGTACTGTTATTGAATATAAATCCAAGCTTTTGTGATTCCTATTATTATAAATTTGTATTAATTTCACCAAAAAACAATTATGAAGTACTTAATTAAATAACACAGTAGGATTAGTACTTAGTAATTGAAATTGGAAGCATCTGCATCCTAACTAGGCTAGGCTGTTCTCAGTATGCAGAAATAGAATGTGATAATGGAAAGGAGAGTTTTTAGCACAATCAACAATTTGTTGTTATTTTATATCATTTTTATTACACTAAAATACGTGTAATGGGAGTCTGCTTAGTTTGTTTCGAAGAGGTCGAATACTTCAAGATTGGTTTCAGGATTGTCAGTGACTGTTTCAGCATTTGGTATATTTCGCAGCTATATATATTTATAATATATATATATATATATATATATATATAATATATATTTTCAAACACATAAAATTGCCTTTTTTAAACCATTGCAAAAGTGCTTACCGTAACTAAGCAAGATCTGATGAAGCTGCGTAGCGAATGACGTGAAGAGGCAAGCGAGGGGCAGGAGTAGACCGCCAAGCAGTGCTACGATGCGCGGTGACCTCCTGCGTCCCGCTACGAAGGCACCTGCGGCGCGAGACACTCCCACACATATCGCACCCGCCCAAACTGAGGGATATTATAGTATTGTTGTACTTTACACAAGTATGAGGCAAGCGAAGGGTAGCAGAATTATGTCAAAAAGCGAGTGGAGGCGCGATATAGTCCTTCACATATCACGCCCTGATAAACTAAGGGACATAATGTTATTGTAGTCTCAATCGTCCACTGCGTGGTGCTACGAGACGCGGATTCCGAGCGCCGCTTAGAAGGCACATGCGACGCAAGACACTTCTACGCTTATCGTGTCACCATTACTATATACGGCTGCAGATGAATGTCTGTTCTTTGGTCACGTGACAACAGATGCGGCTGAGTATTGTATATTTACACCCGAGTTAAGCTGTGTATTAAATTTTTCTATTAGATATGACTCGGTCTAGTATAAGGTCTAATCCATTGCATGCATTAAACAAGAATTTTAAGTATTATGGGGGTGCGTAGTCTGATGGTAGCAGGAATCGGGCTTCAATATATTAAACTTTTATTCTTTGAGATGAATTCTGTTTTATTATACGAGGTTCATGTAAGTTACTTTTAAAAAACTAGTAAAAGAATCTTACTTGTCTGTTGTTTGTTGTATTTACCAATATAGTACTTTCTTCTGATTGTGTATTTTCCATATATTTATTATGTTTATGTACGATATCCAATATTCTTATGGATTATTTATATTGTATTGTATAAAGTATTATATATGTGTGCATATTATTTAAGTAATTTATGGAATATATACCTATTTGTATTAAATTTAATAGATACACTATTTGATTGTATTAACATAATAAGTACACCACGGAATATCCCTTTGTCTTTTTCCATCTTTTTCTTGTCCATCCAAAGGTTGTCTGTAAGAAATCGCTAATAGCGATAAGACCGCCCCTTGTACAATTACTGTTCATAAAATGATTCCTAGTAGTTGTTTTTTTTAATGGTTTACAATAAAGAATATTCAATTCTATTCTATTTCTAAAGAAGTAAAATAAGTAATGTCGAAAAATTTAAGTAAAATGTTCCTAAAATAACAACTGTGCGTGAAATTTAGTGTGGTTCCCGGAAAAGTATAGGCCACCCCTCTCTACCCATGGGTTTCGTAAAAAACGACTAATGGATGATATTAAAATGTTAGGTTGCAGCATCCGTGTACTAATAACCATGTACTGCTTGCATTTAATACTCTATGACAGCTCATTGTAGTGATCATTGGGAAGCCCATGTTCAGCAGTGGACGGGTTAAGGTTTAATCTTACATCATTTTACACACAAAGAAAGAAAGGAGAAAGAAACCATTTATTTTTGCACCGATGACGACGCACACAACTAAAATTAACCACATAATATTTATAAGAAACACAAAAGATGTTAAATAATTGTTTGAATTATAAAATATATTTTTGCACTTATTTTTAAGCTACGGATGCAAATATTGTGATATTTATGTTAACATACACAGTTAATGTCAAGCAATACAACTTATTTAACATTAAACATTTTCATAGTATTTAAGCTTTTCAAGGGCCCGTTGACGTTGACCCGTACTGATGATTTATTTCATATTTTTCTGAATTAAAGTTTGTGGGCAAGGGATTTATGTTCCAGGATAACTTAATCTCACATATTTAATGTTAAATCAATATGGCTATAGTGTTAGTTTGTAACCAATCACTTCCCTCAGAGTAACTCAAAAATGATCAATTGTCAAACGACGTACATAATCACTTTTCAACTAAATACTTAACGAATCAGTGGATCGTCCCGACGCGGTTCCCACGAGGGTATTAATCGGACCAAATTGTGGTGACGATAATTTTTACGCGAAATTGAGAACGTGGGTACCAGATATAATTTATTTTTATTTATCCGTTTATTATAAGTTGTTTTGTAAATTCATTTATTTCGTATACCTACCTATAGGTACTTAAATATCGATAGTGGAAAGGAAAAGTTGGTAAATCTGTCATTTGTAAGTTTTTATTCTTTATCGATGTGTCTAGGTTTACGTCGACATACCTAATGCTTTTTAAATATTAAATTTACAAAAATACACATATTGACCTAGGAAATTAGCTATAATAATATTATATAATACTTTTATCGGAAAAAGCTTATGAATAATTTTTGTGAAATTTCCATTTTGGCGCGTTAACCAAACAAATAAGCAAACAGACAGACAAGAACGAAGTGAGTGAAATATTGCATATTCATTTAGTTCTGAGCTACGTTTAAATTTTCAAGTATAAGCATCGGGAAAACAGTTTAATAAAATCAATTGCAAAATTTGTACCGAACAGGTAATCAAACAGACAGATAAGAAAGCGAGTTAATCAAAACGTGGTAAAACAATGCTTCTTCAAAGACAGATTGATTCTTGTTACATATTTTGTTACCGTGTGGTCCTGGTTACGAAATTGCCGTGTGGTGCCGGCTACGAATAGCACCAACCCATCTCATCCCGTGGGTGTCGTAAAAGCCGACTAAGGGATTAGATGGAGGATGGGTAGCAGCGTCCTTCGAATACATTAACTACTCAACTGCGATCGCCAACCCGCCTGCCAAGCGTGGCGATTATGGATTATGGATATAAAACCCCACAATGAGCACACCGATATAAAACCCCACAATGAGCACACCGATATCGGTTGTTGTTGTGATCTTTGAGGGAGGCCTGTGTCCAGCAGTGGACTTTATTCGGCCGAAATGATGATGATGATTTTGTTATATTTTAATGGTCTCGTTTTCATGTTTTCTGATTTAATTTGATACAACTCTAGCGTTAGCATACTCTTACTGTATAATCCATCATTTACTTTATTTTAGATTGAACGTGTGCTCTATTTTGAGATCCTTCATCTCAAGGATATGATCAAAGTTATATTGATAGCGGGGTTCCATCCCAACATAGGTGGATGTACAATAAAATCGGAGCGAGAAAACCCTACCATTGTTACGAGAAAAAACGTTTACCATTGTACCATGTCAACGAAAACACATTTAGATTATTATTGATAGGAAACAAACAACTTAAATGTATAACCAGTAGTGACTAGTGTAGTTCCGTGCTATAATAATAATAATAAATACTGGTGTTGCTCCCTGTCGGCTGTAGTGGAGGCCATTTAAGGGGTCCACCATCTGCCACAGAGTCTCACTAAAGGTTGAAAGGTAGACGACGTTGTTCACGTATTTCTTAAACATTTCATTCCATGTAACACCCGTTGCAATAGACCTTATCGATATAGTTTTCATCTGATACAATAGCCTTAAACCACCGGGGATAATCCATGACTTCATTTCGGTTGGTGCAGTGGCTGATACAGTAGGCTGCTGGGCACCGAGTCGCGGGATAGATTCCCGCACGGAACAAATATTTGTATGATCTGCAGGTAGTTGCTTCGGGTCTGGGTGTATTGTGTGTGGAATTTGTGTTTGTAAATGCACTCACGACACAGGAGAAGTCCTAGTGTCCCCAGAAGGAAGGAAAATTGTGCAGCTAGGGAGATTCTATAGAGAGAGACATGTAGATAATAATAATAATATCTCGGTAAAAGAATAGATCACCCCTCTCTACCCATAGTTTTCGAAAAGGCGATTTAGGGTTGATGGTAACAGGGCAACAGCAATGACGCGTGTGCTAATATAAAAAAACTGCGATTACCAATCCGCGTCAACCTTGGTGATTTTGGCAAACATGAACGCTCATTGTCGTTATCATTGAGAGGCCCATGTTCAGTAGACATTTATGGGCTAATGTGTGTGTAACCCTGTAGCCCAAGTGCAAAATATTTATTTACCGTTAGTGCTACTTGAAATAATTTCGTCTAGAAGCGATATATAACTATAGTCTATTTGTAAAGCGATTGGATATTAAGATACCACTAAGCACACATGCAAACATGACCAAGTACAATAAGTCATTATGTCCTTAGACACGTCATTACGTTATCAGATAGGCATTATCAAAGCACACAATATAGCCATTGTATTTCCCGCACAATGTGACGTTCGATCTGGATGTGGATAAATTCTTACTTAAGTCTCCTTAATTGGTTGCGGCTAAGATAGTGTGGAGACATAAAACACATTAGCTTGATTGTGAGTCACAGTGGTAATTTGGGAAACACTGCCATAGTTTCAGGGATTCACTTAACACAATTACCCTCAGTGAATGGTCGCTGCCCGTTATAAATATGGCACACATTATCGTTGCCTTGAAGGAAACTGTAGTTTCGGATAAAGTAAAAGACGGCCGCCATAATTAAATTAGCCTTTAGGATACAATAGATATTGATACTACACGATTCAGTTAAATATATTATAATCTTGAGAAAGTCTTGCAATTAATTTCGTTTTTACCCTACTTCCCTAGAATGTACGTGTGCTTGTCTATTTTTTTGTAAGTGATAGCCTCGCAGGTGAACCCTTGCCTTACATTGATTCCTTGATATTTTGGGCTAATTAGCCCATTGCACTAACATGTACTGTACATGTACATTGTACTCTATGTATGTCTTTTTTGGCATACCCTCAGCCTATATGGTTTCATGGGTTTTGATATATGAGGTGTCATTAGATTCATCTTAATTGAGGGAGTGGGAGAGTTTTATTGACGAGTGAAAGTGTTTCTTGAAACCTCCTTGCTAAATAAAGATCATTTCATTTCATAAATGTGGCATATGTTTTTTTGTATGCTGTCGTGTTATTTTTATTACAATCGTGTTTTACTTTTTAATATCAACAGGTTTTATCTGTGTTAATTTAATTTTAATTAGGATTACCGTTCGAAAGCTCTATAAAGTTTGTAGGTGTACCTTCGATGGCGTCTTGTCCGTTGTTCACCAACTCTACCTCAACTCGTTAACGTCGCTAAATTCCAGTTTGAAGGCGGCGCAAATGGCGAGCCTGGCAGAGTTATGTTCGCCCGCTCCGCCCACACCACTGACAACAAAGACCGCGCTCATAACCGAAATTACTTCTGCCTCTTAATATTCAGACCGCGTCGTGAATCTTGGAAAATTAATTCAATAAATCAACCAGGTCCACAAATGCGGGTGACTAAGAAAGTTCATTTACTTAAGAACCGATCTTAAATTGTAATTGTCAAAACACAATTCTGTAGACTTTGTTAACATAAATTATGATTAAATAGAGACATGATAAATATGATAAACGCTAACAGCCCGTAAAAAGTTTTAACAAGTTAGCAGATGAGCGTCTTTATTAAATTGGGAGTTTACAAAATGATAGTAATTAAAAGTTGTCAAGGTATACTCATTTATTTTGGATGTTACGCTTTCATTTTGCGTCGTAAACATTTTTTCGTCGTTGGGTGTTTATTTAAGTATTATATCCGGAGGGTTCGCGTTGATAGATTACTTTTCTACTCCGAGTCCCCCGTCGGGCTCGGCTACGCATTCAAAATTATTTTCTTCCTCAATCTTACATTCAGTTATGACACATAAGAGCTATTGTCGTTTCGTCATCCTTACTTTATTTATTATCTAATAATAGTAGACAATTCTTTCACAAGATAAATTTATGCACGATTGGAATTTATGGATACCAAAGTGTAGACAGTAATAACGTAAATAAGAAAAACTTTGTGCCCTACAATAGTAAAAGTTGAGTAAACAGTAGGTATATTAGTTTAGAAAAAACGGTCTAGTGCGTGTCAGGTCACGCATAAGGTTCTGTATCCATGCCAATAGCGAAAACTTCTTACCGTCAACTAAAATCATTTTTTAGGATATTGGTTGCTTTGCGTTCAGCTCACAAAAATAGGCCTTTTAGAACCGAATATTTCGGTAAACGGAATAACATGAAAAACATAAAAAAAGTCTAAATACCTATTTGACGAGATCGCACATATTTTTAGTACTTAAAATTTGTTTTTCTACTTTCACTTTTCACATAGAATTTTAAAACACATCTGCGTAGCGAGGTTATCCAAATTTCAACCCTATATAATATAGTGTTACGGCCAAAGTTAATAATGCACCTATCTAATATCTGTGATTTGAGTTTATCTGAGATATATTCCGATAGCGGATTCGGTTTCCAATCTGCGTCATAATAACAAAAAGCGGCAATTGGATTGTCACTGTAACAACAGATATCTGGTAATCCATTGCCTTTTTTACCATTCCGTTTTTACCAAAACACATATTTCTTATATAATTTATCTTGGAATAATACAAAAAAGCAACTAGTCAACCATATTTATAAATTGTTTTCCGTTATTTATGGACGATAATTAAATAACATTCAACAATATTATAATATTGTAACAGGGATTTCTATTACATAAAAATGTTGTCATCGTAATGCAATGTACCTGTATTGTGCCACAGAATAGAAAAAGATATTGTAATTTTGTAAGATAATAATTTCCTATTATTGGGAGTCAATTTATTTTAAAGATAGCTTGCATATTGCATTATTTCTAATTAAAATAAATTTTACTGACTGTTCAATTTTTTATTCAATGTAAAGCAGTATCGTGTACTTACATACACGATATGATAATATGAAGTTATCATTGTAAAAGTTACTAAATTGGAAAAATCGAAACCAATACACCAGAATTTTCGGATTAAGATTAAAGTTGTTTACATTACACCGATCGAAGCAAACGTCAAAATTGACGGCACCGTTGGCGCAGTGGCTTAGCGATTGGCTTTTTGCGTTACGGGTCGCGGGTATGATCCCGCATGCAAAAAATATTTATTTGGCTTACATGTAGTTGTTCAGGGTCTGGGTGTTTCTGCATGTGGCATTCATGTACGTATACTGTATCCTCGACACAGGAGAAAGCCTAGTGTGAACCACGCTCGTTAAAAAGAAAAAAAAAAATGGGTTATTGATACGCGCGATCTGTCATTTTCAAACAGAGGTCGATCTGCGGTCTGTCACTTGTATGTCAATCTATGGATGGGTTATTAACACGCTTATAAATTTTTCTATGTTAAATCTAAATATTTTGGATTTATATGATATTTTTATTCGCCCGTATCTCTGAAGAAAATGGCTGTGACGTACACACTCGGTCGTTGTTGTGATCTTTGGAAGAGGCCTGTTTCCAGCAGTGGACTTTATTTGGCTGAAATGATGGTACACACAGACAGATAGATGGTCATGATAAAACTATATGAGTTCCTTGTTTGGCTACAGACCCTTAAAACAGTTGTTGTTTTTACTATTACTACTTTACCTACAATAAATACATCTATGAAACACAAAAATTCTAAAACAGGACATACCAACATGATCAGCAGAGGGTCCAAGGTGCCTCAAGGCATAAACATGTAGCGCTCCATAGGCTAGCTGCAGTCCAGTGGACAGAAGATGAGCCAGGAATGCGGCCCCGCACACGATCCATCTGCAAACAGGCAAACATAAGCATACCGAGCGACCCACGGGAAGACGGCGGCTCGCATATAGGCACGTGTCGTCGTGTGCGCAGCACAACGCACAGAGAGCTCTCAATCCTTTACAATCCCCCCGAGAAGTGCCTGGGGGGCGGCCTTCCGCTGGAGGGGGTGACCGCCTTATATTCACTCCCTCGGAGATATAGGCGAGACATCAATGGGTGGGAGACATCAATGGGTGGCTCTAGTGAGACCTTACGAGGACCCGCAGCACTGTGTGACTGCAACAGTGGTTTTAGCCGGTAGGAGCTCGGCATGCCCCTTCGCCCTTTCCCAGGGTGGATTAAGTTTATGGTGAATTTCCGCTGGATATCCGTGAAAAAAATAGAAACTTAAGCAATAATAATTTTACATTACGAATGCTCACTGTACAAGATCTGCTTCGACTCCAACACCAGCACAAGAAAATACTTATTATATTTAATTTATTACTAGTTTCCAATAATCTAACTAGATGGTGTTGGCGTCTAATTAGATGACGATATGGTTACGTTACATCGACTTTACTAGAGTACGTACGTTTACGTTGTTTTAATACAGCCACTACCTCACGTTTTTGGGTTTCTTGTATCGAAATTGTACATGGTCCTAACGAGCCGAAGGGCATTTATGGTGAAAATCGCAAGTTATAATAAAACACTTATAAACGGATTCTATCGCGTATATTTTTGATTTTCCTGACGTTTCGAATACTTAGCAGCATTCGTGGTCGCAGGATGACTAAGGTGACAGGCGTCGTTACAGATTTTTAAAAGTTATTTTATTTTATCTACCGTACAATTTTAATCAAAAAATTAGTTTCGATGCACGCAGTAATCACTCAGCGTCTTGATGTTTTTTAGTGCGGTATCTTGTTTGGGACTTTATTATTTTAATAACTGGATTCCAAACAGGTGGTACCTGCCAACCATCTTCTCTATTAAAATTAGGATGTTTTTTAATTTCAATAGCCTCAACATTCTAGGTATATATCGGTTCTCTTTCGCGAGTACTTGAGGTTGATCAAAACGAAGATAATGGTTAGGTTTGCCTAAGGCATGTTCACACACTGCAGACTTTGTGGAGCGTCTATGCTTGACGTCAGCTATATGTTCTTTTATTCGGGTGGCTATGCTACGCTTTGTTTGCCCTATGTATGATAAACATCGCAAGTTCCTGAATAACAAACTCAAACTGTGTGGCGCTGTTATATCGTAAAGAGCTGAGCGGCTGGCTGATGGAATATTAACTTGAGTAATAAAGTGCAAAGTGGACAATCGGTGAGTACTCTGAATTGTGCTAAGTAAAAAGAAGAACTTAGAAAATTTGCGACAAGATTAGCTGATTATTCTAAGTCCAACTTAGAATAATCAGCTAAAATTGGGGCAGACGGGGAATCCACGCCCAATTTAAGATCGAATTGTTAAAACACTCAAACGATTTCTCTCTACACGGCACTTAGAAAAGTTAACATAAACTTTATTTTAAAAATGGATAACGAATTACGTATACTAGAAGACTTGAAAGTTCAAATAGCAAAAGCATTTTCAAACTTCAAGAAAACTCCGAAAGATCGATTGACATTGATCGAGTATTACTGTGAAGTAAGATTAGAAATATTGGAACAATTATAAAAACTTTTCATCGAAATATGAATTATTGATTGGCGAACTAGGATGTAGCAAGATTTCAGGTCATTTTAAAGAAGATGTTTGTGAAGTTGTTTCGGAAATATATTTAAATTATAAAGTTGAAATTAAGAAAACGTTATCGAAGTTCAAAGATATTAGATCAAATGACAGCAGTGATGTATCACCAGATAAATCAAAAGGGTCACTTGTTAAACTTCCTTAAATTAAAATACCTACCTTCAGTGGGAATTATTTAGAGTTGTCATCGTTTAGAGACTTATTTACTTCATTGATCCATAATAATTCATCGTTAGATGATGTTCAGCGATTGCATTATTTAAGATCACAGCTATCTGGTGAAGCAGAGCAGCTGATTAGACATATTCCCATAACCACAAAGAATTATAAGCAATGTTGGGGTATGTTAGAGAATCGTTATAATAATAAAAAGTACTTGTCCAATTGTATACTCAAACGTTTGTTCAGACAGCGCAATATGTCAGTAGAGTCAGCCGGTGCCCTTAAGGAACTTTTAGACGTAACATCGGATTGTTTACATGAATTAACAAATCTTGGTATAGATATTAAGTCATGGGATGTCATTAATGTATATGTAGTAAGTTTGAAGTTGGACGTAGAATCTCGGAAGCAGTGGGAACTGCATGCTAGCCAATCATCTGAGAATTTACCGTCATTCAAACAGTTTAAAGAGTTTTTAGAGACACGATAGCGCGCTCTAGAATTCGTCGAACCTACACCTCATCCTAAAGTTGCATAGTCTTACCAGGTTGTCATGCCCACATTGTTCCGAGGATCATAAGTTATTTAATTGCAAAAAGTTCTCAAAGGAAGACTCTGATAAACGTCGCGATATTGCCCAGACACTGGGTGTATGTTTCAATTGTCTCGGTAACAACCACACAAGCAATATCTGCCGCGTTCTCACCAAATGCCATATTTGTCAGCGTAAACACCACTCATTATTGCATCCCAAAAACTCTTGTGTAACTAGTGCGGTTACTGCTTCGTCCGAACCCACAAACACACATGATAATGATTCAATTTCCCCAGAGAATGAGATCAGTGCTAGTATTGCGACCCATTTTTTGAATGACAATGCACAGGGTCAAGTCCTGTTACCCACAGCCCTCATTGGGACTGAGTCAAAAGATGGGTCTTTTCAAATTTTAAGAGCCTTGTTAGATCAGGGCTCCCAATCATCCTTTATAACTGAGGCAGCAGTGCAGTTACTTACAGTTAGTTACAGTTACCGGAATAGGGGGTAATCATAGCGTCATTGTCTCTAGACATGTAGTTAATTTTAATATACAGTCACTGCATGATCCTTCTTACGCCGTTAATGTAACTGCACATGTACTGAACTCACTGACTTCAGTTATGGCGGACACAAGATTCCAAATTCAGGATTGGCCGGAACTATATAAAATCAAGTTAGCCGATCCTACGTTTAATGCGCCTAACAAAATAGATGTTTTGTTAGGATCTGAAATTTATTGCAATGTTATAAAATAGGGTTTAATCAGGAGTCCAAATGGCTCGATTAGCACAAGACACATATTTGGGGTGGATTGTGAGTGGTATTGTGGACACAGAAAAACGCTCACATAATATAGTTTTTAGTATGCATGCTGAAATTGAACAAAACGATAGAAAAGAATAGAAAAGGTTATGGAATTTTGATTCTGAGCGTTTATTAATCAGAAAATCCTTAACACCAGTAGTAAAATCTGGCAAAGATTATTATATAGCTACAACGCAACGAGATGACAGAGGTCGTTACATTGTACGGTCACCTTTACGTTTTAAAGATCCACCATGTAAATATGGTAATTCAAAAATTATTGACTCTGATAGCAAGATACACTCTCATCTCTTAACAGTGAAAACTAAAGTGGAATCAGATGTTGATAATAACTTTATGTATAGGTTCTCTTCATTGAGAAAACTGAAGAGTGATTGCATTGTGTAGACAGTATTAATCAGCAAAGCATCGTAAATTTAATCCTACAATAGCGCATTTCTTGTCACAGGTAAAGTTTTCAATGTCTGCATCTGAAAGACTCAACAGAAACGATTCAATGCAGAACTTGAAATTTTAAGGAAGTAACCCTATGAATAATTATGAGTACTCCACAACGAGCACGTTACGCAGATGGCAATTGGTGCAACGAATGGTGCGGAGTTACTGGCGCAGGTAAAAACAGGAGTATCTGACGCAGTTCATCTAGAGACATGAATGGGCTAATCGAATTCCTGACTTTAAGCTTGATGACATAGTACTAGTCAAGGAATATAACCTACCTCCTGCCAAGTGCTTGTACGGTAGAACTATTCAAGTGCATCTCGGGAAGGACAATGTGACGCGCGTTGCGCTCTTATCTGTAAAGGCACTACAATAAAACGTCCAACTTCAAAATTATGTCTGCTAGCTGTGACAGAATAAGTCGTCAATTATTGTGTTTACTTTTAAATTTAAGCAGCACCTTGTTGTTTTATGATATGCACGCTTTATACATTGTTTTTATTTTACATATGCCTAGATGATTATACACACTGTATAAATACGTCTTGTTAAAGATTTGATTAGGTCAAATGTTTAATGATAGTTTAGTTAAAATTACATGAACTTTTATTATGTTACTGCCAGATTTAATCTGAATCGTGTTATTTCTCTAGCTTTAGTTCATAATGTTGATACTGTTTTATGATAGCCTTTACATTCTGCATACAAATCGTCCACTATTTAATGTTTGAATATCATACAGTCCGTTATTTGTTGTTATTTATCGAGTTTGCTCATGGTGGGCGGTTCTAAAAGGAAAATAATCCTTTTGGTGGGCGGAATGTACAAGATCTGCTTCGACTCCAACACCATCACAAGAAAATACATATTAAATTTAATTTATTACAAGTTTCCAATAATCTAACTAGATGGTGTTGGCGTCTAATTAGATGACGATATGGTTACGTTACATCGACTTTACTAGAGGAATAATGTTTTGTGAATAAATTGTCTCGCTCTAGGGAACGTTGTTTTAATACAGCCATTACCTCAGGTTTTTGGGTTTCTTGTACCGAAATTGTACACTCATACACATCCCAAATTCATTGCTGATGTAACAAGAATGCAGTATCATATAATGTAAATCACATCTTAATTCTAGCATATCGCATGCATGACATGACCCATGTTAAGCCCGCGCTGTAATTAAATCGCTACGGTTATTTCGCCGTAGTGTAATTCACGCGGTGTAACTAGTAAGTCTCAAGGAAGTTTACGTAGTTATCTATATTTAAAGGCTTACTTTACCTACAGCAATTAGTTGTGTGAATTATTAATATACTCGTAACTGCCTTAAGATTGGGAGACTCCAGAGATTCAGTAAGCTGGGCTATTTACTTCGCATATATTATGTAGATTGCATGAGCCTTAAACGTCATTCATAAGAACATTCTTCAATTTTATGATAATTACTCGTTTAAATGTATGTAATAAGTTAATGTATTTTTGATGAAATAAAAACAACGTCCAAAATACATGAATATGTTTTCTACTAAAATACCGGTCACCAAATTTTGGGAACTCGTATTTCATTCCACGTGAGACAGTTTGAAAAGGCCATTCAATGACACTATATGAATGAGAAGGTGGGGCAAAAAGATTTTTCAATGTACCGTTCGCTCAAAATATTCCAGCATTCAATTTCCTCGTGTGAAGAGTCCGGTTTTGTTGTCATGTCGTCGGGCATCTTTTAAAAGATTCATCCTGTAAAAATCCGTCAGAAAAGAAGCTTGTAAAGGGAGGTTGTGATTTATATTCCTAATCATATTTATGCCTTAAAATATGTATGTAAATCAAATTCTATCGAAATCTATTTATAGGAAATAAAAAAATAATTGGATTCGCAATTCCCAATTGAGAATCATACATTGTAAAAGCATTTTTTTAATTTAAATGTTGTTAACATGTTTGAGGGGGAGCGGTATTGTCATGTACAGAAACGTACACCATTAAAAGCCGCGGCACGCAGTCAATATCCGAAACATAAATTCGTTTATCGTCCCGCAATGAGATCGTCGCACAATGTCCGTATCGGATTTATGAATTCCCTGCTGTACCGTACCTACCTGCTGTTCGTATCATATTTCTCTTGTAGTCAGAATAAAGTTGGTTCAAGACTGATGACGGTATTATATGTCTTCATCTTATGTCGCGTCACGAACCGCGGGGGAAATTCGAGATTCATTAGATTATATTTATCTACCAAAGACGGCTTATGACGTGTTGTGTTGTATCTAGTAGTCCCTCAAATATTATGCGTATGGGAAAAAGATGTGACGTTGATTTAATATAAATGATTAAAATGGAAGACAAAGAAGAGTGAGATAAAATAACAAGCGTCGTGTACGATACGACCATTTGATTTCACAAGTAACTACTACATCTGCAATTTCACGATTGAGCGTACTTTTTGGAAGTGCGAAGTGTACCTATCTATTGAATGATGTAAACAATAACTTTATACGGAATGTTTGAAATTGGAAATGTCTGCACAATCCCGCCATAGTTAGTTTTATCCTAGTTTTAATCTAACTATGAAATATAGTCTCCATGGCAATATTTTCTTATAGTTATTCAATATGAAAAGCGTAACAGTTACAATCAGAACTTATAATTGTAAACGTTCAATATTACAATATATTTATATTACAGTGAATAGACGCAAACGCAAATATGAATATGATGAACGAACGCCAAAATAAAGATACTTACAGGGTGTAAGTATTGACGTATTATTTTACTAAGATATATTATGTATGTCTGATTCCGCAACTTATTTCGGCTTGAGCAAATAAATGTGATAAGAAATATTGATCTTTTCAAAACACTTTATAGGAGAGCTGGAAAAAAGTAATAAAAAAGCCAACCCACCTACGTATTTGTGATATTTCAAAAGTTTGTTTGATGAACACGGTTATGTCGTTGAATTTTATAGCTTATGAGCTTTCGATTTTCTTTTTGTGACGTTTTCTTCAACAACAATTTTCAGTTTCGTTTATAGTATTGGTTTGCGTTCGTCATCATCATTGCCATCATGTCAGCCAAAGGAAGTCCATTGCTGAACAAAGGCCTCCCTCATCGATTTCCACAACGACCGGTATGTAGTGTTCATGTTGTCCGGTGTCAGAGCCTGTGCTATAGCACATATTATATCAACAATACATATATTCGGTTAGATACCGACATAGCCTATATTTTGGACATACTATAAAAGAGGTTACTCAAGTTAATATAAACATACATACATCCGAAAAATAATAGCTATATATTATCCGTGTCGTGTCCGTTTAAGAATATAGCACCTCTCTATCTCTTCCCGTGTATGTCGTCAAAAGCGACTAACGGCCGAAAGCAGCTGCAGCGCAGAGTGGCTATCCGGATCGCACGAGGATACCGAACAGTGTCCTACGAGGCGGCAACTCTCCTGGCGCCTTTTCCGCCTTTCGACATCCTGGCGGAGATGGATGCGTGGGTCTACGATCAGACATGCTCCCTCCGCCAGAGCGGCGAAGGCGCGCCTCCAGAGGCGTTGGACAGGCTGAGGCGGCTAGCTCGGCGGCGCGCACTTGGCAAGTGGCGTCACCGCCTGCGGATGCAGTTTGCGACGAAGCGCGTCGTGGAGGCCGTCCTGCCGCTCTTTGGAGCCTGGCTCAAAAGGAGCGAGCGCGTTACCTACCGCCTGACGCAGGTGCTCACCGGGCACGGTTGTTTCGGTGCGTACCTGCACAGGATAGGTGAGGCCACGGCACAATGCCACCATTGTGATAGCGACCAGGATACCGCACAGCACACGCTCGAGGCGTGCCCTGCATGGGCCGCCGAGCGGCGGATCCTGGTCGATCGGATCGGGCGAGATCTCTCTCTGCCAGCAGTAGTGTCGGCTATGTTGGCAGAGCATGAAAACTGGAATGCAGTGGTCTCCTTCTGTGAGAGCGTCATGCTCCAGAAGGAGACTGCAGAGCGGGATCGGGAGAGGGCCGATCCCGCTCGAAGAAGGAGGAGACGGCGCCGGGGTAACAACCGCCCTGGCCCCTAATCCCATACGCCTGAAACCCCTGCCGTTACTATAAGGCGGGGTACCTCTGGGTTCACGGGTGCGTAGCTTGGGGAATCTGCGAGCCCACACCGAGCGGCCCAAGAGAAGACGGTAGCATGCATGTGGTCACGCGCTGCCGTAGGACGCTTTGGGGGATCCTTTACAATCCCCCCGGGGGATGACCGCTTTACAGTCACCCTCTCCGGGTTGTGCCTATAGGCGTGGCACCAGTGGGCGGCTCTAGTGTGATCATACGAGGACCTGGAGCCTCCCTTAGGTGCCGAAGATGACCGCTCCAGTGGTTTTAGCCGGTAGGAGTCCCGCATACCCCTTCGCCCTTCCCCGGGGTGAAGGAAGTTCATGAAGAATTTCCACTGGGCACCAATAAAAAAAATAAAAAAGGGACTCTAAACCAGAAGGATCGGCGGCAGCGTTCGTCCTGTGGAACAGTAGCTATTCTACGCTCACCAACTTGCCTGCCAAGCGTGGTGAGTACTGGCAATTTCCCCCCAAATGACGACATACGGCTTGTAACCGGTTATCTTATGGGGGAGACTTTTGTTCAGCAATGGGCTTTTTTGGCGTTTAGTTAGTTTCAAATTGTTAACGAACTACAGTTTATATTTCGATGTTTCTTTATTTTTTGTATGGTTAGTGGCTAACCTTGTGTCAGAGTTGTTTATGCCGCCCAAAGCTTCCGACTTGGCTTAACGACTGTAATCTAATGGTAACAACCCGAACCGACGAGTTTACCTGCCCTCCGAAGCTCGAAAATGCTCAGTTCTAATACCACTCTGCGGTATATCTCTATGGATATAGACTGACAGCGCCGAGCATTGTTTAACTTCACCGATCGTTTACCGATCAGCGAGTGCAATTCGCTATGAGCGTCACAACTGTCCCTAAGTAAAGTATCAAACCTCTAAAATTCCATCTTTTGTTTCTTACGAGAAAATTTGTTTACCTATTAAATGGCCGGATATATTACACGGTTCCGTGACGTTGCCGACAAAGTAATAAGTACCCCTCTCTGCCCATGGGGGTTGTAAATGGAGACTAAGGGTTGATATTAATTGACGATTGGCAGCAGCATCATCCCGTGAAACATAATAATTTACTCCGATCACCAATCCACCTTCCAAACGTGACCCCATGACCACTCATTGGGAGGCCCACATTCAGCAGTGGACCTTTGCGGGCCGATGTGTGTGTGATATTTTTATTTGGTTAGCTTAAACTTTCTCCACTGATATATTATTATTATATTTATTAATTATGTTTCTACTCGAGGTTTTAAACTCGGTGTTATCTAAGCCCCCGCCCCGATACCCTCAGGGAAGAGGTGGCTCAGATTCACCCCTGACGAAAACTGTATCTCCTAAAACTTTTGTTAGTATTGTGACTGTGTGTATGGCTGCCTGTTTCTGAATGACGTGAATGTTTATGTGTGAGTCTAGTTTATTGCAATACCTATGTAGACTTTTGGTTATTATTCCCGTGGCCCCGACAACAATAGGTACGACTTCGGTGGATGTTTTCCAAAGTCTGGTTATTTCTGTTTTTAAGGCATGGTATTTACTTAATTTTTCTATTTCTTTAGCTCCTATATTGTAGTCTGATGGTATTGTTATGTCTATCAAAAATGTTTTGTTTTCTATTTTATTTATATAAATGATATCTGGTCTATTGTGAACTATTGTAAGATCTGTTTGAACGGGCATTTCCCACATTATCTTAGCTGTAGCATTTTCTTTAACAAGCGGTTGTGTGATCAGATGCTCTTTCCACCATACATGCGACACATCAAAATTGTGTTTTTTTGCTAAGGTCCAAAATATGTATTGTACTATGTTGTTATGTCTCCTAGTGTAGTAAGTGCCAGCCAGCTTTTCGCAGCCCGAAATAATATGTTGTGTGCTCTCGTCTTTTGTTGAGCATAGTCGACATTTACCATCAACTGCTCTTTTAAGAATATCTCTCTCATGCTGCCTAGTAACTACTGCTTGATCTTGTATTGCAAATACCGATGACTCTAGTCCTGGTGTAACCGGCTGCTTCTTAAGCCACTGAAATGAATAAGTTTTATCTATATTTGGCTTCTCTATTACTGCTTTGTAAAACTGGCCGTGAAGCGGCTTAGCTTTCCATCTTTCTATTTTTGTTTTAATTACTGCATTACTAATTTCTTTATCTGTATAATTTACCTCATTACCTAACCCTATCTCTGCCGAGTTTATCTGCGCTTCTTTATATATTGAATATTTACTTCTTTTCTTATCGTGCTTTACTATTGCTTTTATTATGTGATCCGTTTCTGTTTGTAAGTATTTTCTATATTTAATCATTTGGGTTTTATTTAACATTTCTACATTAGTCAATCCTCTTCCACCTTCCTCTACTGGTAAGTATAGCCTTTCTACTTCCGCTTTTTGTTGTTGCGCTTTATTCATTGTTAACATTTTCCTAGTTTTTACATCTATCTTACTTAAGTCACTGGTTTTATAGTTTATAATTCCAAATGAGTATAAAAGTACTGGCACTGCATATATATTAATCGCCTTCAGTAAGTTTCGGGAATTCAAATGGGACTTGGTCAAACGCTTTACCCTACGATAATATTCTCTTTGGATGTCGCGCCTAGCTTCTTGATGGTCTATATTTCCTGCTTCTTTCATACCTAAATATTTATATTTTTCATCTGCCCTTAGGTGCTGAAATGCCTCTCCATTTAACAGTATATGACCTGCCCCGCGGTGTTCTTTCATTCTACCTCCCACCATGTGCAGTACATTGCATTTGCTTAACCCAAATGTCATCCCTATGTCTTTTGTAAATATTTCAGTGCTATCTATTAAAACTTTTAAGTTATCACTATTATTTGCATATATTTTCAAGTCATCCATATATAACAAATGATTAATAATGCTATTGTCCTTTAATTTGTATCCTTTTGTCTGATATTTGTTTAACATTTTTGAAACTGGGTTTATACCTAAACAGAACAGAAGAGGGGAAAGTGAATCGCCTTGAAATATCCCTTTGCGAACGTATATAGGGCAAGTGGTCACGTTTCCGCTTGCGCCTTTTGCTGTCATGATAACATTCCATGTAGGCATTACTATCTGAAGAAATTCCTTGATAGCGGATGGACACTTATAAATATCTAGTACTTTGAGTAGCCACTCATGTGATATACTATCAAAGGCTTTCTGATAATCAACCCAAGCCATACTCAGGTTTTTTTGACTTTGATGAGCATCTTCAAGGATGGCTTTGTTTATCATGAGGTGGTCCTTACAGCCTCTAGTCTGGCGCCTGCATCCCCTTTGTTCTGGTGCAATAATATCATTTTTATCGCAGTGCTTGTAAAGTTCGTCAGCTATTATAGATGTTAACAGTTTATACATTGTTGGCAAGCATGCTATAGGTCGCCAGTTCTTTGGGTCTTGGCAATTATCATTTTTAGGTATTAAAATTACCATACCTGTCGTGAACCATTGATCTATGTGTTCGTTTCCTTTCATAATTCTATCAAAAAGTTGAGCTATGTATTTATGTGTATTTGTTAAATATTTAAGATAGTAATTTTGTATTTTATCAATGCCTGGCGTTTTCCAATTATGCATTCCTCTGATAGCATTCTTCAATTTACCTTCATCTATTTCTTCGAATTTATTTTCTTCCAGATTGCTCATCATGTCTTCGACTTCCCTAATCCATGGCGCTTCAGTGTTGTATGCTATTGGTTGGGATAATATGGAAGTCCAAAAACCTTGTATTTCATCCTGTGATGGGATCCGTGTTGGAATTCGTAGCTCCCCATTGAGACTTCTATAAAATTTATGCTGATTTTCATTAAATAAGTTATTTTGTGTTTTCCTACAATTCATGTCGTTATATCTTTTAAGTCTTCCCGCTATTGCTTTAAGTTTCTGTTTAATTAATTCTATTGTATTGTCTAGGTCCTGATCACTACGTATATTGTATTTAATGGCTAGTTTATCCTTTATTTTTCTCATTTTATTTGTATGATAGTTCCCTTTTTTTATTTCACTGATACGGCCTAGCTCTTTTCTAAATCCTTCCAATTTGTTTTTCAATCTAGCTTTCCATGGTGGATCTTGTTTGGGTTTTCGTGTTGTTGAGAATGTGTAAGGTTTTTGATTATTTGCTATTACCAAAGTTCTAGCAGATGCATAGATGATGTCATTAATTTCACGAAGTGATAGATTAGTCGTAAGTAGATTAGGTAAGAAATCGTTGATTGTTTTTAAGTTATCATAAAACTGTTTATTGAAATTAATTTTTGGCAAAGTTTCTCTTTCCTCTATTGCTATTTCTTTGGTTTCCGCGAGAGTTTGTAGAAACTGTAGGATAAGTGGGTCTTGGTTCTCATCTACTTCAATATCAACATTATCGCCATCGATTATTTGGTGTGAAAGATCCTCTGGGACTGTGTGTAGTTCTGAGGGTGTGTTTACTTCTTGCGGGCATGTTAGTATGACTGGTGTGCATGGAATGGAGTGCTGTGTCGATAGAGCCAGAGCAAGAGAATCTTGAAACCTGGATACGTCAGAAATCTGCGTGTTTAAGCTTCTGTGTGTCATATGTACGTTTTGTGTGTTTGTGATTCTAGGTGGTGTATGGATGGTTTGTGCATCTTGTGATATTATGGACTGCTCAGCTTTATTATATTTGCTATTTATTATATTATATTTATTATTATATTATATTATATTATTATATATTATATTAAAGTCCCATAATATTGTATACATTATGTTTATTGAGTAGTAGTAGTACCTATATTCTAAAATCCTAACTTAAATCAAGTCTTTTCCTTAACAATAGACAGCTAGACTATTTTTATAACTATTTATTTTATCTATATACTTTCTTATTTAGCTTACCCTCACTCTTCCACCTTCTTATATACTTTTCAATATTTTGTTTTCCTGCTAACTTTTTTCAACTAGACCTCACTTAATTAATATCTTACTTAGAGCCTTGCCATTGAGCTGTCTATTATCACATTTCAGGTGACTAGAATATTAGTACCAAAATGATGACCCGGAGAGCAAATGGTAAAGATATGGAGGACAAGCTGAGAGCTAGTTTGAAGGAACTGGAATCTTCAAAAGCCCTATGCCAACAATTGCTACAGGAAAGGGATGACAGTGAAGTAGAAATGAAAAATATTATTGACAAAAACAGCTCACTCAAGAATGAGCTGGCAGAACTTCACATCCAACATATGGACTTACTCGACCAACATACACAACTCGGTCAAATTGTTTCCTCATTTCAACAGTGCAGTGACACTCATGAGTTGGCTTTGAACCGTATATCTGAACTAGAGTTTGCACTAAGTGAAGCCCATAAGTCTATACTGTTATTGCAAGCCAGCCAAGTTAGCGAACAGGCCACTAACACACAGAGGCTTTATAACAAATTGGTAGGCAATGAGACTGTCCCTGTATCCTCATCAGCAGTAACAATTGACTTGACTGGTGATGATACCATTATACAAAGTCCACTAAAACTAAGCCATAACAAGCTTAAGAAATACATTAAAATTAAAAAATATATCAGGAAATGCCGTATAAAGAAGCGTAATCTTTTGAAAAGTAATGTCTGCCTTAGAAAGGATCGTATTAATTTATTATCAGAATTAGATAAATGTTCTTCTGAACTAGAGCACAGTAGGGCCATGTATGACGTGGACACAAGGAGCTTGCGGGATGCGCTACAAAGTAAGGAAATTACATTAGCAGATATTTTTAAAAGATATCAACATTCACAAGAACAACTTAGTGAGCGCTTGCTAGAGGCCAGTGAGCTGATGGACATAGTGAAGTACAATGCTGAGAGATTTGAGTCACTGACAAACAATCTTTCATGCAACTGTGCCCACCCTCCTTTGTCTCATGAGCTTCAGCCTGTTGCCCCCTTACCTGAAGTGGCTCAGCCCGTGACAAATTGTGCCACCAGAACATCCATTCAAAATGTACTATTCACAGACAAATTGGGAGTAGGATTAGGATCTATTCTACATAATCATTTGACTCACAATATTACTAACTATTGTTATCCCAATTTGCACTTCAACCAGATTATACAAAAAGTGGTAAATACTCAATTAGATAGTAAATCAACAGTGGTATTGTTATTAGGTAATAGCATTGCAGTAAGAAAAAGGGACATTGTTAATGGTATTAACACCTTACTAGAATTAAATATAGGTAAAATTATGTTATGTGCTTTGCCCTTCTCTGACTTGTTATCAGATGAAGATAATTACTATGTTCATATGTTGAACAGTTTAATTTATTTGTTGACATGTCGTCATAATGACAAATTATTATTTTTTGACACTAACAAATTTGTTAGGGGTTTTAAATTGACTCGGGAAGCTATGTTTCTTCCCAAGAAATTCAAACATTTGATTGCTACATTGATAGCATATAATATAAACTCTATTACAGCAAATATACCAAAGATTAGGATAAGTGACGAATCAGTATTATGTTCTAATAATACTGTGATTAATTCTTTAAACTCCTAGAGCCGACAAAAGAGAAGCAATATAATGACATTGTACTTTTTAACCAGAATATTAATCGCTTCTCTGGCAAAATCTTAGATATAGAACTTTTAGTGGATAAATATTGCATTAACATCTTATGCTTTTGTGAAACATGGTTAAAACCAAACAAAATGCAATTTAATGTAAATAATTTCACAGTTGCCAGTGTGTATAATAGATCATCAGCTGAGGGAGGAGGCACTTTAATCTTGTGTGACAATAGTTTAAAATTTAAGGAAAGAAAAGACATCAGCTCTTTATCTATTGATCGCGTATGTGAGGTAGCATGTGCAGAAATAGGAAATCATATCGTAATATGTGCATACAGACCACCAGCATCAAATTTTTCCTCTTTTCTCATTGCAATGGAAGATATCTTAGGAAAAGTGCTCGGGAATAATAATAAGTTAATTTTTGTATGTGGTGACTTCAACATTGATATCCTAGTTGAATCCGCCGACAAGTGGAAACTTTTATCGTTGTTCAACTCATTCAACTTAAAACATTTAATAGATCGACCCACTAGGATTACTGCAACTTCCAGCACATGTATAGATAATATTTTTACCAACTGTAGGGTAAACGACACTTCTTTGATCAGTGGCGTTAGATCTGATCATGCAGGTCAACTAATAAACTTTAAAGCGTATAAGAAGTCTGTATTAACCAAATGCATTGAAATTAGGCCACTGACTAAAAACAAGTTGCGTTCACTGCAGGATAATCTTAAAATGCGATTGTCCACATTAAATTTAACTTCAACTGATCCCAACACAGATTATAATAAGTTACTTCATGTAATATGCCAAGAATTCAATAAATCGTGCCCCATAAAGAATATTAAACTAAACAATAAATGTAATTTTAATGAATGGGCTACTAAAGGCATTAGAAAAAGTAGAGATGTGCTTTACAGTTTGTATTCTGAAGAACATTTTACGTCGGATGAATCTTTTAATGCTTATGTTAGAAATTACTCGAAAATATTTAAAAGGGTATGCGCGTTTGCTAAATCAAAATTAATCAGTAGCACAATAAGTAAATCTGATAATAAAATAAAAGCAGTATGGAAGGTTATAAATAATGAAACTGGGCAAATAAATCGACGGGATCCCGAATTATCTTTAAAAATCAAAAATAAAACCATATCGGGCAAAGTAGAAGTAGCCAACGCATTTAAAAATTTTTTCAACAATATCCCGATCGAAGTAACTAGTTCACTTGATTCGTCCCCTTCTTTAGCAGAGTCATTGCTTAAACAATATTTTACTAAATACATTCCAACTTTTAAATTCCGACATGTCAATATATTTACAGTTATTAAATCTTTTAAGAGTTTAAATATGAAAAGTACTGAAGACTTATGGGGTATATCCGTTAAAGTGGTAGGGTCTATCATCGATAACATCGCCCCATTTCTTACAAAACTTTTCAATGATTGTATCGATAGTGGAACATTCCCTGATTTAATGAAACATAGTAAAGTTATCCCAATTTTTAAATCAGGATGTAAGCATAATCCCTCTAACTATAGACCTGTTTCTGTGCTTCCAACATTGAGTAAAGTTTTTGAAAAAGTTATGCTTGATCAGATGATGGTTCATTTTAATAAAAACGAGATTTTGCATGATCGACAGTTTGGCTTCACGAAGGGTCGATCGACTACGGACGCGGGCGCGAAACTAATCACTCATATACTAGAAGCCTGGGAGGGCTCACAGGATGCCCTTGGTATCTTCTGTGATCTTTCCAAGGCTTTTGATTGCGTTGATACAATACGCTCGTTTGTAAATTGGGTCACTACGGAATTCGTGGACCAGCTCTCGACCTTGTATTATCATACCTTTCCAAACGACAGCTAAAAGTAGGTATAAATGGTATAACATCATCAGGGTCTCTAATAAAAATGGGCGTGCCCCAGGGCTCAATTTTGGGCCCCTTTCTGTTCTTAGCCTATATTAATGATCTGCCTTATATGATGTCAGCATTATGTAATACAATTTTATTTGCTGATGACACTTCGCTTATTTTTAACATAAACAGGAAAGACAATGAAGTTGTTCATGTCAATGAGAGTTTAATCTCTCTGTCTAAATGGTTTACTGCAAATAATCTCTTATTAAATGCAAATAAAACAAAATGTTTAAAATTTTCGTTGCCAAATGTACCTCAAGTCGGATTGGAAATAATTTTCGAAGGCAACAATCTTGAGATTGTACATGAAACCGTATTTCTAGGTATAACCATTGATTATAAACTACAATGGGGTGCTCATATAAAGGCTTTATCAAGTAAGTTAAGTTCTGCTGCATTTGCAGTTAGGAAAATTAGGCATCTAACTGACGTAGCTACGGCCAGACTTGTATATTTTGCGTATTTCCACAGTATAATGTCATATGGCATTATGCTGTGGGGAGCAGCAGCTGGTGTAGATTCAATATTTATATTACAGAAGAGAGCCATCCGCGCAATATATAATATGAGCCCTCGCGAATCACTTAGAGACCTCTTTAAAGATATCAATGTACTAACAATGCCTTCTCTTTACATTTTTGAAAATATTATGTTTGTCCGTAAAAACTTGCTAATGTTTAAAGTAAAAAGTGACATTCATTGTATAAATACCAGAAATAGACATAAAATAGTAGTACCTAAATTTAACGTGCAAACGACTCCTACAATGCGTAGACCTGGTGTGATTGACTATCTGGTTCTTATGCAAAAGCAACAGAACAAAGGATATATAATCAACCATATTAACTTTCGTTTAGTACTTATGTTCTTTACGTTCTGTTCAGAAGTGATACTCACAAGTTCGGATGTTTGAAGAAACCCCGTAACATTACATACCCGCATATCAGAGCAAGCTAGAAGTGGCTCTTGACGACGCGGGTGTTTGAACAACTATTGTAATGCTGTTGGTTATGTTCTACATATGCCCGCCCCTAGGGAAAGGTTGTCTTTAATGGCGCGTAAATTAAGTTGTAATCACTTTTGTCTATTCTACATACCCCCATCCGCCTTCGGGGTAGAAGTGATGCTTGATCGCACGGGTATCAAGTTCCCGGCGACGCAACGCGGGCACGGTGCGGTGTAGGGAACGCAATTCGCGCTCGCGCAGTGCTCCGCCCGATGACTCTTCTTCGGCGTCTGGCCAACCATCTGTGATAAAATTATTAATGTACGATTATTATTACTAAATTATGTTGTGTAAAATGGCACCAATGGTAACAATTTTTATGAAGTTCACCGATGTTCTTATCTACGTAGTTTTTATTATAGGTGCCTTTAGGACTTTTTTCGTCTGTCAAGATAATGACCGATGATTCCGGTAATATTAAACCCTAAAATTAAGACAAGCATTAATAGAGAAAACGGGAACGGCAAATATTTGAAACATAAATTCAAATATGCGGTTCATAGCTTCAGGCAAGGATGTTATGACATTTATGTAATAATATAATTCGCAAAAATAACATAGCAAGATCGGTTTATTGAAGCCTTTAAATTTTGCAGCATTCTCAGCCGTATCTTCGAAGCTTACTAATAGACTTGCTTTTGTTTTAAAATTGTCACAGTTCATCAATTTTAGACAAATTTTAGAGGAGTACTGCGTCTTTCTTACGTTTTAGTATATCGGTTGAAGTTATATGATGGATTAAGTATCCTTTATTGTGTTGCTTTTGCTTAAGAACTAGATATTTAATCACATTAGATTTACGCATTGTAGGAGCACGTACGAGGGCGGCACTGAAAATTTCGGGAATCAAGGAAGTGACACAACATTACTATTGAAAAATGTATTTATTGCTTTTCGAAGTATTCTCCGCGAAATTTGACACATTTTTCCATACGATGGAACCAATCATTGAAGCAACCATTCCATTCGGAAGTTGGGGTCTCCAAAATGGCCGTTTTGTAGGCGTCCACAGCTTCTTTAGGTGATGAAAATCTCTGTCCACGCAATTTATTCTTTATTTTAGGGAAAGTATAGAAATCATTAGGGCTTAGGTCGGGGCTGTACGGCGGATGGTCTAATAATTCTATGTTTTCTTGCTCTAAAAACTCTTTTGTTCTGTGCGCGGTGTGAGAACTCGCATTGTCGTGATGGAGGATGATGCGGCGGTTGCAGTTCTCTCTACGGAGTTCAGAAACGACCTGTGGCAAACAAATGCTAGCATACCATTCTGCATTAACCGTTCTTTGTCCCTCAAGAGGAATAGTCGTAACATGGCCGGTTTTGGAGACAAACGTGGCCACCATTTTTTTTGCAACACTCCGTGAACGAACAATTTTTGTTGGCTTTAACTCATTTTCGAACACCCAAACTCGTGACTGGTTTTTTGTTTCGGGTTCGTACGCATATATCCAGGATTCGTCACCTGATACGATGTTGTATACAGCATTTGAGGATCCTGCGTGGAATCTTTCGAGAGTTCTGACGCACCAAGTAACGCGAGCCGCTTTTTGCTCTTCACATAGCAAATGCGGTATCCATCGGGAAAACAACTTTTTTACACCTAATTGTTCATGCAAGATTATTTGTATTTGACTCATGCCAATGTCTAAAGTTGCCTGAATTTCGCGGTATGTCACATGTCGATCTTCCTCAATCAGCTTACGCACAGCATCAACGTTTTCTTGGGTGACTGCAGTTTTTGGACGACCTTGACGAGGATCATCACTGAGCTTGACACGTCCACGTTGAAATTCAGCAAACCAGCGATAAATTGTGGTTTTGGATGGGGCTTCATCACCAAATGCAGAAATCATCCGGTCAACACACTGTTTTTGTGTTAAACCACTTCGAAAGTCATAATAAATCATCGCTCTTGAATTTTCTCGAGTCAATTCCATTTTCTCAACGACTAAACAAGTTTGACAAAACCTTGTGACAAGACCGTGAATCTTTTTTAAAATAAATAAATGGTATTCGATTTGCAAAACCAAGGAGTTTTCAATTAAAAAGATTTTAATATGACAGGAACAGTGGAAATATTCCATTCCCGATACTTTTAGTGCAGCCTATGTATAACAGATTAGTTAAATGGATTTACAAACTGAATTACGAATATATTTTCATATCTGTTAACAAAATAGCAAGATAGAAAGACCAAAAAATACAGTTTTATATATACGAGGGTCACGCTGAATGTTTTTAGAATAGGTCAGTGAGAAAATTTGCCGATGAAAAATGTATTTAAATTTCCAATAAAGAGCTCTCTGGGAAGCTGTAGATTCACATTGAATTCGTATGTCATTTGCGTTAGCAAATTAGTGGCAGCTTAAAAAGTACGCGTCGTTCGTCAAAATGAATTTAACTAGAGAAAATTTGAGCTCCATGATTTATTACGAATTTCGTTGCGGTCTTAATCAACAAGTATGTTATAATAGACTTTGATTAGCATTTCATGATGAATCTCCATCTCGTGCCATTGTTCATAACTGGTATAATGAGTTTAAACGTGGTGGAAGCGATCTCAATCATGATTTGTGCAAAGGACCTCGTTCAGCTTCTACAGCTGATAAAAGAGTGACAACAGATCAACCGATGCGGGTAAGTTTAGGCATTGGTATGAGTGAAGTGTAAAAAGTCTTACACGAACATTCAGGCGTTAGAAAGCTTTGCATCATATGGATGCAAAGCTACATATCATATCAACATCACATACCACATAATTTGACGGAAGATCAAAAACGTTCGTTTGGATTGGTGCCGCGAAATACTTGAAAAGTATAACGGCGGTGACTCGAATGCTGTGTTTAATATCGTCACAGGCGATGAAAGCTGGATATATTGTTACAAGCCCGAAACCGATGATTCCATTCGAAGGTTTGTCAACAAAAGTAAAGTAGGGCTGATGTTGTTGTTGAGGTATGTGATGTTGATATGATATGTAGCTTTGCATCATATGGATAGGAAAAAGAAAGAAGTTGGCTGGAGCCATATCTGGTGAATATGGTGGTTGCTCGATGATATTTGTTGAGTGTTTGGTCAAAAATTCGTTCACAAAGATGGCCGTGTGTGAAGGCGCATTATCGTGGTGCAAAATCCAAGAATTTTCTTTCCGCAAATGTGGCCTTTTTCTTCGAATTTGCTCTCTTTTAAAAGCAACATAACGCTCAAATAATATTCTTTATTTACCGTTTGACCTTCCGGCAAGAATTCCAAGTGCACAACACCGCGATAGTCAAAGAAAACAGTCAACATGACTTTGACTTTTGATCGACTTTGGCGTGGTTTTTTCGGTTTTGGTTCAGTTGGAAGGCGCCACTCCGAAGCTTGTTGATTAGTTTGCATGTCAAACTCGTAAACCCACGTCTCGTCACCAGTAACAATGCGTTTCATGAATGTTAAGTCGGAATTGACTCGTTCTAGCATGTCCTCAGCGACTCTCATACGATTGAGTTTTTGAAGAAAATTCAGGTTTGTATGTAGTTGCAGACGTTGATGGCCTACCAGAGCGAGGCAAATCTTCCATAACATCTCGACCGCTTTTGAACGCTTTGTACCACTCATAAGCACGTGTTTTTGATAAAGTCGATTCACCGTAAGCCTTCTGTAACATTTTCAGTGACTCCGAACACGAAATTCCATTGGCGATGCAAAATTTAAGACAAACTCTTTGTTTGGTGTTTTTGTCCATAATGAAATTCGCTATACACACTAGATATGATATAACTAAAAACAGCACTGTATTTAATATAAATAACAGATGCAACTCAAACTCAAAATGGAAAACAGTTGTGCCAATCTAACAACAACAATAATCAGAAAATTTAATTTGGAACCATAAACAAATCATCCATTCCCGATACTTTTTTGACTGAATGTATATTATATGAAATAATATAAAACATTGACATCAAACGACATTTGATACATACATGATTTTAACGCAGAAGGTGTGCAAGGTAGGTAGGTGCCCAAGGTAGGTAGGTGCGCATTTTAGTTAACGCTCGACAAAATTTCACTCCTCATAAATTTTTCATACCCGGGGCCTTGTATAAATCGATTCTTAAGGAGTAAACTCCAAAAAGTGTACGATTTCCCTAAAGAAGAGTGGCTCACTCCTTCCAGTTAATAGTACCCATCGCACGCGACGCTGCTTAGAAAGGATTGAAGACTGCTTTGAAAAACAACAAAAATATTAACAAGTTACTACATCTGAGAATTAAAAATATAGTACAGTAATACCCCGGACTTACGCGATAGGTGGGACCGAGCGATAACCGTGTAAGTCGAATTCGCGTAAGTCGGGGTTCAACTTTGCATACATATAAAGTATGTTTAATCGGGACCAGAGTCTAATGAAAACAACAATTTAGAAGAAACATGTTTAATAAAATGTTAAATAATAAAACAATTAACATCGTTAGGAATAAAACAACGTAAACCGAACTCATTTTGATGTCGAAAGCTTCATATATTGTAATAATGTCGCCTGACGAGTTAGGTTTTTCTTCTTCTCACGCAAAATTTCCTCGTCGCATGTCAGTTTTTACTTTTTTATCCCCCGTAGAAACGTGCTCTTCATTGGAGTCTATTGTTTCTAAAATTTGTAACCCCTTTTCAATTGAACTGAGGCCTTCTGTTAAGTTTGCAATCGTCATTAGATTTTTCTTTTCTTGTTACGTTCAAATGACTCATTTTCTGTTCTTTTGAATTACATAATTAGAGGTTATCAATAAAACGCGCTGCGTACGTAAAACAATTCCACGTAGAACATGTTCGAACTGAATACTAACAGATGCGATGCGCGCGCCCATCAAAAAGAAAAACCGCGAATTCGCGTAAAACGGGGTAGCGCAAGTCAGGGTATTACTGTATTTGGATACACAGATCTCGCATACAAGAAGGCTCGAGTTCTTACGGCTCCTAAATACGAAATCGAGTATTATCTTTTGAAAAATTATATTGCGACATTATTTATTTATTTATTTACACTTTTATGTACCATGGTGGTACACGAGGCGGACTTAATGCCATGTGGCATCCACCAGTCAATCTTTGGGTTAAAAAAGAAATACATTGAAAGAGGTACAAAAAACAAATATTTCAATAATAACAATACATACATACAAATTTACACACTATAAATACGGTAAAATATATACATATTCCACGTGGTGTCCGGATTAAGAATATAGCACCACTCCATCTCCTCCCGTGGATGTCGTAAAAGGCGACTAAGGGAATCTAAACCAGAGGGACGGGCAGCAGCGTCCCTTCTGTGAAACGGTAGCCATACTGCGCTCAACAACCCGCCTGCCAATTGGCAAATACCCCCCAAAATGATGACACAGTTGTGAAAATCCATGGGGGAGGCCTTTGTTCAGCAGTGGTTAATAATGGAGAAGAGGAGACCTGAAGGATCTTCAGGCAGCCATTTGAGCTGAGAACGGTAAATAGATATGTGGTCGTATTTATGGAGTCCAAAAATGAAGCGAATGCAGTTGTTCAGAAGGCGATTCAATTTGTTGAGAAGGTTTTGAGATTATGGGGAACAAGTTGTGGTGTTCCTCCATAGAAAAGGGAGGATCCTTCAGCCAGGCGGATGGTATGCCTGTCGGGCCGAAGCCCAACGATTGATGTTGGGCGACTGTATATATGCTGCGTTGCGCGAATACTTTAATAGCGTGATTCAGGATTCTTTGACGTCATCGGAGAGTTGCATTTAATAGCCAAGTAGATGTCGTTGTAAGTTGTAGTTGTATTGCTGGCGATGTAGGTGTGGCCACAAGATAAATACGAGTAACAAACAGCCGCATAATCAATTACAGGAAGCACAAGGGACTGGAACAGAAGGGTCTTAGTGCTAGATGGGAGGAAATGTTTAAATCTGTAGAGAGATCGCAGTATGGCTGTGACATTTCGGCTAACCTGACAGACTTGTGTATCCCAACTTAGCCTATAGTCAATATGTAAACCTCAACCCTTTACTTCAGGTGAAAAAGGAACAACAGAATTGTTGAAAATATTATCGTTATTGTTATCGGAGTCCAGTCCAGTTCGAAATACGGATTGGTATTGGGATAGTAAGTTATTCTTGAAAATGTAGGAAGATATTTGTTTGTAAACAGCTTCTAAAACCTTAGATTGGAATGGGAGAATGGATATCGGCCTGAAATGATTAGCTAAACTGGAGTTAGAATTTTTTGCAAGAGGGAGAATGAAAGCCTTGCGCCAGATCGAAGGATATACCCCAAGCCTGCAGAGAAAAATTGATGATGTGTGTAAAACGGGAGTTACACTGTCAAGAATGACCGATATCATAGTCCTACTAACGCCGTCACAGCCGGATAGCTTTGGACTTTAAGGAGGTAAAAGTCTTGCGGGTCTCGAGGTCAGTCACAGGGGAAAATGAGAATGAGTCGGGAGGCAATATCGGCATGGAACTAATATCAAATATAGTTTTGGTTTTTACATATGGTCTGCGAGAATTGCCGATGATGAAAAATGCTGGTTAACCATTCGCGTGTCATAATAATAGATTTTTAATTGGGTCTCGTTTTGCGGCAGTAAATGAGTTAAAAACATTTTCACTAATGTATCGGCAGGTAACTACCACCTCAGATATTCATTTCGGCCGAATGAAGTCCACTGTTGGACACAGGCCTCCCCCAAAGATCACCACAACGACCCGTATGGGTGTGTTGTGGGCTCATTAAGGGGTTTTGCCATATATACATGCCTCAGATATTACTGACTTATAACTTTAGACATTACTGTGTTCCGGTTAGAAGGACACTATAGTTAGTGAATTTACTGGGAATTAGAGATTAAATAATTGTACGTCTCAAGGTGACGAACGCAATGTGATGCCTCGCAGGACTAGTCCTGGGTAGCATTCTAATTGTTATGGGCAGGCATATCGTTTACCACCAGGCAAATTGTATTGTATTATTGTATTGTATTAAGAAAAAACGTTGCCCCACACTAGGATTTCTCCTGTGTCGTGGGTGCGTTTACAGTCACAAATTCCACACACAATACACCCAGACCCGGAACAACTATCTGCAGATCGTACAAATAATTGTTCCGTGCGGGAATCGAACCCACGACCCGGTGCGCAGCAGCCGACTGTATCGGCCACTGCACCAACCGCCGCCTCACTCACTCGTCTCGTCACTAAGCTGAATAAAAAACATCGGTTTCTGATACTCGAATACCAAAAATAGCGGCACATCACTAGGCAACCTAATCTAATTCTTAACAATTTCAGTTTATGTGAAGCCGATACAAATTGCCGGAGGTCAGTAAAAACGGGTGTAACTAATTGTTGACCTTTTACTTAGATGTAATAAAAGAAATCAGGTAATTTATTTTTATTAAACTTTTTGTTAGAATTTGTTTACATTTTACGAGCGAGCACAAGTCATTTGACACTTCTGCTATCAGAAAAGGTTCCCAGTTTTGTAAGTTTCGAGAGGCTACAGAGCTTCTCGAAACGCATTATTATCGTAATACACTACGTATATTTTTTATTTAATTTCTATTTAAGTGACAACATCTAAAAATTCTGTGTATTAGCAGCCATACTGCGCTCACCAACCCGCCTGCTAAGAGTGGTGAGTACTGGTAAATTGCCCCCAAAACGACAACGCAATTGTGGAAATCTATGGGAGAGGCCTCTTATCTTATCTTTTCTTTTATTATTTTCTGTCGAATTAACACGGCTTCACAAAAAGAGCTCCAATGAATGGCAGACAAAAGTTATTTAATCATCGATAACCTAAGAACTCGGTTGTTAGCTCTGCATCGCCAGAAGAGATTATTCCCTTTCTATGTAATAGTCTCAGTGTAATGTATGAGTTAAAGAGTTCGTAGTTCTGTGTCAATTCCACTATATTTTTATTTAATATGAATCTCTTTCAGAGACCAAACAACTCGAAAAGGATCTCCTTAATGTAAGGATCATATAGAAGCAGCCGAGCGACTAAGTGCTTCACATCCGGCATACATTCGTTAGGAAGAAAATTGTGTTGACCGTTGTTGTTGTAAAAATATATTCTAGCGGAGGTTTTTCAACGTTTCGCCGTTACAATGTTTTCTACCCAGCTTTGGTTGCGGCGACTGTATACAAAAAAATACAAGATTTATTACAGACGATACATATTTCAGCTTAGATTTCTTTAGGCCAGTAAGTTTCGTTCTTACCGCGTACGTTTTAAACATATGGTACATCAATCTGGTTCTCCAAACATACCTAACAGTCACTTGCACAGTTACTGAAAAAGCTCTGACGACCGATGTAGATGTTGGGATAATTAAACAACTTGTTAGCCACATTGAAGCCAATCAAACAGATTGTTATTAGTGTTAATATTATTATTAACAATATTATTGTAGTATGTTCCATCTTTACACATTAACCTACATTTTTATCGTTATAATATGTTTTACTATAATTTGTATCAATCAACATAGTAATCTCAATTATTTTGAACTCCATGGGATTACTTGTCGGATCTTCTCCATAGAATCAACCAATTGGAACCGTGCAACTTAAATTCTGACGATTCATAAGTGCAGTCATTGTTCGCTTTGATATAAAAACTGACAGTTTGACTGGAGAGTCTTGCCATGATTGGCAACCACTCAGTTTGGTGATGATTAAGCTATGTTTAGGAAGAGATATGCATCCAGTGGTAAACTTATGGAGAAGATCAAAAAGTATAGCCTTATGGGCTCACCATAGTGCGGCAAGCAGGTGTAGCTGGTGGAAAACTGTGGTCGGCAGCGGCAGCGCGGCGGCGGGGCGCGGGGCGGCGGCGGCGGTGAGGCCGACGGCGACGGCGACCACCAGCCCGGCTCCATCAGCCGGCCATGGTACCCGCACCCGCACCCGCACCCGCGCCCGCGCTACCTGTTCGTAACATCATCATATGAATAAATGAATATCATACACATTCAAATTTCGCAACAATAGCACCAAAGAAAAAATATGACTATTCTTTTTTTCCTTCAAAGGATACTTTGATGGTTGGCGAAGACATATTCTGTTCATTTAATTTGTATAAGTGGCAGCGAGCTATGCATGGTACCTACTTCTTCTACATCTATAGATCGAATCGAAGAACTATAATTTCCGATATAGCTGAAATGACCTGTAATGGGCGGTGTACATAACTCGTAGAATTGATGACCTCTGGGGTAGTAAAGTTCTCAAGTGAAGACCATGCACCGAAAACTGCAGTGCGGGACGGCTTCCAACGAGATGGACTGAATACCTGGTGAAGGGGGAGTCATTGGCTGCGGAACCGGTCGTTGTGAAAAAGGCCTTTGTTAAATCTATATGTGGAAATCTGTAATTGGCTTTCTGTTTCCTTACTATTATTGTTACACCTGTATTTTTAGCTGTAGATTTTCAAGTAATAAATAAATTAGTAAAATAAACAGTGGACGTTCTTTGGCTGATATCATGATAAATAAAATGGACATAGGTTGTACAAATTTATATTCGTAGTAGGGCTCTACGCTACAACGGTGGCAACGTAAAATATCAAGGAATTCTCAATGTAAATTATATGAACTGAAATAAATAAATCTACTATATAGTAACATAGTAGATTTATTTATCAGTATGTACGCATTGACAACAGCTTTCGCACATTACTTTTCAATAGGAAATTCTTGCTGATATCATCAGGGAGTACGAAATCTAAGTGGCGCCGGCAGAGAGGACGCTTTGCTGCGGCGCCACAATTAATGTTCATTATCTCGTTGTCTACTGTAAGTACACTAATTGTGTTTGCATACGTACATTGTGTACGTTCAAAGTATATTATATTCCGCTATGATAGAGTGCTATCGATTAAGGTTGCGTTTCTGGAGAGTAGCACACTTTTTTTTGACGACTAAAAATGAAAAAGGTTTTTTGCTGGTAACCACACAGGATCTTCTAAGTAATTTATCAATGAGTTGGAAACGTAATAATTAGCAATTCACTTTATATCAATAAAAAATATGGAGAGCAACTACTTGTTATTTTAATGATCGCTTCGTCGCATCGTTAGTTGACGTTGAATAAGTCAACATAATTAATTAAGAAGCAATCACACAGAATCTCTGGCAAAATTTAACGGAAAGCTCTGTTATTTTTCAGCTCTAATTTTGTTTAACAGTATCTACGTCACGTCCGGAATGATAATGAAATTAATTTGAATGCGCAATTTGCATTAAATTACAGTTGTTATCCTTGTAGCAACGTTTTAATCTTTAATCAATAGAGTACAGCAGTAAGTCAGAGGCGCTCCATTAAAAACAGGCCTCGAATTGAAGCATAATAAATATCATCATATCGGCCATACAATGTCCACTACTGAACAAAGGCCTCCCCCCATAGATTTCCACAACTGTAAAATCAAATTGGGGGGAGTTTGACAGTACTCACCGCGCTTGGCAGGCGGGTTGGTGAGCGCAGAATGGCTACAGTTCCACAGAAAGGACGCTGCTGCCCATCCCTCTGACTTATAGTCCCTTAGTCGCCTTTTACGACCTCCACGGATGGAGATGGAGTGGTGCTAAATTTTTAATCCGGACACCACACGGACGCATTATATACTAATAAAATACAATAAATGTATGTATCCTTTGGATTTAGGATTTTATTATAGTTCCTCCCATGGGTGTCGTAAAAGTCGACTAAGGGATTAGCCAGAGGATGGGCAGCAGCGTCCTTCGAGTACATTAACAACTCAACTGCGATCGCCAACCCGTCTGCCAAGCGTGGCGATTATGGCAAAACCCCCCAATGAGCCCACAACACATCCATATCGGTCGTTGTGGATCTTTGGGGGAGGCCTCTGTCCAGCAGTGGACTTCATCCGGCCGAAATGATGAAACGTCGAGGTCAGGCAAAACGATGTTTTGATTTATCTGTGCCCGAAAAGTCCCGAAAAGCCCCGAAATGATAGTCTAATATATATTCTATTGAATCAAATTATCGCTGTCAAAAGGTGGGTTGTGATAGGCTAGATCATTGTTTTTTTTATATCACTAAGATGGCAAACTACCCTACAGTAACCTAAGACCAAGTAACAACAGACAGATAGTATTAAGCATAAACAAAAATCAATTACTACCTCTTACGAGCACATGCGCAACGTCATATGAAAGAAAGAGATGTGTATAGAGCTTTGGTTACAGCAAAATAATCTAATGGCACCGTTTCGTACTAAAGTAACAATCCACTTTCTGTTAAAACTGTTAGCGTCGTGTGTTATCCAGATGGATTCAGGTAAATATATCTTTTGGCGCGCAACGCTTCAAGATGTGCCCAAGCATTTAATAATGAAAATTTGTTCAACTTAATAGGCTCCATCTATGTACGTAGGTAGTACTATACCTTTGGCCATAACCTATGAACGCTTGCAACACCAAACACCTCACTCGCGAGTTGCTATGCCTTTGATTGCTTTATTGGTCGATTAAAGTGATTGTATTGTGGCTTGTTATGTTAGTGTCGTTCATAATGGTATGTGTAACATCCATGTACATTTAAGGATGTGTGTATAGCTATTACAGATTACAAGCTCAACGCGAGTGACGCCGGGTGAAAACGCTAGTCTTTTATGAGGGTTAACCTACCACGTACACGTGGGTAACGGAAAAACTTTGGAATTTTCCTCACATACTGGCGGTTCGAGGCAAATGTCGTCGAGTTTATCGACAACAATATTTTCAATTATTTACGCCAACATTATTTATCGTATCGAAATAAAACAGACCATACGGAAAGGTATGGACACGGAATGAGAAAATTGGTTTATTATTTATTTTAAGTCATATTCAAAAGCTCGCCTGGCTGGTTTTGATTGGTCATATTGGCTGCTGCAAAACGTGCATTATGAATTTAAAAAACAAATATCTTATGGAAATGCGATTAATCGTATATCGGCCCAGAAATCTCACTCGATGAAAATATAGGTTGTTCAGTCTCTGTAGTATGATTATATCAAGGACCTAAAACCCCCTTCGGTATATAAATACCTACTTCAAAAACCCTTTTTTTATTGGTGTCCAGTGGAAATTCTACATGAAACTTCCTTCGCCCCGGGGAAGGGCGAAGGGGTATGCCGGACTCGTACCGGCTAAAACCACTGGAGCGGTCATCTTCGGCACCGAAGGGGGGCTCCAGTTCCTCGTATGATCACACTAGATCCCATTGGTGCCACGCCTTTAGGCACATCTCGTAGGGGATGACTGTAAAGCGGTCACCCCCGCTAGCGGAGGGCAGGCGGCTGTAAAAAGGCCACCCCCCAGGCACTT
This sequence comes from Diloba caeruleocephala, assembly GCA_947459985.1. Taxonomy (NCBI): domain Eukaryota; kingdom Metazoa; phylum Arthropoda; class Insecta; order Lepidoptera; family Noctuidae; genus Diloba; species Diloba caeruleocephala. Next base: position 13,380,809 of record OX381620.1, on the reverse strand, counting down.
CTCGGGAAGGATTGTAAAGGATCCCCCACGTGACCACGTACGCGCCACCGTCTTCCAGGGGGACTTAAAAAAAATGGTGTGCCCAACCTTGGTTCTTGCAGACCAACGAGAAGTTATATTTTATACTTGGCCCCGCCCGACTTTATAAATAAAGTATTGTTTCCCTTTTCAGTGGTCTTAATATTTTATACCATGTAAGGTTTTTGAAGTCGGTATTTCTTTTGTTAAAAAGTTTTATTCTCTTATTCCCGGTAAATTCACTAGCTTTCCTTCAAACCGGAACAAGTAATGTGTAAACTTTAAACTTTAGCTAACAAGTGCCAGGTATTCGCCGCCAAGCAGTAGGTACTAGGCACAGTGTCACAGTGAATGGTTGGATATCCTTTAGATGGATATTTCGATAATCGGTAAGTATACACTAACTACTAGATATAGCTGATATTTTCTACCTACTAGGTACTATTGGTAGGTATTAATATAACAGTTATCTGAGAGCTGAATGTTGATTTGAAACGAGTAGCATGAAGAGTCGTTTATAGCAGCTAATTGCGCTCACTGATTGGTGAACGATCAGTCGGCAACTGTCGGCGCGGTCAGTTTTTGGATAGGTGACCGCACAATGGTATGTGAATTGAGTGTCGCCTTGCTTCGGAAGGCACGTACAATTGTCGGTCCTGATTGTTTTCATTAGATGGCAGTTCTTAAGCTGTCCAACAACTGACACTAGGCCACTAGGACACAGGACACAAACGAAAAAAAGCTCAACATATTGATTACTTTACTGCACAATGTGAATCCAAAGTAAAAACGGCTGATATGCACCCATTTCAAAAAGACTGAACACACAGGGTATTCGATCTCCACGTCACTATTATTATGACTGGATCCAACAATAAATGGTTACGAAGACTAACTATGACTTTAAACGCTAAATAATTTTAAAACATGTTCCTAGCGGGTAATTATAGCATTTGGCCCGGATTACTTGACAATTGAGATACTGATAACAGCAGAGCGGCAGCTAATGAAGCAGTCAAGATAAAATCTTAAACGTAGCGCTCTATGGCCTATTAAAGACCACATACAGCTAAAGTATGTACCTTTACTAACAGTTCATTCTACTCGGATTAAACTAAATACAACACATCCGAAAGTCAGTGCGCTATTTTACAATTAAAATAATTTAATATATTTAATTGTCATATACTTAATGCCTATGCCGCTTATTTATATAACGAACGTTCATTTAAATAAATACTGCTCGCTTCAGATGCAAATGCGGGGATTGTTGTCGGATGTACCGGATTTATTCGTAATGTGTATATTGTGACAAACGTCAAAAAGTGAAAGTGCGTATCGTAAAATAGAATAGAATACACAAAATGCGACTTAGCTATATGACAACGACAATGGTTCTTAAATATTTTATTAAAATTGCTTTATTTATCTAGAAATCTTAGAGTCGCTTTATTCTGCTTTTATTAGCTTTTATCCTTAGGGCTGTATAGACAGTATAATATCGCCACATCTACACATGCTGGGAATAGGTCTCAATTAGGACTCTTCAGACTCTCTCGTTTATTATTTATATTGGCCATTTTTGTAAAGAGATTTTTGTCCAAATTATTAAGATAAAACTGTAATGTGTTAGTATGTACCTAGCACAGGCGCACCGCTCCAGCCCCTCGCTCACGCTGTACACGCTGGCTCGCCGCATCCGCCGCTTGGTGGCCGCGTGCTGTCACACGCAGCACTTCCGCATCCTCTTACATCCGCTTTATTCAAATTCTTACTTTTGCTTACTTTGTCTACACCATGTAAAACGTCACTCACTGTGCACGCTTCCACCCGATAACACACAATATTTTTTGTTATTCACATACTTCTTTACGCTTCAATTGTCGGTTTTACGAACACATTCACAAACATATTGTCCGTTCACTTTCCGGCATCCTCTTTGGATTAAGCAAGAGTTGTTTTAAATGCTAATCGAACGATACGGTTGCCTCCGACATATCTGTAAAAGAAAGAAAAGCACTTAGATTATTGTAATATTATCATTTGTTTGTTGTATGATACTTCGAATATAATAATGCTGGCAATGCTTTATTCTCCTTTAGAGATATGCGGTAACCTCGTGAATGGGTTGGAAAGATAAACATTAATATGTTAAGAATACGCTCGACTTAAACGCAGAGTTTCCAGGATCTTTGATCGCTGTTGAATTTTGTGAAATCCCATTTCATCCCCTACGTCCCAAAAGGAGCGTTGTTCAAAATTCCACACGGCTCGCGAAATACGGTGATGAATGAGTCAGTGGGTTTTTCCTTTTAGATTAAAATGAAAAACGTAAGGAGAACCTGTTTGCCGTCTAACACTTTATGAAGTAGAAAAAAGGGTGTTATCCACAGTAGCTTGCCGCGGAGGCGGATTTTTCGTTTTGTGTTACGATCTATATTATACGCTATATTAGGCGCGGCATTTATTTGATCACATGTGTGACTAAAATTTGAATGTAATGTGCATGGTTGCGGCTTTTGTACGTGCCTGGGCGGAGTGTCGGCTTCAGTTGTTACTCGAAGTATAATTTGCATTCAATGTGCTGCGAGGCGAATTGAGTGTGATCGTAACCGACGCGTACCACGAGTTGGGTTGGCGACACGGACGTTGGCATGTAATCAACTGTTACATACATACATATGTATAGAAAACAGTAACAGCCTTATTCTTCAACAATTTCGATTTTCATCGATTCTGAAACAGAGTTTACATATTTCCTCAAGATACTTATATGTCAGATGATGATACGTCAGACATGTGTCGGATATAGGTACAGCTATAGTTTTCGCATTAGACATCTTTAATTGAAAATGAAAAAAAACTATAACTAAACGAATGATATGTCTATATTGAATCTCACAGTTGATTTATTATAAAGGTCTACTCGTGACCACGGTCATTGAAACCAGATTGAAACGTCGAGCTTAGTCAAAATATTATTTTGATATTAATACGAAGAGACCCGATATTGTCTTAAAATAATGTATGATAATGTAATAATGTATTCAATTGGCGAAAGTTTACGAATTATTATTATAATGGGTACATTAATATACAGGTTGTCCTGTAAATAGCACGATATACTGGAGGGGGTGAGAGCTTGGGTCAATACCTACCAAAAAAACACAATATATGTTCAGCAAAATCTTACGGATTTACAGTAGTACAAAATTTTCGATAAGAAAATTGTACTGTGAAAATTTAAATAAAAATTGTATTTCTTGAAAACATTTTAGTTTTTAATAGAATAAAGACTTATCAATGAGTAAAGTCACAAATTTTTTGAAGTAAAAAAAATAATGGAAAAGGATTTTTTCATTACGAGATGCTTAACAATCTGTGTCAAGGTAGAGATTTTTCGATATTTCGGAAAATTTTGTACTACTGTAAATCCGTAAGATTTTGCTGAACATATATTGTGTTTGTTTGGTAGGTATTGACCCAAGCTCTTACCCCCTGCAGTATGTCGTGCTATTTACTGGACACCCTGTATAACTCTACCTAGGAAGGTAGAGTTAAGGCCCGTACCCAGCAGTGGGAGAGTAATGAGCTGAAAAGGTAGGTAGGTAGATACCTACCTACCTTATCAGCTGATTACTCTCCCACTGCTGGGCACGGGCCTTTTCTCATGATAAGAAAGGTTAGGCCTTAGTCCACCACGCTGGCCTGGTGCGTGTTGGCGGACTACACACCATTGAGAACATTTTGGAGCCCTTTCAGGTGTGCAGGTTTAGGCACCTTAACGGTGAAGGAATATAGTGAGGTTATGGTGAGGACCATTTTGGGAACCCTTGTTTTAAATGAAATAGGAGCAGGTAATGTAAGGAAAATAGCTACAAAGATACGTAACAGATGCCTCGGAACTAAGTACTAATGTTGAAGCAATTTCATTCGTTCCGTATTCTATGAATACTCATTGCACGGAAGCATTCTTTAAGAGCTTATTTAAATATTCCACAGCTGCGGAATTTGTTCCGAAAGGAATATATAATCAGTGTCGTTTGCATTTTCTTATTGTTTAACGGTACATAACAAGTTAATTCACTGTTTAAATATTTTGTGAGCACGGACATTAATGAGTGAATACGTTGTTGAGTATGAATTACTCACACACATATTACAACTGTTTTATTCTATTTATTGTATTATAAGAACGCACCAATCAATTTGGAGCTCATTTATGTATTAGCTAGCTACCCGGCCCGACCAAAGACTACAATATTAGCCCCGACTTCGCACGTGTAAGTACACGCATGCACTTTTTTATTTGTTCGTAAGTTACATTCTGGTGCCATTAAGAATAGGATCACCCTATCTCATCCCTTGGGTGTCGTAAAAGGCGACTATGGGATTAACTGGAGGATAGGCAGCAGCGTCCTTCGAGTACATTAACAACTTAACTGCGATCGCGAATCCGCATTATTTTGTCTGAGGAAATCCTCATAGACTTTCTCCGCCTTGGGAGGAGCGGAGAGGCAAGCCGGACTCTTACCGGTTAAAACCCCATGGTGTCCTTTCACTTACCTATGGCTAGGGGTGAGGTGTTCGCCGTATCAGCATTAGTCTGCACCATCGCGAATCCGCCTGCGATTATGGCTTAACCCCAAATGAGCACACACGACAAACCCAGACCGGTCCTCGTGACGATCTTTGGGGTAGGCATATGTCCAGCAGTGAGCGTTTTTCAGTTGAAATGATGATGCTGATGTAATTTGTAATTCCTCACGATATTTTCCCGAACTAAAATATAACCTAAAACCTTGCCGAGGAACCATGCTATCGAACAGTATAATACCGATTCGTATTTATTCGGGTATTTTGGAGGAGAGTATCACGAGAACCTATTCTCAATAATTTTAAGCCGTAGCGATCTACCCTAAAGACTTAATAAGTAATTCAATATTGAATTTAACTTCTACGTGTACTTATTTCTAAGACTGTATCCAAAATACTTTTTAAGAGACTGTTAAGGGGAAATCACTTTGATCACGTGTTCTTTCTGCAGCACTAAGTAATTATGTAACATTAAATCTTAGTTTATACGAAATCTGAAAAATGTTTCTTCAGAATCAGCAATAGAATCTATTGCAATAGTTTTGAACCATAATATTTTCTGAAGTTTACGCGAATAGCATCCATTGTATTGAAATAGCTTATGGAAATATATCGCGTTGTATTCATTCATTCTGTATACTTACGTACAGCATCTATACGTGCAACGTGCAGCCCTTTTTTTTCACCCCGGGGAAGGGTGAAGGGGTATTCCGCACTCCTACCGGCTAAAACCACTGGAGAGGTCATCTTCGGCACCGAAGGGAGGCTCCAGGTCCTCGTAAGATCACACTAGAGCCGCCCATTGGTGCCACGCCTTTAGGCACATCACGGAGGGGATAACTGTGAAGCGGTCACCCCCTCTAGCGGAGGGAAGGCGACTGTAAAAACGTCGCCCCCTCAGGCACTTCTCGGGGAGGATTGTAAAGGATCCCCCCAAGCCTCGCTTTGCGCTGTGCTGCGCACACGGTGGCACGTGACCACGTGCGCGCCACCGTCTTCCCGGGGGAACGTGCAGCCCCAGCATATACAATTATTATATTTAAACCATGTTTTATTTCGTCCCGAAATTAAGTTCCAATTCCAATTTTAATTTATTGAAAGATATTGGAAGAAATGAGATATGCCATGTACATCAACATATATGCGAGCCTAGAAATCCATTTTCCCACTACAATTCTTCATAAAAGCACACTAATGCACACAGTTACAAGTTCTTATCCAATGAACTGAATAAATACAACATTATAATTGGCTTCTCATACTAAAACACACCCACAACTTTGGAGGTAGCCAATCATACCGAGCGTACAGACCGCAAACGACAGCCGTACCACCCAACGCGTAAGTTTATTGGGAGTACCATTCGCTGTGATATTCACTGCGTTTGTTATTCACCGATTGCTAGTTAAAAGTGCTAGATAAGAAGCATTGTACAAAAATAATAATTTCGTTCTGCTCCATCAATCCAAATGTAACATAATAAAGAAAACAATACTTTTCCATTTATTCTTTTTATAGACAAATACAAGAAAATTCCTTCATTTGCATATTGTATATGATTCCTTCCTTGATAAAGTTAATATTTTCGCTTCGGTTTTTGCATGTTATCCCCGAACAACACGACAATTTAACAAAGTTTCACTTACGCGATCGAATCTCAACTGATTTTATAAAACGGCCATTTTTTCAGGATGGCCCAAATTGGGCATGTCGCGGTGGCGCGGTTACGCCCCCGTACCACTTCTCCATATTTCCTATTTCTGTGGCTCCATCGATGAGTCGATGATTTTGCGAATGTCAAGGTTGGATAAAACAACATGTTATGAATAACAATAATATTATTAGCCTCTGAATAACTACCGACCCATATTTATAATATACTCTGTGCTACCTACAAAGAGTATAATAATGGTACTAGTAAGCTACCGACCCTGGTTGAGTAACCTAAATGGTAAATGTCAAAAGTGAGACTTGGACAAAACTTTTTTTTAATCTTAAATAGACTAAGACATATTCCATTAAATGTGTTTCATTAAAGTAAAACAAAAACAAGTAGATTAAAGCTTAATATTGTTCTTTCCAATAAACTTAACTAATATATTAATTGAAGATGGTTCGTCAAGGGTGAGAACGAATGCGAAAATAAGTTAAAAATGTTTCAAATCGACACATTAATACGCAAGTCAGCTGTTCGACATCGCACCAGTAGATTAGGTATGTTACCCGCTCTCGCGCTGCCCCCATATATCGGGCCAACCTGTGCGGCATAATTATGCGCGGACAACAGGGCAACATGACATGCCTATAATTTAATGAGATTTCTTTACATTTCTTTGAATTTTTACTAATATACACCCTCTCCCATAAATATTCTTTTGGGGTGTCTATCTGTTTACAGCACCAACTCCAAAGGTTTTTATCCTCTCTTCTCAGTAACTCCGTGTTATCGGGAAGATATAGCCTCGAAATTCAGGTGATGACGAAGCTTCCGTTCATGAACTTGTGTGGCATCATATCATATCGGCCATTTGTACGTCCACTGCTGAACAAAGGCCTCCCCCATAGATTTTCACAACTGTGTCATCATTTTGGGGGGTATTTGCCAATACTCGTCACGCTTGGCAGGCGGGTTGGTGAGCGCAGTATGGCTACCGTTTCACAGAAGGGACGCTGCTGCCCATCCCTCTGGTTTAGATTCCCTTTGTCGCCTTTTACGACATCCACAGGACGAGATGGAGTGGTGCTATATTCTTACCCGGACACCACAAGGATTACGGAACTTGTGTGTATTTCTTGATATTTGAAGAATGACTTACTGAAACACTTAGGACGCGTTTATACGACTACGCTTATAAACCGCGTACACGCCGCAACCGCGTAGACTACATCTTCAAATCGTGAACGCACAGCAACCGAACAGGGCCCACTTAGCGGTGGGTTGCCACACAGCTGCGAACTGAACTACATCTATTTTCACTACTAAACTCGGACGTGTTTGTCACATCTCCGCAATTCCAAAAAAGGTTCTTATTGTGTATTAATTTCACAAAAAATGTTAAGAAATACCCGAAGCAGCGACGTGGAGGTGGTGAGGGCGCTGCGCTTAGGCTGCACGGTGGCTGAGCATAGGCTACGCTGTAATCACTTAATTAGCATAGAATCCAAGATTGCAATAACCTCTAAGACCACATGCGGACGCACGCCAAATAAGAAGCGATACAGAGCCGACAGAAAACGCTTATGTCTGTACGCGCCCTTATTCTGTGTCAAGTTAATTACCTACCTATATTTATGTTGATAGCGTACAATTAAAGAGCACACAGATATAGACATTACCTACGTATTCGTATACAATGTTCTAACAATTAATCTATACAGAACGCCTTCAGGTCTCGTTCCAAGACATCTGGACGTAGGGTTAATTTATTGAAGCCATTATTCACGGCTGGGACGCGGCGCCGAGTTGACGTCACGCATGCCAATGTACGCTAAGCTTTTTCCATAGCCCTCTTAAATAATTGGCCTCCATGCCTCATTCAAATGCTTGGCTCGTTAACCTTAATAGTTTATATGATTTGTGGACGCTATTCGGCCTACAACTAAGACGTATTCCTAAATGGAATGAGCACCGATTAACAAGAGGTATTTGAGATGTCAACCGTCTTGATGAAGTATTACTTTTTATGATAAAACTGGGACGCTTCTGCCGCTGTACGTCCACAGTTTTTACCTGACGATTTCTCCCTGAGCGCTCATCTTAAGAAAAGTTATTCTCCATCATGAAAAGAGTTCCTAAATAAAAAGTTAGAGGAGCAGGTACAGCGTTAGGTTTGCGGAATTTCTTAAAAACCTTGTTAGTAATTGTCGTGTATTAACTAACCCATGTTTATTTATATTTTTTCTCTCGTATTCTACATAAAGCGTATAGTCTAGTCACGTTATATTTGTTAGATAGCTCAAATATATACCGACGTTTTGTTCGAAGAATACATCTGATTTAACATATTTTACATCTTATTCTAAGTTTAGAATCAATGCTTGAAGACGATAAATAACTATATTTGTATCAGCGCTTCAAATAATTGTTGAGTACTTTGAGCGGTATGAACATTTATTGTAGGTATGTATATACTTATACCATCAATAAAATACGTTACAACCGTCATGTATGTATATAATGTGCGGGTAACTGAAACACAGCACTGTCCATGGTGCATTGTCGTAATATCGCTCCTTCATGCTGAGCTACAAGTCACTACCCTTTTTTTCACAGACAAGACACATACACTCACTTATTATTCTATAATAATAATTATTTTAACTTTTATTGTTTGATTTATATTGCTTTTGTTATTTATCTTTTGCCCTAGCTTGGCAGTGTAATACCGTTATTATTTTCGTTGTCGCGCTACGCCGCGCTTTGATGTCTAGGTAGGACAAAGATTTACGCCCAATTTTCTTTTATTGTTGTATAATTCTATTGAATTTCCATGCCATATTTTAAAATTTTATTTTGTGCGTCCTTGTTTGTGTAAACATAAAATATATATTTAAGTACCTACTTCTTTATTTTAATTTCCTACATAAAATCCGTGTGGTGCCGGCTCAGAATGCCACCACCCCATCTCCTCCCATGGGTGTCGTAAAAGTCGACTAAGGGATTAGTCGGAGGATGGGCAGCAGCGTCCTTCGAGTACATTAACAACTCAACTGCGATCGCCAACCCGCCTGCCAAGCGTGGCGATTGTGGCAGGACCCCCCAATGAGCTCTGAATGAGGAGGGGGAGGCCTGTGTCCAACAGTGGACTTCATTAGGCCGAAATGATGATGAATGATGACATAAAATCACGTTTAGCCAAAACGCTTACTTTAGGTTAGTAAATTAATATAAATAGTATTTTAAATATTTATAAATTGTCAGCCCCCATGGCACATAAGGGCTGGTGATAAGCCGTCAACATCATTTTCTTCGTCATGTTAGGGCGCAATACCATGGGTATCTTTATAAACAGCTACAATAAACTATAATATGGAAATATATTACGCCTAATGTTATGAAACTTAATGCATTTATAACATAACGAGCAATGTGTCCCGCTCATTGCCACGTTTGTTACTCGCTTATCATGTAGCTTTCTATAGGTAAAATATTTTTTTAATACGGTTAAGTAGTTTTTCAGTTTATCGATTACAAACAAACAAATCTTTCCTCTTTATAATATGAGTATAGATAATTATTTGTTTATAACAATTAATATATAATTTGTAACATTATTTGTAAAAAGTACAGAACTGTATTGTTTTTTATTTATTATTATATTATATATGTCCCACACTAGAATTTCCTGTATCGTGATTCAATTTACAGTCATATATTTCATATTCATGAACAATCGAACCCGTAACGACTAGCTGTTTTTCCGTTATGTCGAATAGGCTTGCAGTTTACCGCAAATATTTTATATGATAGAAATATTTGATCCATGCGGGGATTAAACCCGTGACACGCAGGGCAGAAAAAAATCGCACTAACCGAGCCGTTTATTGAATTGTTATTTATCGTACAAGATCCTTGATATTGATGATCTTCCCCCCTTATTCACATTTTACATCACAAAAACAACGATTTCCTATTTGTTACAAATGTTTCTAGAACAAATAGGGAACCGTTCTAACCCACACGGAGAAGTCAGTAAAAAAAACAAAAATACCAGTTTCATTACTACAAGGCACAGACGAAAATGTCCTTATGATATTAATCCTAGGAACTCTGTCGTACCGTGTATCTTTAATGTGACATAGTAAAAGTCGTTTCGTGAACATAAAACTCGGTAATAATGTTACACTGTGCATTTGCGCAGCTTCGTAATGAACCTATGAAAACGATTAGATATCTAATATTGCGCGTTATGACCTACATTTATGATTATTAAACCCAACAAACTTGTAAGCGATATTCGGGACGTCCAGTAACTATCAAATTAGTGCTGACCGATAACTTCATTAATAGCCGTTATGTATCGTGGTGCCGGCTTGGAATAGTACCAAACTATATCATCCCGTGGGTGTCGTAAAAGGTGACTATGATGAGATTAGCCGGAGTATGGGCAGCAGGGTCCTTCGAGTACATTAACAACTCAGCGGCGATCGCTAATCGCCTGCCAAGCGTGAGGATTGCGGCAATACCTCCCAATGACCACAACACACCCAGACCGGTCTTGGGGGAGGCCTGTGTCCAGCTTTACACCTTATTCAGCTGAAATGATGAATATGAACTTTAGAAACGGCCATAAAAATCTACAATACGTACCTATTTACACATTTCTTATTATAGATAAGGTGATGTTTGTCAGTATTCTCTGTATTTTTTTTATACGTTTGATATATGTATTATCTTACGTTCACATTACTGCATACACAAACATTATATCATATGCAAATATTTATATCAGTTATCAAAATTACATCAATACAAAAAATAAGTTAATAAAACTATGAAGAACTAAAACCCGACCACGAGAAAAGCTCAAAACAAGATTTCTCTTATTTGAAGGCCCAAACGCATGCACAAAGCAAAACAGTAACGATTCTCGGCCTTGGACTAAAATAAATCTTGTTTTGTGTTTTTCCCGTACTCGGGTTTTAGTTCTTTAATTTGTTTACTAAATACACACACACACACAATACACGATATTTAATGCTTATTTTTTAGTTACTGTTTATATCCGCTATGGACCGCCATGTTGGATTTTATGTGACGTCCTGTAGCCTATACTACGAGTATAGCACGACGCTTTCAACGATATATCATTTGTCAAAATACGACGAGAAGTTTAAGCGATCTGAGGGAACAAGTTAACATACTAATATACATAACTGCTAAAATCATAATCTTACTTTTGGTTTTGCCGTAGTTTGGTAAAAAATGAGTACAGCACCCAACTGTTGACATCCGTGGAACTCAGAACACCATAGTAGTACTTAATGTCTAGTTCTTGTACCTAACATTAAGCTCACCTGGACAACTATTTGGTCCAGCTTCGAGACTCATATCCAGGGATACTATTCTACTATCTTCAATGAATTTTCTTTGTTATTTATTATGACACCCAACCTCACTGTCAACGTATCACTGTTTCACAAATGAGATGGAAATACAATATAAAAATATGGTTTTAGGGATATGGTAAATTTGTCACTTACAGGAGTGTATAGTAGTTATAGAGAAAAGACATAATTATACAGTATAATCTAAGCCACACAATAATCACTTATGTATCATATAGGTAATACATTGTATATGTTGCGTCTTATTGTGTTATGTCCAAATATTTTTTCACTCATTCGCTCAAATTCATAAAAAAAGTAAATGTCTACTGCTGAACATTGACCCCATAATAACCGCTTCAATGATCGGTCATAATCACCACGTTCAGCAGACGGATCTTTGATCGCGGTATAAGGTTGTATGATAATACATAATTTATTTCCTCTGCCCCGGGGATAGGCGGAGGGGTCATGCCGGTCTCCTACCGGCTAAAACCACCGGAGGGGTCTTCTTCGGCACTAAAGTGGAGCTCGCAAATAATCACACTAGACTATGGTGCCACGTGTCCACGGTGCCTGGAAAATGACGATGTTATCCTAAGATAAGATAACGCGGGGAGGCATTATGACGTCATTTATACTCAGTTTAACTCTGTTGTTGGATGACGACAAAGCCAAAATGTGGGTGGAGTTTTATTTCATATGTGAGTGTTTTGTATGTATTTTAGAAACTGGATATAAAGAGTTTGAGAAACATACTGCTAAATGAATGGTCACATTGTGGAAATTGAATTGACTTATCACAATAATCCATGGTTTTCAGATTAGGGCGGGATACGACGTGTCATCGTTAGTGCTGATTAAATCTAATAATAATATCTATAAAAGTTCATATTGACGGCACGGTTGGTGCAGTGGCTGATACAGTCGGCTGCTGCGCTCTGGGTCGCGGGTTCGATTCCCGCACGGAACAAATATTTGTATGATCTACAGGTAGTTATTCCGGGTCTGGGTGAATTGTGTGTGAAATGTATGTCTGTAAACGCACCTACACTATTTAAAAAAAAAAAAAAATTGCTTTCCTGTGTTTATATAAGGTTTATGCATAAATTATAGTACAACTGTGAGAAAAAAACGTCATTACATGCGTAGAATCTATCAAAATACTGTAAATAAAATTACAGTATTTTGTTTTATTACGCGGTCTAATAGCGGCCGGCGCTAGGACGACATCGAACGAGCATGCGCATAGCTGCTACCTGACGTAACTAAAGGTTTATATTCATCTCTTTCTAAGAATCGGTATGCCGAATGGTGGCTTTCATTTTCTCTCCGTATCTTCGCGCATGTTTGATAGCTGTACTGGTAGTAGGTATAGTAAAATTTACGTTATTTTGTAGTGTCATAATGTTCGTGTATGGCGCATCTATTTGTAAAATATCATTGACCTCAACCCGTTAGTTACATTTCGACAATAATGTGAACGGCGCCCTCGTCGGTAACTTATCATAGTATTATTTATTCACTGCTGCTCATAGCCAGTTCACAGACTCATCGGCAAACGATCGGTGGGGTTAAGCACTTGGCGCGGTCATTGTATGGATAGGTGACCGCATAGTGGTATTTGAGCTAAGCGTCTCCATGCTTCGAAGAGCACGTTAATCATCGATCCCGGTTGTCATTAGACGGCAGTTGTTAAGCCAAGTTGGAGGCCTTCAGGCGGCTTTAATAACTCTGACACAAGGTTGGCCACTAACCATATGATAGAAAAATAGATTTAGATTACTCTGTTTTCTAAATTACAGTGTTAACAACAACTAAAAACTAAATTAAGGTCATAAACCGAGTTTATATGTTTCACCATCAAACGTTTATGGAACGTATATGGTTACGACCTCATAGGAGTGACCTCAGTTGGTAAATTATTCACTCGAATAATACTGAATATCCCTGAATTTTAAGTGACTATATATTTTTGATAGTACGTTTACGAGCTAGTTACAGTTCAAGAACAAAAATATTATGTAGATAGTATTTCCAAGTGATTCCTGCAGCAAAAAATAATAGTTTGGCCCCTCTATTTTTCAGGTAGGTTTCTAAATCAAGCTGCTTTTACAATATTTTATCATATCAGCCAAAGGATGTCCGCTGCTGACCAAAGGTCCCCCCTTAGATTTTCACAACGACCATGCCGTGTATCATTAGTGGGGAAATTTTCGAGTACTCACCATGCTTGCCCGGCCGGTTGGTGAGCGCGGAATGGCTACTGCTACGCTGCTGCCCATCCCTGTGGTTTAAATTCCCTTATTCATTCATTCATAAATGAAACCCCTATGTTCAGTATACGGGCAGATATGGGTATCTTAAAACTTTCTAAAAACAGTTTAAAAGTTTATGAGTGTATAAACAAACTAAACACAATTATGAGCACTCACGTAAGTCAAGTTAGTTCGTATACAAGTTTCAGCAATGAAAACTCAAGTTTACTTGAACGCTTTTACAGTTGGCTGCGTCTTCCGACGCGGTGTAACCGTGTTTCGTATATTAATCACGATTTTAATCCTCTTTACAGAATATACGTACATTCGAGCTATATAGCCTGGAATTACGTAGTTTCCGTTATATAGTTTATACGGCTTGTGAGTGGGGTGGATCCAGCATTTGCTGGGGAGGCCCTCTGGTCTCATGTCAAGATTGTAGGGAACATTGTTGCTACTAGGTCTGAGGTCAAGGCTTCCGGCAGCGGCGGTCCACAATCGACGCGATTCTTCGCGTCCGCTCGCTGTCGGAACAGGCAGTGTCCCAGCGGGGTGGGGTGGCGTTGGCTGTCAGTCTAGACATCGTCAACGCCTTCAACTCCATCCCGTGGGGCGCGATTAGGGGGGCACTAGTCCATCATCGATGCCCCCCCTACCTGCAGGGCATCATAGGGGCCTATCTGCGCGATAGGCACATTCGCTACGTGGGCAGGGACGGTAGCGTAAAGCGGAGGGAGATTACGTGCGGGGTTCCGCAGGGGTCGGTTCTCGGCCCTTTTTTATGACACCTCGCCTACGACGCGGTCCTGCATGTCGTTCTCCCCCCTGGCGTCAGCTTGGACGGTTACGCTGACGACACTCTTGAGTTGGCCAGCCGGGAGTCCTTCGAGGGAACCATCCGGCTTGCCAAGCAAGCGGTGGCAATTGTCGTGGCCAAAATCCACGCTCTGAGTCTGCAGACAGCGCCTCACAAAGCCGAGGCGCTATGGCTCTACAAACTGCCGCGGAGCATAGAACCACCCAGTTCGTAGATACGCGTTGGTGACACGCAAATCAGGTCGGGCCAGTACATGGAGTACCTGGGGCTCTTCCCACGCCTCATCCCCCGAGTCAAGTGGGTAGTGGGTGCATTGCTGCCCAATCTCGGGGGACCGAGCGAGGAAGTTCGCCGTCTCTACGGGGCGCCTGTATGGTCATCCCGGCTGTCAGGCGTCCAGCGCTGCAGAACCAAACTTCACAGTCTGCAGCGCAGAGTGGCTATACGGATCGCTCGGGGATACAGGACAGTGTCCTACGAGGCGGCAACTCTCCTGGCACGCTTTCCGCCTATCGACATCCAGGCGGAGATGGATGCGTGGGTCTGTGACCAGACACTCTCCCTCCGCCAAAGTGGGGAAGGCGTGCCTTCAGGGGCGTTTGACAGAATGAGGCGGCTGGCTCAACGGCGCGCACTCGAGATATGGCGACAACGCCTACGGTTGGTTCGTGACCAAGTGCGTCGTCGAGGCCATCCTGCCACTCTTCGGAGCCTGGCTCAGAAGGAGCGAGCGTGACGCTACCGTCTGACGCAGGTATTCACCGGCCACGGTTGTTTCGGTGCGTTCCTGCACAGAATAGGACGCGAGGTTACGGCACAGTGCCACCATTGTGGAGAGGCCCGGATTCCGCAGAGCACACGCTCGAAGAGTGCCCTGCGTGGGCGGCCGAGCGGCGGATCCTGGTCGATCGGATCGGGCAAGATTTCTCTCTGCCGGCAGTAGTGTCGGCTATGTTGGCAGAGCATTAAAATTGGAGTGCAGTGATCTCCTTCTGCGAGAGCGTCATGCTCCAGAAGGAGACTGCAGAGCGGGATCGGGAGAGGGCTGATCCCGCACCGAGAAGGACGAGACGGCGCCGGGGCTAAAACCGTCCCGGCTCCCAAGTCCATTACGCCTGAGCCCCCTGCCGTCACTTCATGGTGGGGGGCCTCGGGGGTCGCGGGCACGCAGATTGGGGAGTCTGCGTGCTCACACTGAGTGACCCCCGGGAAGACGGTGGCACGCACGTGGCCACGTGCCGCCGTGTTCGCAGCACAGCGCAAAGCGAGGCTAGAGGGGATCCTTTACAATCCTCCCCGAGAAGTGCCTGGGGGGGCGACCTTTTTACAGTCACCTTCCCTCCACTAGAGGGGGTGACCGCTTTACAGTCATCCCCTCCGTGAAGTGCCTAAAGGCGTGGCACTAATGGGTGGCTCTAGTGTGATCTTACGAGGACCTGGAGCCCCCCTTCGGTGCCGAAGATGATCGCTTCAGTGGTTTTAGCCGGTAGGAGACCGGCATACCCCATCGCCCTTCCCCGGGGTGAAGGAAGTTCCATGTAGAATTTCCACTGGACATCAATAAAAAAAACAAAAGGTCAGACCTTTTGTTTTTTTTCAAATGGTCAATGGTCAAATGCATCTCACAGTTATGGGGGCATTTTCAATCCTCCCCGAGAAGTACCTGGGTGGCGGCCTTTTTACAGCCACCTGCCCTCCGTTAGGGGGGTGACCGCTTTACTGTCATCACCTCCGAGATCTGCCTAAAGGCGTACGAGGACCTGGAGCTCCACTTCGGTGCTGAAGATGCCCGCTCCAGTGGTTATAGCCAGTAGGACTCCGGCATACCCCTTCGCCCTTCCCCGGAGCGAAGGAAGTTCATATAGAAATTATAAATGTACATAATAATAATTATTATCATGACGAATAACTACCGGAAATATATTGTGAAGGACGGCACGGTTGACATCTGTCCGGGCAAATCTATCCGTCACATTATTTCTGGTTGTTCTCGTCTTGCTAATGGCGAGTACTTGCACAGGCATAACCAAGTGGCCAGGATTATCCATCAGCCACTTGCACTGCAATACAACCTTGTGAGTTCAGAAGTGCCATACTACAGGTATGTGCCCGACTCAGTTCTTGAGAATGACCATGTCACATTGTACTGGGATCGATCTATCATCACTGACAGGACTATTGTAGCCTGATATAGTGGTGATCGATCGATTAGCGCCGCACAATGATTGCGGATATATCTATCCCGCATGACGAGAATCACGTGAATGCCGAGAAAAATAAAGAACTTAAGTATCTTGACTTGGCGCTCGAGGTTGTCGACATTAGGAAATAGACTCTGCAATCATTGTGCCGATAGTTGTTACGGCCAATGGACTAATGGCCAAGAGCCTCGACCAACACCTGAAGAGGCTTTTGTTAGGTACTCCTAGACACGGCTCGTATTGTCAGGAGGTTTCTCTCTCTGGAGTCCTGACCACCGGTAGCTTGGACCTAGTTCCCGATGCCGGTGGGCAACTATTATTTATATTTTTAAACATATGTTGTTTTTTTATATGTATTTCAAAAAGGTAATTTATATGGATTAATTTAAAATAAAGGATATAATAATAAGAACGCAGGGCAGTTTGTGGCGAGCTGAACGTGAGTGGCGACACTTCGTACCCGAATGTCCCGAGAGTCGGTCAGGGCCTCGTCTCCGGCTTGCCTTTATTGGTTGGTTGGAGTGGAACCCTATGAGCGCCCGCAGGATTTTCAACTCTGGATTGCCTTTGTTGGCAGTTCAGACGGGGGCCGCAGAGCTATATGCTCGGGGGTGGAAGTGTCTCATGGCGTAATAACGAGGAAACCCGCTCCGAGTCTTCGAGACGCGCGATGGTGAAACCGCTGCCGCACCTCTTGACACCCCTAGCCACTCACACCGGTGTTGCACCTTGTCGCCTGTAGTGGTGGCCATTTAGGGGGCCATCTTGTGAGTGGCGAGTCGAGTGTTTTAAGTTAAAGGTTGAAAGGCAGACGCCGTTGTTCCCGTATTTATTAGTCTTTTATTCCATATAACACCCATTGCAATATACCTTATCGTTATAGTTTCCATCTCATAGAATAGTTTGACACCACCGGGGACAATCCATGACTTCATTTTATAGTGCAGCTATGAAGAGTCCCCGGTTGGTGTCCCATTACATTTTAGATTAAAATTCTCTAAAGGGCCTCTGCGTGTTGGCCCATGTCCCCGCGTGAGCCTATCAAAAGACCGGGTTCCTCCTTACAGGGGATATGAACCCGTGAAAAGGGAAACATATAATAATATCATACTGTAACTGTCCTATTGCATTGCCTATTCAGATACACAGAAGGAACGAGTACTGATCACTAGGATCGTTCACTGTGTCTTGGCATTTTCAGACCATTCGGTCCATGTTTCCTCACCTTAAACTAAGAATAATTAAGAAAGCACAATTATCTCATTAGCAATGCACCATGTGGTGCGATGTGGTGCGGTGTGATGATGCTAATGATATAGGTACTAGCTGTGTAGCTAGCTACCCGACCCGACTAAGCACGTGTAAGTACACGCATGAAGCCCTTTTTTATTTTTCCGTAAGAGTTTCTATCTGGTGTCGGTTAAGAATAGCACCATCCCATCTCATCCCGTGGGTGTCGTAAAAGGCGACTATGGGATTAGCCGGAGGATGGGCAGCAGCGTCCTTCGAGTGCGATAACAACTCAACTGCAATCGCCAATCCTCCTGCTAGGCGTATCTATTATGGCAAAACCCTTCAATGAGCACATAACACACCCAGACCGGTCGTTGTGGCGATTTTTGGGGGAGGCCGTAGTCCAGCAGTGGACTTTATTCGGCTGAAATGATGATGATATCTCATTGGTACATGCAATTATTATTACAGTATACAGATTATTAAATAATGAATTGTGTTTAAACTATGTCTCGCTAATAATTGGAATTTTGTAAACCCCCTGCCTCTTTTACCCCGTTTTTGTAGACGATATTCACATTGCGACTCCCATTACTTTGTATGTATTTTATAGACAGCGTTTTGGATGTTAACTGTCTACAAAAATATGAGCCGGATGCGGCTACGTTCTGACTGTCGTGTTTTGCGTTCCTCTTATTTTTACTACCAGTGTATTTTTATACTTTATACCAGGTATACGTAGGCAGCTCTTAAAATAACAAGTCGAAGATTGCTCCTATAAAAGTTACAATGGGTGTTATTTGAATGACGGGCGGAGCTGACCACGCCTCCGGAAGAACAATGTGTCTGAGGTGACTCCTACGCACGCTGTGTACCCAGAATCTGTTCACCTAACCTTTTCTATTTGTATTGTTGAGATCATTATTTTTATATCAGTTTTTGCAATATTGAGAGCGTGCCATGTGGTACCGGCTCAGAATATCACCACCCCATCTCCTCCCGTGGGTGTCGTAAAAGTCGACTAAGGGATTATCCGGAGGATGGGCAGCAGCGTCCTTCGAGTAAATTAACAACTCAACTGCGATCGCTAACCCATCTGCCAAGCGTGGCGATTATGGCAAAACCCCCCAATGAGCCCACAACACACCCATATCGGTCGTTGTGGTGATCTTTGGAGGAGGCCAGTGTCCAGCAGTTCGGCCGAAATGATGAATATTGAGAGCGGTTGAGAACAGATCTAAAATATATTTTGTGTCTTAGTTTTTACTTTTATTTCTAAATTTATAGTCAAAGTTTAATTATTACTTTACAAAATAATAAACGCATTACAACAAATTAGCATATTTTTAAATAAACGATGTTTTTCACTAGCATTTATTCTGTACCGTTTACAGATATAAATTTCACATGTACTGACCTGAACAACTATCTTCAGATATGCAGGGAACGAACTTATTAGACCCTTAGCCCTGTAAGCTAATCGCTTAGCGACTACGTCATCCATGCCGTCAAATCTTCAAAGTTCTAATGACCTCGATTTTACCTGTGTAGTAATGCAAAAGTGATAGCCTAGTGGTTGCAGGCTTGCCTTCCACATAAGAGGGTCTGTGTTCGCTCCCGGCCCGCACAACAGACTTTTCGGATTCATGTGCGAATCAGAATTTCATTATCACTTCCGTTAACGGTGAAGGGAAATATCGTGAAAAAACATGCACACCTGAGAGGGTTTCAAAAATATTCTCAATGGTGTTTGTAGTCCGCCAAACCACACTATGATGTACTAGGCCTAACTTTTCTCATTGTGAGAAAAGGCCCGTGGCCGTTTGGACAGTAATTAGCTGATTATATTACGTCATATGTTAATACTGAAAAAGTATAAATAATTACCATATTATTTTGCTCTACCATTTTAGTAGTTTTAACATTGTAGTCTTCAGACCAATTTTTTCAAATGTCAACAGTAACTTAGTATCGCAATTCTGAATTCGCATTCATTTCAGGTTTGAGGCAGAAAAACTCGCCAGTGATAAACACGATGGACGTATTTTCTAAAACGATGGAGCCTCCGATAACTTTAGACCGGTGGAGCCGGCTCAAGACAGAAATACAGTAAGAATGTAAAGGATTTATGGTGCCATAGAAAAAGTGTGGAATAACGAGATTACATCGCATCACATGACAACCCCAGATAGTAACGGACCCCATAGTCGTATCTCTGTATAAATAGTGACCCGGCTTCTTAACGTGAGGTTAAACCTACGAAGGAGGTCGTTTACGTTTTTATATTTCTTCTTGTCGTAAATAGATGAAGTAGAATAAATCGTATTATTCTGGGGTATGTACTAATAGTCACTCTGCATTTCTAGATTATGTATTATTTTCGTCGACGTATTATTTGGGAGTAAGTAATGGCGTTTGCCGTGTAATGCCGGCTAAGAAAACCACCTCATCCTCATATCATCTCATCCCGTGGGTGTCAACTATGGGATTAGCTGGAGGATGGGCAGCAGCGTCCTTCGATTACTTACATTTATAACTAAACTGTGATCGCCAACCCGTCTGCCAAACGTGGTGATTAATGCGAACCCCCCAATGAGCACACAACATACACTCATACTGGTCGTTGAGGCTATCTTTGGGCGAGGTTTCTGTTCAGCAGTGGACGTTTTTCGGCTGAAATGATAAACGGCGTTTGTAAAATGGGTGAGCAAGTACCTATACAATAACGGTGTTTGAAAATGTTAATAACTCGGAGGTTGTGAGTTCGTTCACCAATCATTGCACTATTGACATAGAATAAATAAATAGATCTGAAAACGCGTCTGTAAAATTACAGAGTGGTTCACTTATCACAATTGTCATCATATTTATTAACCGCTGCTATGAGCAGTAGCAGCATAGCATGCATACACTGATCGGTAAACGACGAAAAGAAGATCATATTGAATATATTAAACAAATCAAGGTAAAAGAAATCTATTGAGTATTTCCTATTAATGCCTAGAAACCAATTAAATTCATCAGTAAATAAATACGTATTAAACCTTTTGATAATTTAAATTAAATCGGTGAGAGGTAATTGATAATCTAAAGTTTAAATTCTATGAAGCGGGTCGATCGGGTGGTGGCGAGTTGTTATTAAACTTGCATTGAGAAACTTCATTAACTCATTATTTCTTCTGGCTTCATTAAATACTTCGACAAATTATAATAAATATAGAGTTGAGTAAAAAATAGAGTACCACAGAGTTGTTGTACACCAACATAAATGTACACTTTTAGGGTCACATCCTAAGTGATTAACATAATAAAAATTATTCAAAATAATCGATACCCAATTGACATGGTAAATAATATAAAAATGGACGCATGGATTCCAAACGTATGGCCTACATGTGGTTGTCTGGATGGTTCTGCACGCCAGATTTATTAATAATATTTTAAAGCTATTATTTTTAAAGGTTCTGAGTGCTATTTCAAGCTTATTATTATTTAACTACGAACCACGGTTACTTTTTTATAAATTTATAAGAATTCCAACATTTGAGTGCTTGCCCCGATAAGCTTGTGAAAGTTACAACATCACCATCATCATCATATCAGCCACAAGACGTCCACTACTGAACAAAGGCCTCCCCCTTAGATTTCCACAACGAGCAGTTACATGCCGCCCACATCCAACGACTCCCAGCGACCTCCACCAGGTCGTCTGTCCACCTCGTTGGAGGTCGTCCCACGCTGCGTTTTCCGGTGCGCGGTCTCCATTCGAGAACCTTTGTGCTCCAGCGGCCATCAGTTCTACGAGCAATGTGCCCTGCCCATTGCCACTTCAGTTACTAATCCTTTCAGCTAAGTCGACAACTTTAGTTCTTCTACGGATCTCCCCATTTCTGATTCGATCTCGTAGAGAAATATAACTCTCTCCATAGGTCGCTGAGTGACCTTGAGCTTTCTTATGGGGCCCATTATAAGTGACCACGTCTCTGTTCCATATGTCATCACTGGTAATACACACTGGTTAAAGACTTGCGTCTTGAGGCATTGCGGAATTGTTGACAAAAAGACGTTGCGAAGTTTCCCAAACGCTGCCCAGCCGAGTTGGATTCGACGATTAGTTACAACATACTATTCAGATTAACTTTCAAATGGATCCGTCCTTTGTGTGCTAGTAGCTAAACTGCGATCACCGATCCACCTACCAAGTGTGGTGATTACCGGCATATTCCCCCCAAAATTACGACACACTTGTGGAAATATATGCGGCAGGCCTTTGTTCAGCAGTGGACGTCTTTTGGCTGAGGTGATGAGTATCCTGGCTGCATGCGAAATAAAAGAAATTAACCTGGTAACCCCACCTGCACTTAGATATCTTATGACTTACCAGAATTATCTGAGCCCGGTAATTAACAAAAAACTTCTTGGATAAATTGTTAGATATTAAGTAACTGTTTCGTAATGCTTACATTTAATTAAGTAAATCGTGCGTTAGCATAGATATTAATTATAATACCGTCTGTTTTGTTTCTTACTATTATACACTTATCCGCTTGATGAGCAGTAATTATTGCTATGGCATGTGGTAATTATGGAGCCGTGAAAAAATGAACAATCGGAATTATACGTGTTGTATCGAAGATCTTGTTTTTCTGTGAATGATTGGAACTGATTATTATCAGATACCTTAAGTAGTATAAGTGGCCGGTTGTAAGACTTTAGTTTTGACATTATTTAGTTAAGCTGTAAATACATACCAATATGACGGCGGTGACATTAAACAATGACGGTTTATCATCATCATATCAGCCAAAAGACGTCCACTGCTGACCAATGGCCTCCCCCATAAACGAACGACTACATGATGTGTGTAGTCATAATGGTGGCTATTTGCCATTACTCACCACGCTTCGCAGGCGGGTTGGTAAACGCAGTATGGCTGCTGTTCCACAGCACGGACGCTGCTGCCCACCTCTTTGGTTCAGAGTCCCTTAATCGCCTTTTACGAAATCCAAGGCAGGATATGGAGTGGTGCTTTATTCTTAATTTCGACACCACACTGAAATGACGATCCGCGACTTTAAAAAATCATAAATAATTTATATTACTAGATATATCGTATATCTAGTGTGATCATACGAGGACCTGGAGCCTGCTGTAGGTGCCGAAGAAGACCGCTCCAGTGGTTTTAGCCGGTAGGAGACCGGCATACCCCTTCGCCCTTCCCCGGGGCGAAGGAAGTTCATGAAGAATTTCCACTGGGCACAATAAAAAAAAGGCTATACCATATAGTAAGTAAAGTTACGTTTAAAATAAAAAATATAACATCACATTTTCTTCTGTGAAGGAGTGATGTTATATATGTTATCCATATTATGTTACACATACAAAGGTGTAAGAAACCGATGATACTAAGATTTCCAAGAAGATGTAAAAAAAAATTTCAAGCATAAAAATGTATACCAGTAAAAAGTGAAAGCTAAATTCAATTGATATTCCTTTGATGTTGAGATGGAAATTAGAAATTACTTTAGTGACCAGGTATTCGCATTGTGTTCACAGATACCTACTACGTGTATAGGATTTCAACAAGTTCTTCACACTCACTTCATGTAGACACATTGCATTTTATAATACTTTATTACTTAATCGTTTATTTATTGGATCTCGAGCAAAGGATGTACATAAGAAATGACATAACTCTACTACAAAGTTTTAGACAAGTATAGTAAAAGTATAAAATAATAAATTAAAAGAGATTATAATGCATTATTAAAAATTAAAAATATTACGTCTATTGACACTGAGCTTAAAATTATTTAGTTTCAATATAGAATATGATCCAAATTAAGTGTTAAAATGAAATTTCATCACTGCTCTGTTCACATAGTTTGCTAATCTCACGATTGATAAACACTGTATATAGTATTTTAGGTACGTATTTCAATTGTCTCCATCGGACAATTATCAGGGATACATCAGGAAACTTGTCAACATTGTTATACAATTGTGCAATTAATTATGGACCTTGGGTAAGGTAGGGCCATGACTAACGGCTCTAGGTTTGGCAGATTAGAGGGATTTCCAACACACAATCTACATTTTGGATGAGGGCCCGGGAATCATTGATTGGTTAGCGTTACGCTTTGAATATTGATCATTATATAATTGTATTAATCCTCCATCTATTCATTTATTTCAGAAAATCGAATACCTTTTCAAATAATTGAAAGGGCGCGGTCTAATGCAGAAAGCGAACACCTCACTTCCAGCTAGAAGTAAGTAGAAGGACTCGAGGAGGAAGGAGGGTAGGGTTTTAGCCGGTTTTAGGCTATACCATATAGTAAGTAAAGTTACGTTTAAAATAAAAAATATAACATCACATTTTCTTCTGTGAAGGAGTGATGTTATATATGTTATCCATATTATGTTACACATACAAAGGTGTAAGAAACCGATGATACTAAGATTTCCAAGAAGATGTAAAAAAAAATTTCAAGCATAAAGATGTATACCAGTAAAAAGTGAAAGCTAAATTCAATTGATATTCCTTTGATGTTGAGATGGAAATTAGAAATTACTTTAGTGACCAGGTATTCGCATTGTGTTCACAGATACCTACTACGTGTATAGGATTTCAACAAGTTCTTCACACTCACTTCATGTAGACACATTGCATTTTATAATACTTTATTACTTAATCGTTTATTTATTGGATCTCGAGCAAAGGATGTACATAAGAAATGACATAACTCTACTACAAAGTTTTAGACAAGTATAGTAAAAGTATAAAATAATAAATTAAAAGAGATTATAATGCATTATTAAAAATTAAAAATATTACGTCTATTGACACTGAGCTTAAAATTATTTAGTTTCAATATAGAATATGATCCAAATTAAGTGTTAAAATGAAATTTCATCACTGCTCTGTTCACATAGTTTGCTAATCTCACGATTGATAAACACTGTATATAGTATTTTAGGTACGTATTTCAATTGTCTCCATCGGACAATTATCAGGGATACATCAGGAAACTTGTCAACATTGTTATACAATTGTGCAATTAATTATGGACCTTGGGTAAGGTAGGGCCATGACTAACGGCTCTAGGTTTGGCAGATTAGAGGGATTTCCAACACACAATCTACATTTTGGATGAGGGCCCGGGAATCATTGATTGGTTAGCGTTACGCTTTGAATATTGATCATTATATAATTGTATTAATCCTCCATCTATTCATTTATTTCAGAAAATCGAATACCTTTTCAAATAATTGAAAGGGCGCGGTCTAATGCAGAAAGCGAACACCTCACTTCCAGCTAGAAGTAAGTAGAAGGACTCGAGGAGGAAGGAGGGTAGGGTTTCAGCCGGTTTTAGTCCATGCCCTTCCGGCCTTCCTAAGGCGGAAGAAGTTCACGAAGATTTCCCCACGATAAAAAGGCTTCTGTTACACAGACGGGACGACATCTACGAGAGGAGATGGAGTGGTGCTATATTCTTAATCCGGAGACCACACAGACAATGGCACAGGCAATCAGCTAAGATGTTTAAAGTAAAAAATATTGAATCAAACGTATTTTTATTTCGGCATTTGTTTAGTATCTATTGAATAAATCCATTAACACCATTTTTAATAGAGAAGTCATTTTATTTTCTCGATATTTGTCTCTGTGTTTTTATACTATAGGATATTACAGCAGTTGTCCCGTTTAAATTAATTCACTGTATATGTTATATGTACCCAATTTATTAAGTTTTCTTGCCTTAAAGCTTCTCTCAGTTATGCAAAATTATTGATACTACCAAAAACGAAGTCAATAATTCTGAGATACTAAACTGTGTACCGAAAAGTAAATATGAATCAATATTTTAAATAATTTATGTGCACATTCACACTTTGTACGTTCAAGAGAAATGAGTCGGCCGCATATTTGAGTGCACTAACATAAACAAGAGCAACGTGTGACGGCCACGTAATGATTGCGAGGCGAGGCGACGTTGTCACGCGCGAAGACAAATACCTTAGCATGCCATCTTCATTTAGAACACACAATTCCCCTAATATTCTATCGTCAGGTGTCTTATATACCTACTAAGCTTATCCCTGTTGACTCAACTGCTAATTCCAACCGCAACACACACATAAAGTGTTTAGTTAACTGTGAACGCGAATCCCTTCCCTGGCCTCCACTACTCGTCGCTATACGTACAAAATGTCTATTAAATTGACGCCTGTCTGATTGTTGTTAAATTGTATGTTTACGGTGTATGTTTATAATTCATTTAAATATCAAATTGTATTGGAACTAACCCCTGAAATTTTGTGAAATATGTATTTTTTTCTTCTTTTAAAAAAACGTTGCCTCACACTAGGATTTCTCCTGTGTCGTGGGTGCGTTTACAGACATAAATTCCACATACAATACACCCAGACCCGGAACAACTACCTGCAGATCATACAAATATTTGTTCCGTGCAGGAATCAAACCCACGACCCAGAGCGCAGCAGCCGACTGTATCAGCCACTGCACCAACCGTGCCGTCACGTACTCTCAAATTTACCCTCGGGGGAATAGTTAGATACACTTAATTAGAGAATAATTAGTTTAATTTGTACACATTTATAGCAAAATTTTGCAAGGAATGTGACTCAATCGCTTCGCAATCGCAATCGCAATTCGCTGAAATTGCGTAGCAACAGTTACGTTCGCTTCATGTGTGTCCAAATACTTGTTTGCCGGAAAACTTTAACGATAACAGCGCGTATTTCACTCAACAAACGTTAACGAAGCATTCGGATGCATATTGTTACTATGAGTTGAGGAATCAACACCATTGATATATACCATACCATATGTTACTGTTGTTTAACTCGATGATCAACACAGTATAATATAACCAGCTGTGTTAGTCTGATTGGAACACGTTCTAGGTTGAATACGACGTGACGCCGAGGTGTCAACTTGATGGATCGTGGAAACATGCCGCAATTGGACTGAATACGGACTGGGCGCGATGAATGTCGTCCATACCGCAGGAAATTACCGGCAATGTTACTTTATATATAGAAACGTATCTGAATTACTCGAGAACGCGAGATGCGTTGCAACAATATTGCATATACCGTGAATAATAACTCAGCACTGAAAATGTTAGCTCGTAGTTTTAGTAGACGCTTATTTAAACACGAGTGCTATTGTCTAGGGAACGTGTGGAGCACATGTACATTTCTTAAAGTTGTAAGAAACGTGTATTTTGGAGCGTAACCGAAGTCTGTTCTAGCGGCACACTTGTTGTGTTTGTGTAAATGGTTTAGTGGGGCCACCGCGCCGCGAGCATTTGCGTTATCTCCATTTTTACACAATTCCCCGATAGTACCTAATCTATTATTCGTACGTTTCGCCTACTGCTGGAGCAAATCCAGCTCTTTTGTTTAGTCGTTAAGTATTGTACCAATTCAGTGATGCTTCAAAATAAAACCCCTTTACAATGCCGAATAAATCTGGATCTTAGAGACGATTTAAGTAATTGTCTTCTTCGTTTTCCTTTATCCTTTATATTTAACAGCAGGGTTTAAACGAAAACAGCATTTGACTGGTTACTGCACCACCTGAATTAAGATGGTAACGTCTCATATACTTACTGTACTGTACCAACATATTATATTTCTGTAATATAAAATTCATTTTCATTTCATGTTCTGCCAATATAGCCGATACCACTGCCAGCAGAGAGATATCTTGCCCGATCCGACCGACCAGGATCCGCCGCTCGGCAGCCCAAGCAGGCGATGGCGGCGAGGACTCCTCGAGCGTGTGCACTAAGTTTAATTCGACTTGAGGTACGTTTGGTAACGAAAATTTTAAACAATATTATTTAGCATAAGATTATTTGTAGGAAACCATTTATCTAAGAAGATAAGCTATAATTTACATGTAAACATTCTTCATCTTTTCTATTAATTTTATAATAATTAAATATAAGGTATGTGTCATCCACTAATAGAATCATATTAGATAATTCAGCCATCATGTACTTATGGCAGAACATTTATGTAAGCAAGGAACATAAAAGGGCCCAGAATTGAGCCCATTTTCACTAGAGATCCTTGTGATTTTACACCATATAAACATACTTAATGCTATCTTTTTGAAAGATAGATTAGGATAATACTAGCTCATGAGCTCTTACGCTAATGACAATGATGTGAAGACAAACTTATCTGTAAACTAGAAAAACGTAGCTTTCCGTATTTATATTTATTGAAACTACAACATTATATGACTTTACAATTCGCGTCACGAACGGATAAGTTTCGCATTAATTAGAAGTAATTTTTTTGCAAACCAAATAATATCGAGTAAAATTCTTATATTCAAAACTAAATCTGCAAGTAAATATGGAGAATTGTTTTTAGCCAAAAAGTAAATAGCATCGTATTTCATCTAGCGTAGAATACTAGTCAGGAATAAATAACGTGTTTTCTTAAAACGTTGTGTACGTTTACAAATAATAAAACAAACAAAATTACTGCGTCGTCAGAACATAGTTGAATATAGTTCAAACATTGTTTAAAGGGCAAACATTTTAAGAAATTAGTGTAACTTACTTACTTATTTATGGTTTAAAAGGTGCAGATAAAAGCTAAGTGCGAGGTTCTTCCCACACAAGCCTGTGATATAATTTTTAAACTCATTTGTAATGTTATGTTTCGCTAGACAGTAAGCCGTTTAATAGCAACAAGACACTGGGTAGAAATGAAATCTTGTATAACTGTAGACAATTCAATTAAAATGAATATTATTTGTTAAATCAAGTAAAAACGTAACATGTGTATTTTTCAGTTTCACTGCTTATTTTTAAACAGTGTTAAAAGTCTAATGTTTATTTAACAATCATTGTTGTAAAGGATCTTACCTAGGTTATAGTGATCAAGTTTATGAAAAAAGTGTAATTTCCATTTCATTTTTATTAATAAAGGAAAATCTAATCATATACAAAAATGAACGCTTGAGCCTTTCTTTTTTCACCTTTATATTACAGTGGCGCGTGTTTTCATAATAAATTTGTGAAAAAAGAAAGAGACCAGTATAATTTTAGTGTTCGATAAGCAGAATTCAAATAAAGGAAGGAACATTTTATTTTTTATTATGCTGCTAATTGTTCCCTTAAAATAAAGTTCACTGTTTGTAGGACGTTATACACATAACCTGCTACATAGAGAAACATTTTTCTCTTTACAAAAATATCCCATTCTATGGTTAAAAGCATCACATCTTCATCGTCATCATATCAGCCACAGGTCGTCCACTGCTGAACAAAGGCCTCCCCCTTAGATCTCCACAACGAGCGGTCACATGCCGCTCTCATCCAACGACTCCCAGCGACCTTCACCAGGTCGTCTGTCCACCTCGTTGGAGGTCGTCCCACGCTGCGTTTTCCGGTGCGCGGTCTCCATTCGAGAACCTTTTTGCCCCAACGGCCATCAGTTCTACGAGCAATGTGCCCTGCCCATTGCCACTTCAGCTTACTAATCCTTGCAGCTATGTCGATAACTTTAGTTCTTCTACGGATCTCCTCCTCATCTCCTCTCTCCTCTCCTCTCTCCTCCTTTCTGATTCGATCTCGTAGAGAAATACCAAGCATAGCTCTCTCCATAGCTCGCTGAGTGACCTTGAGCTTTCTTATGAGGCCCATTGTGAGTGACCACGTCTCTGTTCCATATGTCATCACTGGTAACACACACTGGTTAAAGACTTTCGTCTTTAGGCATTGCGGTATTGTTGACGAAAAGACGTTGCGAAGTTTCCCGAACGCTGCCCAGCCGAGTCGGATTCGACGATTGACCTCTTTCTCGAAGTTGGACCTACCTAACTGGACAGTTTGTCCCAGGTAGACATACTCGTCAACAACTTCGAGAACAGAGCTCCCAACGGATATTGGGATGGGCACGACATGGGCATTTGACATGACTTTCGTCTTGCCCATGTTCATTTTAAGGCCCACCTGTTGGGAAACCCTGTTGAGATCATCGAGCATTGTGCTGAGCTCTTGCAGCGATTCTGCCATGACTACGATATCGTCGGCAAATCGAAGGTGAGTGATATACTCGCCATTGATGTTAATGCCGAATCCTTTCCACTCCAGCAACTTGAAGGCATCCTCCATTGCAGCGGTGAACAGTTTCGGGGAAATTACGTCCCCCTGTCTCACACCTCTCTGCAATGGAATTGCCCCCGTGCTCTGTTCATGTACTCGGACCGACATGGTGGCGTTTCTGTATAAGCACTTCAACACTTCAATGTACCGATAGTCAATGTGGCACCGCTGCAGAGATTGCAGCACTGCCCAGGTTTCGATCGAATCGAAGGCTTTCTCATAGTCCACAAACGCCAAGCATAGTGGCAGATTATACTCCTCGGTCTTCTGTATAACCTGCCGCAGCGTATGGATGTGGTCTATGGTACTGAAACCTTTTCGGAAACCGGCTTGTTCGGGAGGCTGGAAGTCATCAAACCTGCGCTCGAGACGATTCGTGATGACCCTTGAAAACAGCTTATAAACATGGCTCAGAAGTGAGATGGGTCTGTAATTCTTCAATAGGGTGTTATCACCCTTTTTGAAGAAGAGCACCACCTCACCTCTGTTCCACGCTTCCGGCGTTGTGCCCTCGAGTAAGACGGAATTGAATAGCTTCTGAAGGACTTTAAGTACCGGTGTGCCACCCGCTTTCAGAAGCTCTGTCGTAATTCCGTCCCCACCCGGCGCCTTGTTATTTTTAAGCTGTTTCAAGGCCATCCTAATCTCGTACAGGCTGATGTCCGGGATATCCTCGGTATAGTGTCGGGTTAGTTTGGCTCGCGGGTCTTTGTCAGAGCCAATGGTAGGTATAGTTACCGAGGTGTATAACTGCC
The DNA here is from genome assembly GCA_947459985.1 of Diloba caeruleocephala. Taxonomy (NCBI): domain Eukaryota; kingdom Metazoa; phylum Arthropoda; class Insecta; order Lepidoptera; family Noctuidae; genus Diloba; species Diloba caeruleocephala. Next base: position 13,349,726 of record OX381620.1, on the reverse strand, counting down.
GGTAGAACTTCTCAATCTCTCTCAAAACCTCTGGCTTAGTCGACGCTACACTGCCGTCCTCGGTCTTCAGCTTCATAATACGACTTTGCCCAATAGACTTGTCTCTTGCGAACACTTTGGAGCCTTGGTTCCGCTCAATCGCCTCTTTAACACCGTTGGTGTTAAAGGTGCGGATATCGTGACGCAAGGACTTCCATATCCGTCTATTGAGCAGTCGGTATGCTTCAGCATCACCGGAGGACTGCAGCGTCATGGCGCGTCTTTCTGCCATGAGGTCGAGAGTGTGATCGGAGAACTTTTTTGGTCTACCTTTACGGTGGGACTTAAAGAACTTAGACCCAACCGTTTGGACAGTTTCTACAAACCTACCATTTAAATCGTCCACAGATACGCAATGTTCTAGGCACTCGAAGCGGTTTTGGAGTTCGAGTTGAAAGCTCTCGGGGTTTTGGATATAAGCACTAGAGGGCCGGAGCGTAGACCTCATCAGACGAGACCTCTCAACTTTGAGATTAATATTCAATGTGCCTCTTACCATTCGGTGATCACTACCGGTTTTCACCCTGTGGATCACAGAGACATCATTGAATATTTGCCTCCTATTGGTCATGATGAAGTCAATCTCATTCCTCGTGGAACCATCGGGACTCATCCAGGTCCATTTCCTGTGAGGCGGCTTTTGGAAAAAGGAGTTCATCACGAAGAGTCCCTCCTTTTCCAAAAAGTCGGCCAGCCTCTGTCCCCTGGGGTTCCGTTGCCCATATCCAAATTGCCCCACTCTCAACTCACCATCGCATCGAGTGCCCAGCTTCGCGTTGAAGTCCCCCATCACAACAGTGAAGTGTGTCTTCGAGGTATGTATGGCCCTACTTACGTCCTCATACATACTCTCTACTTCATCATCTGGGTGTGTCGAGGTCGGTGCGTAGACCTGTATGACCTTCAACGAATACCTCTTGGATATTCTGAGTATAAGGTACGCTACCCTGCTCGACACACTTTCGATGGTTACTATGCTGTTAATGAGGGACCTGCGGACGAGAAACCCGACACCACCTTGAGACAGATGTTCGCCTTCCCGGTAGTAGAATAAGTTGCCAGATTTCAGGGTTATCGTGTCCTCACCCTCTCTTCGGACTTCTGATAGACCCATGATATCCCAGTGCAACTTATCTATTTCTTCTTCCAGCTCAACAATCTTTTCGTCTGCCCTCAGTGTGCGTGTGTTATACGTTACCAGGGCCAGTTTTCGTTTGGGGTGGTAGCCGGATCCCGTCCGGTGATTCTTAGCACCCCCTGCCCCGCCGTTACCGTGGCCGCTACCATGACCAGGAATAGCGGGGCTGCCGGGAACTGGGGGCCGGTGCATTAGTCGTGTCGTCATTTTTGGGGGGAATTTGCCGATACTCACCACGCTTGGCAGGCGTGTTGGTGAGCGCAGTAATGCTTCTGTTCAGCAAAGGGACGCTGCTGCCCATCCCTTTGGTTAAGAGTCCCTTAGTCGACTTTTACGACCTCCACGGGAGGAGACGGAGTGGTGCTATATTCTTAATCCGGACACCACACGGAGTGTCTTCATCGTAACATCTTGTAAAGCCACAAACATACGAGTATTGCAAGTCCTTGTTGGCTGTTCGATATGTAATATGTAATATCGCGTCATTTATAGCCCACAATCTGTATCAACAGCGGATGCCGAGGGTCGGAGTCGGACCGACGCATACGGATGTATGTATCATGGACGCGGAACACATATGTACTCGACGCCATTACCGGTAGTATGCGAGTGTCCGTGATCCTATTCAGAACATCCTTTTGATATTTTTTATTCTAGCTTTAAATGATGTGATTAATGGTCTTTTAACTCATGAAACGTTTATCTTTTATCGTGTTTATTTATATAAGGCATACAATCCTTAGCTTGACAGCGTTGAGTTGGATTGCTCCATATTTGCCTAAACCCCATTTTTGCCTATATTACTAACGCTGATCTTATCGAGTGACTTAGCGCTTGTTTTTTTTTTTTTTAATAAAAATGTTGCCCCACACTAGGATTTCTCCTGTGTCGTGGGTGCGTTTACATACATGAATACCACATACAATACACCCAGACCCGGAACAACTACCTGCAGATCATACAAATATTTATTCCGTGCGGGGATCGAACCCACGACCCGGAGCGCAGCAGTCGACTGTGTCAGCCACTGCACCCACCGTGCCGTCAGATGCTTTAATAAGAGACGAAGAAAAGTGAATATATTTTGCTTTACTATGCCCTCTGACTCGTCTTCTCCTATATCAGTCCAATCGTGTCGTCAATCTACATAGTCTGGTAATCATGAAATACGTTTATACGTACTATAGATAATACATATAGGGTTAGGTAGGTATACAATAATGAGAAGTTTAATATGTTATGGGACCAAAATTATGCGGAAAGTCGGGATAATCCTTTTTTTCCGTCGAGGTATATTGCTATGTAAGCAAGGAACATAAAAGGGCCCAGAATTGAGCCCATTTTCACTAGAGATCCTTGTGATTTTACACCATATAAACATACTTAATGCTATCTTTTTGAAAGATAGATTAGGATAATACTAGCTCATGAGCTCTTACGCTAATGACAATGATGTGAAGACAAACTTATCTGTAAACTAGAAAAACGTAGCTTTCCGTATTTATATTTATTGAAACTACAACATTATATGACTTTACAATTCGCGTCACGAACGGATAAGTTTCGCATTAATTAGAAGTAATTTTTTTGCAAACCAAATAATATCGAGTAAAATTCTTATATTCAAAACTAAATCTGCAAGTAAATATGGAGAATTGTTTTTAGCCAAAAAGTAAATAGCATCGTATTTCATCTAGCGTAGAATACTAGTCAGGAATAAATAACGTGTTTTCTTAAAACGTTGTGTACGTTTACAAATAATAAAACAAACAAAATTACTGCGTCGTCAGAACATAGTTGAATATAGTTCAAACATTGTTTAAAGGGCAAACATTTTAAGAAATTAGTGTAACTTACTTACTTATTTATGGTTTAAAAGGTGCAGATAAAAGCTAAGTGCGAGGTTCTTCCCACACAAGCCTGTGATATAATTTTTAAACTCATTTGTAATGTTATGTTTCGCTAGACAGTAAGCCGTTTAATAGCAACAAGACACTGGGTAGAAATGAAATCTTGTATAACTGTAGACAATTCAATTAAAATGAATATTATTTGTTAAATCAAGTAAAAACGTAACATGTGTATTTTTCAGTTTCACTGCTTATTTTTAAACAGTGTTAAAAGTCTAATGTTTATTTAACAATCATTGTTGTAAAGGATCTTACCTAGGTTATAGTGATCAAGTTTATGAAAAAAGTGTAATTTCCATTTCATTTTTATTAATAAAGGAAAATCTAATCATATACAAAAATGAACGCTTGAGCCTTTCTTTTTTCACCTTTATATTACAGTGGCGCGTGTTTTCATAATAAATTTGTGAAAAAAGAAAGAGACCAGTATAATTTTAGTGTTCGATAAGCAGAATTCAAATAAAGGAAGGAACATTTTATTTTTTATTATGCTGCTAATTGTTCCCTTAAAATAAAGTTCACTGTTTGTAGGACGTTATACACATAACCTGCTACATAGAGAAACATTTTTCTCTTTACAAAAATATCCCATTCTATGGTTAAAAGCATCACATCTTCATCGTCATCATATCAGCCACAGGTCGTCCACTGCTGAACAAAGGCCTCCCCCTTAGATCTCCACAACGAGCGGTCACATGCCGCTCTCATCCAACGACTCCCAGCGACCTTCACCAGGTCGTCTGTCCACCTCGTTGGAGGTCGTCCCACGCTGCGTTTTCCGGTGCGCGGTCTCCATTCGAGAACCTTTTTGCCCCAACGGCCATCAGTTCTACGAGCAATGTGCCCTGCCCATTGCCACTTCAGCTTACTAATCCTTGCAGCTATGTCGATAACTTTAGTTCTTCTACGGATCTCCTCCTCATCTCCTCTCTCCTCTCCTCTCTCCTCCTTTCTGATTCGATCTCGTAGAGAAATACCAAGCATAGCTCTCTCCATAGCTCGCTGAGTGACCTTGAGCTTTCTTATGAGGCCCATTGTGAGTGACCACGTCTCTGTTCCATATGTCATCACTGGTAACACACACTGGTTAAAGACTTTCGTCTTTAGGCATTGCGGTATTGTTGACGAAAAGACGTTGCGAAGTTTCCCGAACGCTGCCCAGCCGAGTCGGATTCGACGATTGACCTCTTTCTCGAAGTTGGACCTACCTAACTGGACAGTTTGTCCCAGGTAGACATACTCGTCAACAACTTCGAGAACAGAGCTCCCAACGGATATTGGGATGGGCACGACATGGGCATTTGACATGACTTTCGTCTTGCCCATGTTCATTTTAAGGCCCACCTGTTGGGAAACCCTGTTGAGATCATCGAGCATTGTGCTGAGCTCTTGCAGCGATTCTGCCATGACTACGATATCGTCGGCAAATCGAAGGTGAGTGATATACTCGCCATTGATGTTAATGCCGAATCCTTTCCACTCCAGCAACTTGAAGGCATCCTCCATTGCAGCGGTGAACAGTTTCGGGGAAATTACGTCCCCCTGTCTCACACCTCTCTGCAATGGAATTGCCCCCGTGCTCTGTTCATGTACTCGGACCGACATGGTGGCGTTTCTGTATAAGCACTTCAACACTTCAATGTACCGATAGTCAATGTGGCACCGCTGCAGAGATTGCAGCACTGCCCAGGTTTCGATCGAATCGAAGGCTTTCTCATAGTCCACAAACGCCAAGCATAGTGGCAGATTATACTCCTCGGTCTTCTGTATAACCTGCCGCAGCGTATGGATGTGGTCTATGGTACTGAAACCTTTTCGGAAACCGGCTTGTTCGGGAGGCTGGAAGTCATCAAACCTGCGCTCGAGACGATTCGTGATGACCCTTGAAAACAGCTTATAAACATGGCTCAGAAGTGAGATGGGTCTGTAATTCTTCAATAGGGTGTTATCACCCTTTTTGAAGAAGAGCACCACCTCACCTCTGTTCCACGCTTCCGGCGTTGTGCCCTCGAGTAAGACGGAATTGAATAGCTTCTGAAGGACTTTAAGTACCGGTGTGCCACCCGCTTTCAGAAGCTCTGTCGTAATTCCGTCCCCACCCGGCGCCTTGTTATTTTTAAGCTGTTTCAAGGCCATCCTAATCTCGTACAGGCTGATGTCCGGGATATCCTCGGTATAGTGTCGGGTTAGTTTGGCTCGCGGGTCTTTGTCAGAGCCAATGGTAGGTATAGTTACCGAGGTGTATAACTGCCGGTAGAACTTCTCAATCTCTCTCAAAACCTCTGGCTTAGTCGACGCTACACTGCCGTCCTCGGTCTTCAGCTTCATAATACGACTTTGCCCAATAGACTTGTCTCTTGCGAACACTTTGGAGCCTTGGTTCCGCTCAATCGCCTCTTTAACACCGTTGGTGTTAAAGGTGCGGATATCGTGACGCAAGGACTTCCATATCCGTCTATTGAGCAGTCGGTATGCTTCAGCATCACCGGAGGACTGCAGCGTCATGGCGCGTCTTTCTGCCATGAGGTCGAGAGTGTGATCGGAGAACTTTTTTGGTCTACCTTTACGGTGGGACTTAAAGAACTTAGACCCAACCGTTTGGACAGTTTCTACAAACCTACCATTTAAATCGTCCACAGATACGCAATGTTCTAGGCACTCGAAGCGGTTTTGGAGTTCGAGTTGAAAGCTCTCGGGGTTTTGGATATAAGCACTAGAGGGCCGGAGCGTAGACCTCATCAGACGAGACCTCTCAACTTTGAGATTAATATTCAATGTGCCTCTTACCATTCGGTGATCACTACCGGTTTTCACCCTGTGGATCACAGAGACATCATTGAATATTTGCCTCCTATTGGTCATGATGAAGTCAATCTCATTCCTCGTGGAACCATCGGGACTCATCCAGGTCCATTTCCTGTGAGGCGGCTTTTGGAAAAAGGAGTTCATCACGAAGAGTCCCTCCTTTTCCAAAAAGTCGGCCAGCCTCTGTCCCCTGGGGTTCCGTTGCCCATATCCAAATTGCCCCACTCTCAACTCACCATCGCATCGAGTGCCCAGCTTCGCGTTGAAGTCCCCCATCACAACAGTGAAGTGTGTCTTCGAGGTATGTATGGCCCTACTTACGTCCTCATACATACTCTCTACTTCATCATCTGGGTGTGTCGAGGTCGGTGCGTAGACCTGTATGACCTTCAACGAATACCTCTTGGATATTCTGAGTATAAGGTACGCTACCCTGCTCGACACACTTTCGATGGTTACTATGCTGTTAATGAGGGACCTGCGGACGAGAAACCCGACACCACCTTGAGACAGATGTTCGCCTTCCCGGTAGTAGAATAAGTTGCCAGATTTCAGGGTTATCGTGTCCTCACCCTCTCTTCGGACTTCTGATAGACCCATGATATCCCAGTGCAACTTATCTATTTCTTCTTCCAGCTCAACAATCTTTTCGTCTGCCCTCAGTGTGCGTGTGTTATACGTTACCAGGGCCAGTTTTCGTTTGGGGTGGTAGCCGGATCCCGTCCGGTGATTCTTAGCACCCCCTGCCCCGCCGTTACCGTGGCCGCTACCATGACCAGGAATAGCGGGGCTGCCGGGAACTGGGGGCCGGTGCATTAGTCGTGTCGTCATTTTTGGGGGGAATTTGCCGATACTCACCACGCTTGGCAGGCGTGTTGGTGAGCGCAGTAATGCTTCTGTTCAGCAAAGGGACGCTGCTGCCCATCCCTTTGGTTAAGAGTCCCTTAGTCGACTTTTACGACCTCCACGGGAGGAGACGGAGTGGTGCTATATTCTTAATCCGGACACCACACGGAGTGTCTTCATCGTAACATCTTGTAAAGCCACAAACATACGAGTATTGCAAGTCCTTGTTGGCTGTTCGATATGTAATATGTAATATCGCGTCATTTATAGCCCACAATCTGTATCAACAGCGGATGCCGAGGGTCGGAGTCGGACCGACGCATACGGATGTATGTATCATGGACGCGGAACACATATGTACTCGACGCCATTACCGGTAGTATGCGAGTGTCCGTGATCCTATTCAGAACATCCTTTTGATATTTTTTATTCTAGCTTTAAATGATGTGATTAATGGTCTTTTAACTCATGAAACGTTTATCTTTTATCGTGTTTATTTATATAAGGCATACAATCCTTAGCTTGACAGCGTTGAGTTGGATTGCTCCATATTTGCCTAAACCCCATTTTTGCCTATATTACTAACGCTGATCTTATCGAGTGACTTAGCGCTTGTTTTTTTTTTTTTTAATAAAAATGTTGCCCCACACTAGGATTTCTCCTGTGTCGTGGGTGCGTTTACATACATGAATACCACATACAATACACCCAGACCCGGAACAACTACCTGCAGATCATACAAATATTTATTCCGTGCGGGGATCGAACCCACGACCCGGAGCGCAGCAGTCGACTGTGTCAGCCACTGCACCCACCGTGCCGTCAGATGCTTTAATAAGAGACGAAGAAAAGTGAATATATTTTGCTTTACTATGCCCTCTGACTCGTCTTCTCCTATATCAGTCCAATCGTGTCGTCAATCTACATAGTCTGGTAATCATGAAATACGTTTATACGTACTATAGATAATACATATAGGGTTAGGTAGGTATACAATAATGAGAAGTTTAATATGTTATGGGACCAAAATTATGCGGAAAGTCGGGATAATCCTTTTTTTCCGTCGAGGTATCTGCACTGAATAGCTTTGAATTTGCAAACATTTTTCCCTTACAATGGCGTTTGCAAACATCCTTTCTCATACGCAACAAGGGGAAATCGGCGCTCAAGCGTTCAACCAGAAAATTATCAAACATATCATAAGTCTGCACAAGTTTGCGAAAAACAGGCTTTGATCGAAAGTTTGGAACTTAAAGTGAGTGATACCAACGATATCTGAATACAAGTTCTGATGTTAATAAGTGCGAGGGAAGCTTTTAGTTAATTTACGAACTTGTGAAATATCTAATTTTGCTACTGGCTGAAGGTTGAATTTCCTCTGGGAACGGTTGTAATCAACGACAGTAACAAACTTAAAACTTTAAAATATCTGTTTACTAAAGTTTATGAATGTACTTGATTACATAACTTATTGTACTTTAATTAAACTAAAATGGTTATGCCGAAGGAGAGTATCAATAAAAAATACAAGTATATGAAAGAAAGAAAGAAATTATTTGTTTCGCAGGGAAGCAGATATTACAATCAGTAGATAAAGAAAATATAATACTAAAAGAAAACAAAACAATAAATTAACCCTTAAACTAAAATTAAAGAAGAAGAATTATGCAAAACAACATATTATTAAATATGATAAATAATAATGTATGATAATAAGCATAGTTTTTGTAAGAAAAGTACTCAAGTGTAAAATTCAAGAAAAAACTATGTTTAATGTGCTCACATAAATCAGCCAGGAACACGACATTAACCTAGATTGTAGAATGTAAAAACTCATCAGATCAACAAAACATTACATTTCCTACTGACTACAGTTATAACGTGTGGTTGTACCTGATATAATTAATGGTGCTTCAGAATTTATGGTCATGGTATGGAGTGACAAATTACTTCCAAATTCGCGAATTGACAGAGACAACTGTTCATTGTGTGTATTTCACAAATCGTTTGAGGTTACACACAATCCTTCAAGCAGTTATTTCGTACCCGGGCACAGTTCCAATCTCTTGGACGATATAATCACAATTTTATCGCGACGACTACGTGACTATAAAGTAGTCCGTCCAAGTATTTACTATTTATTCTGTTCGCAATATCTCATTTTGTCGCGTTTTGTCTACATCTTGGAACGCCCATGTCTTTTTGCTGGTTATTCTATTTTCCCTCATAAATCTTATATAATAATTTTATAACTTTGCCATTGTAGTAAAAAAAAGAATGAATTTAAAAAAAACTGTACGTAAGTAATTAGTGTTTGTCTTTTACAAATCGGCGAAGTATTTTATTTATAATTTTCCATTATCTTTTGGTAGTGCTTCGGTACAAAAGGTCGTTATTATTTATATCGAAAGGTAAAGGACAAAGATTTAAGGGCTGGTTGACCTCAACGGAACAGGTGAAGAGTGTAATAGCCCGACCAATATTAGAGAACATTTCGCAATGTCGACGCCTGGAAGCATTCACCGTAATCTTTCGCCACATAAACGGTTAGATAGAATCTCTGATTCTGATGCCCGATGCCGCACCGTCGAACTACGTTTCCACTTAATAAAGCACAAATGAACCGTAAGAAACGTATATAGTATCTGCGACCAAGAGAAGTTCTCTGCAGTACGAAAATCTTTATCGGAAATTAAAATGACTTGTTTATGTTTCCATTCACATTGGGGTTTGCTTCGACGACTGGACTGTTCGGTTGTATTAAGGGTACAACTGTTATTTGTTGAGAAATTAGTGTTGTTACGCATACTACTTTTAAGGAATACAAATACGAATACTGATTCTACTATTTGGCGGATACGAAGACATTGATCGTAAGAAGTCAAAATCAATAAAACACACTAGTCAATATTAGCCCAAGGACATCCACTGCTGAACAAAAGCGTCCCGATAAATTCACCCACACCCAACGAATCCCAGGTATCTTCGCCAGATAGTTGGCCTATCTCGCTGAAGGGCGTCCCACGCTATGCTTTTCTAGTGCGAAGTCCATTGGGCCCCACAGGCCATCAGTCCTACGAGCTTGTGCCACGCCAATGGCAACTTCAGCCTACTAATCCTTTGACCTATGTCAGCAATTATATCTTCTACGGATCACCTCATTGCTGATTTGGTCTTGTAGATACTAAGCATATAGCGACCAGGATACCGCACAGCACACGCTCGAGAGGCGCCCTGCGTGGGCCGCCGAGTGGCGGATCCTGGTTAATCGGATCGGGCAAGATCTCTCTCTGCCACCAGTAGTGTCGGCTATGTTGGCAGATCATGAAAACTGGAATGCAGTGCTCTCCTTCTGTGAGAGCCTCATGCTCCAGGCCCCTGGGCATATATTTATATTTTGGAGTTTTATCTTGGAAGTTGGCACGGTTTTGAATTTGGATCGGCGCTGGGCGGAGCGTAAACCTCAACAGTCAAGGTCTTTCAAGCTTCATATGAAGATTCCTCTTACCATAAGGTGATCGTTGAAGATTTGCTTCCGGGAAATCGGCCCTCTCCCGATCCCGCTCTACGGTCTCCCGATGAGGTCTACGCTCCGCCCAGCGCCGATCCAAATTCAAAACCGTGCCAACTTCCAAGATAAAACTCCAAAATATAAATATATGCCCAGGGTGCGAAGTGGACGATTATAACGACGGGTGCGTGGAAACTGCCCATATGTACTGGTCTAAAATCTTCTAAGGTCTAAGGTTCTAAGACCCATCGCTCATAGAAGAACGACGTGCAATGATTTTGCAGTCTCCAGATGGTGACTCTGATGATGATTCTATTTACCGGTTCTATTTAACTCAATAAGCAGACCTCAAAGTCCATGAAATCTGACTAACGCCAATTTAAAACAAATCGTATAGAGGTAATAATATTTATGTAAATAAAATTTTTTTGGCGGGTAGTTGTGACAGTAGGCACGAAATTAATTATCTCCCAAATTAAAATTAGATTTATTAATAATCAGTTTAAAATAAGTAATTTTATGACTTCATTAGTATGCTAACATATAGTACCTGCTAGTCAAGTGTTATCTCCAACTTATTCACATTTATCACAAGTACACAATTATGGAATCACTTAAAGGATCACTGGCCGAACTGAGGGCCTTATTCCAAGACCGAATGTCACAGTTTGAAGTGGAGCTGCAGAAGGCCCCCAGCACAGTGCCTAGCACAGTCAGTTTGACAACTGACTTCTCGGGTTTTAAAACTTTTATATTAGAGGCACTCGGTTGCCTTCAACGCCAGGTGGAGATTCTTGCAAAGGACGTCGACACTCTGGAAATGCGAGGTCGAAGAAAAATGCTCCTGCTCCATGGGGTAACTGAAGACAGCAAGGAGGATACTGCGCAGGTGGTGGCTAGAGTGGTGCAGAAGCATCTTCAGTTAGAGGACTTCGCAGAGACTGCCATCAGACGGTGTCATCGGTTGGGACGCCAAGTAGATGTCAATAAGCCCAGACCTATCCTTTTTAAACTGCAGGATGTCAGTGTCCGTGACAAAATTTGGTATGCCAAAGCCAAACTGAAAGGATCCGGCATTACGGTAGCAGAGTTTCTGACCAGGACGCGGCACCAAGTCTTCACGGCTGCGCGCGCAAAGTATGGCGTAACCAACTGCTGGACAAAGCAGGGCCATATTCAGATTTCGGGGCCTGATGGTACTCGGCATCGAATCGCCACCCTCGGCGAGCTTAATTTGATCGCTGAGCCTGAGCAAGAAACCGTAAAGCCGGCTGCTGCAGTTTCACCGGAAGCTATGGCTGCTCCAAAGAAAAAGCGTGCTGCAGCTAGTAAGAAGTGATGTATTCATTAACAGATTTATCACTGTTTTGGTCACTGTATGTTTCGGGTAATAAGACCTTTACTGATTAATTGTACCCTCAAAATTCACTTGGAACCTTTCCTACTCTTATATTTCTCTCTATAATCTTAATTAATTCCATTTAAAACCTTCTATACTTTAATTTAGTTGTTAATAATTAATTTCTTAGAAGATAGATAGTTTTGACAACTGACGTTTATGACGTTGTCAGTGTCGATAGTCAATGTCAAATGTTACGTGTTGTTATTCCTAAAATTTTAAGCATGTTTTTCTTTATCGTGCACTAAGGCCTTATTATGGTGATTAAGATACCACTTTTTATTTTGAATACTGGAATTTTTTCTTCTTTTCTTAGTATTTTCTGTCGTTATAAATTTGATTTAGTAGTGAATATTACTCGAACGATATTCACAATAATTGTGACTAGATAAACAAAGTTTTTAACACGCGACTAGCGGGTGGACAATTTAAATTTTCATTTTTATTGTATTGTATATTTAATTTATATATTTTTTCAATTTATTTATATATATATTAACAATGACTGATACTGAATCCAATAGTGATACTGAAAGCTTTTTATCAGCATGTAGTGACGACAGCTTTAGTAGCATTCCGACATTAGCCGATACCCTGGAGTCTCAGTTTTCCGATGTTCCGAAGAATTTCAATGTAGTCCATGTAAATGCACAAAGTATTCCGGCTCATTTTTCTGATATGCTGGCAAATTTTGACTGTAAGAACGTTCATGCAATCCTTGTCTCTGAATCATGGCTGAAACCATGCCTTCCTTCTACTTCCTATTCCCTACCTGGATACCAACTAGTAAGAAATGATCGCACGGGTAGCGTTGGTGGCGGTGTTGCTATATACCTTCGGGCCAATATCCCTTTTTCTATTATTGATATGTCTTCACAGCCACCACCGCAGAATGCCGGCGAGCATCTCTTTTTAGACGTTAATCTTTGTCACACGAAGATACTACTTGGTGTTTACTATTGTCCTTCCTCACGCATCGACTTCTTTTCCTCTTTTGAAAATATCCTTGAAAACTTAACTCCTTCTTACAGTCACACAATTGTAATGGGGGACTTCAATACCTGTCTTCTCAAACAAGATTCTCGTTGTTCATCCCTTCGTTCAATTGTACAATCTTGTAATTTATCTCTTCTTACTTTATGTGCCACTCACCATTTTCCAAATTCTACTCCTTCTCTTTTAGATCTCATTTTCGTTTCTTCAACTCAACACGTCGCTAAGCATGGTCAATGCTCAGCTGACGTTTTTTCCTATCATGATTTAGTCTTCCTTTCTTATAAAATCCGCCCACCTAAGGCAAAACCTAAGATTCTCCTACAGCGCAATTTTGGTGGTATGAACCTTGATAACCTGCGTGAGGATGCTAACAACATTGATTGGGAACCTCTTTTGACTTGTGAGTCGATGGATGAGAAGGTCAGTCTTCTGACTGGTAATTTAATCTGGCTTTACGACATCCACGCTCCCGTTCGTCCAGTGAAAATAAAACACGTCTCTGCACCTTGGCTGACAGACGATATAAAGGCAATTATGCACAAAAAAGCAGCAGCTAGATCCAAATTTAAATGTCGCCCTACTCTACTCAATCGGGAAAAATATGTTACGATCCGCAATCACTGCAATAAGGTGTGTAGAGATGCTCAACGCCGCTATATCCATAACTCTGTTAATAACGGAGATCCAGCTAAAGTCTGGAAGTTTCTTAAATCAATGGGGGTTGGAAAAACACATCAAGATTCTATCCCCAAACACTTAAACATTGAGTTACTTAGTCAACATTTCTCCTCTTCGTCCAATTGCAACAGGACTATCAAAGTAAATACAATAAATTACCTTTCATCTCTTCCAACTCCTAATTATTCACCGTTTGTCTTTAATCAATTCTCTGCTTGTGATGTTAAGAAGAGCGTAGTATCAATCTCATCCAACGCAGTTGGATGTGACTGTGTTAGTCGTAAGATGATACTCCCAGTCCTTGAAGAAATCCTTCCAGTTATCAGCCACATCCTTAATTACTCCATATCTTATGGCATCTTTCCATCATCATGGAAAGACGCTCAAGTCACTCCCTTACCTAAAAAAACAAATCCAATATCTTTTTCTGAATATCGCCCTATATCCATATTACCATTCCTTTCCAAAGTCCTTGAACGTCTTATCCACAACCAGCTTAGTGCTTTCCTTTCCAAGAATAGTCTCCTCAATCCTTTCCAATCTGGGTTTCGTCCTGGTCATAGCACAGTCACGGCCTTAGTCCATATTACGGATGACATAAGGTCAGGTATGGAGAACGGAAATCTGACGGTACTTTCCTTACTTGACTTCAGCAACGCTTTTAATACCGTCGATATCGATATCCTGCTTAGTATACTCTGCTCCCTTAACATATCTCCAACGGTGATTGATTGGTTTCGTAGTTACCTGTGTGGCCGCCGACAGCGAATTTGTATTGAAAACACTTTCTCTTCTTGGTGTTACACTTCTGCCGGCGTACCACAGGGTGGCGTTCTCTCTCCTCTACTTTTCGCAATATTTATTAACTCCATTTCTAACCAACTTCTTTCATCCTACCACCTTTATGCAGATGACTTGCAAATCTACTCACAAGCTCCCCCAGAAGAGCTGCCGGAGGCTGTTAAAATGGTTAACCATGATTTAGCACGGATTTCCGAGTGGAGTACAGCCTATGGACTGCAAGTGAACCCATCAAAAACCCAAGTAATTGTTGTTGGTAGCCCCAGGCTAAGTACCAAAATTGATTGGTCGCAAGTCCCCAGGATTACATTTGACGGTACTATAATACCCATAAGTGACACGGTGAAGAACCTGGGGATAAATATTGACAAAAACCTTTCTTGGGGTCCACAGCTCCAAGAATTAAGTCGAAAAATATTTTCATCGGCGGGATCCTTGAGGAGGTTACGCAATTTTCTTCCAACTGCCACCAAAACTGCGCTTGTTCAGTCCCTTCTTCTACCCATCCTTGACTATGCTGATGCCAGTTATCTTGATTTGACTGAGGCACAACTGGATAAGCTTGAGCGACTTCAAAACTTTTGTATCAGATTCATATTTGGTTTGCGCAAATATGATCATGTCTCAGATTTTCGCAATAAGCTCAAGTGGCTTCCAATACGACTTCGCCGGAATACTCATATTCTATTTTTGCTTTACAGCATTTTATTTAATCCCACAACACCCCTTTATCTTAAAGAACGTTTTAAGTTCCTTCATGACACACACACGAGATACTTAAGATCATCGGAGAACTTGAGACTTCAGATGCCAATTCATTCCACCAAATTCTTCGATAAATCTTTTACAGTCCAGGCTATACGGTTGTGGAATGCATTGCCAGTATCAGTGAGAGCTGCTAAATCATTACCCTCCTTTAAAAAATTAATAAAAGAACATTATCTGTCCTCTTAAACGTGTAATTTGTCTATGCTATTTCATTGTTATCACATTGCGTTTTATTTGACTATATCACTTTTCTGTGTTCATAATTACCTAAAATGTATGTATTTATATATGTATCTATTATATTATTATGAGATTTGTTTTAAATATTTAGTACTATCATCTACTTATCCGTACACCACGGACTACCCCAATATTATCTTTCGTGACTTTCTTGTCCATCCTAAGGTTGTCTAGAAAAGATCGCTTTTAGCGATAAGACCGCCCATTGTACATTATATTAATATTTTAAGTTTTATTTTTAAGATCCAAATGGTGTACAATAAAGTATATTCTATTCTATTCTATTCTATTCTAATAGAGCGAAATAAGAGTTCCAAATTGTTCGCAAGAAATCGGCCTATTGGAAGAGCCAGCTGGCGAATCCCAAGATGGCAGGAGCGTTTCATCTAAACCTTAGCTTTTGAGAGAGGCCGAGAGATGCTACGGACTGTTATAAACCCACGTTGACGCTGTTGTAACAATCTGGCAAAAGACCCGAGAGCTAGATTGGTCCGACACTATACCAAAGACATTCCGAACGTCCGCCTGTACGAGATCAGTATGGCTCTCAAACTGCTCAAAATCAACAAACCAAAGTACCATGTGTCCATGGGACACAGCCGAACTTCTGAAAGCGGGTGGAAAACCAGTTCATAAGTCGTTCAGATGATGTTCAATTCCGTCGTACACGAGGTAAAATACCGCGGAAAGCATTCGATTCGATCGAGACCTGGATTGCACTGCAGTCTCTACCCATACAACACCGATGGGTGGAGAGGGGAGCTCTATCCTTTGCCGCTAATCACACGAAAAATTCCCTACATTTGTGCAATATTAATGTCATACAATGATTTATCGCAATCTCATGATTGTGTATATGAATGTGAATGTTGAACAACAAAATTAGGTCATCTATACATATAACATAAAAACATGGAATGCGTAAAGTTATGACTTCATATCAACAAAGACCTTCCCCATAAACAATGTTCAACAATCGGTTACACGTGGTGTGTCATTATTTTGGAAGACATTTGTCCGTACTTGCCACGCGCTTAGCGCTTACCCGCCCAGGGTTGGTGTTTTGAGTTATCTATGGTGAGCGCAGAATGGCTGCTGTTCCATAGAAGGAACGGTGCAGGGGCGGGTCGGTGTTTTGAGTTATCTATGGTGAGTGCAGAATGGCTGCTGTTCCATAGAAGGAACGGTGATGGGGCGGGTTGGTGTTTTGAGTTTTCTACGGTGAGCGTAGAATAGCTGCTATTCCATAGAATGAACGGTGCTGAGGCGGGTTGGTGTTTTAAGTTATATATGGTGAGCGCAGAATGGCTGCTGTTCCATAGAAGGAACCGTGCTGCCGATCTCTTTGGTTTATAGTTGCTTTAGAGCCTTAGTCTTTTACGTTATGATTTTTATCGGTTAACTTTTCTTATTAAAATCTGACTGCACAGTACTATAAAAATATTTTTACGATAGTAACGGCTATCAAGAAATAGAACTAAAAAAAGTTGAATTAATATATTTTTTATCCTTGTTCCTGTATCGTGAGTACGGTGGCAAACAAGACTCGGAACATCTAGCCGTAGTAAGTCATAGAAATATTACTTCAGTGCCGGGATCGAACCTATGGACGGCAATACAGAAAGACAAGCACTTAGTTAATATGCTTAGTGATCCATTTTTTGTCATAGCCTCCCTCATGGATTTCCCTCATGGACTTCCCCAGGACGGGCGTTCTGGACGATAACCGGCTAAAACCTTGATGGAGGTTCGTCAACTTACCTATCGCTGGGAGTGCAGAGTTCACTAGGCATTGAGCCACACCCCCAGTAGGTATCAGCCCGTCATTTGACCTGACGGGTCACGTCTCTGTGTGTGTTCCGTATGGTGCCCAGAATATCGTAACTAAGGAACTATAAACCAAAGGGATGGGCAGCAGCGTCCCTTCTGTGAAACAGCAGCAGCAGTACTGGAAAATTCCCCCATAACGACGACACGCGGCATGTAACCGGTCATCTTATGGGGGAGGCTTTTCTTCAGCAGTGGAAATATTTTGGCTGAATTATAATAATGATTAGGAAACATAATTTTCTAAACAAAACATTTTGTTATGTTCAGTGGAGCAAAATCTCACAGAATCTGGCGTGCTGTGTCATGACATTACCTCTCATTAGTTAACGCATATCGTCTATCAAATTGCACGAGTGTGAATTTATTTATGAATGATGGAACGAGTGAATATGTGTTCACGCGTTTCGCCAAAATGCATTCGGGGAGAACAAGTGCAGCACTTTTCGTTCGTAGGTTGCATCGCAGACATTTTCCAACGTCGACCCCTGTTCCGGAAGCCATTACTATCTCATTTTACTGTCTTGTTTCTTTTTTGTCAGCCGTTTATGCATTATCAAAGAGATTTATTATAGTACAAGTAAGGAAGATCCCTACAATTTTGCATCGTACGCGCTCAAGAGATTTATACTCGTCGACTTATCAGATTTAATTCTTGGTTACACCGTTTGTACCCTGTACCCTCCTCCTTTTCTATGTTATATAGTTTTAGGTCCTTATTCATTAAATCCTTTGACAGTATTCGAAGAATTAATTATAAACTAAAATCTAGATTTCTTTGTTTCGTATCGTGAGTTTCATTAAAAGTCTCGCAGCAAAATAATAAAACTAAAGTCGTAAACTACGGTGAAGAAAATTAGGTTAGCGTCTGTATAAGTGTATGGTATCAGCTGTGAGTGCAGTTCGGTGCCAAGTTGTTATAACCGGAACAGTTTCAAGGCTCTATCACACAATAGCTTCTTTAGGCATCCGTTTAAGTTCTTATTCTTAAGTCGTCAAAGTAATACTTGGTCAACACTTGAATGGATTGCCGAGATAAAACCTATTCGTAGGTTTTTGAAGATACGTTTTGTTTTAGAGAAGGTTAAGGCTAATAAGAGAGATCCTTGAATATTTAAATTCATGTTTTTTAAAGTAAATGTCATGGTAGTCCCGAGGTCCACGGACTCGTTTCTTAAGCACAGGGTTGTGGCTTTAAAACCTAGATCGTACTTATCAGTGTCAAATATACTTTTTTAGTGAAGACTAAGACTCTATATAGTCCGTGATCCGGCTCAAAGGACCATAAATATCCGTGATCCGGCTCAAAGGTTCATTGAATGCTAAATGATACGAGGAGGTTTTGGATACTGTTTTTTGCTACATAATGTAATATCTAGCTAAATGTAAAAAATTAATGATCTATATTATAATGCTAATTTTGATCTAAGAATTAAATGCTAGTGTCAGGTGAATGCAACTTACGCTTTCTGACGGCGAACTACCCGTGACGCGTAGCAAATGCCGCAATGTAGGTAAAATGATGATCGACGGCAAATTTACGGTCGTTAGCTCGTACATAGGTTCAAGAAAATATCGTGAAGAAACTTGCATTAATGGTCTATTTAAAATTGCCAACACGCAATTAGCAAGCGAGATAGTCAATGCTCGTTCCTTTTCTGCGTGAATAGCGGTCTTTGCACTGCAGTGGCACAGCTACAGACTGATATAATTATATAAGAAGAAGTAATGTTATCGTAACTAGTCCTTTAATTCAATAACATAACAAAGCATAACATGGTTTAGTTTACCAAACTTTCATATATCGTCTATGTATTAGTGATATACCTCATATCGACTGCCGACGCAATATTAATTACCGTTGTCGTCATCGCATCGTGTTACTAGACAAGCGCATCATGATGATTAATACTCCGAAATATATTTGTGAAATGTAGCAGCAAATTCATAAAACAAATGCCAAAACGCAATACATACATTAGCCCGTAAACGTCCACTGCTGTACATGGGCCATCCAATGATGACTACAATGACCGGTCACAGGGGTCATATCACACGGGAGGTTGTTGCTGCCCATCGTCTTAATATCAACTTAGTCGCCTTTTACGACACCCAGGGATGGACTAGGGTAGTCTATAGTCGGTATCTCACCGGAACCACACGAAAGGACGCAATAGTTCCGAAAATATTGCTACATGATATTTTTACTCCATGTTTAAAATAATAATAGTTGCCATTTCAGACATAATTTTATCCGCGTTAGTATAATGCCCGACCACATTACAAAATTAATGCTTCCCTTTCCACCAAATTAAAACGTGAAAAGGGATTAAACTTTGCAGACGTAGGTATATCTCAATAGCAGATATAATTTTATAAACGTGGTGTATTTAGAAACACAAAGCTTAGTGAAACCATTATTTGGTCTGCACATGATCATTATGCTTAATACAATGATAATGACGTGGCTAAAGCGTTGCCGTAATATTCTAATAAAGAGACTAACCACTGATTATTATTCATGAGGGTTGAAACTTGAACACAATGCGTGGAAATGCCTCGGGGTATGATTGATCATTGTGACACAGGTCCCCTGAGGTAGTTAAGATAGGGTTATGTGTGACGACAGACACAAATAAATAGCTAACTGATGGTATCCGCCTAACGATGTTCTCTACTATGAAATTTTGGATTTAGCTATCGCTTTTCGATACGATTTAGTTTTTGAATTAGTATTTAAATCAGAGCAGAGTAAACAGCAATATTTCATGGGTGTCCGGGTTAAGAATATAGCACTACTCCAATTCTCCCCGTGGAGGTCGTACAAGGTGACTAAGTACTAAACCCGAAGGTCGAATAGCAGCGTCACTTCTGTGGACCGCACCAACCCGCCTGCCAAGCACCACGCTTATGTACTGGAAAATTCTCCCCAAAATGACGATAATTATATAAAAATAAATGGGGGAGGCCTATGTTAGCAGGGGACTTCCTTTGGCTGATATGATGAAATATCACTAGTCAATACCCGGTACCTGAGACGGCACCAAAATATTCTCAATGACGTGTGTAGTCCGCCAATCCGCACTAAGCAAGCGTGGTGGACTAAGGCCTAACCTTTCTCATCGTGAGAAAAGGCCCATGCCCAGCAATGGGACAGTAGGCCTTTGTACAGCAATAGACTTCCTTTGGCTGATATGACGAAATGGCACTTGTCAAGTTGCGGTATCTGAGAGGGCTCCAAAATGTTCTCATGATGTGTGTAGTCCGGCAATCCGCATATATTGAACTTAGACATACCTCAAGGACAGACGTAATCAAAGGTTCAATTTACACAGAGAGGACGAGAAGTGGACATCGGGCACAGGCGAGACGCGGTCGTTCATTTCTTATCCCTTTGATGATATTTCATATAAAATTGTATTACGCGTCTTGTGCCCGAACATCGAGGGAATGGGGCACAGACGAAGAACAAACGCATTACCCGTCTACGGCCCATCCTCTCTGTATGAATCAAGCCCAAGATATATAAGTACGTCTGGCTATAACCTACACTGTGTTATAGCAATAGTAAATAAGTAAATCCTTGTTAATATAATGTATAGCCTCAATCTTCATTAGAAAGGTAAGAGCTACAAAAGCAAGCTACGACCAATAAAATAAACCAATAACTAGTGCGTCGTAAAACAAAGCAATCATATCGATTGACAGCTAGTTCTCATTAGGTGCTACCACGATGTGTTATTATTAATACCTGCAATAATTTACACGCAACTACTGGAATTTGTATTGGCTTCCCGACTATGGAACCGGCAATTAATTATGATATAACATAAATTGTAAACAACTTGTTTAAATTGAATTTTCATATGTATTCAAGTAAAGTAACATTTATGTGCATTTACATATTGATTCACGGCGGAAATTGATAATTAATGTAATTCAAAATCTTCGGATTTCGGACTTCGGATTTGTCTGTTTATTGTGTCAAAGGTGATCTCACAAAGACACATGAAGTTCAAAATCTTAAATCTAGACATTTCGGATCATCAATCAATCTATGATTATTAATTTTAGCCAATAACTACCTCTGAAATTTGGTAATAATAAGTAGATATAGATATATTTCCATTTCATACAATAGTTTTGTACCTCTGGGGACAATCTGAGACTGCATTTTATAGTGCAGCCATGGAGAGTCCCCGGTTAGTGTCCCATTACATTTTAGATTAAAATTCTCTAAAGGGCCTCTGCGTGTTGGACCCATGTCCCCGCCTAAGCCTATCAAAAGACCGGGTTCCCCCTTACAGGGGATATAAGCCCGTGTAATAGAGAAACAAGTAGAAGTTTCTCTAAGGATTTGGAGTATTTTTCGCATAGGATCCAAAGACACGAGTAGCAAGGTGATCATTGTGGATTTTACTACATACATATGCCAAAAATGAAAAGACTGTTTTTCCTTGCTAGGGATTTTGCCAAAAACAACGAATACCGCTACTGCTGGATAAAAAACGGCAATATTTATCTCCGTGAAAAAGAAAGGGGCCCCACATCTTCACATCAAGGATGAATCAGATCTTACAAAAATAACATCTAATGTGAAGTGACTAATTATAATAGCCTATGTAAACTTTTAAATAGTTATAGTATACTGCGGTTATATCAGGTCTTATGCGGGTTATGTTTCAGTAACGACTGCTTGTCATATTACCGCTGGTAACAATAAATGTCATGTTATATTTTATTATGTGTACCAACATTTTTTGTTTTTTGTGCACATTTTAATACTCACAATTACAATGTAGTACCATCCTAGACAAACACATATTATCCTGTCAAACGCACTGACACTCATCCCCACACACGTGCCCATATACAACAGTCATAACGGAGAGAAACTGTTCAGTCAGCCTCATCGAGTAAAACCTTCCCACTATTACATGTCACTAAAATCGTATGCTCCAGTCTCTATCGATTATCTGGGGACACTCCCTGCTCAGATACACTAATTGCGAGTAAAATGGTGACTGTATTTGAACACTGTCGCGTCGCATGCAATGCTACCCGCTCATATCTTTCCTACCCGGAACAACAGTTGCCTGGACCATGGAATTATCAAATCTGATAAGCTTGCTACTTGACTCTTTTATAACCGACCATGCACCATTAATTGTTATCTGTCAGCAAAACATTTTAATGGCCAAAACCCTTATACGATCATGTCGCGTTAATGTACATCCCTGCGTAAGAGACCTCGAAAATACAGACTACTCCTCAATTATTGGCTGTAATGATGCAACGAAGGCTACTACTGAATTGGTTAATCTTATTTCTACAATAGTAGATAATAATTCTCATGACTGTACAAAATTGTTTGTACAAAAACTCCAAGTAAAAAGAGAATAATTAAACCCTGGATAACGCACGGGCTTTTAAGTTGCATATGTAACAGGGATAATCTCTGCCCTAAAACAAAGAAGGACCCTAATAATCAAATTTTAAAAGTGACTTACACACGATATAGGAATTTCTACAACAACATACTGAACAAAATAAAACGTCAATATGAATATACCAAATTTGAAAGACATCGTATTTACCAGAAGGCAACTTGGATTCTTATTAAAACTATTTCTAATCTACAAACTAACAAATTTTCTGCTAGTGAGTTACTTTCCCTACCCGAGGACCCACCTCATTCAGTTGACTCTATAAACATTTTTTTCTAAGGTTGGAAGAGACACCTAAAACTGTCTCTAGTCAGGACGATCTCACTGCTTTTGACTCTGACACAGCTTCGGCCTATCCTAACGCCGTAGCCATCTTTAACACCGACAGTGAAAAGATCGAACGTATCATCCTTGGCCTCAAACTGAATAGTGCCGTGGGCTCGGATGAAATTTCTACTGTTCTGATTAAGGCTGCTAGATATATTAAGTATCCCGATTGTTTGCCATGTCTTTAATCTCGTACTGGTGACTGGGGTCTTTCCTGCAGTCTTCAAAAAGGCTTTTGTATATCTAATACACACACATACACAAGAATGGAGACAGACAGAAGCAGTGTCAATAACTACAGACCCATTTCTGTCCTAACAATATTTATATATATATTATTTTTTTTTCTAACAATATTGTCCAAAACCTTGAAAAACTTTTATATAAACAACTTTTAAATTATCTAGACATACAAAATATAATTGCTGAGAAACAATATGGCTTGAGATTTGGAAAAAGTACAGAAGATGCAGTTCTAGAAGTAACTAGTACTGTGAAAAAGAATATTAATAATAAAGTAAGGACTATAGCTATTTTCCTTGATCTCTCTTAAGTGTCAAACACTGTTTCTGTTCCCGTCCTGCCAGAAAACTGGAGAGAATTGGTATAAGAGGAAGGTCTCTTAACATTTTAGGAGCTACCTAAGTGATCGTTTACAAACCGTCAAAGTGGGTGATTATACAAGTAAAGAAGATTTTTTTACATACGGAGTCCCACAGAGTAGTTTCCTTGGCCCGACCTAATTTCGTATACACATAAGTGACCTCTGTAAGCTGTCCACAACAAACTTGAACATATCTGCTTTGCTTTTGCGAACCTACTTGCCCTCAATTTGGTTAAAACCAAGTTCATCACATTAGCACCAAAGGCAACATCATAACCAGATTCTCCCTACACCCTAACTGCGCACAAATGTTGTTTAACATCAGCTATTGACTGCAGTTTTCCAAAAAAATATGCTAATTATGTGGTTTGTATTGAAAATACGATGATATGGAAAGAGCAAATCGAGTCACTGGTCTCCAGAGTCCGAAAACTTTTTTTGTTTTTAAAATCTTCAATCTGCATCTGCAAATTTTTCCACACTTAGAACAGTATATTTTGCGCTGGCGCACTCCATCCTAACGTACTGTATAATGGCTTGGGGTAGTTCTATGAAGCGCTTAATGCTCCGTCCAGACAGAGCACAGAGGGCTGTATTGAAGGTACCAAGGCCCATTCGTTTTCCTACAATCGAACTGTATTCACTATGTAAGGTGCTCACGGTCAGGCGTTCATTTCTCCTGAATACAATATTACGCAAACAATCTAAAATCTCATTTGACTCTGACTTTAGTAAACGTAAACACAGGTCTGACAGCGTTTGCCAGATTGACTCGGCCAAGACTAAAGTAGTAAGATGGCAGTATCACTTCCTGAGCCCCATTCTCTGTAACAGAGTTAAAGATAAAGATAATAATATTTTTTATTCATGTAAAACGATTTATAGGCACTTATGAATAGTCAAGACTTTAGTTACCGCGTCCAAGGTATAGATTTCCTATGGAGCAGAACGGGCAAGAAACTCCATGGTTACTCTTTTTTAATGTTCTCGAAATGATGGTAATGTGAGGACAATGCAGGAGAAAAGAGTCTAAACTTCTTAACAATTCTACACTAAACAAGCCTGATTTTAAAATTTACCAGTTTTTGATTCAATTATCAGACAGCATTAAGATGACCAATCCCAACAGACGGCACTCGTTCACGAGCATGACGCATGTATCAGCGTCGCCCAGCTCAACCATGTTGTAGGGAAACTTAGCGACCCGACACACAACGCCACCATAAAAGGACACTTGAGTGAGCATGATATATCTAAACTGCCAGACAAATATCACGTCAATAAAACAAAATAATTGAATAGGTACTCGCTCTATTACAGTAACAAATCTAAATGCATAAAATGAACATAAAAATAACAAAATGTCGTATAGAATAATTAAATGTCATTATATGAATAAATATAATTCATAATAAGAAATGATGCAATTTTAACACCAAATTTAAAAAAAATTATAGCTCCATTACTATAATTTTATTAGATACATTGATACTAAGAATGTCAATATGGCTTATATGCACATCAGAGCAGGTCAATCCCAAGCATTTTTGCCATCCATATAGTCTGTTACGTTATAGAAACCTTTTCTACACAGCTTCTGTTTTATAGTGGACTTGAATTTATTAACGCAAAATTTTTGATAAGGATAAATAAGGAACTTAATATATATCCCCGTACTTTAAGGGAATGTAAAACGCCCTTGAGCGAATGGCTTCACACTCCCTCTTACGAAGAATTAGAATTATTTATTTAAACCTTAAAATCTCTTGGAGATGGCGTTAATAGCTGCAACACAGTTATACAACTAATATAGTAATTACCGTACACAAACTTATTGTAAACTTGTTTTTAGTTCCAATAAAAATATTATTATTTACTTTATTTAAAATGAATACATTTTTTTTAAACGTTGCCCCGTATTAGGATTTCTCCTGTGTCGTGGGTGCGTTTACAGACATATATTCCACACAAAATACACCCAGACCCGGAACAACTACCTGTAGGTCATACAAATATTTGTTCCGTGCGGGAATCGAACCCACGACCCAGAGCGCAGCAGCAGACTGTATCAGCCACTGCACCAACTGTGCCGTCATATAAATTACATTTTTAAATTTACATCATATAAAAATATACATTTAAAAATATAAATAATAGTAGTACATGTCGACAACCTCGTGCGCCATGTTATTAAATTAAGATACTTAATTTGCTTATCCTTCCCGGCCTTCACGAGATTCTCGTCATGCGGGATATTTATATCCACAATCATTGTGCGGCGCTCTACTCGATCTATCATCGCTATATCAAGGTCAATAGTCCTGTTAGTGATGGTAGATCGATCCCAGTACAATGTGACATGATCATTCTCGAGAACTGGATCGGGCACATACTTGTAGTATGGCACTTCTCAACACACAAGGTTGTATTGCAGTACAAGTTGCTGGTGGATAATCCTGGCCACTTAGTTATGTCTGTGCATCGACGGTGGCATGCCCAACAGATGTCAACCATGCCGTCCTTCACAATATATTTCCGGTAGTTTTTCATCAATATACCTTTATCCATAATTGCACAGATAAAACCTTCGGTTTCCCCGAAGAGGTCACCGAAGCGTAGCCGACGCTAAAAAGTTCACATCGGGCCCATGAAGGGCCCGGTAAAAGCGTCCATGAAGTTCCTTGCTCTGCCATACCTCCCTGCGGTCACTATTAGTATTATATATATATATTTATATATACATATATATATTTAAAAATATAAATAATAGTAGGCCACCGGCGTCGGGAACAGGGTCCAAGCCACCTGTAGTTAGGGCTCCAGAGAGAGGAACCTCCTAACAATACGTGCCATGTCCAGGAGTACCGCTTTCTGTATCAAGCCCTTGATCCAGCTGCCTAGGCCTCCAAGAGTCTCTTAAGGTGTTGATCGAGGCTCTTGGCCATAAGGTTGTTATTATTATTATGATTTGTTTATATACACACAGATATTACGTAGGCACTGCGTATTCCCTTAAGAAACCACTTCCAGCAGATCTGTGAGAGGTAAGTTGGAAGAAAATCTGAAATGCAGACTAGACACGGTGAGTTTAAATGGTGCGGGTGAATTATTCCCAATATATCGACAACTCTGTATTTTATGTAACGCATCAATCACTTTTCCCTATAAAAATAGAAAACTACTTTAATTATTCAAAATGATGTTACGTAACGAGTGATTATGCTAATGACGCGCAATAAAATAGGGCAGTCTGCTACAGTATAAACCATCAAGTAGATTCCGTGTAGCAGTACGTCGTTCTCTAGCGGTCGTCCGCACAATAGCTGCCTACTGCCTACATTTCGTTTTGCCGCCTGCTTCGGCCCGCAGTCATATCGTGAGTGGATTTCCGCATCCACTGAGAACATTGTGCTCTAAATGGCTTCTATACGTCCTCGTGAATAGGACATAATGTAACAAGTTACTTTGTGTACGTCGATACCTGGATGGTACGTGAGAGGTTCCTTTTAGTTTAATGCCCGATGTATTAATATGCCACACAGCAATATTATGGCACATTCACCATCTTCATTCTTAATTTAAATATTGAATAGGGCAAGTTGATTGGCTTTCACTTCTACAAAGTTTCAAAGCCGATTCCATAACCAATTTTTGGAGGCCTAGTAAGACTAGATTCGTTTTGTATTAGTTATTCCCATGCATATAGATAAGAAAGTTAGTTCGAGTTTCTTCGACTTACGAGTAAAAGTTCGTGAAAGGTCTTTATTATGTTTGCGTAGAATTTCGTTTCCTTTCCATCTTTGTTCCGAACTGTTCTTAGAGGAAATTGTGCTACACTCGCCGGAAAACTTAGTTCTGGGCTTAAAACACAATCCCTGTTGTGGAACATCATTTGTGATAAACGCCTCGACGGTAGAAATAAAAAAGCGAAGTAATTGCTTAGAGCTAAGCGTACGATCCAGAATGTCTCACATCAATTATTTCTTCAAGTTGTTTACGGTGTTTCACGCTCTCACTGAAGCTTTAGTTTCAAATCATTCATATTTAATGTTCACATTGGGCTACAGTTAATAATTTGCGTAAAAAATCCTACATGACCATATATTCTTTATGGATATAAACGGTTTGTGGACTATAAAACGCCTGACTTGCCCAAATAACACCGACTTCTTAAATGGTGGTCAATTTATTTGAACTCGAAATTTCAATTGTCGCCTTGTGTTCGATTGATGTGTGGGATAAACGTTGAGGAAAGTCTAGCGGAGACATTGTCTACAGGCGACCATTGTTTTTCGTTGCTAGTACTAAGCTGGGACCAAGAATGCGTTCTTTATAGTCGTCATAGTTATTTTATTCGTTAGACCGAAGAGTGAAAATAAAATGAGGCATAATAAAAGAAGGGCGTGTGAGTGAAGACTTACTACAGATTCATTTTAACGTGATGGTCCCGGAGCTGTCTTGCTACTTAAACGGATACGTGCCGTCAGGTATTATTAGTCCTTCTTTTATTTTAGCATGTTCTTTTCATTATTTTGAAGCCAAGAGCCCGTTTTGCGTTTTGCATGAATTTAATGACTATCGCATAATTAAAATTAAGAGTAATATAAGCCGTCCCTACAGGTCACAAGTTAAAAATGTTAAGTTTATTCTATAAGTTTATTATATATACCTTATTTGTATGAGGTATCAATTAGATTCTAAATTCCTATTCCATGTGGTGTCCAGATAAAGAAAATTGCACGACTCCATATCCTCCCTTGGGTGCCGTAAAAGGCGACTAAGGAAATCTAAACGTGTGAGTACTGGCAAATTCCCCCCAAAATGACTAAGTGGAAATCTATGGGATCTATGTATTGTTCAGCAGTGAACGTCGTTTGGCTGATATGATGATGATGATGAGATTTTAAAAGTCCAGTTCAACAGGTGTCCATGATTTTTAATATTGGAAGAGTAGGTTAAGTAAAAGTCTGAGCGACCCCAGGGAAGACGGTGGCGCGCACGTGGTCACGAGCCGCCGTGTGCGTAACACAGCACACAGCGAGACTTTGGGGGATTCTTTACAATCCTCCCCGAGAAGTGCCTGGGGGGCGGCCTTTTTACAGCTGCCCTCTACTAGAGGGGGTGACCGCTTTACAGTTATCCCCTCCGAGATGTGCGAAAAGGCGTGGCACCAATGGGCGGCTCTAGTGTGATTTTACGAGGACCTGGAGCATCCCCTCAAGTGCCGAAGATGACCGCTCCAGTGGTTTTAGCCGGTAGGAGTCCGGTATACCCCTTCGGCCTTCGTCCGGGGCGAAGGAAGTTCATGTAGATTCCATTGAACATACAAAAAGTTAAGTAAAAGTATTCAGTATATTCGTTGCATATATCCACAATGAAATCTTAAGTAAACATACATTACGAGATCTATCGTGGACCCAAGTAAACCAATCTCATACATACAAGGTATATAGGTATAATAGTATAGAATAAATTTTACAATTTTGCCGTGTGGTGACTAAGAATAGCGACTACCCATCTTATCTCGTGGGTATCGTAAAAGGCGACTATGGGATTAGCCGGAGGATGAGCAGTAGCGTCCTTCGATTACGTTAAAAACTCAACTGCGACCGCCAACCTGCCTGCCAAGCGTGGCGATGGCATGGTTTATGGCAAAACCCCCCAATGAGCACACAACACACCCATGTCGGTCGTTGTGGTGATCTTTGGGGGAGCCCTGTGTCCAGCAGTGGACTTTATTCGGCCGAAATGATTAAATTTTACTTTTTAACTTGCGACCTTCTTGCTACTTTAATAAATATTCAATTAAAATACAGGGTTTCTTCGTTTACACGGCGGTTACGCGGGTTTATCGAGTATGGTAAACATAATTTTGGAATCCATTTGTCACGATTGATCCTAATACTGCAATATTTAATTTGCTTGTGCATTATACATTTTATTTATGAATTTATTTATGCTTGATGTACAAAATTGTACAAAGAAGGTCTTAATGCCATAGGTATAATAATATGTAGAGCATACCAGTTGCTATCATTTCACTTGAGTTGAGGACTAATCTGAGTATGAGTTACCAGAGTGTGAACGGTAGGATAGGATAGCAACCAAGTACCTACGCACTGCGCTGTTGCCTGTTGCAATATTTTGATCTAACTTATTCCAGTTATGTTTTAGATTCAGTAGTTCTTCCTGTGAATTTTTTCGCTTGAGTTGAGGCCTAATCTGATAGTAAGAGTTACCAGAGCAGATTGTAACCAAGTATGCATTGCATTGATGCAATATTTTTATCTATCTTATTATTTCACGCGAAGCGCCCAGTTATCTTTTATTCCTTTGAGTTTTCATTACGGTGCAGAAGTTGGTAACGATAACGAAATTACTTTAATGCTTTGTTCACGTCTCAAAAATATTAACAATACCTAAATTGATATGTGCAGTTACTATCATTCTCCTTGTTGTCCCTATCTTTACATCAAACAAAAAGAAAACACTGCACATCTATTTGACAAACGTGTGTATATTACCTTATCTCGCGTTTCCAGTTGGCTACATAAACCGAATTTGCTCGCAAAATGAATTTGTTAAACGCCTTAGCCCATTTATTTTATTGGGCTATGTGAACGTCTTTTATAAATCAAGGACAAAGAAGTCCTTTTTGCCACGCGTTGTATGGGCGTCGTAAAATTAAAGGAATTATTCCAAGATAATTGAAAACCATGCCTTTCTGAACTCTACAAGTATAGTGTAATGTAGGGCATACATTACACTATACTTGTAGAGCATACTAAGGGGATCTAAAAAGAAAAGGAAAATCACCAGGTTATCAGAAACAAAAATCTGATAGATACTAAAGAAGGGAAAAAGGAACTTAACATTAACCCAACATAATTTTACTACACCACACATACCTATTCCAAGAGCGGTTATTGTGGCAATACCTATATTTTCAAGACCGTTCTTCAAGCGGTCATTAGGAGAATAATGTTCATTAGTTAACGTTTACGAACAAATCATATGATGAACGATATAATTCTTAAACAAAACCTGAAAATAGGCCAAGCAAACGTGAAGATACAAAAATTGCTTATTATAGATAGATTATTTGAACAAGCACATATAGTCACGTATCTGAACTACTTTTCTAATACGTGCCCCGTGCCATCTCCCACCATAATTACCGGGTGTAGTATAAACTATGTTTGAAAGGGACAGATCCCACGAGTCCTTATCCTTCAATGACAAGGCGAGCCAGTTACTTCAGAACAAGGGTTTGTGAAAATGTACCCCCACATGGTAACTAGCCAACCTCTTTAGCAAGAAAACAATTGCTGGAAATAACAGTTTACGTTAATAGATAATTTACAAAAATAAAATAAGAATCATTAGCTCGCCACGTGGATTTCTGTGCCAGCAGACTTCCTAAGGGCTAGCTATTTCGTTGATTCTAAATGAATAGTGAAATATTTTTTCCTTCAGAAAGATTGGTCTATTTTCTTCTGAAGTACATCATTTGTACGTGCACTGGTAGTAGGTACGTGAATACAATGAGATTTTTATATGGTAGGAAGTAATATGTAATAGCCTAGAATTTATCAACAATAAAAGTTAGATAGGTACATTTATGTCTGAATAATGGACATTATTCATCTCTTTATAAATACAGGATACCTTATTAGGAAAGGCCAAAGGCTGGGCCTTTATATATTATCAATATATGACAAATCAGATACATTCCTTTTATTATCTTTTTCTATCAGCAAAGTAACTTTATTCGGCCGAAAACGTCTGAATCAAAATGTATGGGTAACGAATCAAAGATGTACATTGTACCTACATTTCAATGTTCCTTTTCTTTTCAAACACATCGCCTTCATCCCATTAGCATTTTTATAGGCTCTTAAGGGCGCCGTCGTTATCTCGGCACACGTAACATGGCATACGCTGAACACGGCATACACTAATATAGGTGTGACTGTGCCCTTTCTTTTATTTCCACTTTCATTGAATACTATGCCAGCCCTTTTGTGAAGATCAAGTTTTATTTATGAGAACTAACATGCCATTCTACTTATTGCATATCTTTTACCTTGATGTAGATTATATTAAAGTTTGAAATGAGAGCGTGAATGAAAAATGCTCTACAAAAAGAAGTACCCAGCACGGGCGATGATGATAGCTGCGTATATAGTTAGATGAAGCTTGAAACATTTTTATTGATGCCCGAGTATTTCACCACAGATAAATCCGTATCATTTGAAGCTACACAGTATAAAAATGCGAACTTCTGCCTTGTAAGTCTGCGATTACCGATGTTCGCTGAAGCAGACGAATCATTAAGACTATCCATAGGCAAACATACCGTCAGTGGTCTCCGTCTCTGAGAGCGTCATGTTCCAGAGATGTCCATGCCGCAGAGCGGGATCGGGAGAAGGCCGATCCTGCTCGAAGAAGGTGACGGCGCCGGGGTATAACCACCCTGGCGCCTAATTCCTATAGGCCTGAAATCCTCTGCCATCGCTAGATAGAAAGGGGCCTCTGGGTACGTGGGTGCGTAGATTGGGGAATCTGCGTGCCCATACTGAGCGACAGTGGCACGCATGTGGTCACGCGCCGCCGTGTGCGCAGTATAGCACAGCTCACAGGGACGCTTCGGGAGATCCTCTACAAACGCCTCATGGGTGTGACCTTTACAGCTTTACAGTCTCCGAGATTTGCCTAGGCATGGCACCAGTGGGCGGCTCTAGTGTTATCATACGAGGACCTGGACCCCTTTAGGTTCCGAAGATGCCCGCCCCAGTGGTTTTAGCCGGTAGGAGTCCAGCATGCCCCTTCGTCCTTCCACGGGGCGGAGGAAGTTAAAAATTAATAATTTAACAAATAATAAATAAATTTCCAATACGTCCAAAAAAAGCGTTTGTCTTCTTTTTAGGGTTGGATTTCTATTAGAAACGAAATTTATGGCAAGGAACTTATGCCATTTGTCTATTATATTCGATTGCAAAAAAAAAATTGATTGGAACCTTTGATTATTACATTTTATTTCTGACTAGCTGGGACCCGCGGTTTCACCCGCGTGTAATTTAAAAGAAATTTAGAGTACTTCGACATAGACACTTGACATAGAAGATATATTGGATTTCAAGGTTTTTATTTTTTTGCGCGGAACCCCAATCGTTTTTCTAAAATAAAAGTAGCCTAAGTTATTCCTTATAACATCAGCTATCAGCCAGTGAAAGTCCCGTCAAAATCGGTCCAGCCGTTTCGGAGTTTACCCGGAACAAACAGACAGACAGACAAAAAAATTTAAAATTGTGTTTTTGTTATAGGTACCATATATACTTTCATATGCATTTAGTAAAAACCTGTTATTTTGACATTACAAACAGACACTTCAATTTTATTTATTTGTATAGATATAAATTTCAATATCGTTCATATCGACTTTTTTAAATATTTCATGCAATACAAAATTTAGTTTCTAGCCTGCTGACTTATGCAATTTGGATACGCCATTTGCAGTTTATATATTTTTCATCATCATATCATTTCAGCCGAAAGGCATTCACTACTAGAGTTCTGGCTTCCCCCACAGTTCACCATGGTCCTACCGGTCTAAGTGTATTGTATCCTCATCGGGGTTTTTGGCATAACCGCCATGCTTAACAGGTGGGTTGGCGATCGCAGTTGAGTTGTAAATATATTCGAAGGACGCTGCTGCCCATCCTCCGGCTAATCCCTTAGTCGCCTTTTACGACACCCACGGGTTGAGATAGGTGGTGCTATTCTTAGCTGGCAACATACGTTTTTTCAGCTTTACATAAAGCAAATTTATATACGTAGTGCTAAAACAAATGATAAGAATCATACAGACTCATAAAAAGAACTACCGACTTAGTTGTATAAAATAGTTCCGAATTATATTTTCCCAGAGGGTCAAACTTTTATATAGCAAACGTCGGAAGGATTACCTTAGCCTGTACAAGATGAACGCTTATGCTAATACTATATTACATTTCCAACGAAGAAAATGTTAAGTGCAAACGTGCCCGTGTCATGATATCCATAATTTGAAACGTGGAATTGAGAATAAATTTTAAATTGAAACTGGGTAAGAGGATTACAGATCCCTGGGGAAATCTGAATGCCACATCACTATGGAAGATATCTAGCTTTTTCTTCTCGCTATAAATTTCATATAACTAAGATATTTACATGCTGGTCTTCCTACAGCATTGCCCATGAACCCACGGCACCCCAGGATGTGTTATATAACAGTGCTCTATGGTGTATAAATATTTATTTCTTCATTCACAACTTTGTGCTCAAATTATGGTAAACATGGAAAAAGTCGAAATCAAGTCGCTAAAATAGAGTCGCTGTCTTTTTTCATGCAACTAAAACTATTTCGCTGCTTTTGCTTTTACTTTTTCTGCTTTACATATATAAATAGAATACAGGCCTCTACAGGAAATCCCAAAACTTTTTCCAAGGATAGAACAGTTAAGTATGTCGTTTCTGAGCTGTTTAGAGTATTCGTTTAACTCAAACTACACCTACTAAGTTTAACTCCACTTAAAAATGGTGTTACCAAGTTAAATAGCATACAAATCCGGAATAAGGAAAACAGGTGCGGTCTGGGTGGGTCCTAAACATTTGACAAAAATTTCACAAATTCTTTGTACACCTTAACCCTTCGCTCACATTAAACCCTAGTAATTTGTCTCTTGTTATTCCGTTTACATTTCCACCCTTCGGTATAAAAGGTGGAAAATTTAATCACTAATTATTTGTGAAGTTAGATATTGTCACAGTTACGTACATTCCCTTGGGATGTAGGCGGACAGTTGCGTTCAGGTTCGGCTATTAATAAAATCAGTTGGCTGTCATGTTTCCCCGCCAAGTTATTTAAAGAAAAATAAGGATAACAATTATTCGCGAAACGTTTTTGTGTTGGAATTGAAAAAAAAGTATAAAATTTGATGTAATGAATCATGAGTTCCACGAAAACGAGATTGTTTGGAATGTACTTAAGTTAAGTTGGAATATTTTATACTTATATAAACTTTTTTGATCTATATTTAAAAGCCAACTTTCGCCAATGTCTGGAATACCGCGATCCATAGGCAGGGCCTTACCTATGGATCTTCAATATCCATTCCAAAACATTTTTTTTGTTATTGAATTTTGGTAACCAAAACAAAGCCAAACATTTGTCGTAATTCTAAATAGATTAACCACTGTTATTTTACTTAATCCAATGTTCATAAATTAAGCGATGTAGCATAATTGCATATTATTAACAAGGTTGCAAAATTACGTAATTTTACCGTAAAGGCGCGTAAAATACTGGGTATTTATGGTCATTTATATAGATTACGGTAAAATTACCGACTACCTTGGGCGGGATTTCTATTTCTTTCTAACAGTCCAATCTTCTGTTTTGAACTTCTGTTTGGTACTCGAGTACCCTGCCCACACTGCCCGCACCCCGCACCTTGACCGAGCGACTGAGCTGAGTAAAACAATCACTCACCACCGGTCAAAACGTAAAAAACATATTTTACTGAAAATTACGTAAAATATATGAATTTTAATTTAAGGTAACAACTAGGAAGTTGTTACTACAGGTAAAAGAAAAACAAACTATTGTTAAAGTTAAAGTTCTGAATGGTACAGTGTATGTTGCTTTCATTTAAGAAATACAGCTATTATCCATGTTTCATAAAACGAGCACGCGAAGATGCGGACTTCTATTGTCAATAACTTGGGCAAGAGCCTAATAAAACATACGCGTGCGTGAAGGCTATAGTATAACAGCGAGTTCATTATATCATTCACACTTTCCTGATCTTGGTGCGTGTCGGTGACGCAGTAATAACTGATATTTATTACCGCCATTTTGCCGTTTGAAACCAACCCCAAAATCCCGTCACCTGAGATTTTAGTGGGATTATTTGTTTTTGCGAAGATTCAGCCATGAAAAATAGACGATATGTATCATACTATGAATCATCTTCTTTTTCTTCGGAAAACAGCGTAGGTAATACGAGAGCTGATTACTAAATTATGCTATCGTAAAGCTAAAAAATGGGGAGCATGTATCTTTTCTGGTAGGTTTAAAATGTTTAATGATCGCTGTGATATATTTCAGGTTGTGATAGTTTAATATTATGTCTCTCGAAGTACTAAAACAAAGGTGAATGTGTATCTACAAACAAAAACAAACATCAAGAGTATATGTTACACAAAAACATTTAAAAAAAACCGCTTTAAACTAGGAAACACTGACAGCGCTAGTGTTTAGTTTTATAAAGAATGCTTTTCGTTGTAATTACGTTTACTTGGGGTCTCAAAAATGTCACCATCAGGTATTATTGTGTTGCCTCCGGGTTCTAGGGTACTGTTAATTCTGCTTGTAGAAACTGGGAACTATGGGAGATGACGTCGAGCCCCATGACCACATCCTCGTACTAAAAATGAATAAAGTGGCCTAATGTACGATATTAATCGGTTCCGTTTGCTCACATGATTGTTAACTTAACAAAAGGTCTGGGGCCTAAATTGGACAGAATTTAATTCAAAGCAGCGAAGCCAATTCAAAAGAATGGCAATTTTTTACCCATGTCACTTTTGACAAAGGAAAGCTCAGCGTGTTGGCATCATGATACATACGAACATATTGTAGTAGTAAAAGTTATATGTGACTTGAACTAAACTGGTAGGAGCACAAATAAACCAAAACAAGCACCAGAACGTGCCAGTATTAAGAGTATATCTAATTAAAATACATTAGACAGATAACTAAACTAATGACGTAGTGTCATGCTGAATCGAACATGAAAATATAGATACCATATTGAGCTTGTGTATCTGAACACGCGGTTACACAAAGACCGCAAGTTCTAGAGTTACAACTAATACAAATAAATTTAGGGAACAAGCTAATATCGAACAGCAATAATTTATTCCAAACAGAAAGCTCATACTGCAATTGTTCATAGTTTCATTACCGAGAACTAACTATGCATATAAATGGCTCCTCTGAGCACAGAAGTTTCCGAATCATTTTATTTCAATATTAGATTTATGTGTTCAAAATCTGTACACAGGTCGGTACTAACTACAGAACTACACTACAGAAATTCCGTAAACGAATGTAAAGCTAACACTTTAATATTGTATTAAAATCTTATCACGTCAACAGCTTACCAGTGGTACCAAGTTAAGTACTACTTTAAACTGGTACCTTTTTTTATTGATCTCCCGTTGGAAATACATAGTATACTTTCTCCGCCCCAAAGTCTTAGGTTTGTTGTTTAGGTCAGACAAAAGTAATTGGGTTTCTTTGTTACAAAGTTCTCTATTCTAGCTCGGGATTGTGTTAAAGGCGGGATTGGAAATAACTTCAATTTAGCGTAAATAAAATTAACGTAAAGTGCTACGCCGTGTGGTGCCGGCTAAGAATACCACCACCCCATCTTATCCCGTAGGTGTCGTAACAGGTGACTATGGGGATATGTGCCGGATGTATATGGATCGGAGGATGGGCAGCAGCGTCCTTCGATTACATTTATAACTCAACTGCGATAGGCAACACGTCTGCCAAGCATGGCGATTATGCCAAAATCCCTCAATGAGTACACAACACGAAACCATACCGGTCGTTGTGGCAATCTTTGGGGGAGGCTTCTGTTCAGCAGTGTAGGTTTTTAAGAAAAAAATGCTGATATACCGCTCATAGTACTGATAATTGGGAGGTACATGTTCATCAGTGGACGTTTAAGGGCTAATGTGGGTGTGTGTGACAACATTATCGATTTAGTTAGTTGAAAAATCTGACCAAAGTACGTCTTGTAAATGTATATGTATAAAAAATGTAGTTATCAGGTTTTTGGTTGATAGTTGGAATTTTTGATAGAAGGCACCCAGGGAATCTAGTCATCATAATCGTCATATCAGCCAAATGACGGCCACTGTTGAACAAACGCCTCCACTATACATAAATGACCGGTTTCATGTCGTGTGTCGTCATTTTGGGGGGAATTTGTCAGTACCACCACGTGGCAGGTGGGTTGGTCAGCGCATTATGACTGCTGTTCCACAAAAGGTACGCTGCTGCCCATCCCTCTGATTTATAGTCAAGGGTCGCCTTTTAAATAACAGACGAAAATGTTGAAACTAAATTAAGTCAGTTTTGCTATTAGGTTAAGGAACTCTCAAAACTAACCGTTAATGTATTGTGTTGTGTACTTGTGTATTGCTTTTGTTACTGATCTCTACAACTCCAGACTGAAATACTAAGGATGATTTCATTTCAATTGTTCAACGGGGTGGCAGGATTTGGTCTCGTGACCTTTCAGTCGTCAGTCAACGCCGCTTAAATTTATGAAGGTACGTATTAGAAATTCCTGGTTTCACAATCTGTTACCAAAAGAGGCTATTTTCTGAATTCGGGCAGTAAATAACTTTAATAGTGTATTTAAATCAGGGCCTAGTCTCCGTGTAATAGATTTCGTACGTGCAACTTTTCCTCTCCGCGGAGTAGGATTAATCAATTATTTATCATTTAAATGCCATCATAGTCCTCTGAAAATATCTAGGTATTTAAATAATTCATTTTTTATTTACTGAAAAATGTATGGTGAAGAACGGGCAAGACTCCTCTTACTTATTTTTAATCATAATGTTACATTATTTTAGAAATGAAGGTAATGTGAGATCAATGCAGCAGAAATGAGTCTAAATTTCTATACAAGTCTACAACTACACTAAACAAGCCTGATTGCTATATTTATTCAAGTTTATGATTCAATTGTCATGGTATCGTCATATTGATGACCGATCCCAACAGACGACACTCGTTCACGAGTATGACGCGTGCATCAGCGCCGCTCAGCGTAATCATATTGCAGGGAAACTCAGCGACCGATACACGACGCCATCATAAGCAGGAAACCTGAATGAGCATGACATATCTAAACTGCCAGACAGATATCATGACAGTAAAAGAAAATAATTGAATAACTTAAATGGTACCGGCACTAATACAGTATCAAATATAAATGCATAAAATAAATATAAAATTAACAATAAAAAGTAATAATTAATGTCATAACAAATATAGAATAATGAAATGTCATTAAATAAATGCATATAATCCATTATAAGAAATAATCATCATCATCATCATATCAGCCACAGGACGTCCACTGCTGAACAAAGGCCCTTAGATTTCCACAATGAGCGGTCACATGCCGCTATCATCCAACGACTCCCAGCGACCTTCACCAGGTCGACTGTCCACCTCTTTGGAGGTCGTCCCATACTGCGTATTCCGGTGCGCGGTCTCCATTCGAGAACCAAAAAGAAAGAAAGAAGAGAAGAGAAAGAAATAATGATGTTATTGAAATGTCAAATAAAATAAAAGATAATGGTCAAGAATTTGAATATAAGCCTATGAACTTAGAGCAGCTCAATCCCTAGCATTTTTGTCATCTAAATAATCTGTAACATAATAGAAACCCTTTCTACACAGCTTCTGTTTTATAACAGATTTGTATTTAATAAGACTTCGTTTTTGTAATTTTATATGATATTTATGATATTGACATTTAAATAATTCGCTTACCTTCTGGAGTATTCGATCACTTTCTTTACTTTTTGTGATTTTTTATTTTTATTTATTAATAATACATTGAGTTTATTAATTGAATTCGTTAATTCGTTCTGGTATGGTCCTTTGCTGCAAACAGCTGAGGTGGTCACCACCACCCAGCCAGTAGAAATTAGACAATATAGTGTTTGAGTGTTACTAAAATTTGATGGAGAGTAGTATACACCCAAAAGATTAATATTATGACATGGTTTTGTTTCATAAATAAGATGGCCGCCACACCATGAAAGTCCAAGTAGTTTATGAACGCACAGTTTATTAGATGAAGTAAACTCGGTTTATTATGGGGAGAAACCCATAAGAATAAGAATAAAAGCTCAAGAAATAAATGTCTATAATGAGACGAAGCTCGAAGCCTTAATGTCTGTTTGCTCAATATGTTGAGCATTCGTTGTTCTTGAAATGAACAAAGACCTTGAGAACCATTGAGCTATTATGTACTAGAGCAGAGGCAGACACCGCACTTCATTACGATGACCCATCCAATTGCATCAAATTAGTACATAATAGCTCAACGTTGAGAACATGCAACTTTATTTCAGGTTTAAGCCAAAATGGGCTCCTATTTAGTAATTAATTGATTTCTTACTAAGTGGATTTTCTACAAAACGCATTATAGACAATTTGAATGAACCGTTCAAAACGCCCATTTAAAACGTATCAAATGATAAAGTTAGTTGGAATTAGGAAAAATGTCGATGCGGCCATTTTATTACTGTACATTTCAGTAGTAATCTTTTTTAAGCTGCTGTACCTAGAGAAGAAAAAAATTAAATGTTTCCTTATTCGTTCTAAAAGTCAAAAACGTTTGATAATAAATAAAAGGGGTTTAGGTAATAAGGTGAAAAGCTCGTTTATCCGTGCAAAGGATTTGGCAGATGCTCCCTTCATCCGTTACCTTGACCGACTAACACTGGATATTCTCTCAATGTTCCCACTTTCTATGTCACATTGACAAAGTCCAAATATTTATCACATATTGCTAAAATTCTGAATAATTCATCTACTGGGTAATGTCAGGTGTCATTATATACCTACAATATGTATTTTAAACCCGTCTGTATCAAACGGGGCGGGTATAAGTAAATATTTCGATAGTGATACTATTTATACGGATTATGAAAATATCCAAAGTTATACTATTAAAAACAAAAAGCGTAAATGTAATTATTTCCAATGTTTACACGATACCATCACATATCAATACAGAATATCAACTCCACAAATCGGACAAGGCTTTTAGTAGATATTGTATACAGAGTTAAAATCCGCATTATCACCAACTTCAAAAAGGAGGAGGTTCTCAATTCGATGCGTATTTTTATATTTATTTTATTACATTTTTATGTATGCATACTCGATGACTCCGAGATTTGTCGACCGATTAGAGCGATTCTTCTTTTAATAGGTGCAGTATGCGTTCAAATTGGTCCCATATAAATCTCATTACATTTGATTGAGTAGTTTTTTTAACCAGCTTCAATAAATAGGTTTAATTTTAATGCGCTTACCTAGATGATGTCTTAATAGTTTCGATTCTTAGAATTATTTTTAGTGTTAGATACGGATACCAAGTTGGGAAAAGTTCTTATATTTATTTACACTAAAAAGAAACAAATAAAATAAATATATCTGGTTGGTCTGCACGAACCATGGTTAAAGTATTTTTTTCTTTTTAGTGGTTTTAATATCCTATAGAATTTTGCATTCGGTATTTTATTTGTTAAAAGTTTTATTTTAAATTTATTATTGTTGGCAGCTGGAAAATAAATAAAGCGTTATATTCGATTTGGCACAATATCAACAGACTTAGACATCATATCAGTTTGTCTAGTGCTTTTGGGTATTCAAGTGGCCTACACGTATGTTCTGTTGAAGGTATTGTTGACATCATCATATCAGGAAAAGGTTATCCACTGCTGAACAAAAGCCTCCCCCATAGATTTCCACAATTGTATCGTGATTTTGGGGCGAATTTGCCAGTATTTACTACGCTTGGCAGGCCGGTTGGTGAACACGGTATGGCTACTGTTCCACAGCTGCCCATTCCTCTGGTTTAGAGACATTTAGTCGCATTTTACGACATTCATGGGAGGAGATGGAGTGGTGCTACTTATGTTTTTAATACGAATACTTAATACCATACGAAAATTGTAGTAAGATGGGTTTATGGGTACCTTTAAATATAGTTGAGTCACACGGTAACTAATTCATGCTTGCCGTTTTTTAGAGTAGGTCTTCTCAAAACTGCTATGGATCTTTCTTTAAAAGGGCTTTTTAGACGTTGGCGTTCGTTGCACGCACAATAATATTGTATCGTAAATATTATTGGAATTTAAAATAGAAACCTTTGAGTAAGTTGCTGTTCTTTTTAGAGGCAGTCAATTCGAAATTCGATTGTCAAGTGAAAGTGTTTATTTAAACCTACTAGATAACTAAAGATAAGATAAGGTTAAGCAACGCTCAGCGCGGTCAGTCTATGGACGGGTGACCTCATAGTGGTATTCGAACTGAGCGTCTCCATGTTTCTGAGGGCACGTAAAATCTTCAGTCCCGGTTGTTGTTATCAGATGACAGTCCTTAAGCCAAGTTGGACGTCTCGGGCGGCTTGAACAACTCTGACAAAAGGTTGGCCACTTACCATACGAAAAAAGAAAGATCAGACAAAACTGTAAAAATCAATCAATTTGCTTCAGTAGCTGAATGTTCAGACAATCAGGACAAAATTCTTTGCTTAAACATTATAATAATATATTAGAAAAAAGCACAAAATAATTGTGCGCGTCCATTTATTATCCGACAAAACTGTCAGATTCTACGCATAAACCTTCCGTTATAACAAATGTTGGCTTTTCACCGTCGCATTTAATGGAAAGATTCATGGCATAATTTTGGATAAAAGCTTTGCAATATTGGAGTCGCGGTTTAATAAATGAAGTTCAACAATTCATAGTACAGAGCTCTACAGATAACTTACAAATGAGTTTCAGAGTAATTTCTGAGGTACTAATGGAAAAGGATAAATATCTAAAATTCAAAATTCTCGATTATAGAAAGAAAGAAAGCAATTCTTATCTGTATGACGTGCAACCAAAATTAAAAGTAACTTTTTTTTAAACCGGCATAGTGCAGGTTGTACTCACATGGAGTGGGTTCCGAAATTGCTAAATATATTATCTATTGTTGAATTCGGTTTTGTACTAACTTATCCCAAGAAGAAACTTAACATCGTAGTTAAAAAACATGTTTCCCTATACATTCCAACTGCAAACGTAAGTTCACGCACAATTTTGAAATATTTACCGTGTTTTTTAAGACCCATAGAATTCTTATAGGTTTTCCTGTAATCTATAGGTAAAGAGCTAGTACATTTTTTTCAAAAAAATTGCTTCAGAAGTTTCGAAGATAAGGGTGTTGAATGTTCAGTTTTCGTCTATTGTCGTAAATAACTTTAAAAACATATATTTTAAAATTATAAAATTAATATATTTGAGACCCTCACAACAAGCCCTTCCATTTCATATGTTACACGGTACAGTTTGCAATACTATATTCTTGAATTTTTCTAGGTATATTGAAAAAGTGACACCCATATTCCAAATTCATTTATTTACGTTGCACGTCCGTGTTTGGGTCGCAGAAATCCATATGTGTACCAAATTTCAACTTAATCGGTTCAGTAGATTCGGATCCAATTGCCTGTGATAGATGGACAGAGAGACAGTCACACGACTACACGAGTGATCGTATAAGAGTTCCGCCATTTTTCCTTCAGTCGTTCGGGACCTAAAAACATAAACATTCAGAATAAAGTTTTAAATTCATCTAAAATCGTTAATTTGGGACATAAACCCTTTCTCACTAGGACCTAAGATAACGCGGCAGTGAAGCAGCAGTGATAAGGTTCCGTGGCTCGTTTGTACTCGTGTTCAGAAATGTCTAAAGTATGGTTCGTTTACTTGAATTTATTTGAAACTATTAATCTTAATTTTAATTAATTGCGGGATATGTATTTATTCAGCTGTGTAACATTTATTTCAGATAGCACGAATATTGAATATTATTTAATCTATTTTTCTTCATCTGTAATGAGTCAAGTTGGGTTATTTTTATGAAATCTATCAATTGGGGAAAAATCAATAATATACATAAAAAAGTATTTTTAATACATTACATGACATAACTTTTTTTGTTTGTAAATTAAAGTATCGTTTTTTTAAGAAAACTACTAAAATGCATTCGTATTAAAATATTAATATAATAAGATTATAAGAAAATATATCCG
Organism: Diloba caeruleocephala; assembly: GCA_947459985.1. NCBI lineage: Eukaryota > Metazoa > Arthropoda > Insecta > Lepidoptera > Noctuidae > Diloba > Diloba caeruleocephala. The sequence continues at coordinate 13,306,432 of OX381620.1, read as the reverse complement.
GAATTGTGTTGTTTCGTATCACTATAGTACAATGATATTACAATAGCTACCAGAATCATCATCATTCATCATTTCAGCCGTAAACTCGTCCACTGCTGGTCAGAGCATTGCCACAACGACCGGTATGGGTTTGTGTTGTGTGCTCATTGGGGGATATTGCTATAATCGCCACGGTTGGCGATCGCAGTTGAGTTTTAAATATATTTATTTTCATTTTTTTTAAACATTGCTGATGATGAGTTATAAATATACTCGAAGGACGCTATTGCCCATCCTCTAGCTAATCCCATAGTCGCCTTTTACGACACCCACGGGATGAGATGGGATGGTGGTATTCTTAGCCCGCACCACACGGCACAGCTACCAGAATACCAATCCATTGTTTAAAAAAAACTGCATTTTACAAGATTAATTCATATCCAATATAAATAACATTATTAAATTCAGAGATAATAATATACCTACCCAGGCTCTCTGTAACCAAGCTTAATGGCATTACGGTGTACCTTTGTAATTCATTTCGCAATCCAAAGAAATTAGCACGGTTTATTCAATTGTTCGAATTAATTTAATTAGAACAATTCAGACATTTATAGAGCTGCAATATTACGTTAGTAGACCCGCTATTTTCCTTAGGGCTTTAAGAATGACTTTGTTTTATATTCAAATATACTTTAATTGATGACTTGTTTTACATCTCGAGTTATTACTGGGCATAGGAGACTAAATAAGTAATGTTTAGAAGTGACGAGCGCAGGGAGGTGCCTCGTAGGACTAGTCCAGGGTGCGAAGACTGCCCGGAGGACATGGTGCAGCACACGTTGGAGGAGTGCCAAGTTTGGGCAACGGAGCGCCGTGATCTCGTCACGGCGATCAAAGAGGGTTTTAGCCGGTAAGAGTCTGGCATGGATATCCACAAAACCACGAGAAAAAGTAGCCGTTGTAGCAGTGCCAATTACCCCCAGGCGAATGATTGGATCGTCTCGTCCCTAGGTTGAATAAAACAAAAACCTTGGTGTCATGCGACACTCGACCAAAGCGAAGCTTAATATGCGGTGCCCAGCCAATCAGGTGCGTTGTCGCCACATTCGCGTTCGCGTTCGCTCGTTTCACATTTTGTGTGTAAAGTCCTCATCCTAAACATCCGTAAAAACACTTCGCTTAAAAAAAAGGGTTGTTAGACAATGGTGATGCTTTGTTTTCATGAAGCATACATTTTTGCTATATATAAACATAATTAAAATGAATGAGTGTAAGTAAATTAAAAAGCATTCCCTTGCGGCCGTTGTTTAGTCCATTAAAATGCTCAAGCTTTATAAGTGGGCGTTAGGGCGCGAACTGACATTAAAGTGTGTATTTTTTAAATTGCTAAATTGTGCTGGTTTCATAGGAATAAACGGCCTTCCTGCGCTACGTGTCGCGGGTTCGATGCCCGTTAGGAACAAATATTTGTACGATCTGGAGGTAGTTGTTTCGAGTCTGGGCGTTTGTGTATGTGAGATTTATGTCTGGAAACTGACTTTAAGAGAAATGCAAGTGCGGGTCACGTTTAAAAAAAAGCCTATTCAGTAAGCTTACTTTTCGGAACAGGTACTTTTTAAATTATTCATCATTTCAGCCGAAAAACGTCAACTGCTGGACCGAAGCCTCCCCCAAAGATTGCCACAACGACCGGTATGGGTTTGTGTTGTGTGCTCATTGGGGGGTTTTGCCATAATCGCCACGGTTGGCAGACGGGTTGGCAATCGTAGTTGAGTTATAAATATACTCGAAGGATGCTGCTGCCCATCCACCGGTTAATCCCATAGTCGCCTTTTATGACACCCACGGGATGAAATAGGGTGGTGGTATTCTTAGCGGGTACCACCGCCATACCGTACCACATCCATAGTACGGAAACTGGTCCAAGATAATTATTGTTGGTATAGAAACTGCTCAAACAGTCTTGGTAACCGTAGTTAGACACGTGTACCACTATACCTTAAATGTCAGAACGGTACTAGAACGGAGATTACAACAATAAAAAAAAATTGAATCAATCACATTCATCACTGATCGGTAAACTATTGGTTAGATGGATGGATGGATGGGACCGCATAATGGTATTTGAGTTGAGCGTTTCCATGCTTTCGAGAGCACGTAAAATCGTCGGTCCCGGGCTCCTGGTTGTCATTAGACGGCAGTCGGTAAGCCAAGGCTTTGGGTGACTTGAACAAGTCTAATTTAAGGTTGGCTAATACCTAACAAACGAAAAAACGAAGAAATTTGTAGATTATGAGATACGAACTCTCTTGTTATGTCTAGACGTGGACTGGAATAGCACAGTGATTGAAAACAAGCTCTCCAGATAATGGATGTAGAAGTAATACTATATACGAGTACTATTTAAACATGTAAATGTACAGACACGTTTATATATGAAGGTTTAATTGAGAATATCCAATGCTCTCTAGACAATAAATTTGATGAAATATTTATCTTAGACAGATTTAGTTTTACATATCTAGTTTGTTTACTAACCTACTTTTGTAACTGGCTGAATGTAATGTATATGTGGCTAGGTGCCTACATAAATATACATACATATATGTATGCACGTATTACATAAAATTACATTACTACTACATATCTACGAGTCGAGTGATGCTTGTCCGTGTGGTGTCCGGATTAAGAATATCCATGTCCTCCCGTAGATGTGGTAGAATGCAACTACCCCTTAGTAGTACCCTAAACCGGAGGGATGGGAATCAGCGTCTGTTTTGTGGAACAGCAGCCAATCTGCTCACCAACCCGTCTGCCAAGCGTGGTGAGTACTGGCTAATACCCCCCAAAATGACGACACACGGCATGTCGTTGTGGAAATCTATGGGGGAGGCCTTTGTTCAGCAATGGACGACCTTTGGTTGATATAGATATCATCATAATCATCTGCCTATATCGGTCCACTACTGAACATAGGACTCTCCAAGCGTGCTCCACAACATCTGGTCATCGGTATTCCGCATCCAGTTGGACGTAGCAACCTTCTTCAGGTCGTCCGTCTATCTGGATGGTGGACGTCCCACACTACGTTTGCCCATACGCGGTCTCGACTCTAGGACTTGTTTGCTCCATCGGCTATCGGTCCTTCGACAAACATGACCAGCCCACTGCCACTTCAGCTTGCTTATTCGGTGTGCTATGTCGATCACTTTGGTTCTCTCCCGGATATCCTCGATTCAGATTCTATCCTTTAGAGACTCCGAGCATAGCATGTTACATAGCCCGTTACTTCAAACTTGTGGACTAGTCCGACTTTTACGTTTCGGCTCTGTAGGTTATAACAGGTGCTCTAGTGTGATCATACGAGGACCTGGAGCCCCTCTTAGATGTGGAAGATAACCCCCTCAGTGGTTTTAGCCGGTAGGAGTCCGGCATGCCCCTTCGTCCTTCCCTGGGGCGTAGAATTTCAACTGGGTCCAGTAAAAACGCACTGGTGGAAAACGTTCATTTTTAGACATTGTGGAATACAAGACGACAAAATGATCCGACGAAGCTTGCCGAATGCTGGCCAGCCTAAACGTATCCTTCTGTCGGCTACTTTGTTAAAGATGTGTTTACCCTACCGAAGCGTTTGTCCCAGGTAGACGTACTCTTTCACAATTTCGACCACCGTATTGTCAATGCTAATTGTCCTCGGCATAACATGTCCATTGGACATGATCTTAGTTTTTTTCCAAATTCATTCCAAGGCAAAGGCGTCTTGAGGCTACGTCGATTTTATTCAGGATCCCGCTCAGATGATCCATTGACTCCGCCAAGAGATATAGATTATGTAGATAGAAAAAAAAAATATGATGATAATCTACTTTTCCTTATTCAGACGAATCCACACCTCTTAAGCACGTGTATTATACATTTCCTCCTAATTGTGCGTTAATATACCTAAGCTGAGGTACGCGATAAAATGTATGTGAAAACACGCTGAAAATTTCCGTGCGAGGGCGGTATATTGCCGTTTACGACGAGTGACGACGTTCGCACTGCGTGCTATAGAGTTCCCCTCTACCATGAGTTCTCGACACGGCTTTGCTCTACGAAGCGAAAAAATGTGGGAAGTTTTGAACGGCCATGGTAAAAGTGAAAACAAAGAGTAATGGTAAAGAGGTGTCTTCAATTTCATTCAACTTCTAAGTAATGCCTGTGTGCTCGGGACGTTCGTTGAGTGTTGACAGAGTGGTTCATTATATTTTGTTAAATTATTCTCACTCCTTTTCCTTTCTTACGCTTAGTGCCTCCTTTCAAGATCGATGCTCTGAACAATTGTAAGTAGCGACAAAGAAATAACATGGTTGATGTTGAATTAAACCTGCTTATGTGGTAAAACTATATTTGATAATTGTTTTGTATTACACTTGAGTGTTAGATATAGTAAAACTGTTGATTGATTAATCGTGGTGCTTATTTTATTAAAATAAAACTCTATATTTAAAGCGGCACAGAAATACAGTAAAACAATGCTAATAAATTACTCACAGCTTCCTCGCTCTAATTATAATTATTTAGTATCATTAAAACCTGTTACCAATACTTCGAATTTATAAATAACGGTATAAAAATTCGAGCAATCGTAATTTATATTCAAATCATCAAATTCAAAAACTACGTTATAAAGTAATTTATTACTCACTAAACGTATTTATTCTGCAATAAAATTCGCGACCAGTAATAAAGGCGGCACATAAAGCTCGTCACTCATTCACAAACACGGCAGCGTCACAAACAACACGATGCAGTACGAGGATACGTTCACATCACTAGTGCGTGCGTGGAAAAGTACGGGAAAGTTGCGGTCGTTAAAGTCAAGAGACGGCGTTCGGTGCGGCGGCCGGCGCGGGACTAGAGTAGAAGCCCGGGCTCGCACCCGCCCCCGGATAGCGGGATCGCCCACGGCCACGCGGCTTTCAGCGAGCCTACGCGCACTACGATCTCTCGCATACTGTGCAGCCTTACTGTAGCGTCTAATAGAAATTTTTAAGCACTGCATAATAAACAACTATGTATTGTTAAAAAAAACTTAGTAGGTAAGGTAAGGTATGCACCGATGTATACTATGGACAACAAAAATATTATAGTAAAATTTATTTAGGTACTTACTACATGTTTAAATTCCGACCAAGATAAACAGTTTTTTGTGATTAATTGTATACGAGTATATCATCACCATCATCATATCAGCCACGATATGATAAAAAGTACGTATTGTTAATATAGTATACTTAAACTTATGTAGTTAAACGTACTTATAGCATGTATGTAGAGCATATTATTGAATAATAGTAAAAAAAAAAATTCGCTTCATTTCTTTTTTAACCCAAACGTTGACTAATGGAGCATGCTATATGGCATTAAGTCCGCCTTGTGTACCACCACTGTGCTTAAAATTATAAATAAATATAGTAGTTTTACCTCCGCTTTTATTATAATAAGCAAAGTAGTATATTAAATCATTTGTTTTTTTGAATACCACGTTTTCGTTCTTGTTTCGTTATCAATTCCACATTCCACATTTACTTCAGTAGGTATAATTATCCGATCTATCCTGAAGACTTTATAACTTTTATACCCCTTCGCAATCTCGAATTGAGTTTCCGCCTGCAAATGAGCTTAAGCCAATATCGTTACAGAGTTTCCCATGGAACAGAACTACACATGTTATCTCACAGGGGAATACACACAAGCTCTCCGTGATCACGGAGCTTGGATCAAAAAGAGACTGTTATTGTAAAATTATTTTCAAACTTACAAACAACTTAACCTACAAATTAGATTCATAAACTTTATGATGTTACTTAATAAAATCTGGTAAAAACGATCAATCTTACTTCGAAAATATTTTATAGTAGAAACAATGTCAAAGTCTGTTAAGATTATTAAGGTATTGACTTTGCAGATCTATTATGATATTGAATTTGTAAAAAAAAAAGTTCAGTGCCTCTGTGACCAACTCGTTTCTCGTTTCGTGTTTCTTTCTTTCTTCTTCTTCTTTCATATCAGCTAACGGACGTTCACTGCTGAACAATGGCCTCACCCATAGATTTCCATATAGACCGCACGCACCGTGCGGGCGCATTCAGCTATTGCCAGCGATCTGTCCATCTCGCTAGAAGTCGTCCCAGGCTGCGTTTTCGAATGCGCGGTCAGTAGTCGAGAATATTTTTAAATAGAACAATAACATAATTAAACTAATAAGAAAATGGTATTTTTTTAAAAAGGTCTTTCTTAAAATTCGTTGCGAAAATAGAAAATATAACGTATCGAACGGTATAATGACTATCGACTTTTTTAATCTATATACCTACATATAGTATATATCTATAAAAATCTTTCCTTTTGTTAATTGATTAAATAATGTTATTGTTTCATTCTAAGTGGATCCCGAGTGGAGACTGTGCATCAGAACACGCAGCCTGGGACGATCTCCAACGAGGTGGACAGACGACTTGGTGAAGGTCGCGGGAAGTCGATGGATGCGGCAGGCATGTGGTCGGTCGGTGTGGAAATCTATCGGGCAGGCTTTTGTCCAGTGAATTGCGATTGTCTGAGGTAGTTAATTGATTGAAATCTATGAAAAAAAACCTTGCGGGAAGTTTCGAGAACCGATTATAATCGTTATTCAATGTTGCCTGTATTTTTACTCTAACTAAAAAGCTAAACAAATCCTCGCGTTTTCCGAGAATGCGAGTTCCGGATATAGGTCCAACGCTGAACTAACAAGCCGTGTCGCGTCGGTCGTTCGATAAAATATAGCGATGTATACATTTAATTTATTCATAGCTTGAACGAAGTAAGTACTGTTTTGATGGCTTATTACAATAAAACGGTGTCATGGACGTTTCGAAACCTTTCGTCCTCTTGAGAATCAAAGTCTTGTCCTCAGACCAAACAAGAATCACATACCCCCGGAGATTAGTATACTTTGTAGTTTGTGCGTCCCCACGTCAACATAATGGACACATGTCGCGGTCCCAGCGTCCCGGTCAGTGCGGACGACACCAAAATACAAAAACATTCATGTACTTCTACGTATATATGAAAGGATTAACGTTAAACATAATAAGGAACCAGTATATACTCTTATTTTCTTTATGTAGCTATATGAATATGTTATTTAATTAGGCTCATCAAAGTTAGCACCAACATAAATAAAACCTGATGTTTGCCTTCAACGCAAAGTTGGAGTGGTAAAAGTTAAAATATTTTATTAAAATTCCCTCCTCCGTTAGAAAGTTAAGTTTGAATTTTTCAATACGCTCGCCTCGCGTTCATCTCAAGTAGAAATTAGAAGACGGGTGTTCCGAAATGTATGAAAATAGCAGACCAAGAATGCAATTTTAAGTTTGTATGTAATTCCACCTAATGATAACTGGGGAGTTGAAACTTTTGCCAGATTCGAACTTTTTTAATTATGTTGCCTCAGCCCAATCTCGGTTCACCGGTTTAGCCGATTCAGCGAGTCAGGATCTCAACAAAATAGTTTGAACTGAAGCTTACCTTTATTTTCATATCACTGTTACTTTAATTTGGTGCATTTTCACAAATGCCGAAGATCAATCAAATTGTATACTATTTAAAGTATATTTCATGATGACTTACGTACGTAGACTGCATATTGTTAGGAAAATAGGAAACAAGAATATTATTAATACAATTTTATTTATCATGTAAATATTTTTAGCCAAATTGGATTAGGTCTGAATTCATAAAATACTATTATATAAGAAACTTTAAAAAATGTATGAAACGATGGTCGACACTAGGATTTCTTCTGTATCGTGGGTACAGTTTACAGAAATAAATCTCACATGCACAAACACCCAGACCCGAAACCACTATCTGTAGATCGTACAAATATTTCTTTTGTGCTGGGATCGAACCCGCGATACGTAGCGCAGAAAGGATTGGCTTGGCCTGCCAATCGTACCGTCAATCTGATCAAAAGACACTTTTATCCATTAACACCAATATATGAATTTCAAATGACGTCAACATTCGGTAGTTAATTTAGTGATGTCACTCAATAATCATGTTTATCATCATCATATCAGCCTAAGGATGTCCACTGCTGAACAAAGGTCAGATGTGTCGTTATTTTGAGCGGATTTTTTCCGTACTCACCACGCCTGCAAGGCAGATAGGTGAGCGCTGAATGGCTACTGTTCCACAGCAGAGACGCTGCTGCCCATCACTCTAGTTTAGTCCCTTAGCCTTTTACGACGTTTATGGGAGGAGATGGAGTGGTGTTATATTCTTAATCCAGAGAATACCATAAGAATTAAGTCATATTTTTCGAATACAGAACTAAGACGCCGCAATGGCATCTGTTACTTATCTAAGTTTAACCACCGATAATTCAAACAAAATAACACATTCGTTCTAAAATTGACACATGGCGCACAGCTACCGGAAATGCAACGTCATTGTAAGTAATTATTAACGGAAAATACAGGTTTATACCATTTCAATAGCAGAGGCATTCAAGCGTCATTCAAACGTCTTGAATCGATGCTACACCGAACCATTCACGACAAAATTACGCGTAGAAAAATAACAAAAATAAAGTGCTTATTGTTGTTGTTGTTGTTGTTATAAACTAAGAATTTATGTTACATGATACAAGGATAATCGAAAAAGGTTTACGGAGCAGCGGGTAATTGAAGGTGTCTCTGATGACAATTATACAGCAAATATTATAATTATTAAAACAATAATATATAATAATTTACGACTCTATTCTGTTTCAAGCACTTCGTGTACAACAGGAAGTGCTTGTGGTTTAATTATTATTATACTATAATATTAACCACAATATAAACAACTGATGATAGGATAATAAAGTGTTTTTTTATTTCTTTAAACAGGACGGTTCACACCAAACGTAACGCTCAGCCCACGGTTACCAAATATGAGCTAGCCTAACGCAGTTTGCTGATTTTTCATACATTGTAAACTTTACGTTCACACTGAACACGGAACACGGCATTAGGCCACCCATAATACTCTAGTGTGATCATACGAGGACCTGGAGCCTCCCTTAGGTGCCGAAGATGACCACTCCAGTGGTTTTAGCCGATAGGAGTCCGGCATACCCCTTCGCCCTTCCCCGGGGCGAAGGAAGTTCATGAAGAATTTCCAATGGGCACCACTAAAAAATAAAAAATAGGCCACCCATAATGGCGTTAGAAATATAGCCTAACTTCTCGTTCACACTGGGACTCACAGTGAGCCCACTCACAGTCGGCAGCCGACTATACATTTGTTGTGAACCCCCATACGCCCCTTAAGCGATTGATTTATTTAAAAATTTATTTATCACGGGTATTAATACATCCTATAGATCTTATATCAGCCTCATCATTTCAGCTGAATGAAGTCCACTGCTGGACATAGGCCTCCCACAAAGACCGCCACAAAGGCACTTTTGGGTGTGTTGCGAGTTCGTTGGGGGTTTTGCCATAATCGCCACGCTTGGCAGGCGGGTTGGCGATAGCAGTTGAGTTGTGTACTCGAAGGACGCTGTTGCCCATCCTCCGGCTAATCCTATAGTCGCCTTAAACTACACCTACAGGATGAAATCAGTTGGTGCTATTCGTAACCGGCACCACACCGACGTAACGTAGATTATATGTATAGACATTTCTAGCTAATTTAGACTATACACAAAAGGGCAGGTCGAAAAAAATGTTTTGGCATAGCCCACCATTTTTTTAAGTAAATAACATTAACGTTTTGATTCCAAGGAATGTGAAATTCTTTTTTGACCTTACAATATTTCAAAACATTTATAAATTACCGAGTATGATTGTTTAGGGGTTAAATTGTTTGCCATTATAAAAAATAAATACTTCTTTTTTGTATTGTAAAAGTTTTCGACCCACCCTAGTTTACAACGCATGAAGAAAACTGTGACATTATTGCAAATTACTGAATTACAAATGTAATATCAGAAGTTGACGTTACATATCTAACTGATAATTAAGTAATAAACAAGTGTTAATGCAATAACAGTACCTGTTCTAATTTGTTATTCGATGTGTTGTTTTTATGCATACACCCCACCAGGCGTTCATATAGCTTTAATTACGGTAAAAGGACTGAAAGCCAATTACGGTTTGCCTGAAAAGATAATAAAATGTAAATTGCCAATCATATTGTCGACGACCAACATTCAGATCCGAGTTGCAGAGTGCCGCCAAAACATTTTATGTGTGAGTTCATTGTTGAAAACGTAATAAGTATTTATGAATTACACGAACAAAGGACAGATTTGGCTTACAACAATATTAAATTTGCTATTCATCATATCAGCCAAGTGACGTCCACTGCTGAACAAATGGGTTACAGGCAGGAATGGTTACACGTAATTTACATTTTGAGGGGTAGTATTGTCAGTACTCACCACGCTTGGCAGGCGGGTTGGTGGTCGCAGAATGGCTGTTGTTCCACAGAAGGGCCGCTGTCCCTAATGGCCGAATGCTGAAATGCCCGTTATTATTAAGTCCCGCTTTAACTATTTGAGAAACCTGTTTTCGGTAGGAAATCGGGCGGCTCAAATGGCTAAAGCGGGGGGGGGGGGGGGGGGACTCAATATTAACAGGCGTTTCAGTATTTGGCCGGCAGTCGCATAATCGCCATGCTTGGCAGGCGGATTAACTATCACAGTTAAGTTCTCCGGCTGATCCCTAACGGGCGAAACTAATAATCGATCTAATCCAAAATCACACTTAACATAAATACAAGACAAATCCTCGAACTGAAATCCAAAGATTTTGTATTAGATTGATTATTTGCGACCGTTAGTCGCCTTGTACGACCCCTACAGGATGAGATGGCACTACACAGCTATTACAATTTTTTTTCATATTCGCTTACGGCCGAAATTAATAATCCAAAAACTTCAGATATAAGATTTTGAAATTCGTCCGTTGTTGTATTATACACAACAGACATATCCATAATTCTAAATTCTAAGATTATTAATTTCAGCCGTTAGACTACATTTAATTTATGGAGTCGATCGTATACACAAGATAAGATGACTACAATGTGTAAGCATGAGCTGAAAGTTTGTAGTTATGACACGTCACGTCTTAAGTAAACAATCTGCTCTTTAAATATAGTTAAGTATAACTTAGTAGGTAAACTTTATCGATATCTCAGCATGATAACTAGGATAACGGTCGATATATTATCTTATCATTGAAGCCTGACATTGAATGACTGATTGGGGCAATAAACTTGTTTATACAACATTCTGACGATACCAACAAGAGGTGGTCAGCGTCACACCTGCCCATAACCACTATAAAGCTACCCAGGACTAGTCCTGCGTGGCACTAAACTGCACTTGCTACCTCGATATATTAAGTTATTTAGTATCTTATGCCCAGTAATTTCATTAGCTACAGCGCCCTTAATGGAACTCACTATTGTAAAAAGTTCAAAACACTACTGCTTAGCGGCGAATATCTGGCACTGTGGTAGTACTCTTCTCCTCTTGCAATAATAAACCCCCCTTGAATACTCCGTTCTGAGAAAAACCTAACAGTCGCTCGTTAATACTTATACTATCGACATAAAGGTACTACAAACGACGCTTGGGTTGCTTTCCTCAATTTTCCTCCATTTCCTTCTTCAGCGTCCTCGAACTAAACGATATTGTCGTCTGCAAAGGATTTAATTGAAGTGGTATTAATGTTGCGGTTACGTTCCGGTATTAAATCTCTATTATGTGCTAAAAGCGGTTTTCATGCAAACGGTATGTTTAGTATATTATACAGCTTAGTAAACTGAGCCACTTGCAAACGACTATTATGTACTGTGCCTTATACCCGCCTTATTACACGTCGTTTATGTGCAGTACAGTTTTTAAGTTGAGTTTATTTTATGAGTTTGGCAGCGAAATTGTGAGCGATCGCGCAGTTATAGCATATCGCAATGTAAGCGAACTTTACAATGTCTTATTTAGAATCATATTATCAAACTATGCCAAGATCAAGTCACGGCCAATACAGATGTATGTGAAATACCTTTGTTATTCCTTCATTAGATTTATCATTTAATGTTCAAATTTATATTAATGACATTGATAAGAGAAAACCTACTGTATTTTTTTGGTACACAATATAAAATCGCTTGTTAATTTTGATAGGTGATATAAAAACAATACAATGTAGTTCCCGACTGGACGAGAATTAAACTAGTACAAGAAACATAAGAAAGTGTTGATTGTTTCAGATTGAAGAAGTGTATTTAAATGGATAAAACTAGCTAATTTATTTTATTGTCTCACAAAATATGAATTCGGAAATAATACGGTGTACAACACACCAGTATTAAGACAAATAAAAATAGCTCTTACGAAAAATAATAGAAATTTCCAAACCATTTTCTTAATTTTTTTAAGTGTGTGTTTTGAGGAGCGACGTGAGTAACATTTCAAGGTCAAATTTGAGTGCAACGTTTTATGTGTAACGTTGTATGGGCGCATGCGCAGGCGTAAAGGTATTGGGCGCATGCGCAGGCATAAAGGTATTGGGCGCATGCGCGCTGAGTATCACTTTTGTCACGTGTACCGCGTTGCATGCGGTAACTTTAGTTTTTTAAACGACGCCCCATACTATATTTTCGATCTATATATATCTATATCAGCGAAAGGTTGAATGCTGAACAAATGCCTCCCTCATAGATTTCCACAACAACCAGTTACGTACGGGGGAATTACCTGGTAATTACCAGTACTCACCACGCTTGGAAGGGGGATCAGTAAGCGCAGAATGGCTGCTGCTGTACAAAAGGGACGTTGTCCAGCCCTCTGGTTTAGAGTCTCTTAGTTTAGCCTTTTACGACATCCACGGGAGAAGATGGAATGGTTCTATATTATTAACGTGGACACCACACAGAATGACGTTCTGTATCATAAATACAGTTTAAATACATACATCTCACATGCACAACTACCCAGACCCGAAGCAACTTTCTGTAGAACATCAAATATTAGATCTGGAATCGAACCCACCACACGTAAATTTATCGACTATGTCTTTTATTACACCTACTGTTAATTTCTATACTGAGCGATTGAACGGCATTTTATCTGTCTACCATCCATTAATCCAAACGTCCGTGCCCGATCACGTCCAACGGCAATTGATTTTTCTTTTCTTTTATCCTGTTGCAGACGACCTATTCCTCTTTCTGTAGCTATATCTTCTACTAAAACTTTACACTTTTACAGTCCCTGTTCATTCTGTGTTGCATTTCGTTTACGATCGGCTCTTAACGTGGAGGAAACTTTCGTACATGTTGTGGTTTTAAACTTTAGAGTTGTTTTTGTTGCCTGAAATGAAAAATGTTGGGGTAAATTAAGTTTGTGCTACTAACTCCATTGTACCATCTTTGTAACCTATAGTTATGTATATATATTTTACGTGGTTAATATCACTATGCTATGTTGCTGATCAATGCTATGTTGCTGATCAATTATATGTTTCTACGTTTTGATTACGCACGGCAATAAATAAATAGCTATGATAGTAAATAATAGTTTTTTGTTTTTATTAGACTATATTACGAGTACATGTATATTAACAACTCGATTGCGATCGCCAATCCACCCGCCAAGCGTGGCGATTATGGCAAAACCCCCACAGTGAAAACATAACACACCCAGACCGGTCGTTGTGACGATCTTTGGGGAAGGGCTGTGTCCAGCAGTGGACTTCATTCGGCTGAAATTACTGCTGATGATGATATTATATGTTCATATAACGTCCTTCAAAAATTTTATTTCAAGTGACACTCAGTTGGTTACATGCATCATGTTTATTAAAAAACTAATTGTTGCCTTTTCTTTTAAATTACATTGTTCTGCGGCCATACATTGTTCGCCTAAGAACCAACAGGCACGTAAAATTACTTTCTGTGTTCTAAATGACGATTAATTAAAGTAACGGACACTTCTAAGAATTTATTAGTATGCGAAATTTTTCGAATTTTTATCTTATAGTATTAGGCATTTAAGTATTCATCACACACACCACATTAAAAAATGTCAATGTCACGTAATAACCTTGCCCATTCGTAAAGAAATACTACCTAAGTACTATTTATGGATCAGATGTGTGGTGCCGGCTTAGAATACCACCACCCCATCTCCTTCCGTGGGTGTCGTAAAAGGCGACTAAGGAATTTGCCGGAGGATGGGCAGCAGCGTCCTTCGAGTACAATAACAACTCAACTGCGATCGCCAACCCGTCTGCTAAGCGTGGCGATTATGGCAAAACCCCCCAATGAACCCACAACACATCCATATCGGTCGTTGTGGTGATCTTTGGGGGAGGCCTATGTCCAGCAGTGGACTTCATTCGGCCTTAATGTTGAGCACCAAAACCAAACAAGTCTTAAAACACCGCAGGAGTCTAAAAAAATAAAAAAGTCGATGTAGGATTAAATTCAGGATAACAATAGAGCACTTAAGGCGTTCACAAGGAACTAAAATTAATTTGATTTCATTGTACAACAAAAACCTATGTTGAATTGTTTTAGATCTCCACCAACCTTTTGTGTGTATGATTTACAGAGGAATGTTAAATAAAGGAACAGACACGAAAGCTAAGTGAAGAAATTTTCTTCTTGAATGTGTTCACAGAAAATTCCTGCTAAAAACGCAGTTTATTTAACGGTTGGGCAAAGGAACACCTTCGTGCATTTAGCCGGTAAGAGGCCACAAGGACTTCTCTAAGTAAAAAAAGTTAAAATGTACGCTGGCGAGCATTTATAGTGTACCATTACTATCAAAATAAAATAAAATAGTCATAAATACGATGATTATCGTAACACCGCTATATAAATAAGTATCGCGAATCGACAGCGGCAGATGGTACTCGCGCCGTATCATAAATTACACAAAGTGGGACGTTTGCCGCACAGCCAGGCGCGAATTCTGAATGAAATTTTAGGTCATCAATAGGCTGAATGGTTATAATGCTCAAATATATCCTTTTACAGTGCTAACCTTTTCTGCTCGACTTCTTTACAATGTGATGATGAGGATAAGAATTATCTTTCTGCTATTTAAAATATGAAAATATTTACCTAATATTTGAATATTTAAGGCTTCATCAGGCTGAAACGGCTGAACGGATCATAAAGAGTTTTAGCATACAGGTAGATTATCTCGTAGAATAGCATACAGAAGACTAAATAAAAATTAGAAAATTTAAGAAACATCGTTTTTGGGTACGTCCACCTAAGCGGGCCAGTCATGTACTGCTAGTCATCCAATCTATTGTCAGCTATATGTCGGCCTCAGCTGTCGTCAAAAGCTCCTCAACCCTTGTGGATCTTTAGTAAGACAGCATTAAACATTCAAACAGACAAACTTTCATATTTGTAATAGCACTAAGATATAAATGATTGAATCAGAAATGAGGAGATCCTTAGAAGAACTAAAGTTGCCGTCACGGCTGAAAGGATTATTAAGCTGAAGTGGCAATGTGCGAGGCACATAGCTCGTAGAACTGATGCTTTTTTGGTGAAAGATTCTCGAGTTCGACAAGATGGAAATCTGGAAGCTGTGGAAATCTATGATGTTTTAATGGGTGTGGCACATTGCTCGTAGAACCGATGGGCGTTGGGGCAGCAGGGTTCTCGAGTGGAGACAACGCACTGGAAAATACAGCGTGGGACGTCTTCCAACGAGATGGAAAGATGACCTGGTGAAGGTCACTGAGAGTCGTTAGATGCAGGCGGCATGTAAACACCCCTTGTGGAAATCTATAAGGGAGGCGTTAGTTCAGCAGTGGACGTCCTTTGGCTGATATGATGATGATGAAGATATAAATGTTATACATCTATAAATAAGTAAAATAACTACTCAATATTCTCAATTCAATATAGTGACCGTTCCTCCTTTCAAATCTCGGCAGAAAAATAAAAACAAATCCTACTACACTACAAGATTTCCAACAAACAAAGCTGGAGTCTTTTATATCTGCACTTTTTTTCATTCATTCATTTTAAGGGTGCT
This sequence comes from Diloba caeruleocephala, assembly GCA_947459985.1. NCBI lineage: Eukaryota > Metazoa > Arthropoda > Insecta > Lepidoptera > Noctuidae > Diloba > Diloba caeruleocephala. The sequence goes on along the minus strand of OX381620.1, from coordinate 13,290,363 downwards.
TATATCGCTCGAGTTTTTAAATATGTCTTAAATATAGTCACATTTCATGAAAGAAACGAGCCTGATTTGATGGGGGCGTATCTTCCAATTTCCCGGCCTCCCTTTTCATCCAAGTTCGCATCGCCCCGGCTTAAAAGCATCACTGATGCAGATCGCATTAAATAAACAGCGCTGAAATGGAACATCATCAATTAGAGTGGCCGATATAACCAACAAAGTGAACACGTAACTAATGTCTCTAATTAATATTACGTAATTGAATCATTCTGCCGTTGTACCTATATTTTCCTTTACTAACTTAACTGTCTTAATTTGAATAGATTTATTAAAAGTTATTTCAGCTACCCTTCATAAATTTCCAGTGCACTATTTTACAAAATTTTACTTATAGAAAAATGTGCTTTTGGAATGACGGATATTTTATATCATCTTCGACATTGTTAAGGGCTCGTGTTTTGTTTTATTACATAGTTTTACCTCTCTGCATGGGTTGTAATCCTCTGCACCGGGTCTTTTAATAGGCTTACGTGGTACACATGGCTCACGAGGAGGTCCTATAGAGATTTTTTATCTAAATTACTATATACAATATAAAAATATAATAATTATCAGGGACACTCCATAGGTGCGCTGTAGAAATACATTCACGAATTGTTTTTGGAGTGTTTTAAAGATTTGGCGCACTTATTATAATTGATAAAAGTTAACTAAGTTTATTATTAAAATTTTAGAATCAAATTAGAAATGTTTACTACGACTCGAATTGTATTCGTACCGCGCCCATGATACGAGATCTTTATTTTATTTTATTTGGGTAACAGATACAATAACTAACATACAAAAACATATGACGGCACGGTTGGTGCAGTGATTGATACAGTCGGCTGCTGCGCTCCGGGTCGTGGGTTCGATTCCTGCACGGAACAAATATTTGTATGATATGCAGGTAGTTGTTCCGGGTCTGGGTGTATTGTATGTGGAATTCATATCTGTAAACGCACCCACGACACAGGAGAAATCCTAGTGTGGGGCAACGTTTTCCAAAAAAAAATATATATATCCAGGATCAATTTACCTACATTAACTTACAGATATGATAACAACGGACAAAAAGAAAGAACCGGGTTAAAATTTGATGTCAACATATAGTATTTCTGATACAAATTTTGAATTCGTTTAGAAAAGGTGAGAGTAAACAATTATCAGGTACGAGGTAATTACATTATTATACAGACTGCATGCTTTTTTAATAAATCATCCTTGCTAAATGGGTTCGTGAGAAAGCAATATCGAAAAGGTTCTATTGCGTATGTTTATGCGTGGACGTCGTATCGCGGGGAGAAGAAATGGTGAGTGTCCACCAGTTGGCCCCCAACATTTTATTAAAAATACGATATAGTAAGTAATATGCGCCAATTAATCTGCATAAATAAATATTCAATATGCATTACACTGTCCATTACTGTAAAAATACCTTGTATAGGTCTATTGTTATTTGATCCAGATCTCCGCGAAAGATTTTAACAGAGTAGATGGATACAAAACGCTGCAAAACTGAAGGGTCGCACGAAACAGCATCGATAAATATACCGAGAATTCAAATCCCGAATAAAGTGCTTCGAAGACAAACGATGTATGTTACTCCCTCTTAGGACAACCATTTGTATTATTTGAAGAAAAAGACTTTCAGCACTGCTGTTATAAAATTATTGTGGGGAGATACGGCAGTATAAATGTTTTACCCCATCATCATAAGGTTTCTAGTTTGGTCTCATCTTCACAAGTAGTAATCGTGTCTGTTGTACGTACTTTTTCGGCTCAGTTATTCATTAACGTAAGTATGTATTTCATCAAGTTGTGACGAAGTCATCCTTCATCTTCATTTCAATCAACCTCTTTCTTGACTTCATACCTTTTATCTCCATCACTGTCCACCTCACGATTCATTCTTTATTCAATTCGAATTTTGATTTGAATAAAGAATGAATCGTGAGGTGGACAGTGATAGAGATGTCATGAAAGAGGTTGATTGAAATGAAGATGAAGGATGACTTCGTCACAAAGTTATCTTAAAATTTATTACTAGGGAAGTTTACTTCATCATATCGGCCACACAACGTCCACTACTGAACAGAGGCCTCCCCCATAGATTTTCACAATAGTGGGATCATATTGGGGCGAATTTGCCAGTACTCACCGCGCTTGGCGGGTTGGTGAGCGTTTAGAGTCCCTTAATCGCCTTTTACGACATCCACGGGAGGAGATGGAGTGGTGCTATATTCTTAATCCGGACACCACACAGAATCAGTGTACTTGTATATTTATAATAAAACACTTCATACATAGATATTTGTTTTTCTTTTCCTGACGATTTTAACACTTTGTATGGTTCGTGGTCGCAGGATGACTAAGGTGATAAGCATAGACGCTCCATAAAGTCTGCAGTGTGTGAATATACCTTAAACCAACCTAAACATTTTCTTTGTTTTGATCACCCTCAAGTCCTCGTGAAAGAGTACCTTTATGTACCAAGAATGTTTCGTGAGGCTATTGAAAAATGAAAAACAAGAAACCATAATATATATGCAATGTAATCCGTTAAAGTGTTTTACTAAAATGTGTAATAATCACGAAAACCTACATTATTATATACCCATTAATACTGGAAGCAAATCTAAATTATTTAACAAATTTTCGGACTGGCCTGTTTAGAATTGCATAGAAATACATGATACCTAATACTGAACAATAATAAGATTTTAGATGAAGGTTTATCTGCAGAGAGATAGTACCAGTCTGTGTGCCGAAAGTGGTTATTATAAAAGTATTATTTTACGACCATTTGTTACAGCTGTCTATGTAGCCAGGTTTCGTAGTCGACATCTACTGACTAATATAACTCACTTCATGTTAAAGAAGTGCGCGATATAACATTAGAATAGCTGGTAGAGCAACAGCTAAAGTATTTGATAGGTTGTTAGAGTGACATGTCAGAGGTCCGACCAGTCGTTGAAGCGACAGGGTTGGAGGTATATTACCCATTGACTAAGAAGCAAAACAGGGCAACCCCAGCCCCATCCTAGTATACTGTCTCGGCTAAAACACGGAAGGTTAGGGTGAACATGAATGGATATATTTGAGGGTTGGAGATTGTTTGGGTTCCACTGGTGGTCGTGAAATAAAATGCGGACTGTACGCGGACTGGTATTGGCATAAGCGATGTGTGCACTGGGCGCTCGCCCCGCAGCATGCGTCTCCATCGTCGGCGAGCGCGGTGGCTCCGTACAGTGTCGCTGCGCCGCCGCCGTCGCCTAAGATGTCGAGGGTCGGGGTTCGATTCTCGACATATGTATAATATGTTTGAGCTACCTAACATTACCCAACCGGGGTTAGGTAGACCTATAGGTGTCACTTCAATGACATGACAAACCTATCACATATCGCTCCAACTACCTGCCAAACGTTTGACCTTTCATTTTAACGATTAATCGAGCTAATGGTAAACCTTTGACATGGATTCAAGTACTTATATATCACATCAGTTGCACTCTTTTGTAAAGCATTTTGATGATTTCAGTAAGGATTTATTAAGAGGTACAACTTTAGATGCTGCTGAGAATGACTCCAGTCCTTACACCATTGGCCAAGCACAATGTATACCTACGATAATTTAAAAAGCAACAGTTTTGCGTTATTGATGTTATATATTATATAAATAAACCGCCCAGTGCTGCCCATGATACTAAAGCAACCAATCACTATTAGAGGAATATTGCGTTTTTTTAGCTCAAGGCGTTATTCACTGTAGGGCTCACACTGTGTTATTAATGTCTTGTTAATATCAGGCTCTTTGCATAATAATAAATAAAAGTATAAATTATTATAGCTCTAACGTGAACTAAATTAAAGCGGGCTATTTGGTAATACAGATAAGTACTGGGCAATCGAGTCGATATCTTGCAAAGAAAAGTTTTCAGAATCAACCATGTAAAATATGCGACTGGTGCTATATATTCTTTATTGACTTTTTAATCGCAACGCATAAAATCTGCTTGAACCAGCACAAGAAATTGAACAAAAGACGATATTACGGATGTTGAGCACAGGCTAACATAATGTCGAGAGCAAATGAAACCCTTTTCATCATCACATATAACAGGTACAAAATAATACATAGGTTAGATGCTAAATGTCCCGGGTAGACTGAAAAGTACGCTGTTTAATGTGTAGAGCTGTTTGTAAGTAGGGTTACATTTTAATATAGCCATGTGCTAAATACTAGATATTGCTAGAAGCGTTAACAGAAAAAACTGAAATGAATAATGGATTGCAATTAAATAAATCTTTTACATCAGTGAAATGACTTCACGCAAATTCACAGAGAGAGGGGAAGAAAGTTGGATTACTGAAACAGATGGATTCTGAACGTTGGTCAATTACTCGCCTCCAATGATATTTTCTATAAAATCCTGAATTTTCTCTATGTGTGATGTACAGAAGTAAGATATACACGCTATGCGAAGATGACGCCGCGCAGACGCGTTCGCACCCCCGCACGTCGTGCCGTCGCTTTCACATAATCCGAGATTACACAAAATGCAACAAAATCGATTACGAAACAAATTATTGTCAACTAATAGAATAATAAGAATTAATTATCTTATCCCGGAAAATATGACAACAACTACGTCCACGCCAAGTCTTGTCGTTGCCACGTTTGTCATGTCTGCGTAACATGCGTAACGTCCGCGCCACGTCTCCTCTGTGTAAATCGCCCCTTAAATCCTAGTCACACGTCTTTTAATTCTGTTTTTTATTTTCATATTATTTAAACAAGCAAAATCAAGTGTCCTGCAGTAAAACGAACAAAAGGAGTGATCATTAATTGGTTTTAGTGCAGCCATGATATTATACAAAATTAAGTGCTTTTCATATAATTTTCACATTTTACCTAATATTTCTCTAACAAGACGAATAGTGAATAATGACAATACATACAAACTTTGGGTATAACAAGAACAAAGAAAGTCTACTTAGACAATATATAATATACGAGTATATACATATTGCGTGCGTGTGTATTACTGTGAATATATTCAGATACTGCTCCGAAACCACATGTTGGCTCCCATGCGGCCAAATTCTAGGGCCAGTGGGGCAGTAATTATTCGGTTACTCACATATTTGCGGGTTACGTAACACGGGCTGCGGGTATTGAATCCCTTATATTTAACAAAGGTAACTTCGTATGAAAGTTGATCATTTCCAAAACGAATTTTCCTCAAAGGGTAAATTGAAAGGTTTCGTTGGGATTCATGCCGATATGCAATCTGTTTAACTACGTTTGTGTACGCTAAATGTTTTTATGTGGGTCTGTCTCTCTAGTTTTCGGCATAAAAATGTCACTCACTCTTTTTACGTGGGTTTTCCAAAAAGTAGACAAGGGATTACACCAAAGGATAGACTACAGCATTCTCCGTGTGCGCTAGAAAAGATAAAGGGTAAATAAATGTGTTTTTATTCATGTAAACCATTTTTACTATGCTATGCTTGGCATTTCTCTACAAAATAATCAGAAATCAGGAGATCAGTGAAAGAATTAAAGTTGTCGACATACCTTATGGACAAGTAAGCTGAAGCGGCAATGGGCGGGGCATATAGCTAATGAACTGATTGCTGTTTGGGTAAAAATCGAGTGGAGACTGCACACCAGAAAACTCAGCCTCCGATGAGATGGACGGATGACTTGGTGAAAGTTGCTGGGATTCATTGGATGAGGGCGGTAACCGGTCGCTATGGAAATCTATGGAAGAGGCCTTTGTTCTGCAGTGGACGTCCTTTGGCTGATATAATATTGGTGAATGTATCTATTTACAGAGACTTATGAAAGAAAGAAAGAAAGAACGAAAAATTGTTTATTTTGAGTCCTCATTGATACACACGTTGCAAATTTTTATATATACAGAAAATAAAATAAGATAGCAGGCTTCATGAATAGTAGACTTCAGCTGTCACGTTTATCCTATGTAGTATCTTGCGCAATTAAAATAATTTGCATGTGATTTTATTATGTTCAAATATTTGCGGGCCCAGAATATATGGAGAATTTGCGTTTTTTTTTTTTTTGCACTACCCATATTTGCAAGTAATAAAAGATTATTGATAATTTTAAAAAATAAAGTACAAGATACTCCGTAGTTACTCGTCATATAATAATACGTGACAATATTTACGAGTACATTATTCTTGAAAGGACATTCGTGTGAGGATGGTCCTGAAGGAAGGAGAAACGGTCGGTACTTCATACAAATCTACACATAACAAGACTGTTTATTAAATTTGCTAAACTTGGTGATCGGCGTGGACCTAGCGATCGTTATCTGAAGGCTCATGTTCAGCGGTAGATGTCTACCGGCTGAATCGAAGATGATTATAATATAGGTAAATGTATGAAAGAGATAATGACACACAAAAATTTGTAAATCATTTTATATTCTGATGAAGCATTAATGATTCTCGGAGCTAGAATTATGAATACAACCAGTCGCTTAATCCTGGCCCATTTTAATATTTAAGTACCTAATGGGTTGTAGGTAAATTTATGTCCTCAAGTTTTGGGATTCAGCTCCGGCACCAGCTAATTATGATTTATTACCTTTTACTTATAATGGATGAGTAACAGCAGATTGTGAAGGTTTCCAGTTTGTTATCTGCATTATGTGACTATTTATTCAAATCATGGCTATTGACTATGACTTTTCTGAAAAAGTCAGGCCTTAGTCTTAGACACCACAGACAGTCTTTCTTTTCTATCTTTCGTGGCCAACCTTGTGTCAGAGTTTTTCAAGCCGCCCAAAGGCCTGACTTGGCTTAACGACTGCCCTCTAATGACAACAACCGAGACGGATGATTATACGTGCCCTACGAAGCACGGAGATGCTCAGTTCAAATACCACTATGCGGTCACCGAAATTGGATCCGTAACTAGTATTGCTGTTAGCACGAGCGAGCCTATCGAAGTTTACCCGGATCCAATTCCAACAATACCAGCGCTACAAGGCGAACTAAGGCTTGTCAACACCGGGACAACGAAACGATAAAACTTTTTTAGGTTATTTGATATGAATTTTTTGGGTAATAAAACTTTAAAGTGGGGACTTGCAAAAATTCAACATGACAATTCGGTAAAATTAGAGCAAAGTGAACTTTCACTTTGTCCTTTATGGTGTTGCGCACAGAATATATTACCCTCTCTAACTATGGGTGTCGTAAAAGTTGACAAAGGGTTTAATATCAATAGGATGGGCAGCGGCAACCTCTCGTGTGCTAATAACTACATACTGCTATCAGCAATCCACCTGCCAAGCGTGGTGATTATGGCAATGACCCTTTTTTGTTGCGGTGAAATCCTCCTGGACTTCCTCCGCCTTCCTAAGGCGGACTCTCTTACCGGCTAAAACCCCATGGTCTCCTTCCACTTACCTCTCACTGGGGGTGAGGTATTAGACCGCACTCCCGTCCGTATCCGTCTCCGTGCGACCTGGCCGGCCGCATATATATCCATAGAAGCGCGCGCAGAACACACCGCACACGCGCCGCCGTCTCGGGTCTGTTTCTGTTTGGGTGACGGACTGCCCTTAGTTCTATTGTTTTTTTATTTGAATTTTTTTTATTTTTTATTTGGTTCTCGTGGTGGCCGTACATCGTTCAGCGCTCTCCACTGGCGCCCACACTCAGTACGTTTTCTGTGGCGGGGATCAGAGGTGGTCTGCTCCCGTCCCCGCTCTGCTGCATCCTTTGCTTGAATCACATCCTCGCAAAAGGAGGTGACATCCGACAAGCTTTCGCTCCGAACGATGGACTGAACCACGGCCGGAAGCAAGAGGTCACCCTCTTCGACCGCCGCGACGAGATCTCGACACTGCGTTGCCCAAGCTGGGCGCTCCTACAGCGTGTGCTGCGCCATGTCCTCCGGGCAGTCTCCGAAGTGATGACAACTGGGCGTCTTTTCTCGGCCTATTTGACACAGGTACTACCCGGAACACCTATGGTTCAAGAGTACCTGCGTCATCCAGAAGGTGAGGACGCCATGCCGCCTTTCCAGCCATTCCTCCATGACGGGTCTTACCGCCGCTATCGCGATGGCAGTGTCCCCTGTGACTGCTTAATGTGGTGATCATTGGAAGGCAGCCATGTTCAACAGTGGACTTCTTCGGGCTGATGCGTGTGTGTGAACTTTGACAATGCGAGTATGTTAGAAAAATAACTGATTAGTAATCAATATATTTCTAGAAAGTAATTAATTTAAATTCAAACAAACACTATAATGATATAGTGACGACACCCATAGGCTGTTAGCTGGGAATATGTAAATCAATTATGCTAATTTAATCAAACCAAATCGCACGCATTGCCGCACTGTACACACTTTGTAGGTAAACAAATATTAACGCATTAATTGAGGCACGTTTTGGTCGGGTTAGCAGTGGTCTTCACTGTAAATGTTATGATACCAGTTTGTAACTATTTATCACACTCCTAGGCAAAGGCTTCTCCTCTTATAGCGTTAGAACGAGCATTGATTACCACGATTACTTACCGCGTGTGGCAATTACAAACTGTTGTAGATCCAAGTTACCTCACGATTTCTCTCACGTCAACTTCTTAGCTTAGTCGAACCAGTAACGCACAAACAATATTGCTCTTGATATTTCTTGTAAAGGGAAAATAAACAAAATGGAGTGTCCAATGCTGCTTACATCAAAACAATCTGGAATTTGATTTGGTAACAAAAGTTCAGCGCTTAGTGATACCTTGTAAATGATTACGTGAAATCAACTTATAAGCAATGATGCTCGTAAGTTGATTTACTGTAGACATTGTAGTAAAGTAAGACCACATGTCCTTCTTGGATGAAAATACCAAAATACGGAATGACTGGTTAAACGAGTGAGTTCTCATTCCGAATGGTTTTACACATTTTATTTTTAAACATTTTCTTTAGATATGTATACAAAATAATACTATATACTACTATTTGATGTATGTTTTCCACTTTTGGTTTACAATTATTAACGTATGAAGGGTAATTCGATTAATACTATTTTAGTAACTTAAATTACAATTCGATTATTATAATAATCGCGAAGGTTACCACCGGTCGGGGCGCTCACGCATGGGTGATTACGTTTTGCGAATCTGTTCCCTATATTCTCATAATTTTATCTCTAGGAAGTATAAGTGATTATTCTTTAGTTAAAAAAAAACTCGTCACTATATCTGACGAGTTTTTTTTCTCTCGTACCTCGTTTATAGGAAACAGTACTAGATTCTACAAAAAAAAAACCCTCTAGTATTACCGACTGACCAGATATAAGGTTAAAATCAATAATTAACTGCATCTAGAAAGTTACTATAATATACTTAAATCATTAAATCGATGATAGAGATGTCTGGCAAACGATCGCCTGCTGCGCACTGCTAAAAATAACAATTATTGACATAATTTAAGTTATGTATATATATATATATATCTAACTCTTAGTCAATCCATTAATCTTTACAAAGGTGTAATTAATAAAAAAATATACTTGACGAATAAAATATGGTTTACTGTTAACCATTTGGAAACAATATATTAAGGTAAGTATAGGTAAATATAATGTACAATGGGCGGACTTATCGCGATCTGATAGCGATATTTTCTAGACAACCTTAGATTAGATAGATATATTTAAAATTGGAATCTATTTTCATTACCCGACTCGCCGCAGTCAAAAGGAGAGTGATGATTTTAGCAGTCTATGTATATACGAGTATGTTTGTATGTTCATTTGTTCCCTCAGATCTACTCATTGTATTTGGACTAATAAGGTATCGTTTGAAGCAACTTGCTATTCAGCAGGTTATACGTAGACTATAGTTACCGTTACATGAAATCTCACATGGTGGTTCATAGCGGACATAAACTGCTCACAAAAAGAAGTTAAAATATCGTGTTCCGTATCCAATGAAAAATGTACATGTACAGTACATACCAAATATATACGGATTACTGGTATTTTACTAACGTACTTTATAATAAATCAGCTTACCTTTAGTTGTCTCCGACACCTGTTAACATTTTACCTTTAAAAGAGTAACATTAATTTTGTACGCGGTTAATCGGTTAATATTCACCAATTATAAAAAGTCCGTGTGGTGTCCGGATTAAGAATATAGCACCACTCCATCTCCTCCCGTGGATGTCGTAAAAGGCGACTAAGGGAATCTAAACCAGAGGGATGGGCAGCAGCGTCCCTTCTGTGAAACGGTAGCCATACTGCGCTCACCAACCCGCCTGCCAAGCGTGGTGAGTATTGGCAAATACCCCCCAAAATGATGACACAGTTGTGAAAATCTATGGGAGAGGCCTTTGTTCAGCAGTGGACGTATAAATGGCCGATATGATATATGATGATAAAAAGGCTCGTTGACAATATAGGCGAAAAAGCTTTGCAAAAACCCAAACTTGCTATGACCGGTGGTTAATTAGAGATTTTGATATGCTGTTGACAAAATGTCACATTTATATTTTACAAACCCAAAACACATTTAATTCGAGATAATTTTAGTATCAGAAACCGGTTGTTAGTATTATAGAATAAACAGTCTCCATTACTCGTATGTTTAACTACGATAAATCAGTAAGTATTAACACAGTGGGGTAATGATACCGTTTGGCTTAAAATCAGTATAATAGGATCATTAGGTAACGGCTCACGTTTTCTATGGATCCATGTCAAAAGTACTTGATTTTTAGTTTATTTAGATATCAGAAAATCATAAGATTTTTTTAACGATGCCCTAAACTATCCTTCGTCCAGTACCGTAGGTACAAATAACATACTATACATATTTAATCTGACATTATAAATTTAAGTTATCTCTTGACTTGCGCTATAGCTTTGACATCAATTATTACTTTATTTTATAATAGTCCTAATTTATGACACAATTGCATTTCTATTTGGTGTTTATTCAAATTAAATTAACATATTAGCAGCGTAGTTACTAACAAAATAAATATTTGCATACCATACGTAATGGTACAATGTAAATGGGTCATTATAATTTAAGATCATATTTTGTAAATCTATATTCTGGCAAATAAATAAAGAGCAGCAAGCCATTGAAACATTTTTGTTTGAGCCCCATGAAAGACCACGTACCAGGTATTTACCTATTATGTTCAAATACGCAAAATTCAGCGGCGACAATGTTTGGTAAAATATAAAGATTTTAATGTAGATACATTTTGGACCGACTGCTTCCCGGCAAAGAATAGACCACCCCTCTCCACCCATAGGTGTCGAAAAGATCACTAAGGGTTTATATCAAGAGGATGGGCAGCAGCCCCGTGTGCTTATAACAACTGTATTGTGATCACCAATCCGTCTGCCAAGCGTGGTGATTATGGCTGTATCCCCTATGACCGCTCATTACAGTGATCATTGGCCCATGTTCAGCAGTGGACGTTTACAGGCTGAATTGTGTGTGTGTGTGTAAGTATTGAACCAAGCCATCCGGTCGATTTATTATTCCGCATGCGTCGTTCAACTGGCGGCGGCGGTGAGGTGGGGACTATTGTAATAAACTTTAAGATAAAAAATGTTTTTATTCATTTAAACCATTAACAGGCAGTTACGTATAGTCGAGACTTTAGTTGCCGCGTTCCAAGATGTAGATTTCCTATGGAGCAGAAGGGAAACTCGACGGTTACTCTTTTTAAATCATGTTATGTTTACAATATTTATGACTACATTGTTCCCTAAATACAGGTTATGTGAAGACAATGATCCTACATTAAAACATAGTATAGTCTAAACTTCTTAAAAAGTGTCATAAATCGTCAAATCTTAATAAATCAGGTGAATATAAAAATTACTAGGTCATTAAAGAAAGTTTTTAAATAAAAATTTCTGATGAAAATAACTAATAATATTAATGACAAAAAAACAGTAATGTAAGTGTCAAAAAAAAAACACTTTATTGTCACAATAGTATGAATAAATTGATGTTTAAAATGTCACGTAATATATTATGCGTGCTATGTCAATAAGTCAACATAATGAAATTAGAATCATTTGTTATTGTGGTCTTGCGGAGCTGGAGGAGTAATTTGCCAAACATTTATATAATAAAATAATCCTCTAATTTATAATATGCTTGTTTGCATAACGTATTTTTTACCAATATTTTTTAATTTTGTAGTAACTGCAACACGATCTCCGATATTTTATTCTAAAAATTTATACTATATCCCATGTATGAAGTATGGACTTTACCTAACGAAATTTTGGCTGTACTCATATAGTTTTATATTTTGCATTATAGTTATACCGATCAAATGTTTTTGTAAAAAGTTGTATGTTTTTTATAACGTACGTAATATTTTCATAAATATATTGACAAGGCACTGTCATTATTTTAATGTTTTTGACTAGTTCTCTCAAGGAATCACGAACGACTACTAAGGTTGTAAATGGCTTTGATAACTCTCTTCTGTAACATAAATTTGATTCCACATCGGCAGCCCGGTCCCTAAGTAAAATGCCTTAGGACGTTATACTATGAAAGTAGCTAAAGTAAACCAGTCTTGCTGTAGCTACATCTGTAAGCAGTCTGATTTTTCTAACAGCATAAGCGGCCGAACTCAACCGTCCTGCTAGAGATGTAATACGGGGACCCCATTGAAGTTTTCAATCAAGCACGATTCTTAAGAATACAGTTTGATTAACAAGTCATTCATAAAATTCAATTCAAGTTTCTCATTATCTATTAAGATATCACAATCTCTACTTACTACATTTGGCAAAGTAAACTTTATGGATTAAGTTTTCTGCCCGTTTAATAATAAATTATTAACTGTGAACCATTCATGGTCCATGATTAAGAAGAGCGTTACTTAAATCGTCAAAGTTTGGTTCGCGTCTATCAATTTAAAAAATTAAAGACGAAATTAACAAATAACACAATCATGGCTGGGTCCTGAATCATATAAGGCAAGTCATTAATGTACACTAAAAATAAGAAAGGACCAAGTATCGAACCCTGGGGCACTCCCATTATCACTTCAAAGCCAAATGACCTAACCTAAGATAAATGGTTATCTGAACTTTTGTTGCCTGTTTTGCAAATTATATTTTAAGAGTTTTAAAGATTTAAGCCTAATCCCATAATGATCTAGTTTCAGCAGAAGAGTGTCGTGATTACACACAATCAAAGGCTTTTGAAAGGTCACAGAAGATATTAATAGCACCTCGTGACCCCTCAAGCATCGAATATATGCTTGATCGACGAGAAATCTGCTTCAGTCGTTTTACGCTCTTTGGTGAAGCTGTATTGCTTGTCGTGAAAAAGCTTGTTTACATTAAAATTCAATAGCATTTGATTTAGCATAATTTTTTCAAATATTTTGTTTAGTATAGGCAGAAAGGAAACTGGTGTAAAATTTCCAGGATCTTGAGTATTACCGGATTTTAACAAAGGTATCACTTTACTATATTTTATATCTGGAAATGTTCCCCAGTTCCTCAATGCACTTGTTAAATATTACTGCTAAGTAGGGTGCTGTGTTAATTATACCTTTAGATACTTTTACCGATAGTCCCCACAAGTCTTCAGTTGATTTAATTTTTATTTCTTTAAAAGCTCTTGTAATTGACCGGGGCACTAATAATTGAAAAATTACTGACGTACTTAATTAAATCCTCAGTATTAATATATTGCTTTAACTCATACAGTTCAAATAAACGGTAACTTATGCGAATATCGGTCGTCGCCCAATCACTGAACATAAAATTTACAAATAAAACGTTTTACTTTTAGTTTATCTAATTCGTTTTATCAAAGAAAAAAGTCCGAATACAGTTTATCAGCATTTCTGATATAAACTATATCATTTTTTACTCATTATTCATCATCATTTCGGCTGAACAAGTCCACTGCTCAACACAGGCCTCCCGCAAAGATCACCACAACGACCGACATCGGTATGTTGTGTGCTCATTGGGGGGTTTTGCCATAATCACCACGCTTGGCAGGCGGGTTGGCGATCGCAGTTAAGCTGCTAATATATTCGAAGGACGCTGCTGCCTATCCTCCGGCTAATCCCTTAGTCGCCTTTTACGACACCCACGGGATGAGATGAGACTCATTATTAATTTATTATAAATTTCCAATTTACCCAATGTGATTTGCCTAAATTTTATCTGCATTTCACTTGGTGGTATACTGGTATTAAAGGTGACGGTTTGCCCACTGTGATCAGATGGCAAGCAATTTATAATGGCTTCGTCTGAACAATCATAGTTGCAAGAAACATGATCAATGCATGTAGCAGAAGTAGACGTTATTCGAGTTGGGTCTAAGAATATATTGATCAAATTAAATGATTTAAAAAGACAAAGTAAATTATTACTAATCAAATTATTTTGTTGTATATTAATGTTAGGGTTACCACAGACCAGTTATTTTTAACAATTAACATCCTGCATTACAGATCCAAATGTTGTAAATTTTTGGTGCGTTTATAGACATTAATTCCACATACAATACACCCAGACCCAGGACAACTACCTGCAGATCGTACAAATATTTGTTCCGTGCGGGAATCGAACCTACAACCCGGAGTGCAGCAGCCGACTGTACAGCAACTGCACCACCCGTGCCGTCATCCATGTTCAGTTTATTTGATTACAATCTTATATCAATCGGTGTCATTTGACTATTCATAATCATCCATCCCTATGCACGGTTTACTGATTGGCAATGTAATATTTGACCTGACCTATTGAACCTTTATTTTAGAGATCATGACATCATGGTTTGTGACGTCATGTTAGCCTTGTACATGTTCATTTAATTGTTATTCGGCTACGCAGTAGAAATCGACAGCCGAATGCACATATGCAATTTTTTTAAATGTATTATATGTTTAATACAGCAAAATCTACCACATATTGCACCAAGTTATAATAAAGCGAACGCCAATAACGTCAAAGATTACCAAGTCTGAAACTTTAAAATTAATAAGACTGCCAAAGAAGAACTTTTCCTCGCTAATATTTGCTATGCAGTCTTCGTCCGATCTTATAATGAATAGAAAATATCCATGTGATGCATCGCCTGCTTATTTGCTCGGGTATTAGTTAAAGGAAAGTGAAGTTTTCTTTCTCCGCCTTATAAGGTATCTCTCATTTTAGTATCAGATTTTTAACTATGTATTTTGTTAGTAATAATGAGTTATTAAATATTCACAAATACATAAAGTTATAGAGAGGTAATTACCTACCTCATTACTAACTTTACAGTGATAACCATAAAATATTTTTCTTCAGGAATCAAAAGAAATGAGACCACTTTAATTCTCAAAACGAAATACTAAGAACATTTTACATTATCATTGCGTACCCCTATGTACAATAATGCTAATGGATATAGTAACATGATATCCCGGAACACCTGAGATCGGTAAAATCACGTGGATTATTGCCAAGATAAGCACCCAGGGGAAACGTCGCGAATACTTACCTTCTTCATTTACATAAACGTGCCCCAAACTGCGTTCAGAGAATTTATAAAAATCATCTCACTGTTGGCGCACAAAGATTAACGGTTACAAGCCAGCGCTCTTTATTAAGGCAATAAATAATATCAGATAAATATGTCAATAATTTAAAAATAGATCACGTTTTTATTATAATTATAACAATGTCAAACTGAGCTGTAGTCAAATTCATTTAACATTTTTTTATAAATATAGTTTCTTTCCCACGTATTTTCGGCGCAAACTTTAGACGTATGTCCGTACATAGATTGAAAGCCACGATTGGAGTTCAGGCTGGGATATGAGAATAACTTACCAACAATATAATAATAATTAAGAATATCTAGCTAAGAGCGACGACACGGAGGGCAAGGTAAAACGTCCTTATCTCTTTCAGCATCTTCCAAGATGCATGTAAGTGTCGCTAATATTGAAAACGGTTACGGATTTGTTAGTTTACTCTTCGAATTTTTCGATATTGTCTCATATTTCAATTGTTTAAGTCACTACTAATCAATGACTATCAATCAATGCATTTATTTGCTTAATGTTTTGCTTAGTTCAATATTTATTAAGTTCTTTAGTGTAGAGTTCTATTATTAGGAATTAATGGGTCGAATTGGATATGAATATGAATATTTTAAAAAAATCATGTTATAATATTTCACGACTTTATTTATATAAACGCTAGCTAGATGAGCGGTGACATAGCACAAAATATTTATTTACTTATAAAAGACGGATCAACACAAAGGCCATAGCCCATTTACAAAGACTAGAGCTACTTGGGTACATACTTCGCTACAAAATCTTTAGAAAATTTATTCTTAACACCGTATAAAGACTCAACGAGAGCAGTATTGTGAATAGCGTAGACGTTTTTAATAAAAACTTTTCCAGTATAAGCTGAACATCATCCTTCAGGGAGCTTTTCAACTGGTGAGTTTACCCCTCAAATGATATACTTTCCGGGCGACGCGGTCGTATCATCTTGGGATTAGTATGCCAATAGCGGTATACATTTCTGGTTTTCTCTATAAAGCAAGCTCGTGTCATTGAAGTATTTTAACTTGTATAAAATTATACATTTAAACTGGATAAAGATCTTATTGTGTACATAATTTGAAAACAAACCGAGATTCCATTTTTTTTACATTTTAAATCATTTCGACACAATAGTTAAGTTCAGGTTATTCATTAAAAACCTGGAAATATATAATAATGTCTTAGGTTTTCGCGAGTATAAGTAAATTATAATAAAACACTTTTAAACGGATTCTATCGCGTATATTTAAGATTTTTGTTTTTCCTCACTGTAAGTGATTACTGCGTGCATCGAAATAATTTTTGATTATAATTCTACGGTAGATAAAATAAAATAACTATTTAAAATCTGTAACGACGCCTGTCACCTTAGTCATGCTGCGACCACGAACCCTGCAAAGTGTTCGAAACGTCAGGAAAAACAAAAATCTAAAACATACGCGATAGAGTCCGTTTAAAAGTATTTTATTATAATCTGGAAATATATCTAAAAATAATAACGTCGATTTACATGTAAGTAATGATTACGATAACTTGCAGCACCTGGGTTCTCAGATAACAGCAATTATTAAATTTATATTTATGACTAGCAATATAGGTTTAAAATCTTTGAAAGCTATTTTATTTGGATGATATCGTTTTTTCAATTTCTAATTAATCGTCAATTGGTTTCGAGTCTAATCAAAATGCTACAAAAAATAAAATAAATTTTAATACATTGATTATATTAGGATTAACTCAGTTTATGTCCTTCACTATTGAAATCGTATTTAATCAAACGATAAATTATTGTGAATTCAAATACGACATGTCAGATGCATTCTTGCATTTCGCATTATACACGATATCATACCGCAGCACATTTGTATTTATTGTTATACTGAATTTATCGATGGAACCGATCTCATTATATTATTCACTACAGGCGCGGACTTTACGGAATATTTAATATAATACTGGTTTAGCTCCCCAATGCCCATACATTTTCAAACCGGGTGTCGTGACACCGGCTCATAAATATATTGGCACCGGAACCGCACCAGTAGCATACAGCATCGTGTAGGTAGTGCGGTTGCAAATCTTATACAATATTCCATTCACACTGTACTTCATTTACGGGGATGAAATTAAGCGAATATGAGTTTCAGATAATATAAAAACAAATGGACAAGGAATATCTAAATATTCGTTTTCAAAATTTTCTTCCTACGTCTGTAATGGAACCTAATTCCAATGTTCTCTAACTATAAAAATATGTTTCTCAAGATTCACAATTAGAAAGATGTAACACGGCTTTCAAATAATTCAACAGCAATTAAGGTTCAGACAGAAACGTGCATCAGGCGATTGCTAGCTGTAATCTAAGGAAAGTGCATGAAGGCATCTCACAGACGTAGCGTGCAGTATTCAATCCCAGTTCTGCATTAACGACAGCATTGCAGATGACCGGCTGAACTTTATAATGAAATAGTTCCTTTGCCACTCGGTTTTACTGGACTAATAATTTGCTTAGCTAGCTTATGTATAGGGATTTTTAATTCAAAAGCAACTGTGAACTGCTGCCTATTAGTATAGTAGCTGAAGATTTAAATTTTAATTTCTTATGTATATTGAATGTTTGTATGTACCTATGTAAGGATTAAGAATATAAACCACTTCATTACCTCCCGTGGATATCGTAACTGGCAGACTTAGCGACTGTAAGCTAGAGGGATGGGCAGCAGTGTCCCTTCTGTGGAAAATTTACTTTTCTGTGCTCACCGACTCGTCTACCAAGCGTAGTAAGTACCTACTGGCAAATTCCCCCGAAAATGTCGACACAATCCAAGAAATCTATGGGCACCTTTGTTTTGCTGTGGACGTGCTTTGGCTGATATGACAGTGATGATGTTTTATTAAGTGGTAGACCTGGACCTCCAGATGGATGTGTGTTTGTACCTTTATATCTATTATGGATTCCGTGTAGTGTCCGGATTAAGAATATAGCACCACTCCATCTCCTCCCGTGGATGTCGACTAAGGGAATCTAAACCAGAGGGATGGGCAGCAGCGTCCCTTCTGTAAAACGGTAGCCATACTGCGCTCACCAACCCGCCTGACAAGCGTGGTGAGTATTGGCAAATACCCCCCAAAATGATGACACAGTTGTAAAAATCTTTGGGGAGGCCTTTGTTCAGCAGTGGAGGTATAAATGGCCGATATGATCTAATATGGTGTAGCAGTTTCTCCAAACTGTTTGTAAAAAATGTGCGTTTTGACTGACTTTTTTTTGTGAATATAAAACATTTTATGGTCACATAAAACAGATCTTATCTCAAAGATATTCAAGCAGTTTCCGACTTCTGAAGAAGAAAACTCGTCTACCCACCGAGATTCCAACTCGGTAACAAATATTTTATACTATGAACGTAAAGGGATTTTTGTGTCACTGAAGTTCGTTCATCTCCCTGAATAACCATCCTAGATAAGATAACCGATATGAAAGATAAACACCTTGGAATGAGCATACCTAACGTAATATTAGGCTGATTATTTTTTTAGCTGGAGGTTAGCATCGGTAATGTGTTTAAAGTTATTTTTATGACGAAAGTTATCGTTAATAATGTTATAATTTTTGCTATATGTATGTTTGTATAATGTATGACTGAAGTAGGTAACACAAAAGCCTAGAGACATCTATGCCTTTTTATAAAAAAAAATATTGATGTCCAGTTGAAATTCTACATGGAACTTCCTTCACCCCGAGGAAGGGCGAAGGGGTATGCGGACTCCTACCGGCTAAAACCACTGAAGCGGTCATCTTTGGCACCGAAGGGGGGCTCCAGGTCCTCGTAAGATCACACTAGAACAGGCCTCGGCCATCCTATCGGCGAACAAGTTTATATTTGAGCGCTATGATTTAGTATTGCCTTGCATGGCATTGATGTGTCAGGGCCCTAACGCATCGCTTAAAGGAAAACTGTTCCCCAAATATTTGTCTTGTCTTAGGTCGGAGCTCGTAAACATATTACTATTCATGATAGAAGTAATAATGTGATCATGCAAAGTTTGATCTTTGTACAGAAAATGTAGGTATGAATATAGTAGCAGGCGTATGAGTGATTTAAACCGAAGATACTGGTTATTGGTGATGTTTGATAAGATAATATTATGTATTCCAATATAAAACCATTTGCCGTGTGGTGCCGGCTCAGAATACCACCACCCCATTTCCTCCCCTGGGTGTCGTAAAAGTCGACTAAGGGATTAGCCGGAGGATGGGCAGTAGCGTCCTTCGAGTACATTAACAACTCAACTGCGATCGCCAACCCGTCTGCCAAGCGTGGCAATTATGGCAAATCCCCCCAAAGAGCCCACAACATACCCATATCGGTCGTTGTGGTGATCTTTGGAGGAGGCATGTGTCCAGCAGTGGACTTCAATCAGCCGAAATGATGAATTTAAAACTATAAATGAAAATCCATTACAATGTTACATTAATGTCGTGATTGGCCTTTCATAACTAGAGGCAAATGAGACGTTGCGCGATTTTGATTGGTCTACCCATTATAACCTACATTAGAGTGGTGGCTCACACGCACGGTCGACTCTAACCTAGATAGTAGGGTGCAAACCCTTAAAACTTAAATTCAAAGAAGGCTACCGGGTTCCTCTACAGTTACCAACATCATGGTACAGGTCTGTTTATACAATATGGTGCCCAGATGGGCGGTGGAAGTCATCCGCCTGGAGATAACAATTGTAACGCTACCCAGGACTAGCCCTGCGTAACACCACACAGCGCTTCTCACCTCGAGACATATGTTATGTAGTCTCTTATGTCCAGTAATTTCACTAGCTACAGTGTAACCGGAACACAATAATTTATAAAGTTTAAACACTGTTTCGCGGCGAATATCCGGCTCAGGGTGGTACCTACCTTTTTGTTCCTTTTTTTTTTATTGATCCGGTGGAAATACCTCATGTATTTCCTTTGCCCCGGGAAAGGGCGAAGGGGCATGCTGGACTCCTACCGGCCAAAACCACCGGAGTGATCATCGTCGGCACCGAAGGTAGGCTCCAGGAACTCGAATAATCTCCATCTAGAGCCACCCGTTGGTGCCACGCCTTTAGGCACATCTCGTCGGGGATGACTGTAAAGTGGTCATCCCCTCTAGTGGAGGGAAGGCGACTGTAAAGAGGCCATCTCCCCAGGCATCTCTCGAGGGGATTGTAAAAGATTCCCCCGAGGCCTGACTATGCGCTGTGCTGCGCACACAGCGGTACGTGACCACATGCGCACCGCTGTCTTCCCGGGGGTCGCTCGGTATGAGCATGCAGATTTCCCAATAAGCGCGCTCGCGACCCCCAAGGCCCCCCGCCATATAAAGACGACAGGGGGCTCAGGCGTGTTGGACACGGGCGCCGCGGCGGTTTCTACCCCGGCCCCGTGTCTTGCTCCTCCGAGCGGGATCGGCCCTCTCCCGATCCCGCTCTAGGGTGGTACCTACCTAGCCTGCGTCTTGCAATAGGAAACCTACCAGCAGTGATTTCAAACTGTCTACCATCAAACTGTTTATAAAACAAGCGTATGGTCTACAGATAATTGTTTCAGGTCTACGTGAGATTTTTGTCTGTAATCTGTATCCACGACACAAAAGAAACCATAGCATGGGAAATCGTTTTTAATATATAAATTTCTACTTTACCTCTGCTCTGCGGGCTGCGCCACCCAAATCCTTTAGTGGTGATGTCCATCTTATGCTAGACGCCTTACTGACGTCGCCATTTTTGTTTGCTAAGCAGATGAGCCCTTGAGAAAACAGCGAGAAGCTCAAACTCAAACTTGTGTTTTGGCTTTAATATTTATAATTGCGCACAATTCCAAAATTCTGATTATGTGTCATATATTTATTCATTACCAAATACTAGTTTTAGATAATGGCTCATCTAAATAATAGATTAATAGCCATTAATCAAATTGCAACCTTTACAATAGCTTTGTAAATGTACATTAACGTTGCGAATACCCATTATTGTTATAACTAGCTAAATAATTTTAACTCTACCGCTTAACTATGTACCACACAATAGTTGATGAAATTGTAGCTACATTCTATCCAGATTGATGAGTGCTAAGAAAAGTCCATTGAAGTAAATAAGTCGAAGAAGGTAAAGATCCGAATACCGAAGAAAATAAGTCGAAGAGGGTAAAGATGTAAATTATATTTGTTACCCTGATGTGATGGTGGCTATTGCAGTATGGTATGCCAGCTAAGAATACCACCATCCAATCTTATCCCCCGTATCTATGGGCTTAGATGGAGGATGGGAAGCAGCGTCCTTCAAGTACATTTGTAACTCAACCGTGATCGCCAACCCGTCTGTCAAGCGTGGCGATTATGGTAATATTTGATATGGCATGTGTGTGTAATAATAAAACGCAGATCGCATTCTCTGTGACAAGCACATAAAAGAAAATATTTTAAATGTAAAAGGAAAAATCGCAAGGGACTTAAAAGCTGACTCGTTTCGTAGCTAAGTTTTATTATGCAATTAAATTTATTCTAAGGCTTCAGTAAAATAACAGAGATTAAAAATCTTGCGTTGAAATAGATGATAGGCACTCGTCTTTCCTTCTCCACTGATAATGGGCCACTTCGGGTGTTTCCGACTTTTTCTTTAACAAATGTTGTTTTTCCAGTTTGGTGGAAATGAATTTTTATTTTTTTATTTGCAATTCTACTAAAGCACACATCAAACATGAAGAAAATAATTATTATTCATAAACTAATTATACTCGTAGTACACCTGATGAGATGTTGCCACGATAATGGAGTGACATCATGTTTTAAATCAATGATACTGGTTTCATACAGTACCAGTGACATTATTGTATATGATCATCAATTTTTTTCAACAATATTTTATTTATATATTGATATGGTATATAAAAATAAACATCAATTGTCGATAACCTCGTCAACATGACATAAATAATTCCTAGAAAATGTACGAACGCAAAGTTATTCGCAATATATTGGAGACTTCATCACATCAGTAAAAAACGGAAATGTGGCTTCTGCGACGGGGATGTTGTGTAGACGCTCTCAAATGATGCAGAAGAAATTACTTGACAAGATTAAGCTCTCTGCCAGATGATCTGCGTCGCAGATGGCGTGTGGTCTCTGTAACAAAGATTTGGCCACGGTAGCTAACTAGCTACCGTGGCCAAATCTTCACACTCACTTCGATTCACCGTCAAGTTACCCGTCTGTATGGGTAGGATTTCTATACATGGTGAGACTAACACAATAACTGATCATTTTGTTAATCCTGAGATTATGGATGAGAAGTATGTCGAAAAAGATCAAGGATTTGTTATCGTATGAATTTATAATGTATTGAATTTGGGTGCTCAAGAATGAACATCCTCTGTATAGCCAGGGTTGCCATCAATGCACTCTCCTCGAAGTCCTCCATCAAAATTTCAGCGACTAAAAATACAAAAATCTATAATATATGCGATGTAATCCGTTTTAATGTACATTAAGCATATTATAATAAATAATAATAGCAAAATCCATAATATATTACTAGGTTAGTGTATTGTTTCGTATTTGTATGTGTGCTCGAATTTCCTTGATTGTATACATCGATATATCCTGCCGAGTGCTCATTTCGAAGCCCATTAAATAGGGGAAAGCCGTTATTGCTACCATTTCCTCGCTTAAGATGAACGCAATAGAAGCATTTCATAGATTAAACAGATGTAACGGAACCTTCATAATCTGCTAAATAGTAGTTATATGGTTAAGCGTAAAATATATCTAGACATCATATTTTATCAGTTATCATCTAAAAAGGAATTATCTAGGATTTAGCTATGAATATATATAGTAATCATTCATCGCAATAGATTTATAAACAGGCGGACATTCATGCATTGTAGTCTACGAACTAACAAAAGTTATATTCATTTCCGTAACATTCACCTAATTTACATGATTGCGTTGGTGTATTGTGTCAGTAATTAT
Organism: Diloba caeruleocephala; assembly: GCA_947459985.1. Classification (NCBI taxonomy): domain Eukaryota; kingdom Metazoa; phylum Arthropoda; class Insecta; order Lepidoptera; family Noctuidae; genus Diloba; species Diloba caeruleocephala. The sequence continues at coordinate 13,266,714 of OX381620.1, read as the reverse complement.
AATATTAAAAACACACTGATTCATTATTTGAGTATTCCGTGTGGTGTCCGGACTAAGAATACAACACCAGAGTGGTCTCGTCTCATCCCTTCCCGTGGATATCGTTAAAGGCAACTAAAGCACTCGAAACCAGAAGGATGGGCAGCTGCGTCCCTACTGTAAAACAGTGGTCATACTATTATTGGAACTAAGTGGTCATACTATTATTGGAACTAAGTGGTCATACTGCCCTGCCTACCAAGCATGGTGAGTACTGACAAACTCCCCCAAAATGACGATACAACTGTGGAAATATATGGCGGAGGCTTTTGTCCAGCCAGCAGTGGACGGTTTTTGGCTGATATGATGATGATGATGATTGATTAATCATACACTGCTAAGTGCCAAGCTTCCCAATTGATAGTTGTTAAACCGATAAAGCATAACGACAAAAAAACTATCTTAATTACGCACTTGTCACGTAGTTACCAAAGTAATAAGCATTAATTTAGCTAAAATTGATACCATAAGAAACCACATACATAATACAATAACCCTGTAGGTAGGTTAATTATGTCCTAAAATACAAACTTTACACTGAATAGGCATTCAAAATTATGAGAGACTAGAAATCGAGTGTTTACGTCATACGAGCGCGAGGATGAGTAACACCGAAAAGGATGCATATAAAAATGCATTAAAACTAGATTACCATCAAAATGCAAATGCGAAGCGAAATTAAAGCGAATGAGGATTCATGAAATCGTAGTACGAACGTGTTGGTCAGATGGGAAAACACGATAAGGCTTGCAATAGAGCTGGCCTTTGTACGACACAACACATCCATGCATTATGTACATTCGGAGAGTAAACATGGCGATGTCAAAGGTAATGATCGACTATTAAAAGTCCAGGTTATAGTTTGGGATTCTATTATTCTTCGAGAGTATTTTGCTGCTTTCATATCTAAGCTCTCTATAACAAAAAGGAAATTTTGTTTATACACTTGTTTAATCTCAAAACATCTCAATCTCATCTCTTAACATCATCTCAGCATGTAAGTTAGACTAGAATTTTCTAGAAGGATCATATTTCCCGTACGGAACACAGTTACTTTTCTAATATGATTTTGGGTACATTATGTATGTACAAGTATCTCATCGTCATCATCATATCAGCCAAAGGACGTGTCCACTGCTAAACAATGATATCCGCCGTTGATTTCGACAATAACCAGTATGCCGCCCGTATCCAACGACTGCCAACTTTCTTTATTATGTTGCTTATTCAACGCATTGAAGTTAGTTTTTCAGGCGCATGTTTGTATGTATGATAAAATGGCATGTCCATAGTCAGGGAACTGTGCGAGTCCACCCTGACGGCTCGCAACGTCGCAGCATGACAGACAGACGTCGCGCGTCGCAGTAAGCGATGGCCGTCACCCTGACAGCCTGTACGTGGACTTGGAGAATGTTAGAAGTGGGCCGGCTATTAACTACATAATGTTCCGTTGACCTATTGCTGTGGGTGCGGGGTACACTTGTGCTTTCACGCTCCCGGCAATACGGCTTAATACACTGTAAAAAAACTACTCGATATGACCGTTCAGGGGAAGGCCATGTTCGGTGGTGCATATTCTATGTCAATAAAAAAATATAACCATCTTCCCCAAACAATAAAATTACCTATTCTCCGTTTTAAAAACGAGCTGTACATATTTTTAATAAATAAAAACGATTATAATATTAAAGAATATTTAGATATTTGAATATAACATAAAATGCCTAGGACATAAATACATGTATAAATATTATTAAGTAAGTCTTCAATATAATAATCTAATATAGATTCATTATGAACGCCCCAAGGGGTAGAATATACTTTAAAACCAACATCTGTATTTATACCTACCATGTTTGAGTAAATAAATAAATTGATTTAGATTTTTGATTTTAGCCCATGTTCAGAAGTGGACTTTCAGTTTTCAATATGGGATTACAAATTAGGATGATGATGAACAATGAAAGAGCACTATCTGTCTTGAGTGTAGCGAAAGGCAGTGATCTAGTGACAACTTTATATAAAAGAAATTGATTTGTTTGCTTTGTCACTAATAACATCTTAGATACAATCATTCGAATTAGCCTGCATAAATGTGCAGTAATTTGTAAAGAAGATCTTCCACAGAAGGGACGCTGCTGCCCATCCCTCTGGTCTCTTAGTCGCCTTTTATGACATCCACAGCAGATGAAGTGGTGCTATATTTATAAAAGTGGCTTGCCTATGTCCAGTCTCGCGGGTATATACATAAATTTCACATGCACAATCACCCAGACCTGTAGGCTACACAACTATCTGTTCCGTGCGGTAATCGAACCCGCGAGTCTCAGCGCGTAAGTGGCCAACCTTGTGTCAGTTGTTCAAGCCGCCCAAGGCCTTTCAACTTGGCTTAACGAATGCCGTCTAATGACTACCGGGACTAACCGGGACCGACGATTTTACGTACCCTCTGAAGCACGGAGATGCTCAGTTCAAATGTGGTGTGTCACACAGTTCATACTAGCATAGGCACCATCTTCATCCATTACTCAATCTCTGGAGCCGCAGAAAGCGATGGCCGTCACCCTGACAGCTTGTACGTGAATATTGAGAATTGTAGAAGTGGGCCGAACTCTTTGAAACGACATGATGGTTCTTTGACCTATCTACAGCTGAGAGTGCAGGTTACGCTTGAGCGTTCGCACTCCCGGCAATACGGTTTCCTTCCACTGAACGGTCATTCAGTGGAAGGCTCATGTTGAGCAGTTCAGTGGGCGTTTAGTTATTAGTATAGGATTATATGAGATAATGACAATGAAAGAGCACCGTCTGCCTTAAGTGTAGCAAAAGTCAGTAATCTATTGACGACTTATTTATTGTGACGACGGTTTATTGTGTCATCAGTAACGTCTTAGGTACAATTGTTTAAATTAGCCTGCATAAATGTGTACTAATTCGTAAAGCCCCAAAACTAAGTCTTATCAAGTTATCTAAGATTATGATAGTCTACGCGTTAAATAAATAGCTGTTTCGCTTCGCCAGCCCGTGATCCCAGCGACCGTAAGATTAACAAAGCGAGTTGCTTATCTCTGAATATCCCATTATATTAATCTAGCGTAATTGTTTATAGGTCTAGCTGTCCCACTTCTCCCCTAGTAGAGCGGAGTCGAGTAAGCCATAGTAAATAAACTTTAAAACGCTTCATTGTTGGCTCGACTGACAAAAGCTTTTGTGCCTCATGGCAATCGCACGTGGGTGCTGAATTAAAAGGCTTCCAACAGCACTTCCTCTGACGTGGGGCGCGAGTCGCCTACTCGAAAGGTTGCACTTGATATTGCTTATTACTTTCAAGTGTATTTTACAACGTATTGCTAAGAAGGCTAACTGAAAGTAGAACATCGATCAACTTTGCCCCTTCGATTCGAACTGTAATTAAAGATGATATGAATAAACAGTGAATAGTGGAAATTAGTTTGTGAAGATTAATATTACTTGAAGACCGAAGAATAAAGTGTTATAATTATATTAAGATCGCGAGTTTTATTGTGTATGTGTGGTTCCTCAAGGCGTCGGCAATAGTTCTTCAGGAAGTCTGATAACCTAGAGTATAATTCCTAAGAATCTAAACGTACTATCTTGTTTCTTTATGTCCTGTTTCTGAGTCTAAAGTAATGAGCGGTGCTGCCTATTATTAGAGGGTTCCATCTCAGCCGGCAGATTTAAAGTACCTATATTGACGTCAAGGTCAAGAAGAAAGTGCAACAATGTGTTAGATAATTATAGTCATACAGTCCACTACAAGTTCTGAACGTACTTAAGGGTAAATTCAAATTAACTAGTCAAAGAAGGCATAATCTTACTAAATAAACCAGGAAAACACAAGAAAAAGCACTAGAGCCGCCGATTGGTGCCACGCCTTCAGGCACATCACGGAGGGGATGACTAAAGCAGTCACCCCCTCTAGCGGAGGGAAGGCGACTGTAAAAAGTCATCCCCCCAGACACTTCTCGAGGAGGATTATAAAGGATCCCCCAAGCCTCGCTGTGCGCTGTGCTACGCACACGGCGGAACGTGACCACGTGCGCACCACTGTCGTCCCGGGGTCGCTCGGTGTGAACACGCAGACTCCCCAATCTAAGCGCCCGCGATCCCTGGGCCCCCCCACCATGTGGCGACGGCAGGGTTGCCGCCTCGTAGGAGACTATCCTGTATCCCGTGCTATCCGAATAGCCACTCTGCGCTGCAGGCCGTGAAGTTTGTTTCTGCAGCGCTGGACGCCTAACAGCCGGGATGACCATACAGGCGCCTAGTAAAGGGCTACAGACCGCACGATGCCCCCGTAGAGACGGCGAACTTCCTCGCTAGATCTCCCGAGATTGGACAGCACCCGCTGTAATGCACCCACTAAGGGATCAGGAACAGGACTCAGGAATCTCTACAGGGATTCCTTGATTTACCAGCGGAGAAGTAGTGCAGGGCTTTGAACAGCACCCAATAGGGTTGAAGTGCGTTCGGCTGATGCTGATCCCGCCAGAGCCACAAATAGAATAGAATACTAGCTGATATTATATTGCATACATGCCAATTTTCAAGTGCATAGCTTTTAGTACATTCTAAGAAATCCAACTCTGGCGGACAGACAGACACCGAGGTCTCATCATAAGGATTCCTTTTATTAACGGTAAAACCCCATTGTTATGAATAAAAAACAGATTATTGTAAAAATTACCTATTTAAGGAAAATATTATAAATATTATTAAATGATGTTCCCTAAAAACAAAAGATATGTTTTAGGACGCTTTATAATAACAATAAAATGATAAGTGTTAAATGAAATCGTAGACATCACAATATTCTGTATGATTATTATATATTCAATATTCTTGGAGCAGAAAAGAGGAGAAAATTAAATTCTAAACAATTTCTCTTTACGGCAACTTGCGCACGTATGTGTCTACGTCACTTGGGCAAGTAATATTTAGGCTCAATGTCACCGTGTTCAACAATTTAACTTTACTTGTTAAGTTTTGAAACCTAAAGCCTTTTAGTTACGTTTATGTTCGGTGTTCTAACTTGTCCGTCTAACCTGTAAACTTCTTAAACTATTACCGTCACGACACCTGGGAGACTCATGGATTATAAATGTCGAGGTATAGTTACTTTGATAAACGTCTGGAAACTTTGTTTAATCATACTTGCTGAAAGATTTATGATGTAAGTGATGCATACGGGTAACATCAAAATAAACTTGTTTTTAAATATACTTAAGGCTTGCGTTTGACCATTATCTCAACTGATGTTAAGTGACGAAGGGGTCGACGCTGGTGCCCGTTTGCCTAGAAAAACCTGTTTACTCGTGACTCAAAGATTGTCAAGTTATAACGGTCGGGAAAAACAGACTCTGCCAAGGAGTCCCATTCCTTACCGGTACCGGTACCGGCATGACGCATGCATCAGCGTCGCTTAGCTCAACTATATTGTAGGGCAACTCAGCGACCTGATACACAAAACGCCACCGTACACTTGAGTGGGCAAGACATGCCTAATCTACCAGACAAATATCACGTCAACTGAACAAAATGAATTAATAACCCACATGGTACTCGCACATACATCTGTCATCTGTATCTAATCAAGGTAAACAGTGAATATAAAAAAAATAAAAAAAACAAGTAATTAATGTCATAGCAAATATAGAAATATTAAAATGTCATTATATGAATTATTATAATCCATTGTAAGAAATTATGATGTCATTTATTGAATGTCAAGATAGGAATAAATGTAATGGTAGTTTAAACATATAACCAGGAATATCATTATAAGCCCATGACTATCAGAGCAGCTCAATCCCAAGCATTTTTATCATCCATTTATTCTGTAACATTAAAGAAACCTTTTCCACACAGCTTCTGTTTTATAGTGACTTTAAATTTGTTAAGGCTTAATTTTTGAATATGACTTGGGATTTTATTGTAAAACCGTACACATTGACATTTAAATGATTTGCTTATCTTCTGGAGCCTAGTGGCAGGAACAAACAGTTTGTGTTTAAGAGGTAGATATGTTACATACACGCCAAAAGTAAGAATCAAAACTCCCCTAATTGTAGCACTTTGCAATCAGTTCGTCCAAAACAGAACAACGAGCACACGCTGTCATAATCTCTATTTTTTATTAATTAAGTGATAACAATGCCGTCGTGGGTATATAGAAAATGTACAATCTATCAAGCAAACATGAATAAAGAACTAGGGATCTCATACCACACGTGAGTAACAAATAAAATATTTGAATAAAAATACTATTCAAGTTACTAATAGAATAATATTCACGAAGAAAACCCAGGTCAAGCAAAGAAAAGAGACAACACATATATTCTATCACATGTGCGACAAAGACATCGAGTAGACGTGTTGTCATTTCAGATAGCTATCTCTTACTCTCGTAGTTTTTGTGTCTTCTTTCTTACAGCATAGGTAGATGTGCAGTATTGTAGGTTTATACATACAGCGAGACTGAATTTTGCGCGCCATTTAATATGGACGTAACATGCCGGCCGGCTTTGCCGTGTGGTGCCGGCTCAGAATACCACCACCCCATCTCCTCCCATGGGTGTCGTAAAAGTCGACTAAGGGATAAGCCGGAGGATGGGCAGCAGCGTCCTTCGATTTCATTAACAACTCAACTGCGATCGCCAACCCGTCTGCCAAGCGTGGCGATTATGGCAAAACCCCCCAATGATCCCACAACACACCCATATCGGTCGTTGTCGTGATCTTTGGGGGAGGCTTGTGTCCAGCAGTGGACTTCATTCGGCCGAAAATGATGACATCTATGGTATCCATACTGGCTGTCGGCCAGGTCGGGACCTACTCGCGACAGGTGCTCAACTTACTAAATCGGATTTAATGGTGCTTATATTTTTCTTACATCTTCATAAAAGTGTTTCTAACATTTGCCTTAAACGGTCACATAGACATGCATAATTTATTAGAGGTGATGAACCGTTTGATTTAGCACGAAGTTTACATCTGAAAACAGCGATATTTTATTTATAAAGGCGCAAAACCAAATTTACTCTTATCATCATCATGATCACTGCTGAACAAAAGATTTCTACAATGGCTGGTTACATGCCGCCCGCATCCAACTACTCCCAGCAACCTTTACCAGGTCGTCCGTCCATTTCTTTAGAAGCCGTTCCACGCTACGTTTTCCGGTACATGGTCTCCACTCGAGAACCCTTATGCCCCAACGGCCATCAGTTATACGAGGAATGTGCCCTGCCCATTACTTTAATCGTTATTCATTTTAAAATATGAAATCCTTCTACGGATCTCCGCATTTCTGATTAGATCTTGTATTTTGGGGTACGTAAGAACTGGTATTTATACAAACCGGTAGCGCAAAAAGACAACTGCAAAAACCGTTTTCCACATTAAGCAGATACGTGTACACGGACTGAGTTCGTTAGTCCACTATTTTGTACGAGGTATTCACGAGTTGAATTGCGACCATCAGCGAAAACCCAACGAGATGTACAACGAAAATCACAGAATGGCGGGTTTGATTTCATACACAAAAAAATTATGGGCATATGTGAACAAGCATCAAGTGTCATTGATGAATAAACTTATGAAAACTGGGATAGATTTCATGCAAATTCGAAAATAGTGTATTTATCCGTACATAGCTAAAATGCAATAAAATCCGAAAAAATACAACAAAAAATGTTATTTCATAAAATAATTTAATGATTCACTAATTTATTATAAAATGTTACGTTAAGGTTATTTTATAAGCTCTTGTGTGATCTTACGAGGACCTGGAGCCTCTCTTTGGTGCCGAAGAAGACCACTCGAGTGGTTTTAGCCGGTAGGAGTCCGGAGTGCCCCTTCGCTCTTACCCGGGGCGGAAGAAAATTCATGATGAGCCAGCCTGCGGAAGCTATCAATAAAAAAAGGTTATTATATAGATTATTTATTATATATTATTATATATATTTATTATATAGGTTATTATAATAAAAAAAAGGTTATTATATATATAGTGTAGAGTAATTGTTCATATAATAGTTAAACAATTGAATATTTACAGTGCCCTTACGGTGTCATGCATCCTACTGTAATGCTAAACTGAAGAAAAATCGACATGCATACATAAACGGACATTCCCTCCTCTGGGATTAATGGATTTATAGCTCCTTCCTTTTGTTTAATTTTGCTTTCATCTGACCATGAAATTCTGTTGTACCTCCAAAACTCATGTTATAAGAAAAATATTTACCTTCAGTGCAGAACGTGTGATTCCCAAGGATAAAAGTATAAATAACTTGTGGTGAAAGCAAATCTATGCAAATAAATAACATTGAAGTGTCTGTTTGTAATGTCAAAATAAAAGTTTTTACTGAATGCATATAAAAGTAACACCGTATGTACCTACAACAAACAACCATTTTTATTTTTTTGTCTGTCGGTCTGTCTGTCTGTTTGTTCCTGCTAATCTCCGAAACGGCTCGACCGATTTCTACGGGACTTTCACTGGCAGACAGCTGATGTTATAAGGAATAACTTAGGCTACTTTTATTTCAGAAAAATAATTACGGTTCCACGCAAAAAAAAACATGAAATCCAATCTATAAACTCTATGTCAAGTGTCTATGCCAAAGAACTCTAAATTATTTATATATAATCTAATTTCTTTTAAATTAAACGGCGGGTGAAACCGCATGTCCCAGCTAGTAATAAATAAAATCAGGATTGTCTACTAGGTATTTATTCAATAAACAATGCTGAAATCATATTGCATACTGCTTTATGCAGGTGTTAACACTAATAACCTTTGAGGAGATTATTTCCAGTGGTCGCCGAGTGGTCAACATTTTCGACCATAATTCATCGTTATTTTAAGTTTATTTTAGCTTTCTGCACACCTTCTCCATATAAACTTTAACTATGCCAAATGTCGCATTCTTCGGTGCACGTAATTATGCTTAAAAAGGGGTACACAGTTCTTCACGTTTTAATACATAGATTAGCAGACGGGAGAATGCTTCTGCCCAACCTCTTGATCCAAACCCTTAGTCGCCTTTATGACACCTATGTAACACTTATCATTTTAGATTATGCACTAACAAAGTACTTTCATCTTTTATGTATAAGAGTCAAATGTACCAAATAAATAAATAAATATGCAAGCACGGGTGAGAATCTGTAGGCATAGTTGAGATATAATTTCGGCCGAATTAAGTTCACTGCTGGATATAGGCCTCCCCCAAAGAACGCGACAACGACCGATCTGAGTGTGTTCTGTGCTCATTGGGAGGTTTTGCCATAACCGCCACGCTTGGCAGACGAGCTGGCGATCACAGTTGACTTGTTAGCGTCGAAGGACGGTGATGCCCATCCTCCGGCTAATCCCAACGTCGCCTTTTACGATACCCACGAGATGAGACGGGTTGGTGCTATTCGTAGTCGGCACCACACGTTGAGATAGTATTATGTGTAATTTTCTATGGCTAGGTAATTTATTAGTACTAAAATAACTCTTAAAGAACACTACATTAAAATACGATTACTGTATCTGCTGACACTTCTCAAAGCATTTCGATACTTTAATAGACAATGCAAAACGCCGTTGATTGTAAAGTAACAAAATTAAACAGAATTGGTTCAAAGTTAACCCTCAATTAAACGCCGTGAATTTCTGAAGTTCACTTTTGAATTTTGTTAATAAAACAAGTTGTTCAAAAGTACGAAACACTTTATTGACTTGTAATGATCGTTACCACTGGCTGAAACAAAGTACATTCATGAATACAGAGCAAATAAAGGTCCCATTTAAGGCAGCTGAGTCCCAATTCAGTCATTACTAATTCATATTCGACCTCAGGATATTCGATAATTTGATCGCTAATTGTGGAACTTAGTTATCCATTTTACAGACCAGGTTCGGTAAATAGGCACAGGTGGCAACCGTGTCAACGGCCGGGCTTGAGTGACTGGTAGTATCCTTACCAGTATGATAAAGTTGAAGTGTCTGTCTGTGATTTCCATATAAATTCCATTTAATTTAAGTGAAAACTACTATTTATAGGATGCTTAATCATAAATTACCGTTATTAGATTTTTTTGTGTGAAAGTTTGTCGCGAATAGGCTCCGAAACGACTCTACGGATTTCAATGAAAAAATTAGATATTAAAACAGGAATTTGAACAAATTTTTTTGTGTTTTCGTGTATGTACCATTTCGATATCTTGCAGGGTTCATAAGATATGAATATACGAGGAGGGATCAAAAAGTAGTGAGAATGAGATAGAATATAATGACTATTGATAACTTAATAATTTATTTTTCTACATAGTTTCTGGGTCTCTCTACACACCGACTCCAGCGCTTTTCCAAGGTTTCAATCCCTTTCACAAAAAAAGTTTTGTCGTGGTCCTGCAAAAAGCTCTCCACGGCATCCATCACCTCATTATCGTCTTCGTACCTGTTTCCCCTTAAGTAATTTTTCAATTTGGGGAATGGATAAAATCGATAGCCAGATCTGGTGAATAAGGGTGGTGGTGGTCAACCAATTTGACGCCAGCTTGCTGAATGGCAGCCATCGCAACTGCCGACCTGTGCGCGGGTGCGTTGTCGTGATGAAACAGCCCGCTCCTTCGAAGTTTCCCTCACCTTTTCTCTTTGATGGCATTCCTCAACTTGGGAATTAAAGCTACATAATATTAATGTCTTAGGTTTTCGCGAGTATTACACATTATAATAAAACACTTTGAACGGATTCTATCGCGTATATTTTAGATTCGTGGTCGCAGGATGACTGAGTCATCCTGCGACCACGAATGCTGCAAAGCATTTGAAACGTCAGGAAAAACAAAAATCTAAAATATACGCGATAGAATCCGTTTAAAAGTGTTTTACTACATTATTATGTCCTACATATATTGCCCTGTAATAGTGGTTCCACGCTTCAGGTAATTAATCAACAATATCCCTTCTGAGTCCCAAAATATTGAGGCCATAACCTTGCCAGCCGATGCCACGACACAAAACTTCTTCGGGGTCGGTGATGATGGCCGTTTCCATTGCGAAGATTGCTGTTTTGTCTCGGGATCAAAATGATGGACCCATGTTTCGTCCATTGTTACGAAACTAGGCAAAAGGTTTTCAGAATCTTCTTGAAACTTGTCCAACAATATCTTCGAAATGTCAAGTCGATTTTGTTTCTGACTGTCGGTTAACATTCTCGGCACCCATCTTGCGGAGACTTTTCTCATGTTCAAAGATTGTTTCAAAATGGATTGAATACTTCCATATGAAATGCCAGTTTCTTGAATTAAGTATCGAATGGTAACTCTTCGATCACTCAATACAATTTTCTAGACTTTCGCAACATTTTCTTGGGTGACTGACGTCGATGGACGGCCGCAACGATGTTCGTCTTCCGTGCTCGTTCTCCCTACTCGAAATTGAGTAGCCCACCTTGCGACAGTGGAACGTTATATGTATGTATCGCTTTAAAAAAAAAAGATTTTACAAAATGAAGAAAGTACAGGTAGAAAACATTTATTGAAATAAAAAATTGGATTATTGAATAATGCATAATTATCAAAATTAAGTGACAGTGCGGCCGCCCACAGATTGCGTTCCTGACTCCTGATAGTTGTACTGGTTTCTTTTGTTACAATACCTATTATTATTGTATTGATTTTATATAATATTTACTATATTGAACTTTTTGCATTGTATTTATTGACTATAATATGGTAATCAACCAAACGATTTAAATTATAATTGTGCTATCCGTTTTTAATTTAGATTTTAAAATTATCTATCGACATTTTAGAATGTAATCTATTATATCATTCGTTTAGATAATTGAAATGAATTGTAACGCATTGTATTGATTATTGTGTAAAATGTAGTCAATTGGTTTCGTTTATTAATGTTTTGATGATGCAATTAATGTTATGATTATTTAAATAATTTATTTTAAATATTTAAAGTATCTTAGAGTAGTTTTATTTATTACGACTAGCTGGGACCAGCGGTTTCACCCACTTTTAATTTAAAAGAAATTTAGGTACTTCGACATAGACACTTGACATAGAATATACATATTGGATTTCAAGGTTTTTTTTTGCGCGGAAACCCTAATTATTTTTCTAAAATAAAAGTAGTTTAAGTTATTTGTTTTTTTGTAATAGGTACCGTATATACTTTCATATGCATTTAGTAAAAAGCTGTTATTTTGACATTACAAACAGACACTTCAATTTTATTTATTTGTATAGATATGTCGACTTACAGTATTAAAATCAGTTGTGAAACATTGTATTGATTAACTAATATTTTATATATGGTAGGTAGGAGAGTTGGAATACCACTTACTTAGCAACTGCGATTGTGAAATGAAGATTAAAAATATGTATCTTGATATTTTGTAATAAGAAGTAAAATAAATAATTGGCAGTGGATATGTAGTTTCAACATTATTTCTAGCGATCTAACACTTTTATATTAAAGATTATCTGTGCCCCGCGGTTTCTTCCACCGTTTAATTTAAAATAAATTGGATTATTTATAAATAATTATTATATGATTAGTAGATATATTTGATTTCATGGGTTCCAATGTTTTGTCGCGGAACCCTTTTTTTTCTAAAATTAAAGTAGCCTAAGTTACTTTCTTATACCATCAGATATCTGCCAGTGAAAGGATCGTCAAAATCGATCCAGCCGTTTCCGCGATTAGCCGGAACAAACAGACAGACAAAAAGTTTAAAAGTTGTCATTTTGTTATAAGTACCTACCGTATATAATTTTATATGCATTTAGTAAAAAGCTGTTATTTGACATTACAAATAGACACTTCAAGCCCTATACTATTTTACTTTATGTAGGCTGACGTTATATTAAGAATTACAAAACTGTGCATTAGTAGTGCAGTAAAGTAAAATATATCAGTCCAACTAGTATATGTCAAGAACGCATTCTCTCGGCGGCCGCACTGTATTATTCTAAGCTTCTGAACTAGTCGGTTCTTACCTGAAATCTAAAAACTGAAGAATAATCGTCAAGCACATAAAAACACCGACGTTCATGCTCCCGGGATTGGTAGATTCATAACCTTTCCTTTTGGTTGGTTTGGTACCATTCGACCATAAAGTTCTAGGGAGGTACCCAATAATATACTCGTAGTATAAGAAAAATATATACTTTCGGTGCAGAATGAGTGATCCCCAAGGATACTGATAGACTTACTATATTACATATAAATTGGAAGAATATTCGACCACATAGACATTAAAAGTCCCGATTTCCGTATTCTATAAAAATGTAAATTGTTTGTATGCTTAGATATAATAAAAAAAAGAGTTCTTTCTTAAGTATGTAACTCCACGATACTGCTCAGACTTATCTTAGGCCGTTGTTCGCTTCTTGATCTTTGGCAATATAAAATTGAGAGTTGTAAACATATAAACGATTTTTACTGGTTCCTTGTTTGAATTTTCTGTTATTGGTAAAGTTTCATCAACATAATTGCCACCCCATCTCTGGAGGATAGCAGCGTCTTTTGAGTATATTTACAACTCAACTGCGATCGCCAACCCGCGTGCCAAGCGTGGCGATTAGGGCAAAACCCCCCAATGAGCGAACAACGCAAACAGACCGGTCGTTGTGGCGACTTTTGGAAGAAACCTATGTCCAGCTGTGGACGTCTTTCAGCTGAAATGATGATGATGATGATGATGATAACGATAACACAAACGCCTAAGCGGTAAAACAAATAATATAAAATTATGTACACGTACCTACATAATATGGTATATTATTAACATATAGTAGTCATTTTTTTTCCTCTGAACAAAAACATAAATATTCTATTACTTACTTCCAACCACATTGGTGAGGTACCTACTCTTCAGTAAAATACTCGTAAATTTCATAGGTATTGTTCTAGGGCGACGTATTCAAATCAAATGGGTCAATTTGTCATCGCAACTAATGCACACAAGCGGTATAGACCGGAACATCTGACATGAGAAGAATAGTAGCGTATTGTGATGGATGACTGGAACGCACTGAATGTGCACAAATATTTCTCATTTGTTTTATATTCAACATATTTGTTGATGATAGGGGCATATGGCGTTACAAACTTCACGGTCTGCTGCGCAGAATGGCTTTACGGATCGCACCTACAGGACAGTGTCCTACGAGGCGGCAACTTTCCTGGTGCGCTTTCCGCCTTTCGACATACAGGCGGAGATGGATGCGTGGGTCTATGATCAAACACGCTCCCTCCGCCAAAGCGTAATCGAGGCCATCTTGCTGCTCTTCGGAGCCGGGCTCAGAAGGAATGAGGGCGTCACCTACCGCCTGACGCATGTTATCACCGGTCACTGTTGTTTTGAGTGCGTACCTGCATAGAATAGGACACGATGCCAATCGGCGGATCTAGGTCGATTGGATCGGGCAAGATCTCTCTCTGCCGGCAGTACTTGACCGCTTTTCTGTCATACTCTCCAAGATGTGCCTAAAGGCGTGGCGCCAATGGGCGGCTCTAGTGTGATCTTACGAGGAGCCGGAGCCACCTTTAATGTCGAAGATGACCGCTCCAGTGCTTTTAGCCGGTAGGAGGCCGGCATGCCCCTTCGCTCTTTAACGGGGTGGAGGAAGTTCATGATGAATTTTCACTTTGAACTAATTTAGGGTCAAAACCTGACATGTACTAATGTGACTTTATCAATTTCATATAAAAAAAAAAGTAGGTACGAAGTCATGAACGTCTTAGTTAATCTAAGATACCACTGACTTCAGGTGCTCTTTTCTTCCGTGTACCTTTGCCCTGCAGTAGGACAGTTACAGGTTTATATTATTTTTTAAAACGCTCTTTCTTCGTATTGTCATAATATAATTATATATAATATTATTAACATAATATTCATCATTAGCCAAAAAAGTCTACTGCTGAACAAAAGCCTGCCGATACATTTCCACAACGACCAGTTACATGCTGTGCGAGAGTTTCGATATTTCGGGTGAATTTCCTAGTACTCACCACGCTTGGCATGAGCGCAAATAGCTGCTGTTCCACAGAAAGGCTGCTGCGGCCCATTTCTCTGGTTCAGAATACCTCAGTCACCTTTTACAATATCCACGGGGGGGTATGAAGTGGTGTTATATTCTTAATCCGGACACCACAAGTTTATATGTTTATACTGCACGTATTAAAAGCTATGAGATATAAAGAGCATAATAATATGCAGCGCTTAACAATTATACTATCCTTAAAACAATAAAACTAAGCTTCGAATACACTGCTTACGGATCCCAATTAAACTAAGAGCTAAAGGTAAGCACCGGAGTTAGACGAGCGCTGAAAGCACGCCCAATAACCGCAGTCGTCCAACTTCATTAAAGTTAAGCTTTCGGCTAAGCAGCCTCACTAGTTGTCAATCCAACACACGTGAAGTTTTGTGAACTTACCACCACAATGTTACACTCGATTACGACAAGAGCAAACTTGTGACTGCTGAGAGAGAATGGAATGCTGGAGTTCATAGTAGGTATACAATGTCTGAGGCGCTTCTTTCCGGCAACTGAATTAGTTCATCATCATTTCAGCTGAAAAACGTCCACTGTTGGATAGAAGCCTCCCCCAATGATTGCCACCACGATCGCTATAGGTTTGTGCTGTGTGTTAATTGGGGGGTTTCGCCATAATGCCAAGTGTGGCAGACGGTTTGGTGATCTATAAATAGAGTTATAAATGTACTCGATGGACGCTGCTGCCCACCCTTCGGCGAATCCCATAGTCAGCTTTTACGACACCCACGGGATAAGATAGGGTGATGATTTTTGGTAAACTAGTTAGTTTAATAGTGTAATTTAGTTTATCTATTATTTCATGTACACACGGATAGTAGCCCGTAAATGTCCACTGCTGATCATGGGCCTCCAATTGATAGTAGTCGAGTGGTAATAGTGGCCGCAATTACTACGCTACAGGCGGATTGGTGATGTCAGTGTGTTGTTATTAGCACACGGAAGGATGCTGCTGCCCATCCTCTTGATACCAAACCTTAGTCGCCTTTAGCCATACCTATTCGTGGAAAGGAGTGGAGTATTCTTAGTCAGGAACCACACGGATTTTTTTATATACAGTGATTTTATTTAAACAAGACACCTGCCCTAATATATTATAATTAGTATAACGTGAATACGTCCTTATGAGATAAAATATAACGAAAAAACCTATCTAACTAGAGGTTGCCCAGAATTCGTAAATAGACCGTAATTTATGGAAATTTTAGATTTTATTGTATATATACTCTATATGTCAACTGTCTATGGCGAAGTACTCTAAATTATTAATAAATAATCCGATTTATTTTAAGCTAATCGACAGGCGACACCGCGGGGCAGAGCTAGTAGATAATAAAAACAAACTTTAAACGGTTATAACCCGTGACGAATTCTGCGCTCACCAACCCGTCTGCCAAGTGTGGTGAGTATTGGTAAAGTCCCCCCAAAAGGACGACACAACTAAAGCACCGGCCCCCAGTTCCCGGCAGCCCCGCTATTCCTGGTCATGGTAGCAGCTACGGTAACGGCGGGGCAGGGGGTGCTAAGAATCTCCGGATGGGATCCTGATAGATAGATATATACCGCTTTACTTTCCCCTGTAGCGGAGGGAAGGCGACTGTAAAGAGGCCACCCCCCAGGCATCTCTCGAGGGGATTGTAAAAGATTCCCCCGGAGCCTCACTATGCGCTGTGCTGCGCATACAGCGGTACTTGGCCACGTGCACGCCGCTGTCTTTCCGGGGGTCGCTCGGTATGAGCACGCAGATTTCCCAATAAGCGCGCTCGCGACCCCCAAACCCCCCTGCCATATAAAGACGACCCCCAGTCATTCTCAGGCGTGTTGGACACGGGCACCACGGTGGTTGTTACCCCAGCTCCGTCTCCTCCTCCTAGCGGGATCAGCCCTCTCCCGATCACCTTCACCTACATCACCTTCTGGAGCATTACGCTCCCACAGAAGGTGACCACAGCAGTCAGCACTCTAATTTTCATGCTCTGCCAACATAGCCGACACTACTGCTGGCAAATAGAGATCTTGCCCGATCCGATCGACCAGGATCCGCCGCTTGGCAGTCCACGCAGGGCACTCTTCGAGCGTGTGCTGTACGGTATCCTGATCGTCTCCACAGTGGTGGCACCTCGCGTCCTATCCTGTGTAAGTACGCACCGAAACAACCGTGTCCGGTGAATACCTGCGTCAGGCGGAATGTGACGCACTCGCTCCTTTGGAGCCAGGCTCCGAAGAGCGGTAAGACAGCCTCGACGACGCGCTTTTGCGCGTACTGTGGCAGCATAAGCCGCTCGCGCCATAGCTCAAATGCACGCCGCCGAGCCTGCCGCCTCAAACTTTCGAGCGCCCCTGAAGGCACGCCTTCACCGCTCTGACGGAGGGCGCGTGTTTGGTGATACACCCACGCTTTCATCTCCGCCAAGATATCAAAAGGCGGAAAGCGCGCCAACAGAGTTGCAGCTTCAAAGGACACCGTTCGGTATCCTCTTGCGATCCGTATAGCCGCTCTTCGCTGCAGACCGTGGATGTTGGTTCTGCAGCGCTGGACGCCCTAAAGTCGAGATGACCAAACAGGCGCCCCGTAGAGGGCCACGGACAACACGACTCCCCCGTAGAGGCGGCGAACTTCTTCCCTCGGTCCCCCGAGATTGGGTAGCAGCCGGTGCAAGGCACCCACTATCCTTTTGACCCAGGGGACAAGACACTTGAAGTGCTCTTCGAAGCCCCAACGACTATCTAGGGTGAGCCCCAGGTACTTAATGTACCGGCCCAATGTTTCCGTGTGGTGTCCGGATTAAGAATACAGCACCACTCCATTTCCTCCCGTGGAGGTCGTAAAAGTCGACTAAGGGACTCTTAACTAGAGGGATGGGCAGCAGCGTCCCTTTTGCTGAGCAGTAGCAATTCTGCGCTCACCAACCCGCTTGCCAAGGGTGGTGAGTATCGGCAAATTCCCCCCAAAATGACAACACAACATAAGCACCGGCCCCCAGTTCCCGGCAGCCCCGCCATTCCTGGTCATGGTAGCGGCCACAGAAATGGCGGGGCGGGGGTGCTAAGAATCTCCGGATGGGATCCGGCTACCACCCTAAACGAAAGCTGGCCCTGGTGACATATAACACACGCACACTGAGGGCAGACGAAAAGATTGTTGAGCTGGAAGAAGAAATAGATTAGTTGCACTGGGATATCATGAGTCTATCAGAAGTCCGAAGAGGACACGATAACCCTGAAATCCGGCAACTTATTCTACTACCGGGAAGGCGAACATCTGTCTCAAGGTGGTGTCGGGTTTCTCGTCCGCAGGTCCCTCATTAACAGCACAGTGGCCATCGAAAGTGTGTCGAACAGGGTTGCGTACCTTATACTCAGAATATCCAAGAGGTATTCGTTGAAGGTCATACAGGTCTACGCACCGACCTCGACACACCCAGATGATGAAGTAGATACCTCGGCCATACATACCTCGAAGACACATTTCACTGTTGTGATGGGGGACTTTAACGCAAAGCTGGGCACTGGATGCGAGGGTGAGTTGAGAGTGGGGCAATTTGGATATGGGCAACGGAACCCCAGGGGACAGAGGCTGGCCGATTTTTTGGAAAAGTAGGGTCTCTTTGTGATGAACTCCTTTTTCCAAAAGCCGCCTCAAAGGAAGTGGACCTGGATGAGTCCCGATGGTTCCACGAGGAATGAGATTGACTTCATAGTGACTAATAAAAGACAAATATTCAATGATGTCTCTGTGATCCACAGGGTGAAAACCGGTAGTGATCACCGAATGGTAAAAGGCACATTGAATATTAATCTCAAAGTTGAGAGGTCTCGTCTGATGAAGTCTACGCTCCGGCCCTCTAGTGCTCATATCCAAAACCCCGAGAGCTTTCAACTCGAACTCCAAAACCACTTCGAGTGCCTGGAACATTGCGTATCTGTGGACGATTTAAATGGTAGGTTTGTAGAAACTGTCCAAACGGTTGGGTCTAAGTTCTTTAAAACCCACCGTAAAGGTAGACCAAAAAAGTTCTCCGATCACACTCTCGACCTCATGGCAGAAAGACGCGCCATGACGCTGCAGTCTTCCGGTGATGCTGAATCATACCGACTACTCAATAGACGGATATGGAAGTCCTTGCGTCACGATATCTGCACCTTTAACACTAACGGTGTTAAAGAGGCGATTGAGCGGAATCAAGGCTCCAAAGTGTTCGCAAGAGACAAGTCTATTGGGCAAAGTCGTATTATGAAGCTGAAGACCGAGGACGGCAGTGTAGCGTCGACTAAGCCAGAGGTTTTGAGAGAGATTGAGAACTTCTACCGGCAGTTATACACCTCGGTAACTATACCTACCATTGGCTCTGACAAAGACCCGCGAGCCAAACTAACCCGACACTTTACCGAGGATATCCCTGACATCAGCCTGTACGAGATTAGGATGGCCTTGAAACAGCTTAAAAATAACAAGGGTAACCCGGGTGGGGACGGAATTACGACAGAGCTTCTGAAAGCGGGTGGCACACCGGTACTTAAAGTCCTTCAGAAGCTATTTAATTCCGTCTTACTCGAGGGCACAACGCCGGAAGCGTGGAACAGAGGTGAGGTGGTGCTCTTCTTCAAAAAGGGTGATAACACCCTATTGAAGAATTATAGACCCATATCACTTCTGAGCCATGTTTATAAGCTGTTAAAGGGTCATCACGAATCGTCTCGAGCGCAGGTTTGATAACTTCCAGCCTCCCGAACAAACCGGTTCCCGAAAAGATTTCAGTACCATAGATCACATCCATACGCTGCGGCAGGTTATACAGAAGACCGAGGAGTATGATCTGCCACTATGCTTGGCGTTTGTGGACTATTAGAAAGCCTTCGATTCGATCGAAACCTGGGCAGTGCTGCAATCTCTGCAGCGGTGCCAGATTGACTTTCGGTACATTGAAGTGTTGAAGTGCTTATACAGAAACGCCACCATGTCGGTCCGAGTACATGAACAGAGCACGGAGGCAATTCCATTGCAGAGAGGTGTGAGACAGGGGGACGTCATTTCCCCGAAACTGTTCACCGCTGCAATGGAGGATGCCTTCAAGCTACTGGAGTGGAAAGGATTCGGCATTAACATTAATGGCGAGTATATCACTCACCTTCGATTTGCCGATGACATCGTAGTCATGGCAGAATCGCTGCAAGAGCTCAGCAAAATGCTCGATGATCTCAACAGTTTCCCAACAGGTGGGCCTCAAAATGAACATGGGCAAGACAAAAGTCATGTCAAATGCCCATGTCGTGCCCATCCCAATATCCGTTGGGAGCTCTGTTCTCGAAGCTGTTGACGAGTATGTCTACCTAGGACAAACTGTCCAGTTAGGTAGGTCCAACTTCGAGAAAGAGGTCAATCGTCGAATTTGACTTGGCTGCGCAGCGTTCGAGAAACTTCGCAACGTCTTTTCGTCAACAATACCGCAATGCCTCAAGACCAGTGACGATACATGGAACAGACACGTGTTCACTCATTATGAGCCTCATAAGAAATATCTCTTGTCGAATGGAGACCGCGCACCGGAAAACGCAGCGGGGGACGACCTCCAACGAGGTGGACAGACGACCTGGTGAAGGTCGCTGGAAGTCTTTGGATGAGAGCGGCATGTGACCGCTCATTGTGGAAATCTAAGGGGGAGGCCTTTGTTTAGCAGTGGACGTCCTGTGGCTGATATGATGATGATGAAGAAACATCAAGGTCACGAAGCTAGCTATGGAGAGAGAGATATGCTTGGTATTTCTCTACGAGATCGAATCAGAAATAAGGAAATCCGTAGTACTAAAGTTGCCGACATAGCTGAAAGGATTAGTAAGCTGAAGTGGCCATTGGGGTAAAAAGGCTATCGAATGGAGACCGCGCAGCGGAAAACGCAGCTTGTGACGACCTCAAACGAGGTGGACAGACGACCTGGCGAAGGTCGCTGGGAGTCGTTGGATGAGGGTGGCATGTAACCGCTCTTTGTGGAAATCTATGGGGGAGGCCTTTGTTCAGCAGTGGACGTTTTATTTAGTTTATTTATTAGGAACTAGAATAAAGTATCCTATTCCAAGACATAATCGACCTGTATACCAATACAATCCGTTCAGCTGTTTGACGATGATGGAGCCACAAAACAATCAAACATATAAATTTTCACATTTATAATAATAGTATGATACCGTATCAGCCAAATTTCTTTTATCAAAATCTCAATACGTTAATATTTTTACGTAATTGCGTCCAATGAAAGTTTTATAAACATCCAACCGCTATCCATTGGCAAAACAAGGTAAAACAAAAAAATCATAGCATAACTTGCTAACTTCCTTCTTTTGCAAAGTTTTCCGTCGTTTCAAATAACTGCAAACACAATTCAACACCTGCGGGATTATTTTACTCGAACTCCGGGCCTTAAAATTAAAGCGCTGTGGGGCTTAATTTGTCTGAACTGAATGTGATTACCGGTTAAGTTAGAACGACAAATATAACTTGCTGGGATGTGAGAAAACAAACGACGGCCTTAACAAGTTAACTCTATACTCTACCCGACACTGATGAAAGTTATTGATATTAATTGAGTAAGGGATAACTAGACTTGTCGAGTATGAATTTGTTTGGAGATGTACCCAATTGCGGGATTAGATTGTATTAAGATAGTTATCTTTAGTTTCATATTTCTGCCAAAGTATGTCTCGTCTCGAGTTTCGAGATCGCCAGTTTCATTATTTTACTAAAGCTTTTAGTGTTATCTTATCTTATAAAATATAAAGTTTATCGGGGTAGTGTACAGTTAAGTTTGCTACTTAAACATTTTTATTCATCATCATTATTTTAACCGAAAAAAACGTCCACTGTTGGACAGAAGCCTCCTCCAAAGATTGCCACAACGACTGGTATGGGTTTGTGTTATGTGCTGATTGGGGTGTTTTGCCATAATCGCCATGCTTAGCAGACGGGTTGGGGATCGCAATTGAGTTATAAATGTACTCGAAGGATGCTGCTGCTGATGCCACTGCCTTTTACGACACCCACCTGATGAGATGGGGTGATGGTATTCTTAGCGGGCACCACACGGCATTCACACATTTTCATTACATCAATGGTATGAAGATAATAATAGTTCGCAATTTATTTATTTTTGTGCACTGAACTTAATATATAATTGGCATAATATAGTAAGCTTCAGGTTCGATGGTTATGTGCAGCGCATTAGAATGGACACTCATAAAATTATTGACAACGTCTTACCCGCGTCACAGATATTGTAATACACTAGTAATTATGGGTCATGCCGCAATGTCTATAGATCTTCCTTCAAAAGGCCATACCAGACTACCCTATATCTTTCTCACATAATATTGTTACATATTGTTCATATTGTGTATAAATAGAATTTGTTTGTAAACGCACCCACGAGACCACGACACAGGAGACATCCTAGTGTGGGCCAACGTTTTTTTTTTATAAAACATAAAAAAAACAAATATACATATTATTTATTTTTGTATTTCCTGACGTTTCGAAAATATATTGGAAACGGAGTCGAACCGGACGTCATATAGTTACAACTTCATCTACTTGTGCAAATAAAATAAAATACTGTTATAATTAAATTTGAAGTTATACAATATTAAATTCCTGTGATTTTTTGTGTGTTGAAAACCATATTGCCAACTTACTGACACTTTTAAAACATGTTTAATTTACAGACTCACAAATAATAAATCTTTATTTCACCAAATAGTGCGTACTTCGTCAAGGTGCGTCTTAGTATACTAGTAAAATTTTACAAAGAGAAGATAGAATAATTACTATCTACAAATTGTTAAAACATGATTCTCACTTACGAGTGTAACTAGTTGTATCAAGTCCGACCACATATACGGGGGATCCGTACTAGTTAAAACTGTAATAATGGAGTAAGTTTTATTTGTTTACATTGCAAGAAAGCGAGATATATTTATGCTTATCATTGAATCACTGACTGAATCTGTAACGCTGTAAGAAAAATCATTATATTACATAAATTAAAGTATTTGTTATAAAGGGCGCCTTAGGTGCCTTACAACTAACCAGTTGTTAAAGAGTCTCTTATAGGATTTGTATAAAACAAATAGATATTACATAAAACTGATATTAGACTAAGATTATGGCGAGAAGTTCTCGTGACCACGGTCAATGCAACTGGGCCGAAACCTTGAGGTTAGTCCAAATATAGTTTTTAATTTATCTGTGCGCGAAAATTCTCGAAATCATAGTCTAAAAATAAGTTAGTGCAGGGGCTGTACAGTCGGCTGCTGCGCACCGGGTTGCGGGTTCGATTCCCGCACGGAACATATATTTGTATGATCTGCAGGTAGTTGTTCCGGGTCTGGGTGTATTGTGTGTGGAATTTGTGTCTGTAAATGCACCCACGATACAGCAGAAATTACAGAGTAGGCAAAGTTAAAATGAAAATTGTCATTCGTAATAGTTTAAAAACTTATATATAAAACTGTTTGAAAAAATATTTTTATTGTTTACAATGTTTTTAGACTCCAAACCTTCGTGCAAATGTAAACAAGGGGTTTCACAGGTTTTCGCTAACCATTACACATATCGCTGCAAATTTGGTACAGTAGCAAACAACATTAAGGTTTCCTAAAC
The DNA here is from genome assembly GCA_947459985.1 of Diloba caeruleocephala. Classification (NCBI taxonomy): domain Eukaryota; kingdom Metazoa; phylum Arthropoda; class Insecta; order Lepidoptera; family Noctuidae; genus Diloba; species Diloba caeruleocephala. Next base: position 13,242,926 of record OX381620.1, on the reverse strand, counting down.
GTCGAACGTAACTTAGTAAAGCCGTTGGTCCGCTAACATATGTACTACGTAGGTACCTACGAGTAATCCCAATACGTTCGGTTGAAATAGTTTCTCTTGTAGCGTAAAATACGGGCATCCGTTTGACGTACATGCTACTACCCTAATTGATGGTTATCCCTGCCTAAATTTATCTTATTCTACCGAATCTTGTGAGATAGGTCGAAATAATCAATGAAACGTTTGTCATATTTAGATTAAGGGATGACTTATTCTGATCCATTTTGAATGTAATATAAATTCATAGCGAAAGTAAACAGTTGATTAGGTATCGTAGGATATTGAATATTAAAAGATTTATTTGCATCCCAATTAACGATTACTGTGGCTTTTCGTCAGTGTGCTCTTAGCTCTTAGGTAATATCGGAATATGTAGAAAAATTTCATACCATAGTATTGAAATAAACTTAAAACCAACTTGATGAGTCAAATGTGATAAAATAAACATGTTGACGACCTTTGTGGCGATCTTTGGGGGAGGCTTGTGTCCAGCAGTGGCCTTCATTCGGCTGAAATGATGATGATGATGATGACGAATGGCCTGTTTCCTTTGCTAAATATAATAGGAACTCCACATTTTATACAATCCGCTGACGAGCCGAACAAGTCATTCGTCTCGTGGTCAGCACCTGACCATAAAAATTGTAATGCTACCCAAGACTAATCCAGCGTACACAGGGCTCGTCACCTCGAGACATAGTTATTTAGTCTATTATGTCCAATAATATCACTAGCTTCAGTGCTTTTCAACCAGAACACATACTGCAATAACCAGCCGTGGTAAAATATTGCAATGACAAGCATAGTTAGCAAACAATTTAGTGATGGTAGTACACAGGAGAATACCACTACCCATCCTCTGAGCAAAAACTTAATGGTTATTCTGTGCCGGACACCGCCTACCAGACATCTTCCCCAGCTGATATCACATAACTCATTAACAGGCACAATGCCAGACACAATTAAACATCTATTGTATCTCGGAGCCCGCGGATTTAGCCCATGAGATGACGTTAGACGTTTAGGTTTGTAGCACCTCAAAAAATGCTCAAGAAATCAATATCCAGAGCTCCAAAACCCAAGATTTAGTTAAAAATGTATGGCAAGCTACCATTGCAAACTTTCCACGTCCAGTTTTCGTTAATAAAACAAAGCCCAAATTGTACGAGTTTTGGCCTATAAACAGAACGATGCAAAACGCAAGTAGACGCATCAAGGAACGCAAATAGCAGATGCTGGCATATAGCCAGTGAATGCATTGCAGATGACTCGAATGTTAACACAAATAACAAACCATTTGACTTTGTAAATTGGTGACAAAACTCAAATCAAATTAACTAGTAGATGGTCTAATAACAGGTTCTCTATACACACATCATCATCATCGAATTTACATAATTGTGTCATCATTTAAGGGAGAATTTGCCAGTACTCGCCACGCTTGGCAGGCGAGTTGGTGAGCGCAGACTGGCTACTGTTCTACAAAAGGGACGCTGCCCATCCCCCTGGTTTAGTCCTTTAGTCGCCTTTAACGACAACCATGGGAGGAGATGGGGTGATGCTATATTAGTAATGTCTTGGGTTTTCACGATCATCGGTCATCCTGCGACCACGAACCCTGCAATGTATTCGAAACGTCAGGATAAACAATAATATCTTAAATATACGTGGTAGAATCCGTTTAAAAGTGTTTTATTATAGTGATGCTATATTCTAATCCGGACACCATACAGATTATACACACATACACAAACATATTAGCCCCATAAACGGCTACTACTCAACTCCCAATGAGCGGTCATATGGTCAAATTGCCATAATCACCACTCATGGCAGGAGGATTAGTGATAGAAGTATGTTCTAATTAGAACACGGGAGGATGCTGCTACCCATCCTCTTGATTTCAACCTTTAGTCACCTTTAAAAACACTTTCATTTTTATTACGTTTAGCCTATAAGCGGCCATTATGCCTTTCCAAATATCTATTTAGCAGCATAGTTTAAAAAGTGCCTTTTAATATTTTTTGTAATCTGACGTTTTAATGAGGTTTTCATAGACCATTGTGTTGTAGGTTTACTTTGTTCTAAACAAATAGTTTAAAAAAAATTGTTTTCTGTTCACTCCTCCGGGAGCGCCGACATTTTTATTTTATTTACTAGACGCGTTCGCGGTCTGCTATATGCACACACTATAGCTGCGTCTCGTAACGGTGTCACTAGTCCAGAGATTTTATCTCATCTAAAAAGATGCGTACCGCGCTAAAAGAAGTTTTCACTTCTGTCGGCACTCCCGGGGTGCAACCCGTATTTTTTTATTTCTTTTATATTTGATTCGAAGTAGGAAGATACAATCAAAAAGAGAAAAAGAGCCAGTTATGTGAACACTTTGGTGGTTTAATAAGAACCAAAACTATAAAGGGAATGTAAAGAGAAGATGGCAACCACCAGGACCATCCCAACGCGATAGTCGGATGACATTGGGTACATCACGAGAAGACTGCGGCTCAGACTGGCTCAAGAATGCATAAAAAGCATAATAAAGAAGTCTAAAGAATTTACAATAAATAAGCCGGCAGCGTAAAGATCTCTTCTCATTCCATCTCTGTACGGACCGAGTATTACCACGCTTGCTTAGGTACTGTGTGGTGGCAATTTTAGACCTTTAGAATAAAGATTACTCACGATGTTTTACTTCTCCTATCAGTGATGTGTGACAGGTATATTTTCATTGTCATATAGATCTACAAAATAAGTTATGCATCGGTTTTGTTGATTATATACTATTATCAGATGTAAATTATCTTTAACTATTAGTTCGCAATTTTTTAAAGCTCACCGCACCCACACAATTAGTGCTGGTTTTCACACTATCAGCAATTACAATAAAATTTCGTCTGGGTAACACTTAGTAGATGCTATTCACTGTGAACTTATAAACTTATACCGGACATAATAGTAATAAAAGAACAAATAAACTCGAAGAATCCCTTCTTCGAGTTTATTTTCAAGAGCAATTTGGGAAAATAGATAGACCATTCTGAACATTAGACGTCTCTACTTTTCCAAATTTCGTTTCCCATTAGCGATTAACAACACGTTTACATTATAGCGGACTTTGGATAGTTATCTAAATTTTCAAGCACGTTTTTGTATAATATATGCCCAAATAATACTTATTTATGTGACATAAATGTAGGTAACATTTAACCCATAGAAAAAGTGTAAAATATTACAATAAATAAATAAACATAATGTAGATATGAGGTAGACTGACGACCTGGTGAAGGTCGCTGGGAGTCGTTGGATGCGGGCGGCATGTTACCGCTCGTTGTGGAAATCTAAGGGGGAGGCATTTGTTCAGCAGTGGACGTCCTTTGGCTGATATGATGATGAGGTATGTATATGAATATTGTATATTTTAGTTCCATCTCCCCCCGTGGGTGTCGTAAAGGCGGCTAAGGGGTCGGAGGGGTCCTAAACCAGAGGGTTGGGCAGTGTTGTGTGGAACAATTACCACACTGCGATCACCAACCCGCCTGCCAAGCGTGGAGAGTACTGGCAAATTCCCCCCAAAACGATGACATAATTGTAGAAATCTATGGGGGAGGCATTTGTTCAGCAGTGGACTGATATGATGATGATATAGCATATTCTGTGGGTATTTTACTTAGCACACTATTGTAGAGAGATTTTTGTGTATGTACTCGATTCTGTGTGGTGTTCCTCCATAGAAAAGGAAGGATCCTCCAGCCAGGCGGACGGTATGCCTGGCGGGCCGAAGCCCTTGTTTGATGTTGGGCGACTGTATTTATACAGCGTTGCGCGAATACTTTACAAGCGTGATTCAGGATTCTTTGACGTCATCGGAGAGTTGCAATTTATATTCAAGTAGATGTCGCTGTAAGTTGCAGTTGTTTGCTGGCGATGTAGGTGACGCCACAATTCAATTCATCGTATCAACATATCGACCGTTTATATGTTTATATGTCCGGATTCAATTCAATTCAATTCTTAGTGTAGATTTAAGGTACTATATTGTACAGATGTTCTTGAATATTTTGTAATCAGCCATGTCCCGGGCACACAATAATTACAATTAGGGATAAAAATAGAATTAGTACATGTCAACAATCTATAATGATTATTACACTTATTACATTTAAATAGTCAGCTATAGTTTATGCTAGTTAATAATAATTATGATTTATTACAATTAAATTGACTATAAATTAGTAGAAACATCCATAGTTTTCTAAATTTCACAAATATTAAAAAAGAGTAATTAATACCTTTTACTAAAATACTGAACGCATCATGACTAACATATTTACTGTTATAAAAATATTTGTTTTGTTGTACCTTTTTTGATGCATTTCTTTTTAAACCCAAAGGTTGACTGCACAAAAGAATGCCACATGGCATTAAGTCCGCCTTATTTAGCAACACTTCTTCTTCATTCGTGTGGTCTGTGGCTAGTCTTGTGTCAGAGTTGTTCAAGTCACCCAAAGGCCTTCGACTTGGCTTAACGAATGCCGTCTGATGACAACAACCGGAACCAACGATATAACGTGAATTCCGAAGCACGGAGACTATGAGTTCAATTACCACTTCACGGACACCCATCCATAGACTGACCGCGCCAAGCGTTGCTTGACCTCGTTGATCGTTTACCAGTCATTGAGTCTAACTAGCTATGAGCGCGTCAACACAACTATGTGCATGAGTGTATAAGAAATAAATAATCAGGGTGGTGCCGGCAAACAATAGCACCAACCTATCTCATCTCCTATTAGTATCTTAAAAGGCGACAATGGGATCAACCGGAAGATGTGCAGCAGCGTCCTTCGAACATATTAACAACTTAACTGCGATTGTCAACCCGCTTGCCAACTGCCAACCGTGGCAATTATGACAAAACCCCCCAATGACTACTCAATACACACCTTTGGTGGAGGCCTGTAGACCGGTCGTTATGGGGATCTTTAGGGGAGGCTTGTGTCCAGCAGTAGACTTTATTCGGCTGAAAGGTCGATGATGATAGGTACAGAGGATTTGATGTTGGTGAAATAGTAACGATGACCGGGGTTATCCGCTATTATCATTAATGTAATAATGTGTAGTGTAAGGCCACAACATAAATATTTATTGCATAGCAATTCTAACAAAAGTTATTTTTATAACTTAAGATATTAAAGGTTCTTCACACCTTTTCTGCAACAAATTCAAGTATAATCAAAAATAGAATGCAATGAAAGGTTAAAAACTATCCAAGTTCAGCAATAGTCTAGGAATATAAACAATAACATGTTCGCTGTACTCTAACAGCATTGCGAATTTTATTGAGCGGTCTCGATATTTTATGCAGAGACAAGCCCGCAAGCCGGCTGTCGGTGACAAGCTAAGTTTCTATGCGATGTTTTTGTCACAACCCCTCAGGCGCTTTTGACAGTGATTGTGACCGAAATTGAAAGGGTACAACCTAAATTTATATGAAAACAACTAACAGTGTTTTTACGTCTTCTGTTATTAACATTTATTTGTATGGAAATGTTATCGTTGCTGACAGACAAAATCTAACAATTTTTTCAATAATAGACAGAAGTTTACTCAACACGAGCCTGAGTTTGTTTAAATAAATACTGTTATTTTAAAACTTCTACAAGGGACTTAATAAAGTTGCTAGAATTCTACCGTGTGTGGTATCCGTGTAATTCTAATTCTGACGTCATTAGTAAATTACTATTTTAGTTAAATAGGTATATACTCTGTGCAGTGTGAACAGAAATCTATGAGCAGGAATGTAGTTTGGAACAATGAAAACCGTTTTTGCGGAACATCTATTGTTTTCATCGAATATCTTTCCATCGAGCGCATATTCACAATAGACTGATATTGGTTTACAGCTTTTAGCGATAAAATATCTTTGCTTTATCGTACAATATATTTGGGCTATTTCTGCTTAAAACAATTTTAGTCTTGTTTCAAGTACCCGAAGGCGAAGTTTTCTTAGTGTGACAATAAAAACGGACTCATGTTTTTTTTTATTCTAACGTTTTTTTGCAGTCTGCTCTCATCAGGTTGGTAAGAAAAAGTGAAGCTTGGTTTATTCATTAAATTCACTTTAGGCTAGCATTAATTAAAGAACTAGTTCCACGATTTGATGGACAGTGTGTTATAACCTAACATTTAATCTGTTTATAATGTCTGCTTATCATTTCCTTAAATTATAGTCCCGAATCAGACCATGTACAACGGCCATGAAGTGATAGAACTTTCCATAATTAGATTTTTATTACAATACCTCGTGTGAGTACTTACACTTACAATATATATAATGACTTATTAATGTAATTAATCGTGATAAATGTCTGTCAGTTAACTATTTCATGCTCATTCAAATGTCCTTCTGAAGGCGTCATACATCATTTTGCTGGGTTTCCCTACTTGTGTATGAGTGCTGTCTATTAGGGTTGGAATTGCATGTGTAGATTTTTCGGTACTGTCCTCACAAAACCTTGATACATTTTCTAACATATTATGATTTCAAGGGAGTAACTTTGTTGGTGTAGAGTGGTAGTCTTAATTGGCGAATTAATTAGCGCATAGGAGACTACTTTTCCTTTTGACATAACCTCTTCGTTGCTTTATACTAGGTATATTCACAGTTGACATGAAGATGAACTTTCTTTACCAGTATAACACTTGAGTATTTTTTCAGGTTACCTACAGGAGACCAATAATGGAGATTATAATTTAATGCAACACGATACCGACCAAATTGTACGAGAAAATTGGCCGTTACAAACCATCCACACTATTCAAGGTAACTTTTATGGTCAAGCGCAAAGAAATGTTATTCCAAAACCATGTTCGAGACGTAGTAACTCAGAAATTGAGCCTTTACAACAAAAGCGGATTCCTACCTTTACTTCAAAAGTTGTTAAGCCTATAATAAACTATGATAGTACTAACTTAAAGCCTCAAGCCTTAAGAAATGAAGATCACAATTTAAAAACAACTAGTGACCAAGAATATTTTTTAAACCCGCCATTAAATAATGATAGCAGCAATTTATATAAAACTAGGAATTCTTTATCAGTGACTAAACCTTCTATAGACTCATTTGAAGAAAGTAACCACGAATTAATATCTTCGAATAATGAAGCAATACGAGTAAATAATGATGAACCAACAAATGGATTTCCTTCCGACCCAAACAGCGTGTTTCCTCTTACACCGGGTAGCATTTTTCATTCCGTGCCTAACAGCTTCTTTTCTCCTGCAACAAGCAACGTATTAAGTGTAGCGCCTGCCAATGAATATATTTCTGGATCCACTAACGCGGTTGATTCTGAAATAAACAATAAGTTCCGTTTAGCACCAAACAGTGAAGCTCTTTCTGACTCAAGCAATGAAATAAGTTTTGCACCAACCAGTAAATTCAGCTATGAGCCTAATATACTTTGGACTGAACCGCTTGATAAATTTAATTCGGAACCACTTGAACTAGATCAAAGTGAAACCAGTGTTGAAACTTCCACGTTACATATTAAATGTTCACATAATAAAGAAACTAGTAACTCAGTAGGTAATTCAAGGCGAGCAATGTCTAATAATAATGACGATCAAATTGACACTGTAAGAGTAACCTTAAGCAATGATAAAGAGCTATCGCAAAATAATAACGACCCATATCAAGTATCCCGTGTAGATAATGAAAATGCTATGGCATCGGTTTTGACTGCAGAACCATATTATAATATTGAGAAGTCAGTTAAAGTTCAAAATGTAAATAATTTGGATAAACCAAAGTATCTGGCTTATGAAAAGTCAGTAACACGTGTAGGAAAGCCACAGTTTAATGAAGCAAGACATGAAATGGTAGAGCCTACCAGAGGTTCTGGGATTTCTAATATGGGGAAATCTGGCCTAGTGTTGATGCAAACCGAAAGAATATGTTACGCATGTAGTACTGCAAATAACCCTACTTGTTGGGCTCCTGACAGAAGGACTACAGTGAAGTATTGCCGGAAAGGGAATAATGCATGTATGACGAAAACATTCGGAAGTGGAAGTAAGTACCATAATTTTCTATCGTAATTTTGTTTCATATTGACCCACTTGATTTCTCCTGTACAATGACTACAGTTCACAGGTATAAATTAGACATGTAAAATACAAATACTAATTGTTCCGTGCAATTGAATCCCTGACCCGTAGCGCAGAAAGCCAAATGCTTAGCCACAGCGTGCCGTATTAATAACATTATTTAAGTTTCTGTGTCAATTTCTTTTAAGCATATACGTGTACTTACATCTTTCAAAAACTTCTCTGTTGTGAGTCTTTTGAAATTGGCATTCATTTATAAATCTCGAAGGAGTTTCACAATAGTACGTAGGCTTACATATGATTATACGTTTGTATATGATATTATATAAATGGTTCAAACATTTCAGGTACATTTACCCTGATCCGGGATTGCGGAAGGTCCTGCGATGACTCTGAAATGGGGGGACTAATGCCGAGGTACAAATCTTGCTCTATGTGCCATTCGGAGCTTTGCAATGGTGCTTACTCCATCAGCGGTCATAGTATAACATTTGCATTATTCTTAATAGCTTTAATAAAATATTTAAATTAGATATATAAACCTAAATTTTGTTGTCTTGTTTAGTTACGTGAATTATTTGTAAACTTGACCTGATTAATATAAGGCGGGTACAGCTTTATTCACATTTCACGTTCCGATTCATTTCGAGAGATTACTTCTCCTCATTGTTTGATACACTTCATATGTTCAATATATAATTACTGATAAATGCTGTTTGTTTAATTCCATTGTAATCCGTTAAAAGTGTTTTGTTATAATGTATAATAATCCCGAAAATCTAAGATAATACTACATAATTATCTGAATAAACAATAATCATAGTCATAATCATAATCATTTATTATTGCAAGAATGTAGTACACAGAGATGTTAACAAAATAATAGATCATACATTCTACCAAGTCAATGGTGTGCAATACTATAAAACCTTTAATAAAAATTAAGAATTAAACATGTCAAAGGTATTTAAAGGAATTCCAATGTCAAAATATTAATATTGTTAGAACCCATGAATGTCACAGAAAGAAATGTCAATTGTCAGTAATTTGAATAATGTTATAAAAATAATTAATTTGTCAAAATATGCATTATTATTAATGATGAAAATATTTAAATTTAATTAATGGATTATAACATTTGTCGCTAACATTTCATAAACTCACGACTTAATACTTAACTTAATGTTCTAACTTAATGTTCTTTATAGATCATAAATTCATTTAAGTCATAAAAACACTTATCTAGAAGCCATTCTGTCAGTTTTCGTTTAAATATCTTCAAAGGTAACTCTTTAAACATGTTAGGTAGTTTATTGTAGACCCTGATGGCGTTTACATATACATTTCTTTTATATATGTCCAATTTGCAAAGAGGCATGTACAGCTTAAATTTATTCCTCGGTATTACGCTCCTACTGACTACATGTGAATGCACGCTGAAGCAATTAGGGTTCTGTTTGACAAAAACACATAGTTCTCTAATGTACAGGCAAACCAAGGGCAGGATGTGAAATCTCTTAAAGAGAGGTTTGCAACTATCCATAAACCACGCGCCACAGATCGCTCTTACGCACTTTTTTTGTGTATGAAAAGGTTTTACGATTTCTACCGAGTTTCCCCACAGCAATAAACCCTATGAGAGCACCGACGAGACATATCCATGGTATGCGCTAAGTGCTGCTTCAGTAGATACTGTTTTTCTCAACTTCCTAATCGCAAATACAAACCTATCAAGCTTATTACACACATAATCGACATGCATCTTCCAATTACAGTTTTTATCAAGCATTATTCCTAAAAACTTTGTTGAATTTACTTCCTCTATTTTATTATTTTTGTACATAATATTTAAATTATTTAGTGGTTTCCTGTAGTTTTGAAATTGAACCATTGTAGTTTTGCTTGTATTGATTTTTAAATTATTATTACTAACCCAATTACCAATTCTGTCAAGAGCAACTGTTATTTCATTTTCGTACGTATTTTTATTATGACATTTTACAATGACTGTGGTATCATCAGCAAATAAAATAGTTTTGTGCTTAGTTACATTTGGTAGATCGTTAATATATGTAAGGAATAAGAATGGGCCCAATACGCTTCCTTGTGGTACTCCAAATTCATTCATCTTAAACTTAGATCTACTAATAACTTTTTTACCGTTTTCTATTTTTGCTATTTCTACGCATTGTGTTCTATTTGCAAGGTAGCTTTTTAACCAGTCATTTGCTTTTCCTCTGATTCCATATTTTTCCAATTTAAAAAGAAGTAATTTATGATCTACGAAATCAAAAGCCTTGCTCATATCCAGAAATATAGCAGTTACTGGAGTATTACTGTTTAATGATTCTGTTATATACTTAATAAGATCAAAGCAAGCAAGGGATGTGGTGCTATTTTTACAAAATCCAAATTGTTCACGTTTAAGTATTCGTTCATTTGCAATAAAATCTTGTAATCTGTTCAGCATAACTTTTTCAAATATCTTGGAAAATATCGGTATTAAGGTAACTGGGCGGTAATTGTTCATATCAGTTTCGTTTCCTTTTTTAAATAAGGGCTTAACAATAGATTTTTTAAGAATCTCTGGAAAAGTACCTTCCTCAAGTGATAGATTTACTAGGTGACTTAAAGGTTCACAAATGAACATTACGCATGCTTTTATTATTTTTGTACTAACTGCATCAATTCCTACAGAGTTAGTATAGCGAAGACTATTAATTATATTTATTACTTAAATACGTAGGCCGCTGCCGGAGGATCCAAAAAAAACCAAAATTACTTTACAGATAAGTTTAATTAATTATAGGATTACAATTAGAATTAGAGCTAAATTACAACTATGTCCGTTCGATGCTAGAAACAGATTGAATACATTATTTTATTAATTAATTTACATTCCGGTAAACAAGCGCATCGAGTGTCGCAATGATTCCAAGAACGAGTCCACGGGTGTCATAATCCATTCCCACGTGTAAGTTAGTGGCTACTCAGCAGTGTTATTAGCTCGGTGCACACTTGCATTTTACCTATTGCTAAATACTATAACACCTCCACCACCACCACCTTGCCGTGTGGTGCCGGCTCAGAATGCCACCACCCCATCTCCTCCTATGGGTGTCGTAAAAGTCGACTAAGGGATTAGCCGGAGGATGGGCAGCAGCGTTCTTCGAGTACATTAACAACTCAACTGCGATCGCCAACCCGCCTGCCAAGCGTGGCGATTATGGCAAAACCCCCCAATGAGCCCACAACACATCCATATCGGTAGTTGTGGTGATCTTTGGGGGAGGCCTGTGTCCAGCAGTGGACTTCATTCGGCTGAAATGATGATAACACCTCCACCGTCAGATCAGCAACTATTTTCGTGTAAAGTCACATAGGTCATAATTGTGCTGAATAAGTTCACACAACGATCATAAAACTCTTGTGGCGAATTACTGCCCTGCGTGGCTAACATAAGGTCATTATAAAGAGTGGTTTCATCTCTTTGGTCTGCGAAGTTATTAATAAGAGCTGCTTTAATGTCACTCCAATTATCAGATATACCGTTTGAGTTAATAATGAGTGCGGCTGGCCCTTTAATCTTGTTTAAGATTCCGTTTATTAGGCAAAGTTTTATTAATGCATTTCCTGGATGGGCATCTATATATTCTATAACTAATTGGTCGCATAGGCTGATGAAACGCGGTAAAACATTAGCGTTACCATCAAACTCGGGTAATAAACGTAATGTCTTAAAAATTGCTTCGGCTTCAGCCATTATATAGATTTCGGGGTTCTCTGACCTCACGGAATCCTCTAAGGTACTATTTAAATCTACACTTATATCCCTATTTAGGTCTAAATCGAGCCTACGTGCTTCCCTAGCGCGCGCGGGCCCTCTAGGCGTGTTTTGCCTTGGATGGAAAATTTTCGTAACTTAATTATAAACTAAGGGGGAATATTGAAAGCAACACACAGAAATGATTCTAGTGTACTAACATTAATTTCATTCTGGTTCCTCTGGAATCGATGTCTGGATTTCTCCTCCGATCAGGACCTCAGGTTCTTTCAGGATACTTGGGCGTCCGATCGCTCGCGACGGCGGTAGCGATTATAGCGGTACGGTTCTTCAATGTGAGAATAACCCTATCCAAATTACCTCGAGACGCCTCGAGTATCCTACCGACTGCGCCAAATACGTAGGCCGCTGCCGGAGGATCCAAAAAAAACCAAAATTACTTTACAGATAAGTTTAATTAATTAGAGGATTACAATTAGAATTAGAGCTAAATTACAACTATGTCCGTTCGATGCTAGAAACAGATTGAATACATTATTTTATTAATTAATTTACATTCCGGTAAACAAGCGCATCGAGTGTCGCAATGATTCCAAGAACGAGTCCACGGGTGTCATAATCCATTCCCACGTGTAAGTTAGTGGCTACTCAGCAGTGTTATTAGGGTCGGTGCACACTTGCATTTTACCTATTGCTAAATACTATAACAACTTCTATTGAATTTGTAGGCTTTAAAAATATTGTATTTAAATTACAATTATCCATATTATTGTTTATGTCGTCAATTTTAAATTTAAATTTATTTTCATTTGTCAATTTTATATAAAAGTCATTGAAAGCTTCTGTAATTTCATTTGGATCAGTATACAATTCATTATTAATTAATATTTTATCTATTTCTCTGTTATTATTAATATTACCAATGTTTCTATTTATTACTTGCCATACGGCTTTACTTTTATTCTTATGAATATCAATGTATTTCTTATTTTGTAACTGTTGTGATTTATGTATGCATTTTTTTAATATCGTACTATAAGTTTTGTATCTTTTATTGTTGATACTTTTCTTAACACTTGTTAGTTTGTGTTTTAGGTAGAAGTACCTTTTCCGTATGCAGGATTTTCTTATTCCTTTTGTTAGCCATGAACTTGTGCTTTTATTAGTTTTCCTGACGGCAAATACCGGAAAGCTTAATGTGTTATGTGATCAAACAATGTAAAGCTTTGGTTTATTTATCCCCCTTGCCCCTTTTAGACCTGATGATAGTTGGTGGTAGTATATACTCGTATATGTCCCATGTTTCTAGTGACTAATAGGACATTATGCTCCGTGCTTAGTTAACACTTATGAGGTTTCGTCCTTACGTTGTAATGGGGCCAACCTATCCCAAACCGTTCTGGGTTCATCACTTTATCTTTTAACACTAGCAGGTTTAGATTAGCAAAATTAATTTACAGGCTATATAGCCAAGTTCAAGAATATTGTCTTTACAATTGCCGTGGCATATCTTACATGGGTAAAATTTTAAGTATTTATACTTGGACGAGATACAAAGCCTTTTCTAGTAGCACGTTCCTTTTGCCTTAAGCTGACATATGAGGCGGTCACTCGACATGAGAATGTTGAATGCATAGTGACAATACTGTGTGGTGAATTGTTATTCAAATAATTAAAATAACATTAAACATGTTTAATCATAACATCGTCCTTGCGGACATTTTATTATTCAGTTAGCATCGTGCGCTCCAATGAAACTTGATTCGCTTTTAGATATAGTTTATTCTTTTTGATACAATTGCGTACTAAACTACTATGAAAAGGTAAATCGGTAAGTATCGTTCTTATTGTTAAAAACCCTATCAGAGTTGCTTTCTAGATAGTTTATAATGAACATGTAATTGAAAATCACTACTATTGGCGAGCGGATTGCTGATCGTAGTATGTTGTTATTAGCACTCCTAATTCTTTATTGTACACGTATCTTCAATATAGAAACAAACAAACAAACAAAAATTGACATACATAGGCGAGCTTAACTTAATATTGAGTTCTCTAACAGCAAACCTTTGAGCGATAGAGTTATATGAGGAGAGAATCGAGTGTACAACACGAATAAAGTATGATTTATTATCAATAAATGAAATAGGTATAAGCTTAACATAAATTAGCTATATAAATAAAACATGGATATAAATATACAATATAAGATATTACGTATGTAATAAATAGAATATTTATATATTTATATACGTCAATAATAATACATACTATTAAATGTATACTGAGAGAAAGTGATCCTTAATTCTTCTCTTGAAAGCTTCCAAGGAAGGGCTATCACGCAACGAATGTGGAAGCGAATTCCAAAGATGCACTGCACGTATAGTGAATGATTTATCATAATAACTTGAAGTATGACGAGGAGTACGGAGTAGAAGAGAAGAGGCCGTGCGGCAAGGTTTCCCCCTGGGGCTAAGAAACTCAAAGCACTCGCGAAGATATGCAGGAGAATTGGGATTATGAAGAACAGAAAAGAGAAAAGATAGAATGTGAGTATCTCGATGTTGCCGGATAGGTAGCCACTTCAATCGCACCCAAAATTCCGATTCATGATCTTACTTTCGAAGACCGAAAATGAAGCGGATACACAAATTCTGCAGACGTTCGAGTTTATTCAGAAGTTCCTCCGTTGCATCAAGTATGCAGACATGAGCATAGTCTAGAAGTGGGAGAAGAAGAGATTGGACTGGAACGATTAATATACATGCCGGTTAACCTCAGCAACGTGAACATGCCCAGACAGGTGACAGTCTATATAGACGCCCAAATTCTTAGCACTTCTCGAGTAGGGTATGGGAACAGAGTCGTATAGCACTAAGGGAATAGACTGGTGATCTATAAGACTGTAAAAGTGTCTACCACCAATAATGACTGCTTGTGATTTTACTGGATTTACCAAAAGGCCAAAAGATTTAGCCCACTGGTTGATATTCCGCTGGTCATTATTAATGGCATCAATGGCTTCTGGTTCAAACTCTTCAATTTTAAAATGCCGATATAGCTGCAAGTCGTCTGCATAGAGACGATAATGTGAAGCTATAACTGTAGTGATGGTATTAATAAAAATAGAGAAAAGAAGAGGCGAAAGGACACCACCCTGAGGAACACCCGCAGAAAGATCACACCACTCAGAGGAGGCCTCTACGGAGCGGACCGACTGCGGGCGTCCCCGAAGATAAGAATTAAACCAAGCATTTACAGAAGGAGAAACATTCATTGTGGACAATATTCGTAAGAGTATGTCAAAATCAACTGCATTAAAAGCACTGCTAAAGTCTAATAGTACTAAAACTGTAAGAAGCTTATTCTCCATGGCTAGTCGGATGTCATCAGTTATTTTAACTAGAGCCGTTACGGTGCTATGGCCAGGACGGAATCCAGACTGGTACGGACTTAGCAGGCTATTAGAAGAAAGGTTGACACAGTTGATTTTGAACAATACTCTCAAGAACTTTGGATAGGACAGGAAGTATAGATATTGGGCGAAATTGGGATAAGGAAGAAGGATCCCATTTTCTTGATATTAACCCTTAGTTGCCGTTTACGACCCCCCCTGAGCGGCGAGATGTGGACCACACGTAAATAACTACAATTTTTGACTTGCAGCTATCAGCTAATCACAATTTAAATATCAAATGATGATACAGATTAGTGTCACAGATCCAATTCGACGTAATATTTTTATTGAGCAAATAAGAGTCATGATCAATAAATTTTAAGCGCTATCATGAAAATATATGTGAAACTCCACATCAAATGAAAATGAAAATTAGGATTATATTTTAGCAGCTATATATAGTTTTGCTCTTCGATATAGCTATAAATATCCCATAAACGTTTCATTTTATTGGTCGTAATTTTACAGCAATAACATTTATTTTCTTTCGCTCAACTTTAATACTAAAAATGCACGAATAGTGCTACTCTAGTCATAAAAAATTCTACGCACAAAAGAGCTAGTTACATATATAACAATTTATTTCTTACTACCATATTATTAAGGGTTCGGACATACAAAACTTTTTGTAGCACTGCGGTGGCGATGGTGAAGATCACCACATGGGCGGTCATCTTTGGCACCAAACGGAGCTTAAGGATCTCGAAAACAAACGCTCCAGAGCCGCCCATTGGTGCCACGACTATAGACACACCTATGAAGGCAGTCATACTAAGCCTGCGAGGTTTCAAATCACTTCTATATTCTCTTATCGAATCGTAAGGTAACGTGACCTATTTTCGACTAAGGGCTAGTCGCAGGCGGCTGAATCCGTGCTATTTCTATTTATTAAAATAAGTCCTATATGTACCCATTGACGCGGCCGCGGTTTGGAAATCGTCGCGACCGCAAAAGAACACGCGGCTCAAGTAGCCGCGCGCGACTCAACATCATATCATCATATCGGCCATTCATACGTCCACTGCTGAACAAAGGCCTCCCCCATAGATTTTCACAACTGTGTCATCATTTTGGGGGGTATTTGCCAATACTCACCACGCTTGGCAGGCGGGTTGGTGAGCGCAGTATGGCTACCGTTTCACAGAAGGGACGCTGTTGCCCATCCCTCTGGCTTAGATTCCCTTAGTCGCCTTTTACGACATCCACGGGAGGAGATGGAGTGGTGCTATATTCTTAATCCGGACACCACACGACTCAACATATGCATATAATTGCGTTCGGGCATTTCTCTTAACAGAGGACGTAACCAAAATCTATGTTTTAGTTTCCTTTTTTCTTTCTTTTGTAAACACGTTATTTTTTCGATGTTCATTTTGACAGTGGCCCACGCAGTCTACAAAATAGCCATTAGCGGCTGCGGTCGCCCGCGTCTAGCCGCTTTGTGGAAAATAGCTCTGTAAGTTAACCTTGCATTTTCCCAACTATGTATGGAGTTTAACCAGATGAGACTGGACATCATTATTTTACACGGAGTTACAGCAATCTGACCTCCGAAATGCAACTACTGGGTTATACAAATATTTTACTCCATATGGTTTCTGGAAAAGGAATAAAGCGCCACTCCGTCGTCTTCCATGTATGTCGTAGCAGGCGTCTAAGGAACTC
Organism: Diloba caeruleocephala; assembly: GCA_947459985.1. Taxonomy (NCBI): domain Eukaryota; kingdom Metazoa; phylum Arthropoda; class Insecta; order Lepidoptera; family Noctuidae; genus Diloba; species Diloba caeruleocephala. Next base: position 13,225,872 of record OX381620.1, on the reverse strand, counting down.
TAAATCAGAGGCATCGGCAGCAGCGTTCCTTCTGTGGCATAGAAGCCATTGCGCTCACCAACCCGCATGCCAAGCGTGGTGAGTACTGATGAAATCCCCCAAGCTGAAGTCTCACAGCATGTAACCGATCGTTCATGAAGGAGGCTTTTGTTCAACAGTAGACGTCTTTTGACTGATAACCATACATAATCAGCTCATCACTGTCCCGCTGCTGGGCACGATCTCGCGATAAGAAAGGTACTAATGGTAATCATATCACTATTGATATATTTCATCAGTACATCAGTATAGTGATATTTGTCAGCAGTACATCAGTACATGATATTTGTCATCATCGTCATCAGCTCATGACAAATATAGTTAGGTTAAACCGTATCTACCTACCCTACCGTATATACATTTGGGCTTTTTACTGCTCGTTATGACTGTCATAGACATATGTATGACTACCAGGACCAACGGCTTAACGTGCACCTCGAGCAAGGTTATGATTTGAAAAAAACCATCCAGGGGTTGACCGAAGCAAACGCACGTTAACTTATCGATCGTTATATGTGTATATTCCTCATTAAACCACAAACCCCCAAAACCCAACAGTTTGGTGCTGATATTTAAACATATAAATCAATCAATCTATCAAAATCAAATTACACTTCTTTATACTTAGTAGACCACGAGGAATTGCTATGCTGATTTTGTTATGTGATGAATGTTTTTATAGGAGTTCAATATGCGCCGGAAATAAAACACGCTTGCGTGTGAGGCAGCCCTAGGGAGGAATATTGTTTATTCATGTATACGCAAAACATTGCCAAGCACTCCAATCGGTGAACGATTGCGAAATCTTATCTCTAGGGTCGTCGATACATCATTAGGAAGGTGTGAAAACTCGTTTGACGGCCCTTACATTTACTGCATTGTATCATCGACCGTAGAAGTGTACTTTAAAAAATACTAAATTATATCATAATCTTGCTTTGCTGAGATCGGTGGTAGTCTTAATATCAAACGATCAATACATTAGCATTGTCGCAGTCCACTCTTCGACATATCATAATAACTTTCTTATTAATAATGAATTACATACATAATATTCTTCGTTTATATGCTAACATAAACTACAATATTGATACAAACAGACATTTGGACAGTCTTTTTTAAATATATTCATCCAGCCCATCTCTAGCCAGGTTAACCGGCTGCATGTCAGTGTCCAGCAGATGAGCTTAGTCAGGGAATAACCTGTCCCCAACCACTCAAGCCAGGCTTACCGGCTGCATGTCAAGAGTCCAGCTGAAGACCTTAATCAGGGAATAACCTATCCACAACCACACTGTTTAGTCTTGCAGTAAACATCCTCAGCATGCTATTGGCAGAGCATGATTCTGATTCTCCATATATCCTAAAGAGCCTGGGGCCACTTGCAGGGATGGCAGAAATCAAAAAAGCATTTTGGGTTTAGACACGTGCCAGTTTCCTCACGGAAGGTGTTGCAGCATTATGACATAAACACTACAGTGAACATCCCACCACACCACTCCATCTTCTCCCGTGGAAGTAAAGGCCGGCTAAGGGACTCTAAACCAGAGGAATGGGAAACAACGTCCCTTCTGTAGACCTTTGGCTTATAAAATGACTTCAGTGACAAGGGAGCCCCAACAACGCCCTGAAAGTGTTACTGGATACGCACGAGTATGCTTATTTTGTAAAGAAATAAAGGCTTTCCACTGTTTTTTTTGCTCGTTGTTCCATCCGGATATTTTCTTCCCTTGAGGCGAATTAAATATCGTTCAATAGATGGAATTTTGCCCTGACATATCTATCGGCGGCTAGCACCCCGCCGTTGATCTATTGTTATACAGACAAAAAATCACAATGACTGACTGGCCCTTGGCAAATTCGTTGATATACTCTACTTGAATGATATTATTTGACTTAACTATATATATAAAAATTTAATGTTCGTTTGTTCAAAATCGCAAATCTCCCAAAGTTCTTTACCGATCGTTTTGAAATGTTTACACATTGTTGTATTCATGCATGCAACGCATGTTTTTATTAAATCAGGAGACTCATAATTGTTTCATTTTATTCAGAATCAACTTCATGTTGTAATTACTATTATTATGACGGCACGGTTGGTGCAGTGGCTGATACAGTCGACTACTGCGCCGAGGGTCGTGGGTTCGATTCCCACACGGAACAAATATTTGTATGATCTGCAGGTAGTTGTTCCGGGTCTGGGTGTATTGTATGTGGAATTCATGTCTGTAAATGCACCCACGACACAGGAGAAATCCTAGTGTGGGGCAACGTTTTTAAAAAAAAAAAAATTTGCCACAGCAACGCTTGGTCGGGTAAAGCTAGTCTTTCAATAAATACTCATGGCAACAAAAATAAATCTTTATTCACCTAAATAAATTTATATAAGATCCTCTTTCACACTTCAATATGCGTCGATAAAATAATTTGAAAATTTAAAAACAATTAGAAGGGAATAAAGGAATTCCTTAGATTCAACAGATAGCGAAAGTGAATTTACTACTGGCAATTATCAAACGATCCAGATCGTAAACCCCGAGTTAAAACCTCTTAATAGCTGCGTCGGCAACAATTATTTAAATTCTTGCTCTGCTGATAAAGTACTTATTCGCCGGGAAAAATATTTGATGTGATCGTGGATCTAATTAACATTTTCAGCGGCTAAATAAAATCGTAGAGTGTAAAGTGTAAACAATACGCTTAGACTACCTACTCATAGTTACAATTGCCTTGAAAGAATAACCATTGTAAAGGCATGTGAATTAATAAACATTTCCCTATATATCTCACTGAAAGTTGACTTATTTATGGGGCATTTATGTCATTAGAGCTTACGAGGGCTAATAATAAATTGTGCTTAAACCAACCTTAGCTATGTATTTTTTATTTAATGGCTGGTGACTGAAAATCAAGAGTTACTGTAATTGTTCCTCTTAATTTATATATTATTATAACGCCAATCTCCTGCGATGTGGTTGCAGAATTCCAAGTAATGCATACATATGCCTACTTTATTGACGGCATGTCTTGCACGATGTGGAGAAAACTATTCACAAGTAATTTTCTGGCCACGAATTTTTTAATATAAACTGAGTAATTGTTAAAGCAACAAACTGAAAATAATATTCCTACACTAGCTTAATAAGGAGGGCAAACCAATATCCATTCCTGTCAACATTCAATAAAAGAGTAAAGCATTCGGCTTTCGAGCGTGACGGGAAACAAAGTTCAAAGCAGAAAATGGAATCAACTCGGTGCATGGAAGTCGCAAGCTTGTCAGCGCAGCGAATTTCTCGAAATTTCCATATACATTCACGAGGTTGAACGTAAACCGCATACCTGCACATATCTCAGGCACTTCCAACATGATTCGTTCACACTAAAACTGGCTACAGTTGCTGCCAATGTCACCGTCGCCAAATTGAACTACCCAGGTGCAGTCCAGCTAAAATCAAAGCACGAAAAATACATGCAACGAATAACGTGACGAAAATGTTACTGCTATTCTTTTAGACAGTCCCTTGTGAAAATCAAAAGAGTAATCCATTTGCTACCAAACTTTGGTCCCTTATTTAAGTATAATAAAAACTTTTCATAAGCCGATTTGAATCGAAAATCCAAACAAAGCTGTCCCTTTATTTGAATGTTAAGGTTTTAGAGATTTATTCTAAGTCTGTTGAACATTTTGGCGGCGGTCATTTGTTTTCACTAAGCCAGTTATTAATTTGGATCCCATAAATACATATAGGTAGTGAATTGGGACGAACTCTTACTTTACATAGAACACGTATCGTAAGTCTGTGTTATATGTCATATACTCAGAATACAAAAAGAACATATATTTTCTCATTTCGAAACATGGATTATTAATTTGGAAATAACAATCGAATAATATTATTGTTACAAAAAGATTTTGTTGTGACACTAAAATAACGTTTTATAAAAATGCCGTTGGTGTTCCCAAGGGAAATTATAGCGGTTTAGATGACTCGGTTATGCCGAGGTCGGCGTTTTTGTTATGACAATATTTCGAATCAACTGATTAAAATCCATTCAGAAAACTATTTCAAGTAGGTATACTAAATGGGAGACCTTAGCTTGCCATAGCGTTGATTAATCTAAAATTGGTCAATAATCAATTTATTTATTCCGTGTGGTGTCCGGATTAAGAATATAGCACTACTCCATCGCTTCCCAAGGGTGTCGTAAAAGGCGACTAAGGGACTCCAAACTAGAGGAATGGGCAGCAGCGTCCCTTCTGTGAAACATAAGCCATACTGCGCTCACCAACCCGCCTGCCAAGCGTGGGTATTGGCAAATCCCGCCAGCCAAATTGCTCCGAATCTACTGGACCGATTAAGTTGAAATTTGGTACACTATGGATTTTTGCGACCCAAATACGTACGTGTAACGTAAATAAATGAATTTTGAATATAGGGGTCATTTTGGGGGGCAAAATAAGAATAAAGTTTTGCGAACTGTAAGTACCGTGTAACATATGAAATGGAAGGGCTTATTGTAAGGGTCTCAAATTTATTTATTTTATAATTTCAAAATATATCGTTTTAAAGTTATTTAAGAAAATATATGAAAATTGAATAACTACACCAATTATTTCAATGGCCTTCTATAGGGCCCCTGTACGGTCAGCTCGACTGTCAGGCGTCCAGAGCTGCAGAGCCGAACTACACAGTCTGCAGCGCAGAGTGGATATACGGCTCGCAAGGGGTTACAGGACAGTGTCCGATGAGGTGGCAACTCTCCTGGCGCACTACCCAGGGTAGCCCTGCCACTGTTCGGAACCTGAATTAAGAAGAGCGAGCGTGTGACCTACCACCTAACGCAGGTGTTCACCGGTCATGTTTGCTTCGGTGCGTGCCTGCACAGGATAGGACACAGCACACGTTCGAGGAGTGAGTTCCCTGTGTGGGCTGCCGAGCGGTGGATTCTGGTCGATCGGATCGAGCAATATTTCTCTCTGCTGGAGTAGTATAAGCTATGTTGGCACAGCAAGAAAATTTAAGTGCAGTGCAGTCTTCTTCTATGAGAGCGTCATGCTCCAGAAGGATACTGCATAGCGGGATCGGGAGAGGGCAGATCCCACTTGGAGTAGAAATACATGGTGCCGGCGTAACTACCGCTTCGGCGCCCATGTCCAAGACGCCTGAGCCCCTGTCTTCGTTACATGACGAGGTGCGGATGTGAGCGCGCAGATTGGGGAATCTATGTGCTCATACCAAGTGATCCCTGGGAAGATGGCGGTGCGCACATGGTCACATGCCGCCACGTGCGCAGCATTGCATACAACGAGGCTTCGGGGAGATCCTTTGCAATTTTAATTTCCTCAAGATTTGCCTGGAGGGGCGGCCTTTTTACAGTAGCCTCTTTGCCACTAGGCGGGGTGGCCGCTTTACAGTCGTCCTCACCGAGATATGCCTCTACGCCTGGCAGCAATCGGTGGCTCTAGGGTGATTGTAGTCGAGATCCTGGAGCCCCATCCGTGTCAAGGATTACACTCGGGTGGTTTGAGCCGAAAGTTTAGTATGCCCGTGCGGCCTTCCCTAGGGCGGAGAAAATACACTAGGATGTACCTCCACCGGGAGAAATTAAATAAATAATATACCAGTATTAACTTTCTTTTAGTTTTAAGTTAACACTCTGCTGTGTGAAATAACGCATTAACCACTACAAACTTACTGAATTTAAGAAACATAAGAGCCTAAATAACTAATGTTACGAGGTGACGAGCGCAGTGTGGTGTCACGCAGTACTAGTCCTGGGTAGCATTACAATTGTTATGGGCAGGCGTGACGTTTACCACACTCGTCTTGGATATATATATATGTTCATCTACCTCGAGTGCTCGCAATGTTACTTAATTTATGTGTGAGCCATGTGCATCTGCCTCCCGAGCTGGTACGCACTCTGGTTGTACCTATTGCCAAAAACAGGACAGGAAACATGGCAGACAAGTCCAATTATAGACCCATTTCCTTGGCGACCATCGTAGCCAAAGTACTTGACAGTGTGTTTAACTCATATTTTGACAAGTATGTGCAATTACACGACGCACAGTTTGGATTCCGGCATGGATTGTCGGCTGAGACTGCTATCTTTAGCTTGAAACATACTGTTAAGTATTATACCGATAAACATACTCCAGTTTACGCGTGTTTCCTGGACCTGAGTATGGCCTTCGATTTGGTCTCTTACGACATTCTGTGGCAGAAATTAGCAGAGACAGGTATACCATCGGAGTTGATATCACTTCTGAGGTACTGGTATCTCAACCAAGAGAATTGTGTGAGGTGGGCGGGTGAACTCTCGGATGCAAGCAGGTTGGAGCGCGGGGTTCGGCAGGGGGGGTTGAGCTCACCCTTGCTCTTTAACCTGTACGTTAACGCACTGGTTGAGAGGCTCAGCAGCATGCATGTTGGCTGCTATGTTGATGGTGTTTGTTGCAACAACCTCAGCTACGCGGATGACATGGTGCTGCTGGCCCCCTCAATCGGAGCTCTCCGAAAGCTACTCGCAGTATGCGAATCATACGTTGCTTCACACGGTCTGATGTACAATGTTCAAAAGACTGAATACATGGTCTTTAAATCGGGTCCCATGTGTCCTTCCATCCTTCCAGTTTACCTCAATGGTGTGTCCCTAAAAAGGGTTCACCAGTTCAAATACCTTGGACACTGGGTAACTGACGATCTAAAAGACGATGTTGACATGGAACGAGAACGCAGAGCATTGTCAGTTCGGGCGAACATGCTGGCACGCAGATTTTCTCGATGTACAGACGCAGTTAAAGTTACATTATTTAAAGCTGTATACGGGAGGCCTGTGGTTCAACTATACCCAAAGAGCTCACAATGCTCTGCGAGTCCAATTTAACAATGCGTTCAGGGCGCTGTTGCGGCTTCCACGTTTTTGTAGTGCATCAGTGATGTTTGCTGATGCGCGCACAGATGGCTTTGCAGCTATCTGGCGCAAAAATACTGCATCGCTTCTCAGTCGGTTGCGTGGAAGTAGCCACAGCATCTTGAATACTATAGCGGCTAAGCACGACTGTCCACTGGTGTGGAAACTTATACAAAGGACCAAGTCGCTATTTACAATTAGATAAAACATTTTTATAACTGTATTACTACAAATCTGGATCTCTGTTGTCTGAATAAATAAATTATATTATTATATTATTATATAAAAAACACCTGCAATTTGAGTTACAACTATTTCTTTTTATAACGGCGAAGGAACATCACTTCTGTGGCATTTTATCTAACGCCGTCGAAATACCTTGACATTAAATCAATTTTCCCAGTTGAGTGGAACCCTTGTCAAAATCGGAACAATCTGCAATTTACCGATAAGTGATCACATAGTACTAGGTTGCAATTTATTTATATTTATTTCATTTGTATTTTACACTCCAAATTATCTTATGTACGTACCACAAACAAAGACAAAAAAGTCTTTAAACAGTGTGTATTACCAGTGATGACATAGGTATGGCACAGAGACATGGTCACTCACTATGGGCTTCATAAAAAAGCTCAAGATCACTCAGCGAGCCACGGAGACAGCCATGCTTAATATTTATCTACGAGAATGAATCTGAAATGTGGAGACCTGTAGAAGAACTTAAGTTGCCGATACAGCTGAGTCTTCAACCAGTGTGTATTACCAGTGATGATATAGGTATGGCACAGAGACGTGGTCACTCACTATGGGCTTCATAAAAAATCCCAAGATCGCTCAGCGAGCCATGGAGACAGCCATGCTTAATATTTCTCTACGAGAACGAATCTGAAATGTGGAGACCTGTAGAAGAACTTAAGTTGCCAACACAGCTGAAAGGCAGATTTGTAAGCGGATGTGGCAATGGGCGGGGCACATAGGCAGTAGAATGATGATGATGGCCGCAGAGGCAGATTTTTTTCGAGTGGAGACCACGCTTCCGAGAACACAGTATGGGACGCCCTGACGCCCTCCAACGAGATGAATAGGCGACCTGGTGAAGCTCGCTGGGATTCGTTGGATGCGGGTGGCAACCGTGCATTATGTTCCTAAGTAGCATAAGTTAGGTATTGTTCGTTTGCGAGATCCGTGCAAATCCGTAACAAATAATGTTAAAATTACTAATATTGACTTTATGAGTACCTATCTACAATTTTTATTGTTGTAGCTAGTATTGTTTATAATGTAAACTATACACTCAATTGATGCGGACTGATACTAGCATGGTATGATATACTGACGTAGGCAATGCTACGAGGCTACGAGATTAATTCTTTTTAATATTGAGATATCTTCATGGACTTTCTCTACGCTGGGCAAGTCCGAGATGTGTGTCAGACTCCTACCAACTAAAACCAACACTACAAAGGACATTGTTAAAAACAGCCTATGGATCAACACGTATGCAACCTATACAAGTATTTCTAGTTTTTTTATACTTTAGATATTCACTAATACAATAGAACGGACACTGCACAATCTCGTAATGATTTTAAAACGTTGTGTCACAACTTTATTTTCGATCATATACGCCGGTGCCATATTTGGACGAATAGAATAATATACGCTTGATCTATGGTAAATATTTTATATTGCCAAACATACGTATTAACGCCAAAGCGGCAGAAAACGCTGGCTCACTGAATTATCGAGGTTATTACGAGTGACATTGACACTAACCAAAACGTTTTTGTTTTGTAGTTTTTATTTGAATTTCATTTCGGCCGAATGAAGTCCATTGCTAGACACAGGCCTCCCCCAAAGATCACCACAACGACCGATATGGGTGTATTGTGGGCTCATTGGGGGGTTTTGCCATAATCACCACGATTGGCAGACGGGTTGGCAATCGCAGTTGAGCTATTCATTTACTCGCAGGACGCTGCTGCCCATCCTCCGGCTAATCTCTTAGTCGACTTTTACGACATCCACGGGAGAAGATGGGGTGGTGGTATTCTGAGCCAGCACCATACGGCAAATATTGTATAAATATTTGAATTTGGAATTCCCCAAAATAATATATTAATTCAATTATTGTTATCATTGTGTAGATTACAAGTTACATACTACTATAATATTTTTTCCAAAGTTTTCCTTTACATCTACAGAACCTTACCAATTTTGTCTCCAAACACTAGAATGTTTTTGGCTCTCTGATCAAGCAGATGCAGATATTGCCCGATAGTAATAATAGTAAAGTAGTAAAATGCATACACTGTTGTCTGTAAGTCACACAAAAACATGAATGTTGAAAACAGTAGTAAGACAAATAAATAAGTTTAATTCGTGAGACTATTCAGTTTTTCTTTCCTCTTTCTCTTTTTATCTTACTGGATGATACCGAGAAATGAAGCACTTACAAGTAAAAGCTAATCTTAATTAACTTTTTATAATAATAATATCATAAGAAAAAAAAAAGTATATTAAGTAGCTTACAGAACGCAGGGCAGTTTGTGGCGAGCTGAATGTGAGTGGCGACACTGCGTACCCGAATGCTCCAGAGAGTCGGTCAGGGCCTCGTCTCCGGCTTACCTTTATTGGTTGGTTGGAGTGGTACCCCGTGAGTGCCCGTAGGATTTTCAACTCTGGCTTGCCTTAGTTGGCCGACCAGAGGGGGCCGCCAGAGCTATATGCTCGGGGGTGGAAGTGTCTAATGGCGTAATAACGGGGAAACCCGCTCCGAGTCTTCGAGACGCGCGATGGTGAAACCGGTGCCGCACCTCTCTACACCCCTAGCCGCTCACACCGGTGTTGCTCCTTGTCGCCTGTAGTGGTGGCCATTTAGGGGGCCCATCTTGTGAGTGGCGAGTCACCGTCTGCCACAGAATTTCACTATAAACGTTGAAAGGCAGACGCTGTTTTTTCATGTTTAAGAAGTATATTATCCATTTAGCACCCATTACAATAGACCTTATAATTGTAGTTTCCATCTTATACAATAGTTTTACACCTCCGGGGACAATCCGAGACTGCATTTTATAGTGTAGCCATGGAGAGTTCCCGGTTAGTGTCCCATTATATTGTAGATTAAAATTCCCTAAAGGGCCTCTGCGTGTTGGACCCATGTCCCCGCGTAAGCCTATCAAAAGACCGGGTTCCCCCTTACAGGGGATATAAACCCGTGTAATAGAGAGACATGTAGATAATAATAATAACTTTATTGCGGATATTAAAATGGGATCCATAGTGTTAGTATTTCAATTTCTTATAACTATGTTAGTACAATGATTTTTAAGTAAATACTTGTAGATTTATTTAGAAAATGAAATCTGTCCTTGGCATCTAGTATACAAGTGAGTATCTGACCAATGCCTAAGAAAAGGACTATCATGTTTTTCGACTAATGTTGCCAGGATGCCGTTAGCGCTTCCACGCGTTCTGATTAACATCGATGCCACTCTCCTTCTAATGATGGCATAGAAGTCATCGACGCGCGCGTCAGCAAACATCTGTGACGCGCTAAAAAAACGTGGAAGCCCCATCAGCATCCTGAAACCATTGTTATATTGAACACGTAGGGCGTTGTAGGCCTTCTGCGTATACTTCACCCACAGGCTGCACGTATAAACAGTTTGGCAGTAGGCTTTAAATAGATAGAATTTTACATCACTACTGCAGCGTGCAAACCTGTGAGCCAACATATTGCATCGGACCGCCAACGCCCTACGCTCCCTATCGATATCTGCATCATCAGATAAGTCCTCCGTGACCACATGTCCTAGATATTTGAACTTAGTAACTCGCTTCAGCGGTATTCTGTTGAAAGTCACTGGAAGAACGTTGTCTAATGATGCATTTTTACATTTAAAAACCAGTAGCTCTGACTTTTTTTAGGTTTTTTATTTTATTGAAATGTGTGTGTGATGAATACTTAAACGCCTAATATTATAACTTTTCAGTGTGGTGCCGGCTCAGAATGCCACCACCCCATCTCCTCCCGTGGGTGTCGTAAAAGTCGACTAAGGGATTGGCCGGAGGATGGGCAGCAGCGTCCTTCGAGTACATTAACAAGTCAACTGCGATCGCCAACCCGTCTGCCAAGCGTGGCGATTATGGCAAAACCCTTCAATGAGCCCACAACACACCCATATTGGTCGTTGTGGTGATCTTTGGGGAAGGCCTGTGTCCAGCAGTGGACTTCATTGGGCCGAAATGATGATGATGATTATAACCTCAAAATTCGAAAGTTTTTTAGATACTAATCAATTCTTAGAAGTGTCCGTAACTTTAATTTAATTTAAGTCAAATATATCATGTCATATGATGTCATTTAGCACATAGAAAGTAGTTTTACATGCCTGTTGGTTCTTAGGCAAACAATGTATAGTCGCAAAACAATGTCCTTTCGATTCCTCGAGAAAATCTATTGGAAAACCATACCGTTTAGCTATACATCTTGGCTTCTTACCACTCTAGTACAATGCAAGGCAAGATTTTTTAAATATTTACTCGTCCATTAACTCTAATGATTTTGTTATTTAATTTATTGATTTACATCGAAACGTCGGAAAAGAAATTTTGTAGACATGACATAAACAGGTAACAAATCAATTTAACAACATTAACTTGAATGAATAATTTAAAAACAGTTTAATTTGAATGGAGCAGGTTTAATATTTCAATTTAGAATTTTTGTATTTTATGGTAAATTTTTACTGTTGACAGTAAAATACACGTATTTAGATTTACTTTTATTTCTACTACATACTACAGCCGAGACCGACGATTTAACGTGCCATCAGCTGGAGATAGACGCTCAGTTCAAATACCACTATGCGGTCACCCATCCATAGATTGACCACGCCAAACGTTGCTTCACCTCTTCGATCGTTTACCGATTAGCGAGTGCAACTAGCTATGAGCGATTAGTTGAAAAACATTTAAATCTGACTGGACATGATTTATTTTTACTGTTGACGGTAAAATACACATTTATAGATTACCTACTTTAGAAAATACTCCTTAGTCCGCAGTTCTACTTCGCAACAGTGACAATTGCTTTCATTAACTCATTTAAAAAAAGAAATGTGTTAAACTTTGAAAAATACTCCTCAGTCCGCAGTTCCCTGTCGACAGTGACAATGACGTGATAATTACTTCCATTATCTTATTTTTAAAAAGAAGTCCTGTACGCTATAAACAAGAAATCGTAGTATGCCTATGCAATAAAAAGATTGTGGTATACTGTAATTTGGTGTGATAATGACGGCTAACAGCTGAAAACCGACCGACGTGCAATTAGAACAATATTATTTTAATAAAATAAATAAGTAAATTACTCTGATTTAGTTATAAGCAAGGCATATGTTTTATCAACTCTTTATAATGAGATAAACACTACATATTCTTTATAACATGTATCAAAATAAATGAAAAATGATATAACTTGATCATAACATATGTTTTAAACATTCGCGTACTTCACTCATATTAGACTATGATATCGGGACTTTTCGCGCACGGATAAATCAAAACAATATTTTGACTAATAAGTCTTCTCGTCGTCGAGGTTACACTAGAGTCGCCCACTGGTGCCACGCCTATAGGCACATCTCGGAGAGGGTGACTGTAAAGCGGTCACCCACCCGGGGGGATTGTAAAGGATCCCCCAAAGCGTCCCACGGCAGCGCGTGACCACATGCGTGCTACCGTCTTCTCGTCGTTCTCTTGGGTCGCTTGGTGTAAGCGCGCAGATTCCCCAATCTACGCACCCGCGAACCCAGAGGTCCCCCACCTTGTAGCTAGGGCAGGGGGTTTCAGGCGTATGGGAATTAGGCGCCAGGGCGGTTGTTACCCCGGCGCCGTCTCCTCCTTCTTCGAGCGGGATCGGCCCTCTCCCGATCCCGCTGGCTACACGTACCTACCGTTACGATTCTTATTCCACCCATGTGTCCCTTCTGTAGAACAGTGGCTACTGATGCACGCAAAGAAGGAGGTAGAGCGTGGACGGGTCAAGACTACCTTTGATCCCAACTGCAGAAAATGCACCGGGCCCGGGTGCCTGTGGAGAGCGCTGAACGATCTCCGGCCATCATCAGTTGTGCCCTGCGAACAGAAGCAAGCCCGAGACGGTGGTGCGTAGGCGTGTGTGTGTGTGTGTGTGTGCTACATGCGCCTGTCTGTAGGAATATGCGGCCAGCCAGGGCGCATAAAAACGTAGCCCGTCAGACCAAGTGACGGGCCAATACCTGCCACCACTTCAATGCCTCCACGGTGAACACCGCACCTCCAGCATGCTCTTCTCCGCTTCCCACGGCTGAGGGAATCCAAGAAGATTTCTCACCAAAAAAAAAGAAAGAAAGTAAATCTGTCCGTGGGAAGTCTATGGATTAGCTACAGTTTTGAGACTGTCCCGTTTATAATGCAGTCCATCAATATATTTGCGCAATAATATTCATGATATTCAGAATCGAACCGATAGTTTTTATGTGCTCATTTGGAAAATCGCATCATTTATGACTAGATTACGGGTCAGTAATAAAATCAATATGAAAACTGTAGCGGAGAATATTTAAATATTTACTCTCTACTCTACTACTACTTGAAGGCATTTTGTAAGATGATCAATTAAGAAATACATTTCTTGTTTCAGCGTCTCTACACAGAAAGCATTAAAAAGTTACAAATTCATTTTGCAATGTACATGTGCACCGTACATTGTACTATCGCTAAATAAGGCATTATTACTAACATAATGGAATTTTTACTGCCTGACATAAAGAAATTTTAAATTCAATAGGCCCGTGGACCGCCGTCCCTTAATATTTAACAGACACAGCAAAAAGTAAATATTTTTTGGTAGCTAAGGAGTTTGTTTGGTTAGTAATACGAGTATATTCAAATTATTCAAAATTCAAATTATTATTTTATTTCGGATAACAAGATCCATTGTGTTAGTAAACAGTACCTTATGACTAATGTTAGTAGACAATATATACCTGAGTAAACCTGATTGCTAAATATACAAAAGTGAAAATGTTTTTTCACATTTAATAGCTTCTATTAAATTTTGGATAACATTGTAGAACAAAAGTTAATAATGATGATGGGAACTTTCGGTTTAGTAACTCCTTTTCGACTAACCTTGCATAATAATCGTTTAGGTACATAGCATTCATTTTCAATTGTTCATAGAACAGCTACCCTAAGAGTTTCGCCTAAGAATACAAAAAACATGTCAGTCGACTGACATGATCTCACGTGACGAACGTCTGAAAGCGACGTGGAGTTAATTGCAATAACACGGACTAGAAAAAAAAGTTGGATTCCGCGCCACTCATATCGAAAATGAAGCCCCCTAAGTATGCCGATTCGCTTGTACAAACGTGCCTTACGCACACACATGCATCATAGTATGCCGGTCAACCGCCATTACGCGGCACGACAGCGCCCGTGTAGTTACTATTTACGCTAATTGAATCAAAAAACTAATAATGCCGTCTTGTGTCGTGAAATGGTGTAAAAATAACTCTACATCGCAAAATAAGTGTCAAGGAATAACTTATCACAGGTAAGACACTAATTTAAATATCATTTTTGGAGATTTAAATTATCGGTACTATTCGGAACACAAAACCTCGACTACACGTGCTTGTGTTGTTAGAAAATAAATGGGCAATTTTCCCGAAAAAATGGGTAATATGTTTTTTATTGAAGTGAAACTTCTTTAGCAACGTTGTGATTAGAAAATTTGGTGAAACGAAAAAATGACAAACATATTCATATATAGGAATTAGCCTGCGAGAGAATAAGATCGAATACAAGTATACAGTGTTATAATCCTATAATGTTATCGTCCTGTAATCTTCGTCTCCCATCTGAAGACTTGTATCAAATATGTTGCATTTGCGAAATGGTGATCAGGAAGCTTATAATAGAAAAAATTATAATATATAACGAAAGACAACATTCGTACATGTAAACCAAATTAGACAAATTTATTGCAAATGACAATATTAAAAAAAAAAAATTTAGAACTTGAACATCTCGTCGCCGGGCTAGAACACAAAATCTGTTTGATTAAATGTATTGCAGAAAAATATTTGACTATTAGATTTCACCATATCTCCATATTAGAAGGTATTGCAAGATCAGTAAATAGTAAAAGGTATATAAAAATAACTCAAAGGATTTTATTCGTCTGGATATCTTCATACACTACTTATGTTAATAAGAAATAACGAAGAATATGGTTAAATATTTAGAATAAACATTTGTGTTTGTATCTTTATTTTAGTTGACAGCTATATAATTTTTTTTTTCCACACACCTTGATACGCACGTCTGTTTTTTGGACAATTTATTTCAATTTATTTATTAATTAATCTTATCTTTGATGAAAGTATTACTACTATATGCAATATTACTATTACTATTAAAAAATGTGGGAAAATTTAATTCCGTCTGGTATCCCCAAAAATCACGCACACATGTTCGATACTTACGATATCAGTGGCGCGGAGTCCATCTTTTTTTCTAGTCCGTGTGCAATAACGATTGCATTGTTGTGATGTTTTTAGCGCTCATTCATTCACGCTAGGCACACTACATTTATTGCACACCACGGACCCAAAGCGGAGATGTAGCGCTCTTATAATTATCTCTAGAAAAAAAAACGCGATTCTCTCACTTATATGGTAAGAAAAGTACACTAATGGCAAAAGGACATTCCAATTAATGGTTCTGACATAGCATTAAGCTCTTTTGTTTAGATTATTATTAAACCAAAGTAGAGATTTTTTTTCTTGAATGTCTGTTGGTTTGACTTATGTGAACATGATCTCTCAAAGATATTGATAAATGATATTGAATTATTTTTATTAGCTTTGTATTTTAATTCTGTGAAAGCCTTTTGAATTTCAACTGTCAGCCGTCACGTCCATTAATAATCAAATAAGACTCTTCTTCTTCTTCTCTTAGATTATGGCTTCTGTAGATTATCTTCCAAAATTTCGCCAATGTCAAGTATAAGGCAACGTCGTAGGGTGTTTAGATTAATAAATCGTTACATATTCATAAAATCTTTATCAAAAATGAAAATAATCCAAAAAAATATGTCGGCAACGTCGTACGGTTCAATTGTTTCTACAAATTAAACTCAAAACTGATGGTAACAAATCAGCCATCTTTTATAACAATGACAAATCTAGCCTGCCTGCCTGCCTGCATTTTTTCGGTAACAATACCATAATATAAACCCGTCGTTTCCATGAATACAAGAGCTGCCATCTACTCCGTACGTATAAATTTGCTTACTTTAACTGTACCATGAGGACCTCCTCGGTTACCTTAAATTCCACGAGATGACGCAGATGTAAGTTTCGTCATTGCGCGTTATACATATAATAAGAAAGTTATATGCAAGTGACCACATTATAAGACATTGTGCTTTTAAAAAAAAACACAACACAGAAACAGGCAGTATATTACAACTCGTATGATAAAAGGACACATTTCATTTATGTAAGTACCTGTATTTAATTTCTTATGTCCTACTAGCATAAATGGTGAAGGAGCATTACCATTGTCTATCATTTTTCTTCTCCTTTCCAAGTTATATTTGATGTTTATTAGTCATCGTTTCGTATCGTATCGTAATCATCGTTTTATATATAAAATATTTATTATATGTGTTGTTGTGTATTTTATATTATTATGTCTAAGTAATATTGTGTATGGTAATAATGTATGATGATATATTTATATATAGTATGATAATAATGGTTCACTTGACAGCCCAGTATCTGTCTCCTTACTTTCAGTCCATCCAAAGGTTGTCTGGAACAGATCGGCTTGTGCAATAAGACCGTCGATTGTATACATGTATGTTATAAAATGTATTATATGATGTCGAATATAGAGTATATATATAAGTCAAACTTAAATCTGAACCGAACCTACTCTTAAACATAAATAAATAAAAAAAATTAATTACATTTATTTCAGGGGCCTACATGAAATAAATAAAATAAAAGTTGCTCCTGAACACCGATAGAGAACCCTAAATGCATTTTGAACCCGGAAGAGAAGCTGGTTCACTGCTCTTCTTATTGGTCTAAATTTAATTAATACTATTGAATTGTGAACGCAAAAGCGTGTGGTAAAGCACCACTTCATCTCCCGTGAATGTCGTAAAAGGCGATTAAGGGACTCTAAACCAGAGGGACGGGCAGCAACGTCCCTTCTGTGGAACAGTACTCATACTGCGCTGTGTACTGCGCTCACCAACTCGCCTGCCAAACGTGGTGAGTACTAGAAAGTTCCGCCCAAAATGACGACACAATTGTGGAAATCTATGAGGAAGGCCTTTGTTCGGCAGTCGATGACCTTTGGCTGATATGATGAAGATGGTAATGTACGACGGAGATTTCAGTAGATAAAACACGAGTTGCGTTATCGTAGTTTAAACTGACTAACCAATTATACCGCATTTGACAAAAAAACGAAAAGACCAAAGTACCTGACTACTACTTTATTATTATAATTATCTACATGTTTCTCTATTACACGGGTTTATATCCCCTGTAAGGGGGAACCCGGTCTTTTGATAGGCTTACGCGGGGACATGGGTCCAACACGCAGAGGCCCTTTAGAGAATTATAACCTAAAATGTAAAAGGACACTAACCGGGGACTCTCCATGGCTGCACTATAAAATGCAGTCTCGGATTGTCCCCGGAGGTATAAAACTATTGTATGAAATGGAAACTACAAGTATAAGGTCTATTGCAATGGGTGTAAATGGATTTAATACTAATAAAAACGGAAAAAACGGCAAAAAACGGCGTCTGCCTTTCAACCTTTAAAGTGAAATTCTGTGGCAGACGGTGACTTGCCACTCACAAGATGGGCCCCTAAATGGCCACCACTACAGGCGACAAGGAGCAACACCGATGTGAGCGGCTAGGGGTGTAGAGAGGTGTGGCACCGGTTTCGCCATCGCGCGTCTCGAAGACTCGGAGCGGGTTTCGCTGTTAACCAATAAAGGCAAGCCGGAGACGAGGCCCTGACCGACTCTCTGGAGCATTCGGGTATATTATTATTATCTACATGTTTCTCTATTACATGGGTTTATATCCCCTGTAAGGGGGAACCCGGTCATTTGATAGGCTTACGCGGGGACATGGGTCAAGAAAGAAAGAAAATTTGTTTATTTTGAGACCTCATTCATACACACGTTGCAAATTTTATATAAACAGTAAATTAAATATGATAGCACGTGGTTGTGAATGCGTAAGGCCAAAATTGGTACCTATCTCAGCTAGTGCTGCAGCAAACAAAATGCTCCAGCCACAGACTAGAAAAAAAGAAGGACTCCGCGCCACTCATATCGAAAGTGAAGCACCCTAAATATAATAATGTCTTAGGTTTTCGCGAGTATTACACATTATAATAAAACACTTTTATTACGCGGCACGACAGCGGCAGTGTAGTTACTATTTAAGTTAATCGAAACAAAAAACCAATAATGCCGTCTTGTGTCGTAAAATTGTGGAAAATTAACTCTACATCCCAAAAAAGTGTCAAGGAATTACTTATCATAGGTAAGACACTAATTTATATACCAGTTTTTATATATTTGAGATTTAAATTATCGTAACTATTTGGAACACAAAACCTCAACTACACGTGCATGTGTTGTTAGAAAATAAATGGGTAATTTTCCCGAAAAAATGGGTAATAGGTTTTTTATTGAAGTGAAACTTCTTTAGCACCGTTGTGATTTGAAAAATCGGTGAAACGAAAAAGCGGCACTAAAAAGAGACAAACATATTCAAAAATAGGATTTAGTCTGCGAATACAAGTACAGAGTGTTTCCTACAATCTTTGTTCGGCCTTTCGTAGTCGCGCCACAAACTAGACTAAACTATACTGAACAAGACTGAAATCGACTGAATTCGATTGAACTCTACAAAACTAAACTGAACAAGACTGAAATCTACTGAACAAGACTGAACAAGACTGCACAAGACTGAACAATACTGAACTAGACTGAACTCGACTGAACTCGACTGAACTACTCTGTTTCATCATTTCAGCCGTATAAACGTCCACTGCTGGACAGAAGCCTCCCGAGAAAGATCATGCGGTCAAATTAACTAAGCATAATTTCAGTCACAACGACCAGTATGGGTTTGTGTTGTCTGCTCATTGGGGGATGTTGCCATAATCGCCACGCTTGGCAGACGGGTTGGCGATCGCAGTTGAACCATAAATATACTTGACGGACGCTGCTGCCCACCCTCCGGCTAATCCCATAGTCACTTTTCACGACACCCACGGATGAGATGGGGTGGTGGTGTTCTTAGCCGGCACCACTCTGTTTACCACCTCCATAATTTATTCATTTTATTCTCTTACAAATTAATCAAAATACAAAGTTCCACTTCTACCGCGTGTGAACTAAGCAATACCAAAAGACCGTGATCGTTCGCAAGAAATAAATCCGCAAGGATTTAAACCGGGGCAGGTGCGATAATCATTCTGAAAATACAATTTATTTCGAAAGGGTGATATGGCGAAAGAAAAGCAATAAAAACACTGACAGCTGTGCAACTTTTTCATCGTGTTTATTAGCAGGCTAAAAAACGTAGGTATACGCTTGTCACTGTAGCATACAGAGTCATGACCTAGGTAAAATCTGTTATTTTAGTTGTACGCATTTAGATTCACTCGTAAACACTACCGTTTCATTGCCAAGTAGATCGACGTAGATCACGTGCTTATTTTTTCGCTGACTTAACTATACTAAATGAATGACTTAACTATACTAAATGAATATAATATACTTATATTATGAATATGTATGTATTTATTTATTTATACTATTAGATATGTATGTATGTGTAGATAACTATTTATAAATTTACTTGTGTATTTAATATATTGTTAGATTTATTTCGTCTTATGTTGTTTGAACATATTGCACCTGCCATATTATCTCTTCATCACCCTATGGTTAACTGGTAGAGAATGCCTACGGCATTAAGTCCGCCTATGTACGTTAATGCTGCATAAAGTTTAAATAAATAAATAAATATTTTTTCTTTTTCAAATGTTAGTGACATTATTTCTTTCTTTATCTTCTCACCAATTTGCAACATAATAAGATTAGTTAACAATAATTAACATAATCTTTAATAATCTATATGTTACAGAGAGATGATAAAAACGGAGATATGGTCAAATGCCTAAGGTAGGTGATCAATCAGATCAAAGGAAGATGAACTATAATACATTGCAACCTAAAAACTAGAGAAAGTAAATAGGCGTGCCCGCTTTCATGTGAAATAACAGACTATTATCGTTTCCTTGGCAAACAGATATCATGCAAGTTTAACCAGGACTCGGGGAAACATGATATCTTCATAATATACAGGTTGTCCAGTAAATAGCACGACATACTGCAGGGGCTGAGAGCTTGGGTCAATACCTATCAAAAAAACACAATATATTTTCAGCAAAATCTTACGGTTTTTTTTCTCCACTGTAGGTTGAAGTTAAGCGATAAGAAAATTGTACTGTGAAAATTTAAATAAAAATTGTATTACTTGAAAACATTTTATTTTTTAATAGAATAAAGACTTATCAATGAGTAAAGTAACTATACACAAATAATTTGAGGTAAAAAAAAACTAGATAAGGAATTTTTCATTACGACATGCTTAAAAATCTGTGTCAAGGTAGAGATTTTTCGATATTTCGGAAAATTTTGTACTACTGTAAATCCGTAAGATTTTCCGAAAGATTTAGAGAGAGATAAAAGACGACATAACAACATGGAAAAAAAGTTACTGACATGTCGCAAAATGTAAATAACATGGACCGGAGGATTTATCAGTTGGAGGACGAGAAAGGCCATGTAGCTGAGCTCCAGGCATCAATCGGTAAGCTCAAGCAAGACCTCAATGACAGAGATCAAAAAGCTCTAGCGAACGATGTGGAGATTGTGGGTATTCCTGAAAATAAGGAGGAGAACATCCAACATATCGTTAGCGTGATCGCCTCAAAGCTAGGCACACACATCGAAGAAGTCGAGGTCATAACAGCGTATCGTGCCGGACAGCAGCGCCTGTCAGTTAGTGGTCCCCTAGCAAAACCTCGTCCGATTGTGCTGCGTCTATCACGACGTGCTGTAAAGGACCGTATATTAGGTGCAATGAAGGTGCGCCGTTCCATCACTACAGCCGACATGCAGCTCATAGGAGATACACGACAAATTTATGTTAATGATAGACTCACCCAAACTAATAAAAACATTTTGGTATGACGAAGGAGGAAGCTAAAAAACACAGTGGGAAATATGTATGGATTAAGAATGGGAAATTTTTTACCCGTCAAGCAGAAAGCCATACTAGACAACAAGTATGCCAAGAACAAGACATTATAAAGATTTTTCGTTAGTTGTACTAAGTTCGGTGTGAGTAGTAACATTTTTTTATTTACCATATAGCATATATACCATTGTCACTTATTTTGTAATCATCTAGTTATGCCACTACAATATCAGCCTAGTGTAATGAGCCTTATCAAACTAATAACGCAGATGGCGTTCTCCAATCCCTATTCATCATATTGTCATAATGGCTCTGTTGCGCGTGTACTAATTATATATTTTATAAATGCTTAATCCTAGAAAAAACAGTTTAACTTTGGGACTTCTAAACATTAGGTCAGTAAATACAGGAAGGGATAAATTCTTGGTATCAATGGATAAATATAAGCCCGACATGGCTGCGAGATGGTGAAGAAATGTATGCTCCTGATGTACCAGGGTACATACTTAAACATACGCCAAGGTCTAAAACTAGTAGAGGGGGTGGGGTAGGATTCTACATCCGACGAGAATTGCGATCACGCATACGCCCACATCCATCGGCATCGCTCGAACAAATGTGGTTGCAAGTGACTTTACCCGGTGGAAAACGAGTAGCGATCGGCACGGCATATAGACCAGAATCTGTGTCAGTCACGAGCGCTTTAGATGCCTTATAAGTGCCTTTGGCTATTGCAACCACATATTTATTCTAACTGATTTTAATGTCGACTTGTTACATCCCGACAGCAAACGAGCTGATGAACTATTTACATTTTTATGTCATCACAACCTTGTACAATTAGTAAAGGAGCCCACGCGTATTTCGACACACACCCAAAGCTTACTAGACCTGATTATAACGGACTCCCCAACTCTGTCTAAAACTATAAACGTGTATCACAATGCAGATTTAAGCGATCATGGACTGATAATATCGAATCTTGATATCACAGAACCTAAACATGTCTCACGGTTCGTAAACAAGCGGTTCTTATTTTCTATAAACGAAACTGAATTTCTATCAGATATGACTAACATCTCCTGGGAAAGCGTTGTGGAATCTAATGATGTCAATGAAAATGTGTTAAGTTTTAATGAAACTCTTCTCACACTTTTTGATAAGCACGCACCCCTATGTTATGCTCGTCTTAAAGTACAACTGCAACCATGGCTCACAGAGGTTATTAAGAAAATGATGTCATTGCGCAATACCGCGTTGACAAGAGCGCGAAAAACAGGAGCTGAATCTCACCACGAATACTATAAAAGTCTACGAAATCTTGTCAATAGCTCTCTTAAGCGGGAGAAAATAGCTTTTTACGAACTTTACGTTAACGGTAACTTTAAGAACCCTAGTAAAATGTGGTCTTACCTGAAACAAAGTTCTCTAACTGGAAATATGTCTGTATCAAATATACCGGACCATCTAAACCATCCAGATGATATAAACAGTTACTTTTTAAAAATTCCCGGTAAATCAGATACCGATGCAAACACATGCAATTTCTTCCTACATAATAAATTCGGAAATAGTGTTTTTGAGCTGGAAGAGTGCAGAGAGACCGATGTGCTAAAACAAATTCGAGAAATAAAGACTAACGCAGCTGGATATGATAGTATCACAGTACAGATGCTATTAATGACTTTAGCACAGACACTGCCAGTCTTGACCACGATAATAAACAAATCCATAATATCTGCTGTTCTCCCAGAAGCATGGATATTGGCCAAGGTAAAATCTTTGCCAAAAACGACTAAAATCGAATCCTTCACAGATTTGCGACCAATAAGTATCCTACCGGTTGCATCCAAGTTACTTGAGAAGACTGTATGTATACAGCTGGCGCATTATCTAGAGACAAATAACATACTACCATGTGTACAATCAGGCTTTCGCAGTGGTCACGGGACTGATACAGCATTAGCACACGTAACAGACGATGTACTTACTGCGAGAGATTTGGGTAAGAGCACCATCCTAGTTTTGCTGGAATTCTTCCCGTGCCTTTGATTGCATAAATGCAGATCTATTGTTGGCAAAAATGGCATACTATGGTGTGTCACTTTCAGCAAGACAATGGTTCGAGTCATTTTTAACCAACCGCAAGCAATATGTGGCAACTGAAGATATTAATGGCGTGGAGTTAAAATCGCCAGTGAAACAAGTAACACGCGGCACCCCACAAGGCTCGAATTTAAGCCCATTGCTTTTTATTTTATTTACAGGGGATTTAAACAACCTTGTGAAACACTGTAAGATACACCTATACGCTGATGATACCCAGCTGTACTATTCCTTTAACCCTAGTGAAACAGAAAAAGCAGTGGATCTAATAAATCAAGACCTCAGTGTCGTATACAAATGGGCAGAAAATAATAATTTAGTGTTAAATACAATGAAATCGAAGTACT
This sequence comes from Diloba caeruleocephala, assembly GCA_947459985.1. NCBI lineage: Eukaryota > Metazoa > Arthropoda > Insecta > Lepidoptera > Noctuidae > Diloba > Diloba caeruleocephala. The sequence goes on along the minus strand of OX381620.1, from coordinate 13,202,085 downwards.
TAGTACTAGGCAGTAAACACCAATGTCAGCTCGTTACTGCCCGTGAGCCGAGGATACTTATCGATGGACGGGATGTGGAAAGGGTAAGCATAGCGAGGAATCTCGGCCTTCTCATGGACAGCAACCTACGCTTTACTGAACACATCAGCAGTAAAATTAGAAATGCATTCTATAGGCTTAAAGTACTGTATAGGTTAAGAGACTGTTTTTCCGAAAAAGTTAGGCTCACGCTGGTGGAATCGCTAGTGCTATCCCAGTTTAACTTCTGCGATACAGTATATGGCCCAAGACTAGTGGCAAAGACATCCAATGCCATCCAGCGTGTTCAAAACGCATGTGCACGTTTCTGTTTTGTTATACCGAAACGCGCTCATATAACACCATTTTTGAACAATAAAAACATTTGAAAAATGGCGGGACGTAGAGAACTTCCTTTAGCTAGTTTAGTTTATAGAATAATAACTAAAGGTAGACCAAGATATCTCTATGATAAAATCGATTGGACTAAAGACCAACACAACCGGTACAGACGCAGTAAACTAACAAATAAAATGGCAACATCGCAACATTATACCTCCTCCTTCAGAGGATGTTACAAGGTCCCGACTCCTATAAGACAGGAAGCCTCTTTACTGGATCACCTCAGACAGATCAGACCTGAGATCTGGAAGCCCTCACGTCACGCCGTCGTTCTGGTGGCGTGGGTGGCGCTAAGTTGGGCAAACGTTCAGCCCCTCGAGGAATGCCTGCAGGGCATCAGCTACCAGCTGCAGTATCAGGACTCTGAACCCAGAGGTCCGAGCTTCAGCGGATCCTGGTAGCGGAATGGCAAGAATGACTTGGGCAATCCACTGCAGGGTATTAGTACTTCGCGATATGCCTAAAGGCCACGCCAATAGGTGGCTCTAGATGGAGATTATTCGAGTTCCTGGAACCTCCCTTCGGTGCCGAAGATGACCACTCCGGTGGTTTTAGCCAACAGGAATCTGGCACGCCCCTTTGCTCTATCCCGGGGCGGAGGAAGAACTAAATGAAAATAATTTATATTTCCACTGGATCAATAAAAAGGGCACGTCACGACAGCGGTGGTAAGACCCGTAATGGAGGAGTGACTGGAGAGGCGGAATGGATCCCCCACTTTTAGGCTGACGCAGATTGAGTAATGGTAAGTGGTGACCGTCCGTCTAGTGTCCGGATTAAGATAAGATTAATTAATATAGCATCACTCCATCTCCTCCCGTGGATGTCGTAAAAGGCGACTAAGGGACTCTAAGCCAGTGGGATTGGCAGCAGCCTCCATTCTGTGAAACAGTAGCCATACTGCGCTCACCAACCCACTTGCCAAGCGTGGTGAGTATTGGCAAATACCCGCCAAAATGATGACACAGTCATGTAAATCTATGGGGGAGGCCTTTGTTGAGCAGTGGACGTATAACTGGCCGATATGAAGTGGTGATCGTACCCTATGAGCGCTTGCAACACCAGAGGTTGGGAGTGTGATTACTCCTGCGTTGCCGACCTTGAAACCCAGTTTTGGAAAGTATCTGTGTCGTAGAGGCCGGCAAGAGTCACCCGGTTGTCATCACTGCGGAGACCCGTACAAGGCGCAGCACACGCTAAAGGAGTGCCCCGCTTTGACACAGTGCCATTATCTCGTCGTGGTGGTTGAAGATGGTGACCTCTCGCCTCCAGCCGTGGTTCAGTCCATGGTTCGCAGCGAGAGCGCGTGGGTTACGCAAAGGAGACAGCAGAGCGGCCTGCGAGTGACGAACTTGGGGCAGTCCGTCTCGTGAAATGAAACAGGCCTGGTGTTCTTCGCACACCCTCTGAAGGAATGTGCGGCTGGTCAGGTCGCACAGAGATGGGGCCCATCTCAGCCACTTGGTAGTGTCGAGTTGATAGTTGCCGGGGGTGCGGCCAAATTACTAGCGGACACCATACCCCCAGCCAGCTTTTAGCTGATAAGAGTCCTCATTTCCCAGGGTGGAACAAGTCCTTGAAGATTTCCCCACGTACAAAAAAGCAGCACTGTGGTAGTTTTAAAGATCATCATAATATCAGCCAAAGAAAGCTGAAATAAATAAAGTTACACTTAAAAAACATTAAAACACCACCGCGACGGTGACATTAAGAAATCCATAAAATCAGTATAATAAATAAATTACCCCACGATTCTTAACCACGTTTAAGTTAGTAACGTAAGGTTTTATAGATAGGTCACGCACCAAGGCTATAATTTATTTATTACAATACATACTATAATACCACCTGACATAAACGGGCTGATAAAGACGAGCTGATCTCAATAACAAATAATGTCGGGCTTCTTTCGATCGGCAGGATGCACGACTCCATAACGGCATAACACACAGTGGTTGACTGCACAACATAACAAAAGTCGCGCCCTACCCTCGTCGATGAGTTCGGGAGAGGACATTTTAATGCCAGTCATAGTTCAGAATATGGTCGGCATAGACAGCTGCTGGAGTGTTGTGATCTCCATCTACGAGATTACTGCCTCTGAGTGGCCGCTCCCAATCTGCATCAGAAGCGGGCAAACAACGCCCTCTTTAGGCCGTAATAGTGACCCATGAACGACGGAAGTCCGTCGCTTTACCCAGTAAGAGTCCGACATGCCCCTTCCACCGTCCCCGGGGTGGATGAAGTCCACGAGAATAACCCCACGTTCAAAAGAGGCCTCTTCCAGTCGCGCCTATTCAGATCGATAACTACGTCCCTGATGATGTGTAGATCAGTGGAAAAAATCCTTAATACATCCACGCACGTTTTCACCCTTAGGTACCCACGTTTTCCGCCGATGCATATCCCCGACGAAATCGTAATGGTTCCGCTACTGTACAAAAAAAGTTCCCTACAGGTTGATGTCCTAGTTTCTACTCGAAATTACGTCTTTAATTTCGTTGCAAACAAACAGCAGATTGGACAGATTGAAGTGGAAATTATGTCAACGTCAAGTGTCAATGTGCAAGAAAAATATAAAAAGTTGAAAATAAATTTTGATAAATCGTCGATAATGGGTGTATACAGGATGTCCAGTATATAGCACGACACACTGCAGGGGCTGAGAGCTTGGGTCAAAACCTACCAAAAAAACACAATATATGTTCAGCAAAATCTATTTCATTTTTTTTCACCACTGTAGGTTAATGTTAAGCGATAAGATTATTTGTATTATTGTACTGTGAAAATTTAAATAAAAATTGTGTTTCTTGAAAACATTTTAGTTTTTAATAGAATAAAGACTTATCAATGAGTGTGGTGCCGGCTGGCCGTGTGGTGCCGGCCGTGTGGTGCCGGCTCAGAATGCCACCAGCCCATCTCCTCCCATGGGTGTCGTAAAAGTCGACTAAGGGATTGGCCGGAGGATGGGCAGCAACGTCCTTCGAGTACATTAACAACTCAACTGCGATCGCCAACTCGTCTGCCAAGCGTGGTGATTATGACAAAACCCCCCAATTTGGGGGAGGTCTGTGTCCAGCAGTGGACTTCATTCGTCCGAAATGATGAATGAGTAAAGTAACTATTCACAAATAATTTGAGGTAAAAAAAACTAGAAAAGGAATTTTTCATTACGGGACGCTTAAAAATCTGTGTCCATCTATGACCAATAAAAGACAAATATTCAATGATGTCTCTGTGATCCACAGGGTGAAAACCGGTAGTGATCACCGAATGGTAAGAGGCACATTGAATATTAATCTCAAAGTTGAGAGGTCTCGTTGAGGTCTACGCTCCGGCCCTCTAGTGCTCCACCAACTAAAACCCCGAGAGCTTTCAACTCGAACTCCAAAGCCGCTTCGAGTGCCTAGAACATTGCGTATCTGTGGACGATTTAAATGGTAGGTTTGTAGAAACTGTCCAAACGATTGGCTCTAAGTTCTTTAAAACCCACCGTAAAAGTAGACCAAAAAAGTTCTCCGATCACACTCTCGACCTCATGGCAGAAAGACGCGCCATGACGCTGCAGTCCTCCGGTGATGCTGAAGCATATAGACTGCTCAATAGACGGATATGGAAGTCCTTGCGTAACGATATCCGCACCTTTAACACTAACGGTGTTAAAGAGGCGATTGAGCGGAATCAAGGCTCCAAAGTGTTCGCAAGAGACAATTTATTGGGCAACGTCGTATTATGAAGCTGAAGACCGAGGACGGCAGTGTAGCGTCGACTAAGCCAGAGGTTTTGAGAGAGATTGAGAACTTCTACAACAAAGCCACCCGCTTTCAGAAGCTCTGTCGTAATTCTGCATACCGCATACCGGTACTTAGTTTTAGTCCTTCAGAAGCTATTCAATTCCGTCTTACTCGAGGGCACAACGCCAGAAGCGTGGAACCGAGGTGAGGTGGTGCTCTTCTTCAAATAGGGTGATAACACCCTATTGAAGAATTATAGACCCATCTCACTTCTGAGCCATGTTTATAAGCTGTTTTCAAGGGTCATCACGAATCGTCTCGAGCGCAGGTTTGATGACTTCCAGCCTCCCGAACAAGCCGGTTTCCGAAAAGGTTTCAGTACCATAGACCACATCCATACGCTGCGGCAGGTTATACAGAAGACCGAGGAGTATAATCTGCCACTATGCTTGGCGTTTGTGGACTATGAGAAAGCCTTCGATTCGTTCGAAACCTGGGCAGTGCTGCAGTCTCTGTAGCGGTGCCAGATCGACTATCGGTACATTGAAGTGTTGAAGTGCTTATACAGAAACGCCACCATGTCGGTCCGAGTACATGAACAGAGCACGGGGGCAATTCCATTGCAGAGAGGTGTGAGACAGGGGGACGTCATTTCCCCGAAACTGTTCACCGCTGCAATGGAGGATGCCTTCAAACTACTGGAGTGGAAAGGATTCGGCATTAACATCAATGGCGAGTATATCACTCACCTTCGATTTGCCGATGACATCGTAGTCATGGCAGAATCAGATAAGATTAGATTAGAAGAGATAAGAGCTCAGCACAATGCTCGATAATCTCAACAGAGTTTCCCAACAGGTGGGGCTTAAGATGAACATGGGCAAGACAAAAGTCATGTCAAATGCTCATGTCGTGCTCATCCCAATATCCGTTGGGAGCTCTGTTCTCGAAGTTGTTGACGAGTATGTCTACCTGGGACAAACTGTCCAGTTAGATAGGTCCAACTTCAAGAAAGAGGTCAATCGTCGAAGCCGACTCGACTGGGCAGCTTTTGGGAAACTTCGCAATATCTTTTCGTCAACAATACCGCAATGCCTCAAGACGCAAGTCTTTAACCAGTGTGTGTTACCAGTGTTGACATATGGAACAGAAACGTGGTCACTCACAATAGGCCTCATAAGAAAGCTCAAGGTCACTCAGCGAGCTATGGAGAGAGCTATGCTTGGTATTTCTCTACGAGATCGAATCAGAAATGAGGAGATCCGTAGAAGAACTAAAGTTGTCGACATAGCTGAAAGGATTAGTAAACTGAAGTGGCAATGGGCAGGGCATATTGCTCGTAGAACTGATGGCCGCTGGGGCACAAATGTTCTAGAATGGAGACCGCGCACCGGAAAACGCAGCGTGAGACGACCTCCAACGAGGTGGACAGACGACCTGGTGAAGGTCGCTGGGAGTCGTTGGATGAGGGTTGCATGTAACCGCTCGTTGTGAAAATCTAAGAGGGAGGCCTTTGTTCAGCAGTGGACGTCCTGTGGCCGATATGATGATGATGAAAAATCTGTGTCAAGGTAGAGATTTTTCGATATTTCGGAAAATTTTGTACTACTGTAAATCCTTAAGATTTTGCTGAACATGTATTGTGTTTTTTTGGTAGGTATTGGCCCAAGCTCTCACCCCCTGCAGTATGTCGTGCTATTTACTGGACACCCTGTATAAGCCATAATTTGCTCATTTTATTAAAATAGCGAGTTTATTGTTATATGAAGATGTTGTCTGCAGTGAAAGTGCGCATTCATGGGGTGCAAGATGATAACTTGGTATAAAGGACAAAATCAACCAGTATCGGCGCCTGATAAAGTTATAGCAACGTATTGGAGAGTATTCATCAAGAGAAAACAACTTGATAGAATCAGATACACGAAGAACAAGAAAATGGAAAATTTTCACTTAGCACAGTTTATGAAAGGACTATGAAATTGGACTTCTGGGGTGGAAGGCCTGGTGACCTGAAATACAGGCTTCAACCTAGTTTAGGCACCAGTCTCCCACAGTAAATTCCTATAATACTGTAACTTTTTCGTTATTGTGGTGAGAAATAAATATCTAAATAAAATAAATATGTATGTAATTTTATGCCCATGAAATCTGTCTATATCCGCGATTTTAAACAGAGAATTGCATATGCGTAGCCGCCTGCTACAAAATCTAAAGGATTTTGTAGACTAATGCTTTTACGATATTTTTGCGAATTGAGCGATGGAATCCCCTTAATCTTGCGGCGGTTACAGTAAATTCTCTGCGCGATGCAAAATGCGAATTAGCAATTAATTGCCAGAAAATTGGTTAATGGAGCAATGTATGTATATTATTCAATGTATAGTCAGAGGGCAGTCAGAGCCATAGTAGGCGTACACCAAGGCGATACAGCAAGACCTCACTTTAAGAAACTTGGCATCATGACGTTGCCCTCCATTCTCATTCTGCAAGTAGCAATGTACGTCAGAGTAAACTTAGCTTGCTATACTACGCATAATAACGTACATTCGTACAACACACGGAGTGCGAATAAACTCACATCCATAAAGCGTACACTTACAAAATCCTGTAAGCTCACGCATGTGATGGGTCCGGCCGTATACAATAAGTTACCGGAAAATATCACCGCAGCTCCAAATTTGTCTAGCTTCAAGTATCGCCTGAAACGTTGGCTTATCGAGCAAATATTTTACAGTTACGAGGAATTTTTAAATAATTGACTTTATTGACATTAAACGTACTTATTGCTTTTATTATTATTTATGAATGTGTATTGTGATTGATATTGACAAATTTTTCGGAATAATTGACTTTATTGACATGAATGTATTATTGCTATTATTATATTTCATAATTGATTATTTATTGTGATTGACATGTAAATTGGCTTTACGAAATAAATGAATATGAATATGAATATAGTGTATATTGCCACCTTTTTATCTGACTAGCTACCTAATGAAAACAGTAGGTAGGTAAGTGGGTAAGCTCTTTTGAGAGTTAAGCAGTCGGTGTGTTTATTATATTTACACGTCATTTGACGGACCATTTTACCTTACGTACTTTATCATAACATGAATAGGTAGGTACCAATGATATTATACTATAGACATGTTACGTCCTTATTAAATGGCGCGCAAAACTCCGTCCCGCTGTATGTGCTATGTAGGTATAAAGTTATAAAACTACAATACACACCTATGCTGTAAGAAAGAAGAAACAAAAACTACGAGAGTAAAAGAGATAGCTATCTAAAATGACAACACGTGCACTCGATGTCTTTGTCGCACCTGTTATAGAATATACGTGTTGTCTCTTTTCTTTGCTTGGCCTGTGTTTTGTTCGAGAATATTATTCTACAGATAATTTGAATAGTATTTAGATACTAAGTCTGCCGGTTATGACAGTATTAATGCAGAGCTCTTAAAACGTATATCATACTACATAGCAGAGCCACTGGCATATATAGTTAATTTATCTTTCGAACAAGGTTGCTTCCCCGATAAACTGAAAATATCAATTATAAAACCACTGCATAAAAAAGGTTCAAAATTAGATAAGAATAACTATAGACCCATAGCGTTAACTCCTATATTGTCAAAAATACTCGAAAGGGTAGTGTACAACAGGCTTCTTAAATTTCTAGACAAGTATGACATTCTGGCAAAGGAACAATATGGTTTCAGAAAATTTAAATCAACTCAACTGGCTACTTTCACTTTGGTAAAGTCTATTGTACATAATATAAATTCTAAAATTCCCACATCTGCCCTTTATCTGGACCTCAGCAAAGCATTCGATTTTGTTGAACATTCAATTCTTATTGCAAAATTAGACAAATGTGGTATAAGAGGTCCGGCTTCACAATGGTTCCAGTCATATCTGAACAATAGAAAGCAGTTTACAAGAGTGACAAAATTTAATAAGATGACTCAAAGCATACAAAACTTTGACTCGGAGCAACGTATTAACTATTTTGGCGTGCCCCAAGGAAGCATCTTAGGGCCACTATTATTTCTTATCTATGTAAATGATCTCCCACGTGCGGTATCGCATGATTGTGTTTTGTTTGCGGATGATACTACTGTCATCATAGAATGTAAAAATCTAAATTCTTATGAGTCCGACGTAAATGAAACACTTCGAGGAATCATTAAATGGTTGGATGCAAATAAATTAAGAATAAATATTGAAAAAACAAAGGTTATGCACTTTAAAACATATAAGAGTAAACAGATAAAATTAAATATTAGCTATAGCAATAATACAGTTGAACAAATACAAAGCACTAAATTTCTAGGAATAACATTAGACGCACATTTCACATGGAAGAATCATATAGACAGTATTTGCATGAAGATAAATAAGTTCGTTTTTGCCCTCCGAAAAGTTAAAGATGTAACTTCTAGACAAACTTCTCTATTGGTGTACCATGCATACGTTTGTTCGATTATACGTTATGGCATAGTTGTTTGGGGTAATTCTTCTGAAGTAATGAGGGTCTTCTTTTTATATTATTCGTTATTCACGTGTGGTACGAGATCCCTTGTTCTTTATTTATTTATGCTCGATAATTTGTGCATTTTCTATACGCACGACGGCATTGCTATTACTTAATTAATAAAACAATACAGATTGTGACATTGTGTGCTCGTTGTCCTGTCTTGGGCGAACTGGGGTGCAATTCTCTAAGGTCAAACACCCATACATCCTTGAATACAGAATCCAATTAACGGTGTAAAACCAATTCGGTATTTGCTAAGACATGATTAAAGCTTAAGGAATTGCACCCCTGATTGCGAGGTTCTACAATTGGGGGAGTTTTGGTTCTTACTTTTGGCGCACATGTAACATATCTACTTCTTTTAATATATAATATCATTGGTAGGTACCTATCGATCTCCTATTAATGTAAATACCTGCTGACAACAGTATTTTAAATTGATAAAGAAAAAAGTTAATGACACCTAATAAGTCATATAACATTAGATTTTTGAGTGCATAGTGCATCATTCTATTTATTTTTATTGCTATTATTTTTATAGGATTTTATATTTTTACAATATAAGTAAAAAGAGTGCAATGTAAACTTATGTCTGTTTTAAAAGCTTGTGAATTGCTTTGTAGGTCAGCTACAGTTCACATTTTTTTTTTTTTACTATCATAATGTACAATGAAAAAAATAGCATATTAAGCCTCATGACCGTTGTGCTTGAACAAAAGAAAAGTGATTCGTTTTAAAATTATAATCTACAATTTAATATTGCGTTTGTAGACTCATACCAACACCAACGTCATAGATCAGGAATTTACTTACGTTATCGATCCGTGCTTGGACTGTGAGCCAAGTGGCAGCATTGAGCAGTTCATTCATTTCATTCGTTGTCGGTCGTACGAGTCTTCGTTCATGTACGGTGCTACTGCTGTCACGTACGAAACGAGTCATTGATTAATCTTTGTCGTGACCGAAGGCGCGCTTAATTGTATTTATCCAGCAACACACAAAATCGTAAGTAGATTTTTTATAAACGTTCATTTATTATATTTTTTATCACAAACATGATGTCATCATGATCGTATCGATTGCGTTATCCACTACGATTAATGTTAACCTCAGCGTGTAAAATGTGATTTTCTGTTTGAAATGTTGTATTTCCTGAGGGTATGGGAGTATATAATAATCATCATAATGCAAAATGCTTAAAATATTGGTTTAATTTGATATACATTTTGAATTTCATCCAATTACGTAACATGTCATTACGTTACGACACCTTGTGCCTTGGAACTCCCTGGTGGCATTGATCCTGACCTTGTTCTCAGGAGAAGATTCCAGGGCAATATTTATAAATAGCCGTCCTAATATTTTATTGTTTTCTATCTGACGGGCTTTAAACGTTACCTAAATCTGCATTTGATCACTTCTTTACGTCAAGTAAATATTTTTCCCTGGATAACCATCCTTGAAAAATAATTGGTATAATTATTAATTGTATAGTTGAAATTTTCTTTTTTATACGTAATCATTAGATTTTTGACCTTGACGTCATTGCACATAACATAACCTAACATGTTCATGAATAGAACATTTTCCTGTATAATTTAATGTAGTTGCTTTCTTTATCTATCTAACACGTTAAATATTTCCAGAATAATGGGAGTACCAGCTGGCAATGCTGAAAATGGAAAGAAAATCTTTGTCCAGAGATGTGCTCAGTGCCATACTGTAAGTACCTTTAGTATTAATTGTGATCATCAATGTCCTACATCATAGGATGCATGACATTGTCTTGTGTCAATAGTGACATTGAGACTTTGTTTCTGACTTGATATATGAAATATCCACCCACAGGGAAAATGTTTTATAATTCAACATGATTCATCATTTGGTTTGGGTTTTCCCATTGAATGTGTAATAAAGTTGTAACAAGTTTTGAATCATTTACAGATATTCCTCTTTAGCAATAATTTAACACATGGACTTTATTTCTATAAGTAATTCATGATATAGGCATTTATACTTATATAGCTCTGCTCACAGCTTGATCATAAAATGTATATTATCATTATCAAATCAGTACATAATTAACTATTATTATTATGGTTTAGAAGGAATAGTAAGCCTCTCTAAAGCAGCACCACAATACTTGGTTCTCTTAAATAATTATAATGTGTGTATCAAATTCATGCAATTTTTGAATTTATTCTAATCTAGTTGGTAATTTATAATGTTCCAGGTTGAAGGAGGTGGCAAACACAAAGTAGGCCCAAACCTACACGGTTTCTATGGTCGTAAGACTGGCCAGGCTCCTGGCTTCTCATATTCAGATGCCAATAAGGCCAAAGGTTAGTTGCATATTTTAGGTATAATTAGGGTTGCCACAGGTATGCCTGGATTTTTATCTATAAGGCAGGGGAATTCTAAGATGTTCAGTATATTCATTCATTCATTCAAATTAAGTTAAATCTAATAATATAAATGTTTTTAAATAAAATTCAATGCCAATAATCAATATTGTACATTAAATAGTATTTATATTAATGTATTATGTACTGTACACAGTGTACATATTATTAAGAAAATGTCCAGGATCCCCATTTTTTATCTGATAAACCTAGTTCTAATCAGCTTAGCATCAATCAATTGGCTTAGGTGTCACTCAAGGTAGACCAAAACACTAGGTCCTCTTCCTTCCAAATGTAAGTTTGATATGATTTAAATGACCATGAGTTTATTCATGAATTACTAGAATTCTTCTAGACTTTCACTAATATGGGGGCACCCATATTAGTGAAAGTCTAGAAGAATTACTTTCTTTTAATATTTGCAAATATTATGTCCAGTATCTACATACTGTTGAACTGTAACTTGTGTAGGTTTATTTTGTATTCAACCTGGTGATGAGACAAGCTCCTCATTCACCTGCTGGTAAGAGTCACCCATGCTACCCATAACAATTGTAATACTGCCTAGGACTAGTCCTGCATGGCACCACATTGCATACGTCACCTAGAGGATGTTCATTATTTGGTCTCTTATGCCCAGTTAATTTCACTAGCTATAGTGCTCTTCTAACCAGAGCAATATTTCAAGATAAAATAATACTTGGCGTCGAATATCTGGCACTGCGTTGGTATCTACCTAGCCCACCTCTTACAATAAGATACCTACTACCTATCTATTGTTTCTCAGGCATGTAGTTATTAACATAATGAGTACATTGTTCTTTTGCCTGTCATATTACTGCTAATATCACAACTAATGATTACGTTCAGTTCAGTTTCAATATAGTTAATGGCCTGTACCCACAGTGTTGGCGAAATCACGATAATAATATATCACTTCCACTTGATTAGCTATCACTTTATCAGTCACCAAAATAGATATATTTATAATCTTTACAATGTCAAGAATTATCATTATGTAATACATATTTTCTGTTACAGGTATCACATGGAATGAGGATACCCTCTTTGAGTACTTGGAGAACCCCAAAAAATACATCCCTGGCACAAAGATGGTGTTTGCTGGTTTGAAAAAGGCTAATGAGCGTGCGGACCTCATTGCCTACCTAAAACAAGCTACGAAGTAAATTAATAATGACATAGAGAAAAAAGATTCAAAATAAGAGGCATTTTCCATTGTATTTCTGGAATATTCTTCTTATTTTATAGCCCAATCAGTATCATTAAATGTATTTAGCAATGTTAATTTGCGTGATACATTTAGAATAGTTCACAATTCATTTTCTTAGCAGTTACAATTATGTGAGTACATGTTAGTGTGGAGTATAAATACTATTATGTTTAAGTAAACTCTTTTGGAAAAGTTGTGAGTGAATTGTTATTAAATTATTAATTAGATGCCCCCTAAAGCTTTTCATTTGTGAATGTTTATACACATTATTTATTTTCTTCTGTACCAGCTGTATTCCAGTATGTGTTGACGATTAAATCGGATAATTGTTACCAGTTATTATTAGTTACATAAAGTTATTTAATAAATAATTTTAATTATATCAGTTTTGTTTTTGGCACCTTTTTGCGATATCTGTTTCTTTGCATGATTACATTTTCAGTTATTTTTTTATTTAGTTATATGGTAGTTGATCGCTGTTGGCTGACTTTAAGAGTTTAAGGCGATTGCTCTGGACATTTAAAGGAGGATTATATTGTGTTTTTAATTATTATTTTTTGTATTTGCATTCAAGTATTTATTTTAGTTTCAAATTAATTTCTTTTACTGTAATCTATAGTTTTATATCCGTTTATCACACGAATTCTAACTGTATTGGCTCTCATAATCATCGTCATCATATCAGCCACAGGACGTCCACTGCTGAACAAAGGCCTCCCCATTACATTTCCACAACGACCGGTCACATGCCGCTATCATCCAACGACTCCCAGCTACCTTCACCAGGTCGTCTGTCCACCTCGTTGGAGGTCGTCCCACGCTGCGTTTTCCGGTGCGCGGTCTCTATTCTAGAACCTTTGTGCCCCAGCGGCCATCAGTTCTACGAGCAATATGCCCTGCCCATTGCCACTTCAGTTTACTAATCTTTTCAGCTATGTCGACAACTTTAGTTCTTCTACGGATCTCCTCATTTCTGATTCGATCTCGTAGAGAAATACCAAGCATAGCTCGTTGAGTGACCTTGAGCTTTCTTATGAGGCCCATTGTGAGTCACCACGTCTCTGTTCCATATGTCATCTACTGGTAACACACTGGTTAAAGACTTGCGTCTTGAGGCATTGCGGTATTGTTGACGAAAAGACGCTGCGAAGTTTCCAGAACGCTGCCCAGCCGAGTCGGATTCGACGATTGACCTCTTTCTGGAAGTTGGACCTACCTAACTGGACAGTTTGTCCCAGGTAGACACTCGTCAACGACTTCGAGAACAGAGCTCCCAACGGATATTGGGATGGGCATTTGACATGACTTTTGTCTTGCCCATGTTCATCTTAAGGCCCACCTGTTGGAAAACTCTGTTGAGATCATCGAGCATTGTGCTGAGCTCTTGCAGCGATTCTGCCATGACTACGATGTCATCGGCAAATCGAAGGTGAGTATACTCGCCATTGATGTTAATGCCGAATCCTTTCCACTCCAGTAGCTTGAAGGCATCCTCCATTGCAGCGGTGAACAGTTTCGGGGTAATTACGTCCCCCTGTCTCACACCTCTGCAATGGAATTGCCCCCGGGCTCTGTTTATGTACTCGGACCGACATGGTGGCGTTTCTGTATAAGCACTTGAACACTTCAATGTACCGATTGTCGATCTGGCACCGCTGCAGAGATTGCAGCACTGCCCAGGTTTCGATCGAATCGAAGGCTTTCTCATAGTCCACAAACGCCAAGCATAGTGGCAGATTATACTCCTCGGTCTTCTGTATAACCTGCCGCAGCGTATGGATATGGTCTATGGTACTGAAACCTTTTCGGAAACCGGCTTATTCGGGAGGCTGAAAGTCATCAAACCTGCGCTCGAGACGATTCGTGATGACCCTTGAAAACAGCTTATAAACATGGCTCAGAAGTGGGATGGGTCTATAATTCTTCAATAGAGTGTTATCACCCTTTTTGTAGAAGAGCACCACCTCACCTCTGTTCCACGCTTCCGGCGTTGTGCCCTCGAGTAAGACGGAATGGAATAGCTTCTGAAGGACTTTAAGTACCGGTGTAAGGATATCGTGACGCAAGGACTTCCATATCCGTCTATTGAGCAGTCGGTATGCATCACCGGTGGACTCCAGCGTCATGGCGCGTCTTTCTGCTATGAGGTCGAGAGTGTGATCGGAGAACTTTTTTGGTCTACCTTTACGGTGGGTTTTAAGTCGGTCGCAGGAAAGTCGGGCGTACTTACTATGTACTTAAATTCAGATTCTGCGACTGGTTGCAGTATAAAATTATCAGTAACTTATTCTCAGATAGAATATGAATGAATACCTACATAGCAATAATTTGGCTTTCTGCGGTTCGATCGGGGCACGGAACAAATATTTGTATGATCTACAGATTATTTTGGGTCTGGATATTTGTGCTAGTGAAATTTGAAATTTGAAAATTACTGTGCCTAACAAGGTCAATAACTGAATATCTCGGCGTAACGAGCGCAGTGTGGTTTCACGCAGTCCTACTACTCCTGGGTAGCATTACGATTTTAGGTCAGGCATGACGCTTACCACCTGGCGAATAACATGCTCATAAAAACTATATGAGTATATATAAATGAATGTTTCCTTGTCTGTTTGTCTTCTACCTAAACGTTCCTATATCTACTTTCTTCCGATTGAGTTGAACCTTAGGACAGTTGTTGGCAAAAAAGAAGCAGCATTGCAACGCATTAGTCGCTCCGGGAATTAGCTAGTATATCTATTTATTAAAGGATTAGATCATCATTATGTACCTTTGTAATTCATATATTTTATACGTATTGTACGATGTACATACCAACCATTCAGGCATGGCTAATTACAAATTGAGAACACAACTTCGATACGACCTTGACCATGGCGTGAGGAGTATCTCTGGGTCTGCCATGCATGTATCGATGCGAGAAAAGGGCCGAGCATATATACGCTTTTCGGGAAGTTCTGACTGCTAAGAGCGTCCAAGGTGGAACTTAGCTAAAATGACCACCGCCAGCCAAATAACACCTGCATGAAAACTGCCCTACTAACCCGTATGAAGAATAACATCCTGATTAAAAATATAGCACCACTCCATACGGCAGGACCCGTGGATGTCGTAAAAGCAGACTCTGGGACTCTAAACTAGAACGAAGAGCAGCAGCGTCCCTTCTGTGGAACAGTTAACATTCCGCGCTCACCAACCCAACAAAATCCTTTCGCCCATCTCCTCAGGAGCGTTGGCCGACTCACGAGCATTTCCACCGCAGTAATAAAAAATGTATTAGTTAACTAAAAACGAGTAGATAAGTACCTACCTTCCTGAAGCTTTCAACAAAGCAATAATACACCCCATATACAAGGGGGCACAGTGATTGTGTCAACAACTACAGGCCTAATTTTGGTTTTGCCAAAATCTTAATAATTAAAAAACTCTTAATAAAATATCTGTTTTAACAGCACTTAACCAGTACAGCTTTCGTACTGGAGTTTCAACCGAAGATGCGCAAATGGTTCTAGCGGAACTAGTTGCAAAAAACCTAGAGAGTAGTAATAGACGCCTATGTGTATTTTTAGGCGTCTCAAAATCCTTTGACTCACTCTCTGTTCCCATCCTTCTAAGGTAGAAGCGCTGGGCGTGCGTTATACGTCTCGACATCTTAAACGATTATCTCTCAAACAGATGACAACAAATTAAAATGTATTTAAATAATCTCTACAAAATTTCTCTTCCCTACACCAAGATCTTTGCTTATGTAGATGACACCGCGATCTTTACTTGGGGACCAAACTGGAACATGGTCTAGGAGAGCTGAGTACTGAGCTGGCACCACACGCCATAACATATTACCGTGTAAGGAAATTCTATAAACTAACTAAAAATAATATCGGATTGTATAATATTTAGTGATGACGGCTTTATTATACCTACCCAAAGTACCCCAGATGTGAGATGACATGGATTGGTGGTCTTTCGATTCGATTTTTATATAGCCGGCATTTTAAATTGTCCCTTCCAACAGATAGGTACTTGTCACTATCATGTCACCTCTCGCGTATCCACGTGTACATCTGGTGATATGGTATAGGTATATTTCAACATTCAGCATCATCATTTCAGCAGTAAAAACATCCAGTGCTGGACACAGACCTCTCCCACAGATCGCCACAACGACCGGTCTTGCTTTGTGTACTATGCTCATTGGGGGTTTTTTGCAATGATCACCACACTATGTAGAAGGGTGGGCGATTGCAGTTGAGTTGTAAATGTAGTCGATAATACAAAATCAATACAATAACCAAATCACCAAACGTAACGTAGCAAATTATATAAATAATATAGTATATAATAGTAATTTATTAGGTACAATCGTGAGTCTACGTAGCTTAACTTCTGTTTTAATTTATGCTTAATTTTTGGGTCCCAAATTTCTGTTTCAGCAGCTAATAATTTAATTGTCGGTTAAACAAGAAAAGGAACGGTGGGCATGACGAATTGACGAGTGGCATGACAAGTAACGTATCCATACTACTCTGTTTCTTTCCCTCGCTACTTCCCACGCCACTCGTCGAGTGTGTAGCTGTGATATAACAGCACCCCTAGTGGCTAGTACGAGTTTCTTTTATAATCGAAATGTAATAGTAAACTACGCGTTTACCGCGTTCGGCGATGCGATTGGCCCGCTCCTAACTCTTTAACCAATCGCAGCTCCGAACGCGGTAAACGTGTAGTTTTTTTTTAATTAAAAAGAAGCTCGTAGGGTTGTTGTGGAAATCAAACGTTTTTAGTTCTTATAGCAATAATAGGCAGTGGTCAACAGTGGAGCACGATTCGCAACAGGGGAAGAGCCTGCAAGAACTCCATAAACTATGACAAAGGCCCTTGTTCTGAAGTGGAAGTCCTTCGGCTGATATGATGATGATGATGATGACTGGATTGAAACTCTAATCGATACAAAGTGCTTAATATCGAGCAAAGACCAAATTATCGAAGTAGGACTTACCTACTGGAATAATGTAGAAAACACATGAAGATGTTTTGAATCAGATTAAAACTTTTAGATTACAGACCGATTTAGATTAAGATTTTAAACACAGGGAAGTGTTCAAACAAAACGCATCACTGAACTGTCATGCTGACATTTCAGTTAAGTCCAAACGAAGTATCTTACTACCTAGTCTGTGGTCCAACTTGAACTTTCCCAATGAGATGAGATATTGTGGATGGATGTAATATTTTGTGTTAATAGTCATCAAAACAATCAATGGTCAAAACGATTGTTTGCGAATAATAGCGATATTTCAAATTCAATCACTGTGAGCGACTCTTAATGCTTTTACTCTCAATCAACCTCTGGTGAGTTCATTTACATTTAAATAACCAGCGATTAAGATACTTTAAACCAAAACAAAACTTTATTTATTAATCTTTAAAATGAAAATAGTAACATTTTTTGTAATAGTTGTAATGTTTATGTAATGATAATTGAAATAATTTATATTTGACATTAGTACCCTCAGACCAACCATTTACAACAAAACCCCATAATTTATCAATGATCACAACATTTGAAATTTTGATTACAAATTAACAAACCCTTTTTATGGTTTATGGACACTGATACTTGGTGTTGTTTAATTTTATTAATAATTTTGTTATTTGCCAGATCATATCAGCATTAAATGTTAAATACTTGAATGACACTGGAAATCATATAGAAAAACCATTTTCAAAATTCGAAAATGAACAAATCTGCAATTGTGTTAAGCTTCCATAATATATTACTTCATCAGTCAGATGTTGATCTTTTGAATGGACCATATTGGTTAAATGATACTATTATATCATTTTATTTTGAATACTTAGAGAAAAAGATATTCAAAGATGCAAAATCATTACTGTTTGTATCACCAGAGGTGACTCAATGTATAAAGATGGTACATACAGATGAAATTAAAACATTTTTAGAACCTCTTGGTATAAGTAAAAAAGATTTTGTATTCTTTCCACTAAATGACAATGATTCACCGGATGTAGCAGGTGGCTCACACTGGAGTCTTCTTGTTTATTCAAGACTTGAAAGCAGTTTTTTTCACTTTGATTCTTCATATGTGACCAATCACAATGCAGCTTGGGATTTTTCTAGCCATATTATTCCATACCTAACCAAAGCAGGTAAGTCACAAGTTATAGTAATTCAAAATTATAAGTGATGTCATTTCTGAATAGTTTCTAAAAATAGCATACAGTAAGGTGTACATTTATTAATTGAATACACCATCTGCATGAGAAGATATTCTTTAAAAAACTCAATATTTTCACATATCAAAATTATTGTCATTAGCTATCATGTCACCATCTGTACTGTTTTCAGATGACATCAATTATATGGACAAAGACTGTTTACAACAAAGCAATGGCTATGACTGTGGGGTACATGTCTTATGCAATGCTGAGAGGCTCGCTGAATGTGCTCATTATTCAGGACAGATTGGCAATTGTGACATGTTGGTCAAGATATGCCCTTCTGCGAAGAGGAAAGAAATATTAAATATTATACATAGTCTTAATGGTTCCGATTAATTTGTTATGTTTTTGTTGTAATACTTGATGTTGTACTTTGTTATATTAATTTAGTATTAAAATTTCAATCAGTGTGTGACCTTTATTAATTGGTTTTATTTATAAATTTTATAGTTTAGCACAGTAACCATTAATAAGTACCTATTTAAAATTATCTGGAAATTGTTGCGATATGTCATATCCATTGAAGAATAGACATCAGTCAGATCAGAAAACATTGCGAGGAATAAAGAATTTTTAAAATTCCCTATGAAATGAAACCCCAACTATACCACTCAGTACTTTCACAGAAGTTGGACAGCCAGCCCAACAATGCTGTAGTTTCCTCTCAAAGATCAGAACTCTCTTGTAAACAGGGACTGAAAGCGGTAGACAATACCAGTACAAACCACCGCTATCGTACCAGTACAGAAGAGGTATCAAAATCTGAACCTGTACCTTTATTTAACCGGTTTGCAATTTAGGTACCGAAAACACACACAATACAACATCAAAACAAGCAGGGCGCGCGAGGAAAGTATGTCCGCCGCCGAGTCGGGCAGTTATAGTTTTTTTCTCCTTATATTTCCGCCCACTCTTATTGCAATTTTGTTAGGAATTTGTGCATTTTAGTTTGATAATTGTGCACGACATAGCATTAGTTTATAAACAACGCACTTTAGTACAAAGACCGGCAAATGTCTTGTGCAAAAAGCGGCGTAGTATGGGCAAAGTTCGGAGAATATAATAAATACACCATAATCATCATCACATCATCTAAGACCAAAAAACCTGCGTCACACCATAAGGATCCTTAATTTATATCGGTTAAATATTTATTATACCGGTAGCGAAATACAACCTTTAATCATACCTGTAAATATACCGGTACCGAAATATTTGGGTAGATTTATATAAATGTAGACTTATATTTCGCTACCGTTATTAAAAGGGTATGACAATTACCGCTTTATAAAACTACCGATATTTTTCGGTGATTCAGTCCCTGCTAGTAGAATCCTGGTATATGCTGATACGTATCGTCATGACATGTACATGAACGGAACAAGTTGGTGGCGCGGCAGTACAATAAGCTATCCTGCATTACACTCCCCTTTATTGGTGACTCTGGTAATAAAATAAGGTCGCCAGTGAAACAAAGTAGCGGAATTTAGTCGCTCATTCATCTGCAAAATTTAACAGGTTTTGTCTTACGGTTCCGAATCTAAGTTATTGTACTGGGTGGCATTGTACACACTTTACATGTATATCTACTGCCAGTTCATAGGTTGTCTTAGTAAACCATCCAGAACCGTTGAAACCTTTTTGTAATACACCCATGCCATATGTATGTCCTGAAAAGTATGGATTTGGTATACAGTGCAATAGCATTTTCGAAATTGGCTTGTTGTGGTGGTCGCTTATAACCAAGACATGTTATAATAAAGTTCATAATTCGTGATAACGGATAACAAATAACTGATTTCATGGTTCAATTAGTGCCGAGAGTTGGATGTCTGTTTCTCAGAAATGCTTTATAATTATTTTTTAAATACATATACCTTGTCCCACACAAATATACTGTGTCACGGGTACAATCTACACATAAAACATACATCTCACATGCTGCAATCTCGTGTGGTACCAGCTAAGAATACCACCACCCCATCTCATCCCGGGGGTGTCGTAAAAGCCGACAATGGGATTAGCCAGAAAATGGGCAGCAAACGTATGTTTATGTTCGTATATACACCATATAAGACCAAAAATAAACTATGCGCAGTCAAGGTCACTTTTCAATATGTTTGCCGATCTCTGTACTTGGAAAAGGTTTTATGGCGATGATTACTAATTATATAGTCCTAAAAACAAAATCAAAGATGTTTCAAAATACTTGCTTTTAATGGTCTGTTCTTTTTGGTCGTCCTAAACAGATAACGATAAGCATGTAATTAAATATATGTACAGAATGCATTAGGTATATTCCATCACTTTTGCATTAAAAACGAAACATTTTAAGTGGATATATGTAGATTCTTGTAACAGCTAGTCCCTGCCTCATAACTTACGTTTCATAAATATCACATCATAAATAAAGTTATATTTATATGGAAATATTATGAAAGTACTATTTACAATTATTTTTACTTATCAATTGAACATGAAAGGAATTGTAGTAATACGGTTAAAAGTACAAAAATATTGTGACATAAATAGGCACTAATGCATATTAAATGTTTATATAAAAGTAGATAATGTCATAGTATATTCACGATTGCGGTTCTACCCAACCTCCAAATGCTCGATCTAATTCTTCTGCCACTGCTAAACATATTCTATCTTGATTGTGATTTGCGACCACTTGAATTCCGATCGGTAAACCTTCCCTACTTAACCCTAGCGGTACCGCCGTAGCTGGAAGGCCTAAACAGTTAATAATGCCAGTATAACCAAAATTTAACGGTCGGAATAGAGGCTCATTGTGATACGGTGCCGTTGTAGGATGTGAAGGAAATAAGAAAACACCGTTGTCACCTAGCATGTTAGTAAAGATATTCTCTAGATCTTCACGCAGTTTGAGATAGTGTGTATATTTTTCACTCCCAATTTTCACGCCTCCGTAATCAAATAAAGACGTAAAAAGACCGATGAACGTGTTCCCCGAGAGTCCAAATAAATTTTTCACCATTTCAATACAGATGGCTGTTTTGCTTTCTCTTTCCATTATATATTCGCCAAACCTCTTCTTATTCTTCATGTTTGATAACCAAATAGGCATCGACTTGCGCAATAGTTGGATTTTTTTCTCTTCGGCATCTAATTGGTATTGTTCTTTCAAGAATTCAGTAACTTTTATCATTGCCGCTGTAATTTCTGGATCAACTGAGTCTATTAACGGCGCATCATTGCTGAATTGATAGAAAAACTTCAGTTTGCTAATATCGACGGGTTTGTCAAGTTCAAGCTGCTTGGAGTTATCCGCTGATATGATTTTTAAAATAGGCTTTAAGTCCACTGCATGTCTAGTCATAGGACCAATACCTGTGTGCATATAATGTAAATATTAATTTTCAAGATATAATTATTCGCCGTGTGGTGCCGATTAAGAATAGCACCACCCCATCTCATCCCGTGGGTGTCGTAAAATGAGATTAGCCGGAGGATGGGCAGCAGCGTCCTTCTCCGAACTGCGATCGACAACCCGTCTGCCAAGCATGGCGATTATAGCAATACCCCCCAATGAGCACACAACGCAAACCCATAGTGGCCGTTGTGGCAATCTTTGGGGAGATTTCTGTCCAGCAGTGGACATTTTTCGGCTAAAATGATGATGATGAATTATACAGATACATAGCTGGGTATTTTTTTTAGTTAACCTAAAGGCTCTATGTGATTTATATTGCTATTTCTAACAGCAATAGAAATCGGATTGAGTAAGTAAATTATTCATTGAAATGCTTTATAGAGATTTACTAGTCATCAGCTATGACTGCTTCATTTTCATTGATTTGTAGGTAATTGGCTATTTCATACGTAGAAACTCTAAAGCAATATACTACTGAAATCTGCCAGGTAGTACCTTCTTAATGCGCATGGCCACAGCGTTGGTTAAGGGGGTTGGTATTCGCTTAATCAATCCATTTGTACTATGCGCAAATAGTACTCCTTGCTTGCATGAAACGAAAGTTCATAAATAAAACTTACCCAAAAAAGAATTCAGTAACTCGGTCTCAGGGATAGGGTATTGTCCAATGTTAGACACAATGTTGCGTGATGGCTTGTGACCAAAAATTCCATTGAAATAAGCCGGCATCCGTATCGAACCGCCGATGTCCGAACCTTTAAACACAAAGTAATAACCCTCTTTAGTGTTTGACGAAAAAATATTAATGTTTTTTGTGGAGAGTAAATAATATAACTAAACAGGTAGGTCTATTGAAGTTCTGGAGCCTCCCTTAGGTGCCGAAGATGACCGCTCCAGTGGTTTTAGCCGGTAGGAGTCCGGCATACCCCTTCGCCCTTCCCCGGGGCGAAGGAAGTTCATGAAGAATTTCCACTGGGCACCAATAAAAAAAAATAAAAAAAGGTCTATAGAAGTTATAGAACTAACATTCAGTTGCTTGGTTACGGAGTACCTAATTTCAAGCGGCAACGGAGACTGATATGAGCTTGACCTACCCGGCCATGGAACAAGACAAAACCGGCCGGCAATAAGATACCATCTAGACGTCTATAAAAAACTAGCCAAAATATATTATCCAGTTAAATAAAAGGATGTACCCATAAACTATCGATCAGTCATGTAAGGCTTAAAAATCTTAGGCTATGAGTGGCAACGCAACGAGTCATTATTCTATCTTATATGTAATTATGTGAACGGCGACTGGTATTTGGCACAATTCGGCACCTTTTATGGATTGATTATAAGCACGATTTTGTATTAACCTACGTAGTACGTACCTATACCAAACAAGCTGCCTGCAGCTGCCTGGCAACAGCCCTCGCCCCCTGACGAACCTCCAACAATTCTTGTAGTGTTATAAGGGTTATTGGTTCTCCCGTGAATGTGGTTGTGAGTTTCCCACCTGGAATAGGCACACATGCATCTTCAAAATGTTGCTTAGAACTTTTTCACTAAACAAACACAATATTTGTAAATGGCAAACGTACCACATGCAAAATTCAGGTACATTTGTGATTCCAATAATTATAGCTCCCTTCTGTCGTAACAGCCTGACGACATCACTGTCTTCGTCTGCAATGACATCTTTGCGAAGAACTACTCCCGCTGTCTGATGTAAACCTGTGCTGACAAAAAACACATTCAGTGCAAGCCTTGGGTAAACAGCAAACGTGTTTACGTAGTTCGGATATATCTCCTAGTGACTCAGTTGAAATGTAGATACAGTACAGTATTTTTTTACTGGGAACTGATATTTCAACGGGAGAAAGAAGAGGCATTTTTTGGACTCATGGAATAACTACGCAGTTTGACATAAAGCTATATGATCATTTTAGTTTCTAGATAAAGTAAATAATGTCAGCGTAATCTGAAGAAAAGTAGTTGGTTCGGTCGCTTTCGTAACGAACGCAAAAGCAGTGACGAAGAAGACATCAGTCAGATCAGACAGACAGACAGCATCATCAGACAGTGTACTTAGGTACATCATACCCGGGAAGACGGTGGTGCGCACGTGGTCAAGGGCCGCTGTGTGCGTAGCACAGCGCACAGCGAAGCTCGGGGGGGAGTCTTTACAATTCTCCCTGAGAAGTGCCTGGGGGGCGGCCTTTTTACAGCCACCTGCCCTCCAGTAGAGGGGGTGACCGCTTTTCAGTCATCCCCTCCGAGATGTGCCTAAAGTCATGGCACCAATGGGTGGCTCTAGTGTGATCTTACGATGACCTGGAGCCCCCCTTCGGTGTCGAAGAAAACCGCTCCAGTGATTTTAGCCGGTAGGAGTCCGGCATACCCCTTCGCCCTTTCCCGGGGCGAAGAAAGTTCATGAAGAATTTCCACTGGACACCAATAAAAAAGTAAGATAGATCATCATCATTCCAGCAAAATAAATCCACTGCTGGACACAGCTTCGTTCTGGGGTTGTGTTGTGTGCTTATTGGGGGTTTTCGCCATAATCGCCATGCTTGGCAGACTGGTTTTGTGGTCGCAGTTGAGTAGTAATTAATGTACTCGAAGAACGCTCCTGCCCATCCTGCGGTACATCGCGTGGTCGGTTTTATGACACTCACGTGATGAGATGGGGTGGTGCTATTCTTAGCCGGCGCCCCACGGCAACTAGATTAGTATTCGGCATTTGGTATGTAATTATGTTAGTATTTATACAATTCCAGTATAAGCTGATCTCGCATCGCTTTCTATACAATGAGATGAGCTTATACTGGAAACGTATAGCTTGATACATAGCCATGTGTACCTGCACGGACACTACGCTTGATAATAGTGCGGGAGAGACTACATAACATAACTTGCTCGTGAGGTCGATTTAACACATTTGAACAATAACATGTAGCACGTTGACTTCTCATAACTTACGTCTGGATTGTAATGTTAACTGATTATCTACTACACAACTGTAAATATGTCAAATACGTTCACTCCATAGTGCATGGCATGAATATAAATTAATACGCCTTAATTTAAGCCTACTGAAACAGCCTCCCACAGTCCTCCTTGAAGAGCATTAAAATCCATGATATAGTAGCCGACACCGATCTTGAGCCAACTTAAGGTCACCCTTCCCCCATTCCCTGGCCAGAAGGGATTTTTTTAGGTCTCTTAGCGGTATACTACTGGGCAAACCGACCCCCACCCTTTCCCTGAGCGCTTATTATCCGTGCAGTGCACTGTAAATCCGACAGTATGAAAAAAGATATACTCGAATATCTGTGAGGTAGTGTTGCTTAAAAATCGATAGGCTATCGATAGTCAATCGATAGTGTCATATAACCCCAAATCACTCATACTATCGATAGTATTGATTGGGAGCTTTGCAACAATACTATCGATAGTATCGATAGTGCCGATGCTATCGAACTGGGTCGTAAATACTATCGATAGTCAAAAATCATGTAATACTATCGATAGTATCGATACTATTGTATAATTTCAACTATCCTTAGTATCGATAGTATTGTTTGATATGTAAAATATAATCGATACTATCGATAGGCCAATCGATAGTATGAATGTTTTAGGGTTAGTCCTATCGATAGATCGATAGTCGATTTTTAAGCAACACTACTGTGAGGTATAAGAACATTCGACGTACCTTAGATAATGTTTAAGTCATGAATATTTAAGTATAATTAAATAACAACCTAAAGCTACAACTGTCCCTTTCAAATTCACTATGGTTACAGTTTTGTATGCTCTACGCATTATATCAAACAGATCATAAAGCTATTAGGGATCTGAAAATGATCCTGATTATGATAATAACTTTGCAAGACCGCATAAAATTGCAATGTAATTGAAAATGATTAGCATTAATAATACGGTTGGATCGTTTGTGTACCGGCTATTGTTAACTTAAGATAATAAAACATTTAACTTTTTCCACTATAACTGTTATCGTACCTTTTACACCTATACAGTCTTTGGTCGTAAATGGGACGCCGAGGAAGGGCTTCTCTTCTTCTAGCTGAGTAGCCGACTTTGTGTCGCTTCGGACGAGGTCATCGGCCTCTCGTGCTTCCTTTAGTGCCATTTCAAATCGATCTTCCACGAAGCAGTTCAGCGCGGAATTTACATCTTTAATCCGCCTGA
Organism: Diloba caeruleocephala; assembly: GCA_947459985.1. NCBI lineage: Eukaryota > Metazoa > Arthropoda > Insecta > Lepidoptera > Noctuidae > Diloba > Diloba caeruleocephala. The sequence goes on along the minus strand of OX381620.1, from coordinate 13,175,912 downwards.
TGCACGCTTCTATTACTTCCACGCTTGTTATCTGTAACATAGATAAAATGTTGTTACTAATTTAAATATTGCAAAATGACTGGCAATGGACCTGTTCTGTTTCTTATCTTATTCAAATTATAAGACCGCAAGACATGTCGTACATAATATATTTTAATTCCGATGCAACTTTTAGGGGAATTTGGTATCGCGTTTAATAATGGCATACAAGTACAAAAGATATAGACTAAGAGCCCGTGAAGCCCAGACCTTCGTTATTTTATAAAAGTTGAAAGTTTGTCAGAGCATGCACCCAACACAGGTAAGAACGATGGGCCGTTATGAAGTTTGGGTTATCGTGGCTTTGGCAGGTAAACGGTACTAAATGTGTGTAAAATACCGATCTAAATTCGTTAAATATTAAAGTGTGATTTTTTGGTATTACCTTCAGGATATTATTAAAAATCACGTCATTCATTGCCAGACACTTAACGTCATGGCAACCCCTTGCCAGACACCCTTAATGTTCATGAAATTATAATTCTACTTACGTTATAGTATAAAAGCTGATTTTTATATATAATACTTGGGTAATAATTAGATGATGTTTCATCATTAGACTAAGACATTTTTGATAGTTCCAACCCCTTGCCAGACAAGCATGTAGGGTAGCTGTAGGAGAATCCTACATTCATCCTCATAACGAAGTTTGGGCACAAATTATACGTGTTTTAAGTCTTATTATTGTTGTATAATTGACATTTAAGTCATTTAAATGTCAAATAAATGCGGTGTTCAACACGTAAAGCAGTAAACAATGATATTATTCGACTTCTGTGTCGGATATTGGTTACAACAAAATTAATATTCGACTGAAAATAGTGCAGATTCAGTTATTTAACTAATTTATGACGACTTAATGCGTTGATAGTGTTTCTGCGAGATAAAAGGTAAAGTTAGATTAAGCGACGCTATATTTCGATACATTCGATTTCTATATACACAGGTGGCAAATTATACAAAAAAAAAATTATATTGTGGGGAATCCATTTTATCGGTAATGTACCTAAAGTGATGTTTTTGTAAAAAAAACTCAAGCGCTTCATCTAGCTTTGAAATATTGTTATTCATTTAAAAATAAAAATAAATTCATCAATACTTATACGACCACTATAAAATGGAAGGTTAACAGGCTTTATATAATTTCAACAAAACAATAGTTCTTAAGTGGCCCTCACTTCGGCAAGGTCATGAATTTACAGTTGTTCGCCATGATGTTTTTAGAGATCCTTAGTAATCATTTTATTTTATGAATTACCTTACCTTCCCATATTTTTATAACTGTAGTCTAGTTGATGACTGACCTATTAAAACTTATTTTATTTTCAGAATACAGTGAACAAAATCCATAAAATAGTAGACTTCATGGACGTGGAGAATTTATTTCCAGTCTGATTATTATTTGTACATACAATATAATATTATGAAGACCTGTTCTTATTTTGATTATATAAATTGCAGTTTCTTACTTTCACTATAAAAGCTCTTGCTGCGATAATTCAAACAGGTTAATGAATGAAAAGTATTATATATAAGCGTCTTCGGATACAATTTTTTTTGTACCTTTTTCGATCTATTTCGTTTTTAACCCAAAGGTTGACTGGTAGAGAATGCCATATGGCATTAAGTCCACCTTGTGCATAAAAGTATAAATAAATATTTAATGAGAAGTCTGGTTTTCCTATCAGTTTTAAAGTTTATGTAGATTAGAGTGACCTTTTAACAATTAATGTTAAGTAAATTCGATAGCAGTTAAATTAAAATAAAAGATGGTTACATACAATATTTTTGTTTTATTTCGTCTCAATGTAAGTACCAAAGGCGCGACAAAAAAATTACAAAACAAACCACATACCACTAATAGCGTATTCAGATAGTGATTGTATTCGGTATATTATTTCACCCTTATGTCAAATACATAGACTAAACAACTATCTAAATTATTGCCATAAATTCGTATAAGTAAGTATTTTAGATTCTATTTACAGTCACAATAATAATATAATTACACCACATTATTAATTTGCTGACAAACCACTTGATCAGTAAATAAAATTAAAATAAAGGTTTTCAGATTAATAGTAATCCTGCCAGTTTTACGAGATTTGACAGCCCTCTCTGTCAATAATATTTCTTTCTATTATTCCTATTTTACTTGCAAATAGTTGGAGTGGCTTATTTCCGCTACGCAATATTTGCTTGAATTCTGCGGAACCACTTAGCTGATTCTATTTTCTTCGCATTAATAATGGTAGGTACCAGCTGTTTATCCGATTGTTGTGTAATTCCTCATGCATCGTAATTAATTCTGAATTTTCTACTAAAGCCTTCTTTCGCTTCTTTTCAATCTATATTTTAGTCAAACTACTTAATAATTGAGTATAAAAGTTACAATAACGACATTAGTTGTATACCTTTATTAATACGTGACTTTGGCAAGATTATTTGACTTACAGCAATTCCATTATTGTGATCATATGCATAAAAATTATATAAAAGTAGTGACTCCCCCTAATTATTTGTTTAATAAACGTACTGTTGAAACTTAATGTGAACAAAAGTTATGTATAAGTCGTATTAACGTATTCCCAGGAACGAATTAAGTCGGGGTGGCGACTGCTAGACGAAGGGTTTTATAATATGATTCGTACTATTATTGAGTACACGTTTACATAACGTATAATCAATAATATTATACGATCGTTGTTATATACATATATATATTGACTGAAATAAATTCATAATGATCTATATGAAATATAATTTCATCGAGTAAATGTTTATAAAACGATTTAATACAACACGGACGAATGACTAAATAGTCGACCAAAGCATTTAAAGGACACTGAAGAACGGTTTTTTTTATTGTAGTTTTAAAACCAAAAGTCTTAAAACGTTTTGTTATACCTATAATATATTTTGCTAGTTGGGACTTATTCAAATTATAAGATCAAAGTCACAACGTATTTTTATCGTTTTATTGAGATGTGAAAATCCTAAAATATATTAAATCTAAAATTAAGATAAATCTTTTACCATTCAAGCAGCTCGCTTGTGGAATGCATTACCTATTGAAGTAAAACGTGCTCAAACACTACCTATTTTTTAAGAGAATGGTTAATAAGCCTTTCTTTCTAATTTTCTTCTCGTTTCCTAGTTATATTTGATACTAGCTGGAACCCGCGGTTTCACCCGCGATTAATTTAATAAAATTTAGAGTACTTCGACATAGATACTTGATAGAATATATATATTGGATTTCAAGGGTTTTATTTTTTTTGCGCGGAACCCTAATTATTTTTCCAAAATAAAAGTAGCCTAAGTTATTCCTTATAACATCAGCTATCTGCCAGTGAAAGGCCCGTCAAAATCGGTCCAGCCGTTTCGGAGATTACCCGGAACAAACAGACAGACAGACAGACAAAAAAATTAAAAATTGATTTTTTGTTATATGTACCGTATATACTTTCATATGCATTTATTTAAAAGCTGTTATTTTGATATTACAAACAGACACTTCAATTTTATTTATTTGTATAGATTTATTCGTATAATTTATGTATCGTTTTATATAAATATTTATTATATTAATGTATTGTCTAAGTAATATTGCGTAAGATATTTTGTATATTTGAAAACTCAACATCTCTCTCCTTTTCCGCCTCACCGACGTCGCAGAGGCCTATCGCCGCGTCACCTTCCCGTTCAAGTTAGCACTTCTCCCTCCCGTCTCTTGCTCGCGCCGGCCCGCGCCGAGCCTGTAGCTTTAAATGTCCCTTAACACAATTTAAATAATACCGATCCAGCTGTCCCCAAAACAATAGCTTGTTATCCCCAGCAACGCCCTAAGCCGAGGTCCGTGTCCCGCAGGGGGCGCCCTTAGCGAAAGTTGCTTAGTTTTTAATACTAAATTTAAGCCTGGCTGGAGGCCTCTTTTGGCTTCGCCAGAAAATGACCGGTTAAGCAACCACATTTCCCAGAAATGTATGCGAGAAGCCCAAAAATAATCTCTCCTTTCTTTCAATCCTTCCAAGGGTTGTCTGGAAGAGATCGCTTTGTGCGATAAGACTGCCCATAGTGTACAATAAAGAAAATATAAAAAAATAAAATATTATATTATCATTAAAAATGGAACATTTAATACCTATACTTATAAAAGAAGATACCGAACCAAAGGTTCTATTTAATCAAATTATTTATAAATATATATTTAAAATGCCATAAGTAAATTATGGGGCTATTATAACTTGGTCACAAATTAATAATTAAACAATTATTTAATTAAACTTATTATGGTTTTGTTAACGACTGTTAAGTTAGGAATAACGACAGGCTGTCGCAGCTTTCGGCGAAAGTCTGACGTAGTCGTTACAAAATAATTACCAAGTTTAATGTTAAGTACTTAACCGCAATTATCTGTGATTTGCTTATCTCGGTAGATTCGATTTCAACTTTACAACTTAGTAGGAAACTTCGTCCGCAAGCTTACACATTAATTAAATCAAAATTCAAATCAGATAGTAAGTGCTTAACAGCTAGTTAATCGATTTTATTTCTAATAATAATTATTTACAAGAGTTCTTTTCGAGGCATTTACAAGAGTTCATTTTGAGGCTTTTACAAGCAATAGATAAATAATCTGTTAGCGTGTTTCATTAAGAAATACCTACTATAAAATCAATGAGCATCCAACAGCCATGTTTTTGTTGCGCACTTTGATATGAGATGACATTTAAGAAATTCTACCAAGACATTTATACAAACTTTTCTTCAACAAAAGAGGTGTAGTAGCTAAGTGCGCAACGAGTTATTCAATTCGCAATGGTTACAGTCAATTCGAGCCGCATTGTGATTTCATTTAAACTAAGTGAAACTAGTTACGTCTTGATCAATAACATCGGCTGTTACGTGCCTGTATATTTTGAAGCAGGATAGCCAATTCCAGGTAAAGACCTGGGATATATACCGGAGAGTATAGGGATTCCTTAGCTAAGTTAGAGAAACCACTTGGGGTTTACTCTTAGCTAACACGTCCGTAAACTTTACGAAGTAAAGACAACGAAAATGTTACAAATTACTCAAATCTGATCCGAATATGATGTGTAGGAATAGCACAAAATGTCTTTTGTGCTATACTTACTGCCGTATTATCCATCATATACGGGATAGAAAAATGTCAACTATACGCAGAAGTAAAATGTAAGTTTAGGGTCCTGCTGTGTTTAAATTCTCAAACATTCCCTAGGCGCTTTTGTGTAGGGAAGTCATTTTCTAGTCTTCTTAAAGTATAGAACGATTATCCTGAATTTTGCCTTAGTCTCAAATAACTCTTTGAGTCTACATATCTGAGCTTTTAAACCAACGTCTTCTCGTCCTAGCTGACCCTGGCTGGAGGCCTCTTTTGGCTTCGCCAGCGATGACCGGTTAAGCAACCACATTTCCCTGAAATGTATGCGAGAAACCCAACAAAAAAATAAAAAAAGTCTTAGCTGATGTACCTACAAGTCAAGATTATGAAGAATATAATTATTTAATCCAGTCATAGGAAACACCAACAAAAAGTGCGATCCTAATAAAAAAAGTGGTTTTTGTAATTTAAATCATAAGTATCTATAGCCATCAAATGCCAGATTATCATTAGAACTTCGAAAAATATCGACAACGCCCCAAAAAGATTCAAGGCTTTCTGGTCGCATGATATGCAGCATTACTGTGGATTACGCTACGCTTGCCAAAGGTAAATAATTGAACATTACCGTGGTACCTATCGTGTGACCTATCGCACCAACTTCAACGTCATAGGAATTTTCTCTAGAGATTACGCCCCATTGCATAGTACATTTCTTGTTTATGAAATCCAAACGGCTCTCTAACACAGAAGGGACGGTACTGCCCATCCCTCTGGTTTAGAGGCGCTTAGTCGCCTTTTACGACATCCACGGGAGATGGAGTGGTGCTATATTCTGGTGCTAGATTTAATTAGTCCCGAATATCTAAATCAAATAGTAAATTCTACAATAATGAGAATTATATATGTTCACAAGAATACCTGGTACGAGATTTTCCTCATTGGTTAGTAAAGTTAAATACTTTTTATACAGACAGTAAGAAGTAGTATTTTTGTCAACATATTAACAACAAAAGACCTTTGTGAAGCGATTTCATAGTCCTGACCAGCTTGTCTATCTAATAACTAGGTTTTGAATGAAGGATAGATCAACCTACTTAATTTACATTACCATTATTAAATAAATAGAACTAATATATTTGACATGCCAAAAATACATTTGCGTGGGTAATGTCCATACGTACATCATAATAAGATATTATATATATTTGTAGAAGAAGTGTATGTTGAGTAGTCCAAATGTCAAGGCTTATCGTCAACTAAGAGATTCGTAGGTATACTCAGTAGCCTGTTCCTACATACAGCGATATCTATATATTATTAGTACGTGAACATCGAGCATTGAAGTATCTTTTTAGTATTAAGTATAAAAGAAAGGGGGAATGAAACTTGTGTAATTTGAAAGGGACTCTGCCCAAAAAAGAAATCATGTTTGCAGTTCCCTTTACGGAAGGTAAAATAAAGTAAACCATACACACATGATTTCTCCATACAAAATGTTATAACCAATCAAGTGAAAGCATTTTGATTCATGGCTGTATAAACTAATACTCCATTGCTTTACTACACTGTAAAATATGTTTATCAAGCTATGCAAACAAATACCCACATAGCGTTGTTTCCATTTCTTTCAAATTGAATTAACACTTAACTTTATTTATTCGTTATATTACTCTACCGTTTAATATTTGAATTGTTTACTTCTAATGGAAGCAATTTCATAAAAAAAATGCATACAACTAAATACCAGTTAAATATATAAAACACACGTTTAAAATTCGTTACTTTACAAACACCAATCGTAGAACTTCTATTGCAGGCGATACTAGTAAAAATAAATGTGTTCCGATCTCGTTATCCTACTCACGTCAATCATACAAAAATTGATCAAATAGAATCATTATTACTTAAATGAAAAATGAAATAAGACCATTAAGTTAAAGAAATTACATGGAAGCGAATTTATAAAATAAAATCAATTTTACTAATGTGAAAGATAGTTTATGACCATGCAGTTCAAAAAACACATGGATTACAGATATCAAAATTCTTTATAGTTTTGTTTATAGGATTTAATGGCCATTGATATTGTTATAGAAAAACGCAGGACATTTTGCAGTAGGTAATCTAATCGTTTTGCTAGTTGGAGATAAGCGCGTAGCCACATAACTGTATTCATTATGAATCATGAATTTTATAGTTTGGACTTCGTTACTACTGCGGATGTTGTTATCAGTGTTTTGTAATTTTATTGTATTTTTTAATGCAAACAAATTTTGCATCCATATTTTTGCTCTATTATCAGTGTAAGTAAACATGGCATTGAACTACTTGGTGAGGACTTAAATTTGAAGTAAACAGCATTAGTACAACAATAGGTTCAATTTAATAAACCAGGAACTACTTTCCTCGTTACGTAGCGAGATACCTACATAGTTACTTGCATCATGTTCGTTCTCTTTAAATATTACATCATTAGCTATTAAACTGGTAACAGCTATATCGGTAGTCATGACCATCTCCGTGTGTATTACAATTGATAGTTATTTAATATTATAAGTACATATTGATATATAAGTTCAAAACATGTTTGAAAGTTGTTTGAAATAATTTCTTCCGCTAAAAGACAATTTAATATTTGGCTGTAGAATTATTAAAGTCGAACGTACCTCTTTACTCCGAATTTTCTTAGCAACTTCAACAGCCGACTGTTTTAAGATGTCATCATATATTGGTGGTATCTTCTCACCGTCAATTCCATAGTATAAACTAAGGAAGAACCTCGCTATTTTAGCTAATACTAATCTCAAAACATGACCCACTCTTAATTTAAGTGCCAAAGGTTTACTTGGAATCTCCGCGGTACTCATATTCGAGTAGAAATCGAAATCACTGTTCTATTTATAAACTTTGCACGTAGAAACGATCGATGCTAGCACTGAATTTATTTCAAAACTATGTTTGTGAAGTTGTGATTGTGACGGCAAGGAACCTGCGACAACGCCTGTGTCGCTTATACACAACGAACTGTTCAACTCAATGAATGAGGAGCGATGTAAACCGAGGACACATCAGCTTGTATCTGCGTCGATATAGCCGTCTCGTTCTACCGCAGTAGTTCAGTGATGGCGGCTTAGGTTAGGGCGCGTCGGGCGTCCTACGGCTCCTCGTTGCCGTGCCGGTTTGCCGGCCAGTCATTTAATGCATGTTGTTTCCTTCATCACTACTTTAAAGCGCCTCGTGTTAATAGTGTAATAAAAAATAATAATTATGCACTGCTTGAAATTGGTCTATACCTACAATCTGGTTTTGATAACTAACCGGATCTATGATTAAGATGTTGGAATAATAAGAAAGACCGGTCATCACAGTGTAACTTAATTTAAGTTTAAAAATTATAGTTTTGCGATACTTTGCTTCCCCAATAATTTCAACATAACAAATAAGTTTAAATAAAATGTAAATACAGTTTAAAATCTTAAATTATCATCTAGGCCGAATAATTTTTAGGCTATTTAGATAATTCGATACTTGTCATTTATGTCATTCGTGTAGCACAGAATACTTTACTATTTTTCTTTATGCAGGTTAAATAACAGATCTTGGTAGGTTTTATTTAGATTTTTCCTAACCATGTATAATCTTAATCAGTGTAAAGTTCCTATGCAATCTTGGCCGGCTTTCGTAATTTATTTCGGCAGAAAATAATGCCTAAAATGCCTTAAATAAAGTGTGAAAGCCAGTCATATTAAAAAATATATAATCCACCTTTATACTGTAACAGAATTGCGGTTCTACTATTGTTTGATAACGAGAATTGCAATAGCCATATTTTTATATACAACATTAACATTTTATAATAACTGGCGATATTTTTTCAATCTAGTGACTTTTCAATTTTTTAAGTAGTATTGTCGTCATCATCGTCCACAGATTTTGGCAGCCAATAGAATAAGCAGGTAATAGAATTTAGGGTTTCTCCCTTTTCCGCATTTCTTCCCTGTTTTGACTCTAGTTTCAAACTAGCGAATAGCTAACTATATCGGCGACCCATCTTGCCATCGGTCCTCCTACGGCGTACCTACGCTCCGTGTGCCTACTCTCGACCATCATTTAGTGTATATAGGTCTACTCCACCTCCGCACATATCTAGCCATGTAGGTATCCTACCCCGTCACCTTGACCTTTACCGATTCATAATTCAATTTTAAATTATTATTACAATACCCAAACAATTTCTGGTTATATTTATTTATTTTATTTCATGGAAGACTTACAGCTAAAGAAACAGTTATATTGATACATTAGATATATTACGCCAAAGATATATTCACTCACACAAAAGTATGGTTATGGATGTGTACACTTATAAAAACACAAATACACCTTCAAAGTTATATATGACGATGTACTCAAAGTTACAACAGTCGATATTTAGCAGCAGTAGTACAATATTACGAGAGCCGTTTGAGACTCCAAACCAAATCACAATGGCATTTGAAAACGGGGGATATTTTATAACATCCTGATACAACGTGTTTTTTTGTTAAACATACGCGTCACCTTGCGTATGGGCCACTACTCCAAGCGTACGTTTGCAGCAACATCTTTCTTTATTATAATAAAGTTGGATGCGGCATAATAGACCCTTTCCGACTATCATTATACAACGTTGTAGTATTAGGGTAGGGTCTACTATGCCGCGGCCAATTTTAAGTATCATTCAAGACGGTTTCACTATAAATACCTCATCTTATAAAAGGTGTATTTTTCATACAAAAACAATATAACGTTCTGAATATATCTGGATGTGCGGTTAACGCAGACGAGTCCCTGATGCAGGAGGAGGTGGACAGAAAGTTTTACTGCTTTGATGGCGTTGTCCATGAAACTGGCGCCAGTGCTCAAAAATAGCAATGTTCATCGATCCGCTCACGGCCACGAGAACGACTAATCTCATGACCACGACTGATATTTATTTTCTTTACAATTATATACAATGAACAAAATTCTTGTATAACTATACCTACAGAAGTTGCCGCCGGTCGCTCGCATTTTACTCCACCTTTACCTAGTACTAACCAATTACAATAACAGACGCCGTCGCACTCAGAGTGCGAACAGTCAACAAAAATAGATGAGGATATTTTTAAATTTGCTCCTGTTATATAAAAGTACGCATGACTCCCAAAATGTACAACACATTGATACATGTTTAAACGTTTGTTTATTTAATTTCAGAACAAAATGGCGGACTCTCCAGAAAAAGAACAGACTGCCACGAGAAACAATTCACTTAAATTATCACTGCCAACTGTCCTTTGTACTCCTGAGCCCTCCGAAGAAAAATCAAATGTATCCATCAAAGTGAACTCATTTATTTCCTCGGATTCCATGATGCCGCATCCGTCCAATTTGGGCACCCCTACGTCACCGCTTACATTATCCTCTCCTGTGTCATTACCAACGTCGCAACGCTTAAACAATTCCCCACAATTGTCACCTAACTCAATACCTAACCCGAATCCAAAACCTTTGACGTCAATCCAACAAGATGCAATGAAGAAGGCATTAGTGAACTCGGGCTCAGCTACAGGTAAGTGATATACATATTTAACAAGTGCTTGTAACATTTAGGATCGATATTTCTTGTTGGTCAGCGGTAAGGTGTTAACTATTTCATGAAGTCGCGAGAACAGAAATGTAGAGGGAACAGTTTATACACGAATAGTTAGTGTTATTAAATAAATGCAAATTGAATATGCTGTATTAAAAAAGATAAACTGTTTGCAATTGTATTGAGAAAATGGAACGGCTTATAAGACTATAGCGCTAGCAAGCGCCGCCCGTGTCATTCCTCATTTAGGCCGAAGTCCACTGCTGGACACAGGCCTCCCCCGAAGATCACCACAACGACCGATATCTATGTGTTGTGAGCTCATTGGGGGTTTTGCCATAATCGCCACGCTTGGCAGACGGGTTGGCGATCGCAGTAGAGTTGTTAATGTACTCGAAGGACGCTGCTGCTCATCCTCCGGCTAATCCCTTAGTCGACTTTTACAAATGCGTCGCCGACGTGATATCTCGTAAAAGCTAGACTAAATAGTATGAAGTTACATTATTATATACGTATACTACTTATATATAAATTTTATATTATATGTCCATGATTTATAGAATCTAAAATTACGAAATAGGCAAGCATTTTTCTCACCACAGTCATTCTGGCCACGTGTAAATTGTAAAGAATTTCACTTTTTAATTATCAATATAAGTAAATTATGTTGCAATCGAGGTTGTATATCGTGGTGGGCGGACTGGCTTCTTAACGCTCCTTAGTCCCCTTTTACATACATCCACGTGAAGAGATGGAGTGGTGCTATATTCTTAATCCAGACACCACACGCAAGCACTAGGTTACTTTGTGACTTTTAAACGTCGTGAGCAAGCGTGGTGATCACGCGCGTTCCTTCTCATGATGAGAAGATGCCTTTACCCTGCAGTGGGACATTTATACTGATAAAGATTGAATTTAAACCTTTCAAATATTGCAATCGCTTACCATTTTTTAACCATCAGAAGGTGACTTTTGAGAAAATAATAATAAAAGAAAAAATATATAACTAAATAACGTTTCATTTTATAAATATTTCTTAGAAGTCTACTTATGATGATTCTGTTACGTAGATATTAAGAAGATTTTATTATATTAACGTGTTCATTTACACTTAAATTAATTTATCTAATACATTTTAAAATCAATTCTTTTTAAGAAAACAATGTCCCTCACATCAGGATATCTCCTGTGTCGTGGGTACAGTTTACAGACATACATTTCACATGTTTGTACACCCAGACCCGAAACCACTATCTGTAGATCATACAAATGTTTGTTACGTGCGTGATCCCCGACACGTAGCGCAGAAAGCCAATTGCTTAATCACTGCATTGATGTACGTGCCTTCTAAAATCAACATATTATACAAAAAATAGTAAAAATCCTCTCGAAGTTATGACAGCTTTTACTCTTTTTTCATAATATCGATAAAGTCGCCGAGCCGAGTAAAACTTCTACAATCTTTAGGGGAGGCCTGTGTCCAGGAGTGGACTTCATTCAGCCGAAAAATAAAAATAAATAAAAATGATGAACATATTTTAAAATTGTACGTCCATAGCATTATCAAATCTCGAAACTGTATATGTACGGGAATCGGAACTAACAAAATAACAAACAATTGCGAGTATCACGGACAGGGATTTCGATGTTGACACTTTCGATGACGGGTGTCAGTGTCGGGTAATAGTGCTCCAGAATAAGGAAGTCTCTTTGTTCTGGATTAAAGCTCATTGCAGGACTAGGGGTAATGAGCGAGCAGACCAGTTGGCCGAATAAGCTGCCCAGAACGCCAAAAAGAAACCTGACTATGACTTTTGCCTGGTATCATTCGCGAATCGACAGATCTGGCTCAAGTTAAAAGGCGGGCATGATGGCTGGAACTACAAAATATGTATCTTCATAATATAAATAGTAATTAATATTCTATAGACACTTTTTAGGTTAGACGAAGAAGACTCAAATATCGCTAGAAGTGGCTGAAAAATAAAAATTCGCTAAACAAAAGTCACCAGATCTCTAGATTTAGTGACAAAATTGCTAAGGTGGTACACTGGACTCGCTACATACGCGCGCGAGCTTGCTTGTGTCGTAAATGGAGTATGCGACAAAACAGTATATTTCGTTTAAAATAAAGACTATCGTTAATTTGCTGTTTGGCGGCTACGAATAGCACCAACCCATCTTATCCCGTGGGTGTCGTAAAAGGCGACTATTGGATGAATTGGAGGATGGGCAGCAGCGTCCTTCGAGTACATTAACAACTCAACTGCGATCGCCAACCCACCTGCCAAGCATGGCGATTATGGCAAAACCCCCCAATGAGCATACAACACACCCAAATCGGTCGTTGTGGTGATCTTTGGGGGAGGCCTGTGTCCAGCAGTGGACTTCATTCGGCCGAAATGATGAAAATGATGTATCGTTAATTTTACAATATCCAACTACAATTTCGAAGTGTGTCATCACTCTCGTTCATCGTATCTCAATCGTACGAATCTCGTTTGCCATTAATATCTCTGTTTTACAGAGTAAATTAGATTTTATTTTCTCAACAGAGCGTTACATGCTTGGTTTAACTACAGCAGTACCTATCAGTTAACCAATCATGTAACGCAATTACAAAAATGAAGTGAAAGTCATGATAAATCCGAATGTTTTATAATTGCTGAGAAATATTGACATCCCTGACGCCAATATTTGCAATTCGTCGCCTTAAGCCGATAGTTACATTTTCTTAAAAAATATAATTAGCTTGACTGACAAGTCATCGATCGTCCCTGCGATCTGTGCATCATTTCTTGGTAGAATTACAGTTTCAATAGAGAAAATCTGTCTAATGGAAGCTCTTCCAAATTCTTTGAATGCGTGATTCCAAGCCCGCGCAGCGCCGCGACTGTGACTTTACTCGTTACATACTATTTTGTGTTGTGCCATCTTGTAATGCAATTTGTATATATTAACACTAAATGTGCACTCCTTAATTTAATCAATAAAACACATTACGGAACCAGAAAATTAACACAATTTACAAAGTTGATTTGGATAATAAAAGAGTGTATTAGAAGATTTGTTTTTATTTTTTATTAGTATGGTAATTTAACACGATTAAGAACAAACACCGAATCATTATGATTTTATTTAAATGAATATTCAATGTCCATCGAGGTGGACAGACGACCTGGTGAAGGTCGCTGGGAGTCGTACGTCGGTATGTAACCGCTCTTTGTGGAAATCTAAGGGAGAGGCCTTTGTTCAGCAGTGGACATCCTGTGTCTGATATGATGATGATGATGATGCATATTACACGGTATCTTTAGTGCCCTTTTTGCGATATACTTTAGATAAAACTTAATAAAAATAACATTTTGTATTCTGTTATCACATTTTGCTGCTATATGTATCCATGAGATATTAAGTTCCCAAAACAGTCAATAAACATTTGTATGTATTGTTGTTGGCTTACAGAATTTACAGAAATATTGTTCCCACGTCACAATTTTTTAAATTAAACAATACTCTCCTGCCGGCTGGGCCTTCCGAGGATAAGCAATATTAATCTATTATGCTATTATAAATTATAACTGAATCTGAAATTTGCCTTTTCTCACCGCCGAATGCTTTCACCGTTATAATTTACAAAAGCAAATTATATTTAAGTAAGATGTCTAATGTTGAAGGTAGCATAAGAGAGGCTCTATTAGGCACTCTCAAGAGTTTATTAATGGCATTAAAACCTATGGCTGATATCACACCTATCATCACCATCATATCAGCTAGTAAACGCGCACTTCGAAACGTGGTCCTTCCAATGCAGCAATGAATGGTCAAAGGGGAAATGTCTTAATCACCACGCTTGGCAGGCGGGTTGATGATCGCTGTAAGTCATTTTTATAACACAACAGGAAATGGCTGCCTATAGACTGGATTTCATCATCATCATATCGGCCATTTATACGTCCACTGCTAAACAAAGGCCTCCCCATAGATTTTCACAACTGTGTCATCATTTTGGGGGGTATTTGCCAATACTCACCACGCTCGGCAGGCGGGTTGGTGAGCGCAGTATGGCTACTGTTTCACAGAAGGGACGCTGCTGCCCATACCTCTGGTTTAGATTCCCTTAGTCGCCTTTTACAACATCCACGGGAGGCGATGGAGTGATGCTATATTCTTAATCCGGACACCACACGGACTGGATTTGCCTTTAGCCTTTTACGGCTCTCATGGGTAGAAAGGGGGCTATTTTCTGTTGGCACACGGTCAAAGACATACCATCATACAAATATTCTATGCACACACACACAGATATCATATCATCGACGATCATTTCCATATATAAACTGCTACAATCACGACTCTGAGCAGGAGAATTGATGATCGCAGTATGTTGTCACGGGAGAATGCTGCATACTTAGGGTTGATATCAAGTGGTAGGCCTCTATGAACCCTTATTCTAGTCGCCTTCACGACACCCATGGGTTCTACACCTATTGATGTCTGATTTATTCTTTGCCAGGAACCACACTGAATATTAGATTGATTCGATTTAGAAATTGTGAGATCGAACTCGACCTATTGCACTTTTGACATGAACCTAGTCCTTCTATCATTTTCGTTTCGTTTGTGGCCAACGTTGCAATCAAGCCGCCGCAATGCCTTACGACTTTTAAGTATGAGCACGCAGATTACCCCGTCTGTGTGCCCGCGACCCCCGACGCTCCCCACCGTATAGTGACGGTGGCTCAGGCGTGTTGCACATGATAGTGTGTGTTAATCATAGCGCCTCGGTTTTGTGAGGCGCTATCCGCAAACTTAGTGCGTGAATTTGCCACAACTTTTGCTACAGCTTGCTCACCAAGATAGGTGGTTCCGTCAAATGACTCCCCGCTGTCCAACCCCGGAGTGTCGCCAGCGTAACAGATCAGTCAGCGGAAAGAGCGACAACGCGACCGCGTCCTAGGCGAGGTTCCATAGCAAGAGGGCCTACAACTGACCGCTTTGAAACCCCGCACCTATTAGGTCCCTCCCCCCGTCCGCTTGACGCTACTGTCACTGCCCACGTAGTGAGGATAGGCACGTATCACGCAGATAGGCACCGACGATAGCCTGCAGGTACAAGGCACTGATGGTGGACTAGGTGACTTCTTAATTCCGCCCCGCGGGATAGAGTTGAAAGCGTTGACAATGTCATGATTGACAGCCACACTGACACTGCCACTTCCAAAAAATCAGCATCAGAATCAGCGAAAAATTATGTCGATAATGGATCGCCGCCGCTGGAAGCCATATCAGCTTTCGGCAAGTTCGGGACTGAGGGAGACTCAAACGAGAGCTTCCGAAAATATCAGTCAAAGATTCGCTGGCAATTTTTTAATTATTTTTACTGATTTATTTTATTGCATGAACCGAGGTTTGCAAAGATTTGCATAAATAACCATATTATGTTTTTGTTGGACTCGTTAAAAGTAATATAGTGTCTGTATTTTAATTTAATGTACTAATTTTATTCAACATAAGCGGGTTAACCCGCGTTGCATGTTCCTCATTTCGTTGGATTCAATAACGAAAACATATACCTACGCTAAAACAGGAGGCATTCTACTTCAGCTGTCACGGCGTGATTAACTAACAAATATAAATCATACATCTAAACTTTCGCATTAGTAAGATTTATATCAGTCCAGTACCAAATAAATACAATCGGCTCTATTGAAATGATAATATCATTCAAATCCGACGCCGCCGACCCTATAGATTCAAGATCCCAGTAAATGTTGTAGGAACAGAATTAACAGTATTAATTATTCTGCTAATCCAATCATAAAATACGGGTGATTGTACGCAACATAACAATTTCCATCATGCTTAATTTATCATTTACACAGTCAATATTGGCTATTGTATTGTTGATACAGACCGCACATTAATAACGAAGCTCTTTGTAATAAAGGGAAATCCCGCGCAGTTCGCCAGTGGCTATTTAGCAGACCTACCTAATGACCTTTTGTTTTATTGGTCTCCAGTGTAAATTCTACATGAACTTTCCTTCTACCGGATAACCACTGAAGCGCTCATCTACGGCACGGAAGGGCTCCCGGTCCTCGTAAAATCACACTAGAGCCGCCGTGCCTTTAGGCACATCTCGGAGGGTTGACTGTAAAACGGTCACCCCCTCTAGGAAGGGAAGGTCACTGTAAAAAGGCCGCCCCCCAGGCACTTGTAAAAGGGGAGAATTGTAAAGGATTCCCCCGAAGCCTCGCTGTGCGCTGTGCTGCGCACACGGCGACACGTGACCACGTGCGCGCTACATCTTTCCGGGGGTCGCTTGGTGATGAGCACGCAGACTCCCCAATCTATGCACGCGCGACCCCCGAGGCCCCCTGCCATAAAGCGACGGCATTGCATTTGCCGTGTGGTGTCGGTTACGAATAGCACTAACCCATCTCATCACGTGGGTGTCGTAAAGGTGACTACGGGATTAAATGGAGGATGGGCAGCAGCGTTCTTCGAGTACATTAACAACTCAACTGCGATCGCCAAACCGCTTGCCAAGCGTGGCAATTATGGCAAAACCCCCCAGTGAGTACACAACAAACCCATATCGGTTGATGTGGTGATCTTTGGGGAGGCCTGTGTCCAGCAGTGAACTTTATTCGGCCGAAATGATGATGATGATGATGACGGGACTCAGGCGTGTTCGACGTGCGTTCCGGGGTGATTGTTACCCCGGCGCCGTCTCGTCCTTCTCCGTGCGGGATCGGCCCTCTCCCGATTCCGCTCAGCAGTCTCCTTCTGCAGCATGACGCTCTCGCAAAAGGAAACCACTGCGCTCCAATTTTCATGCTCTGCAAACATAACCGACACTACTGCCGGCAGAGAGAGATCTTGCCCGATCCGATCGACCAAAATCCGCCGCTCGGCAGCCCACGCAGGGCATTGCTCGAGCGTGTGCTGTGTGGTATCCTGATCGCTTCCGCAATGGGGGCACTGTGCCATGACCTTGCGTCTTATTCCGTGGAGGTACGCACCGTAATAACCGTGTCTGGTGAACACCTGCGTCAGGCAAGTAGGTGACGTGCTCGCTCCTACAGAGCCAGGCTCCGAAGAGTGGCAGGATGGCCTCAACGACGCGCTTGGTTGTGAACTGCAACCTTAGGCGATGTCGCCACATCTCGAGTGCGCGTCGTCGAGCTAGCCGCCTCAGCCTGTCGAACGCCCCTAGAGGCACACTTTCGCCACTCCGGCGGAGGGAGCGTGTCTGATCATAGATCCACGCAACCGTCTCCGCCAGGATGTTGAAAGGTGAAAAGCGTGCCAGGAGAGTTACCGCCTCGTAACCTATCTTACGACCTACCTCCCGGAACCAAGACGCGTCCTCTTCGGGTACGGGCAAGATCCCTTGATCGACCACTGGCCAGGCCGCGACGTTGACAGCTGCGGCGTGCAACTCTCGATCCAGCTGTGTGTAAGGTCCACGACCGACTCCCCCTGCCACCGAAAATTTCGCCTACCCTTACATCCTCGGGCAAACACGCCGTCACTTTCACGATAGCTTTAGCCACCCCAACTCGCTAGCCATCGCAAAATGATTCGGTGCGCCAGGCTGTCGGCCTTGCCGCTACCGTCCTCGCTATCGACTGAAAGCATGATTCCGCCGCCGGCTGACCTGTTGATGGTCCGGTGTCCTGACCGTAGCCATAGTCGGCGAGCCTAATGCTCCGCCGTGCCTCGGCCATGACTTTTCTCAGTTTAGTGTTGGGCGAGCCCTCGGGCACCGTGAACATTATGGCGGCTAATGCGGGAACCTTGGGCAGGTTGACCTTTATTTTTTCCCTTCCCTTTCCTCCTCTCTTTCCTCTTCTCTTCTTCCCCTTCTGGGAAGAGGACTGTGCAGCGGCAGACTGCATGAGCGTCCTTCCCTGGGGCGAAGGAAGTTCATCATGAATTTCCACAGGAGACCAAAAAAAAAATGGTACTTACATCATTCCCAAAAACAAAAACGGTTCTCAGTATCTAATACTATGTAAACCAACGGCACTATGTAAACTAATACAGTCTGCTGCTGCGCACCGGGTCGTGGGTTCGATTCCCGCACGGAACAAATATTTGTACGATCTACAGGTAGTTGTTCCGGGTCTGGGTGTATTGTGTGTGGAATTTGTGTCTGCAAACGCACCCACGACACAGGAGAAATCCTAGTGTGGGGCAAAGTATAAAAAAAAACCAAACTGAAATTATTTTGCTGTCATAAAACTGCGAATGATATTATGAGAGTGGGTCGCTATTGCTATTTGAAATTTAGTTGTAAAGATTCTATTTACCACCATTTGTGTTCCGATACGTTTACATTGAAAAAAACATATGTCAATGCATGTAACCGACACAATATTTTTTACCAGTAAGAGACTAGAACAGAATCATTTATTCAGTAAATAGGTCCTAACAGACACTTTTACACGTCATATTGAAACAACGGAGGGCATTTCGCTACATGACAACCCCTGAGAAGAAATGCTGAAATATACTCTCTGCTCTACTACTCTTTTACAAATATGTTGGTTACAAAGTATTTAAATTACTATTCATAATAATAAAACAATTTTAAACGGATTAAATCGCGTGTATTATTGATTTTTGTTTTTCCTGACGTTTCGAACACTTTGCAGGGTTCGTGGTCGCAGGATGACTAATCATAGATACTTAGATTACTATTCATAGATAAATGATAAATATGGCAGCTATACAACGCGAACATCACTTGAGATATATTTGGTTTCCAGGCATGCCACATGTGCAGAAAAGTACTAACACCATATGTCCCTATCATAAATATAGTCTTTAATCCTATATGTTTTTTTTATAAGAATTGATTTAACGTGCGATTTAAACTTCCCAACTGTCAGATCAGTAATTTCTTTCGATATCTTGTTACAAAACCAAACGCAGTTACCTAAGATTTGTTGGTTTTGGACAATCTAAAGGACATTGTTAAAAACGGCATATGGATCAACACTTAACAGAAATTTCTAAATTTTTAATATGTACATTTAATATTAATTGATACAATCGAAAGGACACTTCGCAATCTCGTTAAGATTTTAAAAAGTGGTGTCACCGTGTCACGACTTTATTTTCGATGAAAACTCCCGGCGACATATTTGGACGAAAGACGAAAAGCATAAAGTGCGCCTTCAGCGTTTGACTATGGATACTATTTTTTGTTGCAAATAGATGTCTTAACGTCAAAGCGACAGCAAGC
Source organism: Diloba caeruleocephala (assembly GCA_947459985.1). Classification (NCBI taxonomy): domain Eukaryota; kingdom Metazoa; phylum Arthropoda; class Insecta; order Lepidoptera; family Noctuidae; genus Diloba; species Diloba caeruleocephala. Next base: position 13,155,869 of record OX381620.1, on the reverse strand, counting down.
CCTGACTCGCTGAATGGGCGAGGTTATTACGAGTGACATTGACACTAACCAAAACGTTTTTATTTTGTTAAAGTAGGTATTTAGATTTGGATTTCCCAAATAAATAATTAATTCAATTATTACAAATACAATTTACCTACTACTATAATATTATTTCCGAAGATTTCCTTTACATCTGCAGAGCCTTACCAATTTTGTCTCGAAATACTTGAATGTTCGTGGCTCCATGTTCTGATCAAGCAGATACAGATATTGCCTTATAGTAATAGTCGTAAAATGCATACAATGTAGTCTGTAGGTCACACAAAAACAATATGTCGAAAATACTAGTCATCATCATATCAGCCACAGGACGTCCACTGCTGAACAAAGGCCTCCCCCTTAGATTTCCACAACAAGCGGTTACATGCCGCCCTCATTCAACGACTCCCAGCGACCTTCACCAGGTCGTCTGTCCACCTCGTTGGAGGTCGTCCCAGGCTGCATTTTCCGGTGCGCGGTCTCCATTCTAGAACCTTTGTGCCCCAGCGGCCATCAGTTCTACGAGCAATGTGCCCTGCCCATTGCCACTTCAGTTTACTAATCCTTTCAGCTATGTCGACAACTTTAGTTCTTCTACGGATCTCCTCATTTCTGATTCGATCTCGTAGAGAAATACCAAGCATAGCTCTCTCCATAGCTCGCTGAGTGACCTTAAGCTTTCTTATGAGGCCTATTGTGAGTGACCACGTCTCTGTTCTATATGTCATCACTGGTACTACTAGTCAGTACTAGTGTAAAATATTATCTATACATGTACTGGAAGTTGCAGTAGTCCTAGTCCATCATAGTCCGTCATAGGTCCATCTATTAAATGTTTTAAGTTGATGCGGATTCAACTAGAATATCAATGTTGAAGTCGCCACATCGAAAATTAACTTATCATTATTCCCGAGAACTTTTCCAAAGATATCTTCCATTGCAATGAGCGAACAGGAAAAAATCGATGCTGGTGGGTCTGTATGCACATATTATGATACGATTTCCAATTTCTGCACATGCTACCTCACACAAGCGATCAATAGACAAAGCTTATCAACAGCAAAAGGTCTTTTCTTTCCTTAAATTTTAAACTATTGTCAAACATGATTAAAGTACCTCGTCCCTCAGCTGATGATCTATTATACACACTTGTAACTGTGAAATTATTTACATTAAATTGCATTTTGTTTGGTTTTAACCATGTTTCACAAAAGCATTAGCTGTTAATGCAATATTTATCCACAAAAAGTTCTATATCTAAGATTTTGCCAGAGAAGCGATTAATATTCTGGTTAAAAAGTACAATGTCATCATAATGCTTCTCTTTTGTCTGCTCTAGGAGTTTAAAGAATCAATCACAGTATTATTAGAACATAAGACTGACTCGTCACTTATCCTAATCTTTGCTGTATTTGCTGTAACAGAGTTTATATTATATGCTATCAATGTAGCAATAAATGTTTGAAGTTCTTGGGAAGAAACATAGCTTCCTGAGTCAATTTAAAACCACTACAAATTTGTTAGTGTGAAAAATAATAATTTGTCATTATGACGACAGTCAACAAATAAATTATACTGTTCAACATATAAACATAGTTGGTCACTTCGTTTCTTGAATTAAAAACGGTACGACAATGCCGACATATTGTTTTCATTTTTGAGAAATGTTTTCTGAATATGTAAATATTTATACTTGACCTTGGCGAAAGTGTGGAAGATACTCTACAGAAGCCATCATCTAAGAGGAGAAGAAGAAGATATAGTATATAGTAACTATTCTTACTTGTAAAAACCAAATTTCACTGACGTTTGAAAGACATATAAAACTCATAAAACAAGAAATATGTATGTCAGTCGTTTCGTTACCGAACTGCCTTGAATGGAAATAACCAAACGTAACAAACTTAGCAATACAATTCCTATGGTGGCCTTCTAAAGTTGAAGATATTCGTGACTGTTTCTATTTAACTGATACAACTTTTGCAATTAAAGTAGATATAAAGCTACGTAACTGGTAAAATATCGCTTGCCTGCTAAAGTATTTATGTTCAAATTACGTTTGGAAAGAAGTACAATCGGTCGATGTATTTCTCGTATAAACATACCTTGCATCTGTTTATACGGGATTCTATATTTCCTGGTTAGTAGACACGCCAAGAGCTCCGCGAGACTAAATGAAAATTTGCTACGATCAAACACTATTTCGTCAACACAAGTGATATAGAACTCAATTTTGTCAGCGAAGTTAAGCGGCCTCGCTTACGAGTACATCACTGAACCTCCTGGCCTTCGCAGAACCCCAATAAACATGAGGATTTAGTAATATTTTCAGGACGTTGAAAATGAGAAAACCCTCATCGACTTCATTCATAATCCGCAGTCGGCAGTTGAGCGCAGAACGCGGCGGAGGGCGGGCGCGTCCCCGTGCCGCTTTCTTTGAATATGCCGATACTAATTCGCTTTTGTTTCCATGTCCGTGTGAGTGAAGTGGCAATTAGTATGTCATAAGCTTGTAAACTAACGTTGTGAAGATAAACAATTTAAAGCTCCATACACCTGTAATAATAAAACGGGTTACCAAAAAAAAGTTGACGCATTATCTAGAAAATAATTTAGGAACTTTCTAAGCAAAGTTTTCTATCATATGAAAATAGATAGAGAAATTACAAATGTTCAAAATAACTATGAAAACCTGATTTCGCAATAAAGATGTAGACTCAATAGAAATACTTATTGTGCCTACTGAACAATGCTTGAATAGGGCTTGGTAAACTGTATATTATGTGAAGACAAAGTTAAGCAGTAAATGGTGTAAGTGTGAGGCAGCGGGATGCCTTGTTGTGGCTGCTGGTGGAACGGCAGACAGAGGCATCGACCGCCCGACTCCGATACATCAGGTTATTTTCCACCTCAATTTCTTGAGTAAATTACTTTTCTAATCCTAAATGTATCTTTAAAGCAATGAATCGCGGGTCATTGCATAAACGATTGTTTGTTCGACCATTATAGTGTTAGATAATATGCATTTTATATTAGCTAAGATTCAGTTGCAAGTTATGTAATTAATAAATAATGTAAGTATCATGTAGCCTACTAACATCTATAAATATTACCGCCTGTTGTTTGGCAGTATGAGTCTGTCATGCTCACTAAAATGTCTTGCTGATGGTGGCGTTGTGTATCGGGTCGTTAAGTTCCCTGCAATGTGGATGAGGTGAGCGACACCGGCGCATGGGTCATACTCGTGAACGGCTGATAAGTCCTTACTGCAATGCAAGCTCATCATTATTATATTACTTCGTCTATTTCACACTGGCAGTACATTATTCTCACATAACTTAATTCTATTCTAACAATCCACAATGTAACATATTCAATTATTTAAAATGAGTATCTATGGAGATTCTTGCCGGTTCTTCTCCATTGAATCAACTAGGTACTTAGAACCGTGCAACTTTATTCTGACTGTTCATAAGCGCCTGTAAATGGTTTATGTGAGTAAAATTGTTTTAAATTGAATTTGAATTACAAAATGTTCAATTATAAACTTTACTACCTTTTAAGAAGAAAAAGCTCTGTAAATGGTTTCAAACCATTACAATCTACCTAAACACAACAAGTTGCCGTATGCAATCATCTATTATTGGAACTTGAAACCATATAGGAATGCTCCGAGATAGCAATAATACAGTTACAATTTTAAAGGTACAGTAATTTTTGGAATAGTTAAGAAACCTTTCAGTCATCACTGATAGCTCGAGTGACTTTGTAATAAGTCCTTGCCTTTATTTACAAAAACAAACTAACATCCATTATATGTATATAAAGATCTGTTCGCCAAGTATGGTCATTATAGAAAGCAATCAGCCAAAGGACGTCTACTGCTGAACAGATGCCTCCCCCGTAGATCTCCACAACTGTGTCGTCATTTTGGGGGAATTTGCCAGTACTCCATACGCTTGGCAGGCGGGTTGGTGAACGCAGTATGGTTACTGTTTCACAGAAGGGTCGCTGCTACCCATACTTCTTTTAGAGACTCTCTGTCACCTTTTATGACATCCACGAGAGGAGATGGAATGGTGCTACATTCTTAATTCGGACATCACATGGAATACTTTCGAGTAATGACAGGTTATTATAGGCGCCTTTTCACCAGTAGAAGGACAGTTTGCAGGCTGATATGATTTATTTATTTTAACCTGAAACTGGTTGTTTGCTAAACAAGGTCTAAGCCATGTCTTGACTAAAGTATTTTCATTATAATAAACCTCATCCCTTGACCCTAGCTACTTAAAACGGGAAGCTTCAAACTGAAGGGTCTCTTTGAACCAGATATAATTAATGAGTTAACATGGCTATAATACAGTAGCACAGTACAATATCACTTCGGTATTATCAAAAATCCGTTCTCCCCGAACGTATGAGAAGTCATTTTGAGATGACTATTTGACAATTTGATAAGACACAAAATTGAATTTGTTAAACCTTATAATATAATATGGCCTGTACACGCCGAACCATTTACTTAATAATATTGCGTCTATCATTTGAATTTAGAACTATAGGGAGCAACTTACTGATAGTAGGTTTCTTAGTGCAAAAGTACGGCTAGATAAGTACCACCGCAGTGCCAGATATTCTGCTGCAAAACAGTAGTGTTTAAACTTTACACATCACTGTATTCCAGTTTGAAGGGCACTGACGCTAGTGAAATTACTGGGTATATGAGACTCAATAACTAATGTTTCGATATGACAACCGCAGTGTGGTGCAACGCAAGACTAGTCATGGGTAGCATTACAATTGGTATGAGCAGACGGTGACGCTTACCAACAGAAGATTGACTGGTCTCGTCACTAATTTGTAAAATAAAACTTCTAAACAAAACGAAACCACTTCTCTTTACTCCAAAAATGTTGTTGTTTTTAATAACGGAAAATACATGGGGTATTGTTCGCATTTTGGTCGGGTTTTAAAATAAAAACGTTTCCGTAAAAAGAAGTCCTATACATACAAAGGCAAGTGATTTATTTACGGATTATAAAATGAAGGGACATTTCGGCCAGGTCCATGGATATAGCTGAGTCAGGCATAATTGATGATTTTCCTCAAGCAGTGTTTAAACATTGTGTTTTTCTTATTCTTGTGATATGAAAGAACCAGCCTCTTGCAAAGAAATACCTACATGGATGAAATCTGTAAAATCCCTGAAGTATAACGATAATCCAGGAGGACAACACAATTATTTTCTCGTGTAAATTACAATTGCTCGGTCCATATTTTTGCGTGCGTACAGCATTAAATGCAAAGCATGCCGTGTGGTGCCGGCTAAGAATGCCACCACCCCATCTCCTCCTATGGGTGTCGTAAAAGTCGACTAAGGGATTAGCCGGAGGATGGGCAGCAGCGTTCTTCGAGTACATTAACAACTCAACTGCGATCGCCAACCCGCCTTCCAAGCGTGGCGATTATGGCAAAACCCCCCAATGAGCCCACAACACAACCATATCGGTGGTTGTGGTGATCGTTGGGGGAGGCCTGTGTCCAGCAGTGGACTTCATTCGGCCGAAATGATGACAGCATTAAAAAATAATTGCGCTGTTCAGTACTTACATACAGAAAAGTGCGTATTGGTATAAATGTAAAGGAACCTAATATACCTATGCATTTCGAAGCATCTCGAGAATTAATAAATTAGATAATGTCCCATTTTGTCGTACTGGGTCCCCCTCCCCCATACCGCGCATGTTCACCCAATGCATTCGTGGAGACCAGCTCAGGTTTGGATTTGTTTGCTGATGAATGGAAGACGATAATCTTGGAATGTTTGCGGTTTTGTGAGCGGACAGAATGAATGATTAGTTTAATTTAGTGTTAATGGCTAATCGCTGTACTAAATATATATATAGGTATCTAACAAATGCCGAGCAGTGTCCGGATTAAGAATATAGTCCATCTCCTACCGTGGATGTCGTAAAAGGTGTCTGGGACTCTAAACCAGAGGGATGGACAGCATCGCCCCTTCTGTAGAACAGCAACCGTACTGCGCCCACCAACCCGCCTGCCAAGCGTGGTGAGTACTAGCAAGTTCCCCCCCTAAAATTACGACACAATTATGGAACTCTATGGCGGAGGCCTTTGTTCAGCAGTGGACGTAATTTGGCTGATATTACGATGATGTTGACAGGGTTCCGTGTGGTGTCCGGATTAAGAATATAGCACCACTCCGTCTCCTCCCGTGGAGGTCGTAAAAGTCGACTAAGGGACTCTTAACCAAAGGGATGGGCAGCAGCGTCCCTTTGCTGAACAGAAGCATTACTGCGCTCACCAACACGCCTGCCAAGCGTGGTGAGTATCGGCAAATTCCCCCCAAAATGACGACACGACTAATGCACCGGCCCCCAGTTCCCGGCAGCCCCGCTATTCCTGGTCATGGTAGCGGCCACGGTAACGGCGGGGCAGGGGGTGCTAAGAATCACCGGACGGGATCCGGCTACCACCCCAAACGAAAACTGGCCCTGGTAACGTATAACACACGCACACTGAGGGCAGACGAAAAGATTGTTGAGCTGGAAGAAGAAATAGATAAGTTGCACTGGGATATCATGGGTCTATCAGAAGTCCGAAGAGAGGGCGAGGACACGATAACCCTGAAATCTGGCAACTTATTCTACTACCGGGAAGGCGAACATCTGTCTCAAGGTGGTGTCGGGTTTCTCGTCCGCAGGTCCCTCATTAACAGCATAGTGGCCATCGAAAGTGTGTCGAGCAGGGTAGCGTACCTTATACTCAGAATATCCAAGAGGTATTCGTTGAAGGTCATACAGGTCTACGCACCGACCTCGACACACCCAGATGATGAAGTAGAGAGTATGTATGAGGACGTAAGTAGGGCCATACATACCTCGAAGACACACTTCACTGTTGTGATGGGGGACTTCAACGCGAAGCTGGGCACTCGATGCGATGGTGAGTTGAGAGTGGGGCAATTTGGATATGGGCAACGGAACCCCAGGGGACAGAGGCTGGCCGACTTTTTGGAAAAGGAGGGACTCTTCGTGATGAACTCCTTTTTCCAAAAGCCGCCTCACAGGAAATGGACCTGGATGAGTCCCGATGGTTCCACGAGGAATGAGATTGACTTCATCATGACCAATAGGAGGCAAATATTCAATGATGTCTCTGTGATCCACAGGGTGAAAACCGGTAGTGATCACCGAATGGTAAGAGGCACATTGAATATTAATCTCAAAGTTGAGAGGTCTCGTCTGATGAGGTCTACGCTCCGGCCCTCTAGTGCTCATATCCAAAACCCCGAGAGCTTTCAACTCGAACTCCAAAACCGCTTCGAGTGCCTAGAACATTGCGTATCTGTGGACGATTTAAATGGTAGGTTTGTAGAAACTGTCCAAACGGTTGGGTCTAAGTTCTTTAAGGCCCACCGTAAAGGTAGACCAAAGAAGTTCTCCGATCACACTCTCGACCTCATGGCAGAAAGACGCGCCATGACGCTGCAGTCCTCCGGTGATGCTGAAGCATACCGACTGCTCAATAGACGGATATGGAAGTCCTTGCGTCACGATATCCGCACCTTTAACACCAACGGTGTTAAAGAGGCGATTGAGCGGAATCAAGGCTCCAAAGTGTTCGCAAGAGACAAGTCTATTGGGCAAAGTCGTATTATGAAGCTGAAGACCGAGGACGGCAGTGTAGCGTCGACTAAGTCAGAGGTTTTGAGAGAGATTGAGAAGTTCTACCGGCAGTTATACACCTCGGTAAGTATACCTACCATTGGCTCTGACAAAGACCCGCGAGCCAAACTAACCCGACACTATACCGAGGATATCCCGGACATCAGCCTGTACGAGATTAGGATGGCCTTGAAACAGCTTAAAAATAACAAGGCGCCGGGTGAAGACGGAATTACGACAGAGCTTCTGAAAGCGGGTGGCACACCGGTACTTAAAGTCCTTCAGAAGCTATTCAATTCCGTCTTACTCGAGGGCACAACGCCGGAAGCGTGGAACAGAGGTGAGGTGGTGCTCTTCTTCAAAAAGGGTGATAACACCCTATTGAAGAATTATAGACCCATCTCACTTCTGAGCCATGTTTATAAGCTGTTTTCAAGGGTCATCACAAATCGTCTCGAGCGCAGGTTTGATGACTTCCAGCCTCCCGAACAAGCCGGTTTCCGAAAAGGTTTCAGTACCATAGACCACATCCATACGCTGCGGCAGGTTATACAGAAGACCGAGGAGTATAATCTGCCACTATGCTTGGCGTTTGTGGACTATGAGAAAGCCTTCGATTCGATCGAAACCTGGGCAGTGCTGCAGTCTCTGCAGCGGTGCCAGATTGACTATCGGTACATTGAAGTGTTGAAGTGCTTATACAGAAACGCCACCATGTCGGTCCGAGTACATGAACAGAGCACGGGGGCAATTCCATTGCAGAGAGGTGTGAGACAGGGGGACGTCATTTCCCCGAAACTGTTCACCGCTGCAATGGAGGATGCCTTCAAGCTACTGGAGTGGAAAGGATTCGGCATTAACATCAATGGCGAGTATATCACTCACCTTCGATTTGCCGATGACATCGTAGTCATGGCAGAATCGCTGCAAGAGCTCAGCACAATGCTCGATGATCTCAACAGAGTTTCCCAACAGGTGGGCCTTAAGATGAACATGGGCAAGACAAAAGTCATGTCAAATGCCCATGTCGTGCCCATCCCAATATCCGTTGGGAGCTCTGTTCTCGAAGTTGTTGACGAGTATGTCTACCTAGGACAAACTGTCCAGTTAGGTAGGTCCAACTTCGAGAAAGAGGTCAATCGTCGAATCCGACTCGGCTGGGCAGCGTTCGGGAAACTTCGCAACGTCTTTTCGTCAACAATACCGCAATGCCTCAAGACGCAAGTCTTTAACCAGTGTGTGTTACCAGTGATGACATATGGAACAGAGACGTGGTCACTCACAATGGGCCTCATAAGAAAGCTCAAGGTCACTCAGCGAGCTATGGAGAGAGCTATGCTTGGTATTTCTCTACGAGATCGAATCAGAAATGAGGAGATCCGTAGAAGAACTAAAGTTGTCGACATAGCTGAAAGGATTAGTAAACTGAAGTGGCAATGGGCAGGGCACATTGCTCGTAGAACTGATGGCCGTTGGGGCACAAAGGTTCTCGAATGGAGACCGCGCACCGGAAAACGCAGCGTGGGACGACCTCCAACGAGGTGGACAGACGACCTGGTGAAGGTCGCTGGGAGTCGTTGGATGAGAGCGGCATGTGACCGCTCGTTGTGGAAATCTAAGGGGGAGGCCTTTGTTCAGCAGTGGACGTCCTGTGGCTGATATGATGACAGGGTTTATAGCGCCCCATAGATGATTATTGCATCTCAATGATGCCCCTTTAAGCAAGAACCACATCGATAATTTATTACGAAAATGCTGACGATGTTTTCTTATATTGTTTCAATAACACATTGCTCCTTCAAAACAGGACAACAGCATTACGTTTTTGACTGATGTTCACTCACGAGTATGCCATGATCAACGTGATATCTTTAATATTAACTTAAAAATAAACGTTAAAAATAAATTCCATAACATTTTACAAATCTATTTTCCCAATTCCATTTAGTCAATTTTAGTTAACATGCCTGAAAATTACTCGATATCTATACATAACTGCAACCAATGTGCTTTTCCTTTTTTTAAACGATTTCCCACTCTAGGATTTCTCCTGTGTCGTGGTACAGTTTGTAGACATAAAATCACACGCACAAACACTCGAACTCGAAACAACTATCTGTAAATCATACAAACATTTGTTGCGTGCGAGGATCGAACCCGCGACAAGTAGCGCAGAAAGCCAATTGCTTAGCCACCGTGCCAACCGTGCCGTCGACAATTACATGTCATACATACGAGAAACATTGTACGTACAATGTACATATATTTTCCCGACGGTTTGTAACGCGCTGAAAATCTACAAAAAGGTTATTTCAACTTAAAGTTCACCATGTCGGGTAGTTGACGAGAGTGCCGGTTTTGGGAATCAAGTTCTAAAAGCGAAAACTGGAACGCTTCCATTAAAAACAAACAATAAGCATCTGAAATCCATAGCCAATGTTAGTAAAATTAAACGTAGATTGACCGTTATAAAAATTCTGCTGAAATCAACACAGAACTCTTGATGTTATTAACTGACCATTTACAGTACCAGTGCGTAACACAGCATTGTCATAAACCGGTGACGTCAGATATCATAGCCTTTTTGGAGTAACGGTGTCCTGCATGTTAATGATCTATTGATTGTTTGTTAATTGGCCTGCATATCAGTCGACTTTAGTCGGTCAAGTACTCAATGCAGTCACTGTGGTCCGCTTGGAAATTGAAATGTTTTGTTGCGTATTCTCTAAAAACCGCGCGCAGAGTGGGTGTGCATACACAAATTCTGATGATTCCAGTAAGTGAAAATTTATCGATAAGGCGTTCACAGCTAAGAAATGACACGTTGAGGAATCTGACATTATTTTCCTCGTTGGTCTTTTGATATTTGTTGCGGTGGAAATGTTAAATGAAGTCACGAAGGAGCGCACCTGCTACGCACAGGTAAAAAAGAAATTCTCGGTATTAATTAAATTTAATTAGGTTAAACACAACAACATCTGTGGTAGCGCAACGAACTTATTACTTTCGCAAAAACTTTTGTAATATCTTCTTGGTATATTGAATTATACACAAATTGTAGTGTAAGCAGATAGGAATAAGTAATTTTGGAGTGAAATTTCTTTGGGTCAGATGAGCGTAAAAATTCAAAGGTCATAATTGAGTGCAACGTTTATATGTAACGTTAAGTGTATTTTGGTATAGTTGTTACTTGGATGGTGCTGCCCATATTTATCTATTAAATATAACGAGTGGCCTTTCGTGACACCCACCGGAAGAGATCTTTGCGTGAGTGTCACAAAGGAAATCTATTGAATTAACTATTTCAATAAGCCATAAAAGCGGTATAATACAATATCCCTGTGGATCTTAATTTAGATACTTGATTAATATATCACGAGTTTTAGTTAAAACTTTCGTAAATATAATATAGGAACTCTTTGTTCAACCAAATAGGTCTGTTAGGAGTACTATAAAGTGTTCTATTTCACTCAGCAATCTGATTTAATATCACAGAAATCACGAAGTTCATTTATGTGTATATTGACACGGGATAGATTTTCTCATAACATATCCGAAGTCAGACGAAGTTCGTATTGTTTTCGAAGTTATTTGTTGTTCCAGTCATTTTTCCTTTACGAGATATCAATTACAACTTCGGCACGTATCTTAGGATCATTTGTAGATTGCGTAGCTAGACAATGCTGTCCGGTGGATGAATGTAATACGATTTCCTTCATGCTCGGAGCGCCTGTCGCAAGTTCCTATATTGGATGATGATAGATTATAATTACGATACGATGCTGTCAGGTATTACAGTTTATTTCTATGGTATCAAACTAGCTAACGGAAATTCGCTCAATTAGGAGTTGTATTTTATTTTATTTTGTATAATTATATATTATATATATATATATATATTAATCCGGACACCACACGGATATGTGGTGTCCGGATTAATAATATAGCACCACTCCATCTGCTTCCGTGTAAGTCGCCACTAAGGGACTCTAAACTAGAAGGATGGGTAGCAGTAGAACAGTAACAATTCTGGGCTCATCAACCCGCCTGCGTGGTGATTACAGGCAAATTCCCCCCAAAATGACGCCACACGGCATGTAACCTGTCGTCTTATGGGGGAGGCTTTTATTTAGCAGTGGACATTTTTGGCTGATATGATGGTAATGATGATTTATCGTGCGTGCGTTTATGTTCCATTATACGGATGAGTAGGTACTTGAGTGTATTTGCACGTATGTTATTTACAGGTATTTATTATGCGCGAATGTACGTATATGGGGTAGAACATAAAATATTGTTTTATTTTATATTACATATATTTGTGTATTAATAATATAATAACACCGCGCGTATGGAAGCTGCACGCAGGATATACCAAGGTAGGTATATCCTGCGTGCAGCTTACTTACCAAGAATAAATGAGATAAACGCGATGTATTTCCGTAAGTTACTTTGATTTAATGGATGCCATTCTCGTAAACTACAGAAAATATTAGGTACATTCAAAGAGAATAAAACCACTTTATAGTCATTGGGTACATCTATGGTGTCTAGCTAATCGAAATGAAAAAGATCGGTACATTATTAACTGATAACTATTTTAGAAATACTGGCATATCCTTTGCTTGTGATTTAAGGTTGTCAGACATAGAAAATCCTTTTTCATGATATTTTCAATCCTGGAGTAACAGATGGACATAGAGTAACAAATTCCTGGACGATACACGGAAATCCAGGCAACTAAGCATGGCAAGTTTACCTGTGACACTATCGTAAATGAAATCATCAGAAACAACTTTTTGTTTCTTTCTTCTTTTGTATATCTTTATATAATTAACACATGATTACATATTACGTTAAACATAAGAATGTTATCTTGTATCTTCCGACAACAATGTTATCATTAATTTATTAAATGCTTTTTAGTCACGTCTTTTAGATAGTCTCTGACATAATACAAAAAAGTAAAAAACCATGCACTATGTATAGAATTATCTTTTGCCAGGCAACAAATGATAATGTGGACAATTGAATAAGTACGTTGATAAATACATGTTAATCAAAACATTTGAAGGAACATAATGTACTTGTTGGTAATATTATTGATAGTTAAATCGATACCACAATTTAAGAAAGATTAATACCTAACAATTATTATAATATAACGGGCATACGCGACTCCGTTTCTAATCCGGTTCGGCTGTATTACTGGTCAACTTGCCGCGTCATTTGTAAGAGTCAAAGAGGAATTAGGTCAATGCGGAGGTAGAGCGACGCTGGCAAGTCATACCTATTTGTAGGCGATTGAAATATGCATTTCTAACTTCTTTGCTGTTTTATAGCTTCAGACATGAAAAAAGATGTCGTAGGTACTGCTTTCATTGGTGAAATTCTCAAGTGTCTTACTTTAAATAGGTACATGTGACTAGAGATGAAGGCGGCTTTTCGAAAATTATATATCATCTTCGACGGGTTGCCTAACCCTACTTATTTATATGAGTTATGCCCAGTTATTTCACTACCTACAGTGCCCTTCTAACCATGAAATCGCCCATCGATAAAATAACCCATCGGTTAAATAACTCTTTGGGGTTGTAGAAATGGGCCTCGCAAAAATGTCTTTCGAAAATAAGTACGAAACCCGACGGGTTGTTATTATAAAACACTTTTTAACGGATTTACATTGCGTCAGGTTTTGGTTTGTCCTAACTTTTCGAACACTGCAGCGTTCGTGGTCTAAAACTTCATACCATACTGAAAAACATTAGGATCACTAAGTGATTACTGCGGTCGGCGGGAATTGAATCAATTTTGGATTAGAATTGTGCGGTAGATAAAAATAAGTTTCAAAATCTGTAACGACGTCCGTCACTTTAGTCATACTACGACCACAGCTCTACAAACTGTTCGAAACGTTAGGAAAATCAAAAATGTACTAACTGTTAATGTACGCTATGTAATCCGTTAAAAAGCATTTTTCCATTTCTACATTACTATTAGTTGTATTATTTTGATATTATTATTGTCATTATCTAACTATAAAGAAATAGCTGAAGCTGTATATTTATTTCCAAATTACTGTTTTTTGTGTAATAGGTACACACGGCTACATACCAAGCTATTTATATCCAGTTTCCGCTGATCTCTCACCGTACGGAAAGCCTATACGATGCGAGATCAGCTTATACTGGAAATTTATAGCTTGATATGTAGCCTGACGTACAGCAATTGAGCACCTGATGTTAAGAAGCAACTGCACCCATGGACATCAGCAAACTACTGATTACTAATGAAATGAAATGAATGAAATGAAATGAAATAATCATTTACTCAAATAGACTAAATTATTAGTTCTTTTGAACGTCAACATTAGACAGCACCCATTAAGCCCACCCTTCACCGCTTCCTAGTGCTTAAGCTGGGGAGAAGAAACGGCGCAACAAACTCCCCAGCAACACGTTAGTCTGTCATATACAATATTTATACATACATGTACACAAAAAAAATCAAAAATTACAACAGTACTAAAAAGTACTTATATGTCAAAAATTGATGTAAATTAAATATAAATAAAACGTAAAAATACATATATAATGTACATACATATACATGTCAAAAAAACTGTATGCATTCAATGTCAATAAAAAGTGTATAAAATAACAGATGTCAGTTTATGTATAAAAATTAAAAAACATACAATGCGGACTGTACCTAGCGAGCAGCTCAGTCCCAAGCTTTTTTATCCTCAAGATAATCAGAAATCTTATAATATCCTTATTACAGAGTTTAGATTTAATAAAAGATTTAAATTTCTTAAGCGATAAATTTCTGGCTTCAGTGGGAAGTTTATTGTAAAAACGTATACATTGACCCATGAACGAGTTGCTTACTCTGTGGAGACGAGCACAATGTACAGCTAGATTATGTTTATACCTGGTGTTTACACTGTGAACATCGGAAATGTTTACAAAATTTGAAATGTTTTTGTGCACATACAATAAATTTTCATATATATATTGCGAAGCTACAGTCAGAATATCAATCTCTTTGAATTTTTCTCTGAGAGAAACCTTTGGACCCTATTTGTAAATGGCTCGTACAGCCCTTTTCTGTAATGTAAGTAAGTAAGTAAGTAAGTAAGTCATTTATTCTAAACAAAATACATTTGTGTTGAATATAAAAATACATTAAAAAGAGCAATTTAAATAAACTAATATTACATTGATTTTAACAGACCATTTTTAACATATATACCATATGAATTGATAAAAATTTAATATAAAAATTCAAACAATAGTAGTAGGTAATTCATATTTAAAACTCGATATATAAACTATATTACCATATAAAAACTAATTCTATAAAATTATTAAGTATATCAATATTATAATATTATAAATGTTTGTCTTGAAAGAACTCGTCAATACTATAGTAGCACTTATTCAGTAGCAAAGCTTTTAATTTGTTTACAAAAATATTTGGATTGTTAGTGCCTTTGAATATTTTTGGCAACTTATTATAAATAATGACTGCTTGCACTCTTGAACAATGTTTAACTATGTTAAGCTTTGGTTGTAACAAGTTGGGCAGATCTTTTCTACGTGTGTCTCCTCTAATTTCCCTTTCTTCCTTTGTCTCAACCATGTCTAAATTCTTGAGAAAATGGCTAAGTAGGACTAAAATATAAAGACACGGTACCGTCAAGATTTTGAGTTTGATAAAGTGGTCCCTGCAGGATTCCGTTTGTCTTATACGAAGCATAGTTCTCAGAGCCCTTTTTTGCATAATAAATGCTGTATTTAAGTTATACTTATAACTGTTCCCCCACAATTTGATACTGTATCTGAGTTTGGACTCAATCAAGGCAAAATATACTGCACGGAGTTGAGTAATTGTTAATTCATCCCTCAGGCCTCTTATGGCGTAACACGCACTACTTAATGTCTTAGTGATGACTGACAATTCTTGCTTCCAACTCAAGAGAGCATCAACTTGTACTCCTAAAAAATTTAAATTTTCTACAACATTTACTTTATTTCCCAGTGATACTACTTCTAAACTAGCTTTGTTTTTAGCAGTTGATTTAAAGAGCATGCATTTAGTCTTATTGACATTAAGTTTTAGATTATTCGTTGAGAACCAATTTTCACAAACAGACAGTAAAGTATTGATCTTGGTTTCTAAGTTTTTTAAGCTATCGGCACTAATTACGGCACTAGTGTCGTCAGCAAATATTACTAGTTTAGTATCAGGTATAATGTTTTTAATATACTCTGTCAGATCATTTAGAAAAACAATAAAGAATATTGGACCTAATACTGAGCCCTGTGGAACACCCCTTTCTACTGTTACAAGGTTCGATTTATGTATTTTTTCATGCCCATTCACGACTGCTTTAATTTCTACATATTGTTTTCTGTTTTGGAGATAAGAACCAAATAGCTTTAAGACGTTTTCTCTTATACCATAATGTTCCAATTTTTCCAAAAGGATACAGTGATCTACAGAATCGAAAGCAGAGCTTAAATCAAGAAATAAACCCGCAACTTTTAATTTACGATTTAAATTGCAAACTACATTATCAACCAGCGAGTCTATTGCATCTACAGCTCCTTTACTTTTTTGGTATCCAAACTGCTGACAGTTTATTATTTCATAAGTATTTAGGTGTCTAACGAATCTTTCTTTCATTACCTTTTCAAACAATTTGGAAAATACGGCTAATAATGAAATAGGTCTATAATTGCCTGCTTCAGTTTTAGAACCTTTTTTATGTATAGGCAATACTCTGGCGACCTTGAATGGATCCGGAAATACACCTTCCTTGATGCATTCATTAAGCAAGCTGGCAACCGGGTATGCTAATATATCAATATTATCTTTGATAACGCTCAACGGGATTTCGTCATCGCCAAAAGAGCTCTTACTGACCATATTTTTAACCATCTTGAATATTTCAATGGGAGTAACTAGATCAAAAAGCATAGATGTTTTTACTCTTACCACATTATCTACTAGAATTTTTTTTGCTAAACTAAGGTCACATGATTTCAAAAATATGTTATTATCAAATTTTATAGACATTATATTTGCAACATCTACGGGGTTATCGCATATTTTATTATCCAATTTAAGTATTATGTTATTAGTATTACTGTAAAAATTATTAATTTTATTTCGATGATTGTTCACGATTTTCCAAATGGCTTTACTTGTATCGGATGCCTGATCAATTTGCGTTCTAACTTCTATTTTCTTTGCATATTTAATAACTTTTCTGTATATAGTCAAATATTTTTCACGATATTTCAATATTGAGTTATCACATTCATCCTTGTTAATAATGCATAAAAATCGTTTAAATTTACTAGATGTTCTGATGCCTTGAGATATCCAATAAGAGCGGGAAATCCTATTTAAATTAATTTTAAGTTTCTTTTTTACAAATGTAGTTGCATATAGTTCTTTAAATTTTCTCATAAATGTATTTACGCCTAAGTTCCAGTTATGCTTCAATAACTCTTGCCGAAATTTACTCTTACTTTCTTTATTATTTATTCTTTTATCTATATATACAAACTGAGTCTGTTCCTTCCCACGCGCAACTTTTTCTAGACCTACAGTGCAGAAAAGACCTGCATGCCCATCCGATAATCCATTCTGGTTTATGTCCACACTTTCTATATATGCCTCAGGTATATTTGTCAATATATTATCAATACATGATTCCGTGTTTTTGCGTATGAAAGTGGGAGAATCAATTAAATATCTAAAATTGTAACATGTCAGCAATGATATAAAAATGGTCCGTTTTCTGTCATCTTTTGACAGATTTACGTTAAAATCACCAAAAATAAAACATTTCTTTTTGAAAAAATGCTGCAATAGTTTTTCGAGTCTCTCTATAAAATTATCGAAATTATTATTTACTGGTGTTCTATAACAACACAAAATGTACGAGTTGGTCTCCAAGTCTTTTACTCCACATATTTCAAAGCAATTTATTTTATATAACTGTTTACAAATTAGCAAGTCCTCAACTTGTCTGTCATTTATTGTTAACACGAGAGTACCACCTCTTTTTTTATTACATCTAGTGTTATATGAGCAAATTTTATAATTTAAAACATTAAATAATGATATTGATAAATCATTTAAAAAATGTTCGCTTATACAAATAAAATCAACCTTTGTATTTCTTTCATTTAAATAAATTTCTAGATCATCTCTTTTGTTGTTCACTCCACACAAGTTTTGGTGATAGATGGTATATGATGTGAATCTATTACTATGAGAAGCCTCATCCACTAAACTATTAACTGAAATATTATTGACGAAAAAACATATTCTGCTGGGCTTTTTCCGTTATTAGTTCATTAGAATATCCTAGAGCTAAGTCAATGCCTAAAATTAATTGTTTTATTTGTTCAAATATAGTTTCTATACCTTTATTATTTATATTACCATGGCTTACAGTAAACATAACATTATCACATGTCAAGTTTAAGTTAGAATCAATCAAATATGTGTATTCTCCGTTAAAGTTATCATTATATAATAAATTGTTGAATGCCTCTACTCGCCAATTATACATAGTTTTATAATAATTGTATTTGTACGTTGGGAGACACAACATAATATTAGTGTGCATGTTGGCCATAAGTTTTTGCCGTATCAATTTAACAAGTTTGGTATGATCGCTAGATACCATGAAGTCCTCTTCTCCTATCATTATGACACAGTAGTCCTGAAGAGTTAATTGTTTTATTTTGCTATCTAATCCACTTAATAATTGTTGTATGCCACAGTACGGTGTAATGTAGTGACATATTTTAAATATATCTGCGAATTTATCGTCAATTATAGATAATATTCTGTTTTTTGAGTTGCTGCTAAGAACCACAAGGTTTTTCTTCATTTTATTTTCCTTGTGTATTTTTCTCCCTGTTTTTGCTAACTCATTCCCATTATTTTCTGTCTTTTCGGTTAGTATTTCTATAGAATTATTACCTTTACTAGTTACAGCTTGTTTCTTAATTATATTAATATTTTCTGACCCTGTCATACTCAATAAACAATTATTCTCTGGGTCTGGTGTAGGTGACCTTAGTATGTGATTTTCCATTTTTGTTGTGGTTATTCTAACTCTCTTTCTTTTTCTTCCACTTAATGGCGTCATACTCTCATCCGAATATGTTACTTTTTTATAAAGTTCGATCGTTTTTTTATATTTTTCTATCTGGATTTTTAAATCCTCGTTTTCTATTGATAAATTATCAATCTCGTGGTTCGCCGACTCCAGATTTAACGTTAGAGATTGAATTTTATTGTTTAGCTCTGTAGAATTTTCATCCATAGAGCTGTTTTGCAAACTCATGCCGGAAATGTCGAATAATGATTGACTAGACAAATTCCTTAGAGAATAAGTTTTTTGAAGTTTACGAATAGTTATGTTTTCCATTTTTATATTTCTTGTTAAAGTAAATGTATAAAAAACAAAAGAAATAAAATAAAAATAAACACTATACATGTATACTCACAATATATGGATGCATTAAAATAACACCATTTTGCACTTGCACAAGTTTATTATGTTATGACACTATTTATGTTAACTAATCTTAATCTTGCATGGTTAGTCTTATTTTGGTATTAATTGTGTTTGTCATCCAAGTTTTTATAACAAAAACTATATGGTGATAATCAGCACTGCTTTATAATAGACGTTCACAGTTTATTTCATTTCAAATGTAAATTTGTTATAATCATTGTAAACATTGCCTAATTTTGGAGATAACACTATCACTTATGAGTTAGATTGTACTTAACACTATTACATAAAATGCTGTGTAAAATAATGTAAAGATGGTATTAATGTCTGCACAGTTTCCCCAGAGAAGAATCCCATAATTATGACATTATACTATGAAAATAGCTAAAATAGACTATCCAGACTATCTATCTGTATCTTCATCAGTAATGTCCCGAATTTTCTTAACGGCGTAGGCTGCAGAACTAAGTCTACTTGACAACTTGGCAATATGGGGGCCCTGCAATTTGGCATGTATAGTTATCCCAAGGAAAACCGTTGACTCAACAGGGTCCAGCTCTATTCCGTTCAGTAGTACATTGGTATGTAACTATCTGACATTAGGCATAGAAAATTTTACAAATTTAGTTTTTTAGGAGAAGATTATTTACATTAAACCAATGGACAACTTTAGAGATTGCATCGTTAACTTCGTCAAAATTCTGTATTTGTCTCTGGATTTTAAAAATAAGCGACGTATCATCCGCGTACAACACAATCTCATGATTATGCCTTTCGTAAAAAGGCAAGTCATTAATATAAATGAGGAACAAAAAAGGGTCTAGAATTGATCCCTGTGGAACGCCCCTCTTACCATTAACATCAACCTTCTGAATTCTGTTGTTTAAGTAAGAAGTCAGAAGGTCAAGAGAGAGAGATAGAAAGCTGGTCATAGCTTGGTATATTGGTAGTATCACAAGCTGACAATGGACAAGCTGGTGAGAGCCCACAGTTTAATGGGCTGTTGTTGGTCGATGGTGGTGAGCGCTCATAGTTGCAAGTACACGAGCCCACATTGAGCCGCACTCATTCATTGCCACCATATACTCTTTCATTTGCATTTATTTGTCATCGATACTAATTTGTCACGAAGACTATTCATTTCAAAACACAAGTTGTGTGTGTCAGTTTTATATTTAATAGAACTTTTTTTTAATTTTGAAGAATAAATGTCTAATTTGTCAAGTAATTGCAGTAGTTCTCTATTTAGTTTTACATTTTTAATAAAAAACTTTTGCCTATATTTTTGTGTTTTTCTAATGAATTTATTTATTCGGACATATTTTTTCAACTTTTTTTTGCTGCATCTAACGACCCTTACAGATTTGTTAGACATACTGACATTATCACATGTTAGATCTATTGTGACTGTGGGCTTGTTACTTGCAGCAGAAATCATTCTCGGGGCATTGATCACCAACTCATCAAACAGACTTTGGTTCAACGAGGCTGTGATGTTATGTTGTGTGGTTTCAAGTTGTGAATTTTTTCTATTTGCCTCATGTAGCTGTTGTTCTAATGAATATATCCGACTTAGAGCTTGTTCACACTCAATGCTACACTGGTTAAACCCATCCACAATGAGTTGGAATCCATCCCGAGAGTAGGTGTATTGTCTGTGTAATTGTGCCATTTCACTTTTTAGATCTCTGTTTTTATTCAACATATCTAAAAATTCCCTCTCATTGTCATATCTTTCCCTATTCAGTTGGTCACACAACTCCATAGATGCCTTTAGTTGGCTCAAAGCCAGTTGGAGTTTAGACTCTTCCTGGCGAGCAGAGGCTTTGCGAGTCATAATCATGATAAATGAATAGCAAGAATGATGAGATAAGAATTAGGAATCAAATATTTAAAATAGCAGAGACAGAAGTATATGAGAATAGTTAATAAATAGTAGTAGACTAATGAAAGAGAGGTTATAAACGAGAAATTGTATCACCAAACTAGAAGAGGTCAGGTTATGTTTATTTTATTTTGCCAGGAATATGCTCTAGTGTGATCATACGAGGACCTGGAGCCTCCCTTAGGTGCCGAAGATGACCGCTCCAGTGGTTTTAGCCGGTAGGAGTCCGGCATACCCCTTCGTCCTTCCCCGGGGCGAAGGAAGTTCATGATGAATTTCCACTGGGCACCAATAAAAAAAAAAAAAAAAGGAATATGTATATAGCGTCTAAGCCGGAATGTCTATTAACTCAATACTTATTATATTAAAATATAACAACAATACGCTGGTGAGTATATTAAGTATAAAGATTTGTACCTGTTTCGAGATGACAATAAAACATTCGAATAAGCCGGTAGCCTGTAAACGTCACCGAATCTTAAACGATTTTATCACTTCATTTTCACTTGTTACACTAATATTATGCAATAAATACTTAAATTACTTCTAATATTCAGTGATGAATTGGGATTAGGGACAATTTATTGAATACTTAATAATAATCAATATAAAATTATTGGAGATGTTAAAATCAGCTGTTAGCTGTAGTGTTGCCACAGGAAAAAAAAGATATGCGATATGCGTTACTGAGCCATCGCCTTTTATACGCAAGGCAGGGGTCTAACCCGGTGGGTCGGTGCTGGCTGTTGCCAGCGGGCTTATTTTACGACAATCGTGCTTGGCGCCCGAACGTGCTTCCCATCATTCTCGTTCATGTTAAATACTGAAAATATGACTGATTAATATCCGAAAACCACACACAATCAAATACTGAAAATATGACTGGTCCCGCCGGGGCTTTGGTGTGTAGAACGCCTAAGGCTTAAGATGAAATGCCTTTTATTCCGATAAATTCAATACAGTAACTGTCTAACATTCAAATATGTCGACTTCCTTTAATACGTCATGTCATGCTTCCAACATATGGGTTATATTCACAAAGTATATAAGATAACCTCATGGTAATATAGGTGGATGACGTAGGTATACATACCTACTTATGTATATTGTAACAGTTTTACAGTCGTGCGGTTCAACTTGAGCGACGAAATTGCTCGTTAGTTCCGTTTCCGCCTCCACTTTGTGGGCTTTGCTGCCTTACAGTACTTATTATTTGTGTCGTCTCGTTTTAAGTACTTCGAACATCAAATACACGGTTAATGTTGAAAGCTTCTTACAAATAATATCTTCGGTTGGATCAGAAGAATAGAAGCATTAGGAGACATAATAGAAAATAGTCGTAGGGAATTCTTTTAATGTTTCCTAATGCTACTTCCATTGTCTGTAAACTACCCATGATACAAGAGAAATCATAGCTTGAAGCAACGTTTTAAAAGAAAGAAAGGAAGATGTTGGGTAATGTTGGAAATGAACAGATCAAATGTTCATCTTTTTTTTTTTCATCATTTCGGCCGAATGAAGTCCACTGCTGGACACAGGCCTCCCCCAAAGATGTCCACAACGATCGATATGGATGTGTTGTGGGCTCATTGGGGGATCAAATGTTAAATACTGCTAAATAAACTGGCAGTTACGATACGGATTACTGATAGTTCATTATAAAGTAATATAAAGTGAACCGAGAGCTTTAGTTGTTTTAAACATTACAAAAACAGTTTTAAAGAGTTTTCAACTAAATCCTTCATTATTATCATTCATTACTGTTGTCGCCAGCGCAATTTTTACTGTACTTTGTTGATACTATTTTATATTCCCACTGCATCCTAGTAAATCTAATTAAAGGCATCAATGGAATTATGCCAAAACGAATCAGAAAACGGAATTCCCGACATTATACTATTTGCACTGCATATTACGTCGTCTTGGGTAAATGAAAGTTATTATGACAGGTATAAAAAGTGGGTCACTCTTATCACATAAACAAATTTCAATGATGAACGGCTGAAGGCGCCAAGTTTCCCGGAGCCAAGATAAACACGCTCTATCTTGTGCCAAGCGCGCCCTCCCACTACTACAGCCTGGCCGATTTATATAGGTAGTCAAGCTGTTTATGTATTTATTATTAACACTTTAGGGACGGGCATGGCTGTAAAAAGTAATGGACTATCGCTTCCCGGTGCAACTTAATGGGTATATCACAAATTTCCATTAAGTTGAGTCAGGTAAATGCTGCCTGCTCGGTTACGACTTATGTTAATAAACTTTTGAGTTATCAAACTGCTATATCTTGATATTATTTTAGGGTCTATATTAGTTTATTGGCTGTTTTAAAATACTTCTATGATATTCGTCATAAAAGGGCACAGTAAAGATACTTGTAGTTTTTGTTACATTGCGTTGCAACGCTATTAAAGAAAATGGCTCATCCTTGAGCGTTATGGAAAATCCCGCACAATGTCGTAACAAAAGGTTTTCTATTAAAAATATATTACTCTTAGAACAAAGACACTTAAAAATTCGATAGCTTTATTTTTCGTGTTCTATTTGTTCTAAATTATAGAAAGTAATGGACTTAACTCTATTATTTCACACATAAACTCCAGCTACACCAACATGACATATAACTACATATTATGTACCTTGAAAATATTATAAGTTATAAAAAACCGGACAAGTGTGAGTTGAACTCAAGTAAAAAGAGCGTGTTACGTATTTAACAATGTTATTTTAAAATCTGATTCAAAGTTGTTTGTGGTAAGTAAAAAAGTATGTATGGAACCGGATTGTAGAGGGATATTGCTGAATATATTATCTATTGTTGATTTTGTTTTCTTGGTTGTATTTTTCTTATAAAACTTTAATACCATTAGTATTACATTTTTTTTATAAGTCCCTCACATCTAGCCTTGGTATTGTTTGATAACTTTTTTCTTACTTAATTTGTCATAATAGTCAATACAAATTCCCTCCAATAGTGACCTCCAGATGCAAAATTAATTTATTTACGTTACACGGCCGTGTTTGGGTCGCAGAAATTCATATGTGTACCAAATTTCAACTTAATGTATCTAGTAGATTCGAAGCTAACTGGCTGAGACAGGTGGACAAACAGACAGATAGACACTTTTTTTTTTTTTTTTTTTTTTTTGTTGGGCTTCTCGCATACATTTCTGGGAAATGTGGTTGCTTAACCGGTCATTTGCTGGCGAAGCCAAAAGAGGCCTCCAGCCAGGCTTAAATTAAATATTAAAAACTAAGCAACTTTCGCTAAGGGCGCCCCCTGCGGGACACGGACCTCGGCTTAGGGCGTTGCTGGGGATATCAAGCTATTGTTTTGGGGACAGCTGGATCGGTATTATTTAAATTGTATTAGGGGACATTTAAAGCTACAGGCTCGGCACGGGCCGGCGCGAGCAAGAGACGGGAGGGAGAAGTGCTAACTTGAACGGGAAGGTGACGCGGCGATAGGCCTCCGCGACGTCGGTGAGGCGGGCATCCTCGGCGGCGAGGGCGGTACAACGGTCGGGTGTTTAGTGAACGAGACAACGCGAGTCTCTTCATGTGATCTAACGTGATTTCATCGTCTGGATCGACCAGAACGTGCCTCGGGCGGCGTACTCTACTGATACGGGAGGGTTCGTAGTCGGCGGCTGATACCACAAGGGGATTTGGGTGGGACAGGGCAGAATCGAGATAGCGTTTAGACGCTTGTTTCATAAATTGCCTGATGGTCGGCAAGTTAAGGTCGAAATGGAGTTGGTCGTTTCGCATGTACAGAGGCGCTCCGGTGGCCTTGCGCATGAACCGGGCTTGGAGGGTTTCGAATCTACGGAGTGGGTATGATTCGGCGTGTGCGAACACTGGGCTGGCATAGGTCATGATGGGTCGAATGCATGTGGTGTAAATTCTCACCTTATTTCTAAGGGATAATTTACTACGAGCGTTCAGAATATAGTGAAGGCGACCAAGCACAAAGGCAGCGCGGGCACGCACCATCTTTGTGTGGGGAATGAAGGTCAGTTTTTTGTCTAGGGTGACTCCAAGATACTTGGCGTGCGGTTCCCAAGGAACCGATTGGCCCAGCATCGAGATCTCCCTGAAGCGTGGGTGGTCGTCGCATAATTTGCAAAATAGGACGGCTTTACTTTTGATAGGGTTAACTTCGATCCGCCATTTCCTAAACCATTTCCCGTAGGCGTTGGCTGTGGCTTGGAGGATCTTAGTTATATTATCGGGACTGCGACCAGAGTAGAAAATGGCCGTGTCATCGGCGAAGAGTGCTAATTGGGTCGTATTAGCAGGTCTTTTGGGGAGGTCACTGGTGTACAGTGTGAACAATAGTGGGGCTAGCACGGATCCTTGTGGGACTCCGGCTCTAATGGGGTGAGGGGAAGAGAGAGCGCCCGTGATTCGATATCGGAAACTGCGATTTGACAAGAAGTCTCGTATGATGAGAACGAGACGGTCAGGCACTCCGAGTTGATACAACTTATATAATAAGCCATTGTGCCAGACTTTGTCAAATGCTTTCGCAACATCGAAAAAGAGGACTCCCGTCATCATGCCGCGTGAGAATCCGAACGTGATGTGTTCAACTAGTCGGTGGACTTGTTGTACACACGAGTGTTTGGTTCTAAAACCAAACTGTTCGTCGGGAATGAGTTTCTTGGAATCGGCAAAATCCTTTAATCGGGAATAGATAATCCGCTCATAAATCTTCGCAAGAGAATTGAGAAGGCTTATGGGGCGATAGCTGGAAGGCTCGCACTTGGGCTTACCGGGTTTGGGAATACCGATAACGGTGGCCTGTTTCCACGTATGCGGAAAGAGGTTATTGTTTAATGCCGCATTGAAGATGACGGTCATTAAGGCGATAAGACGTTCGGGGAAGAGTTTAATCACCTTGTTGGTGATACCGTCAGAGCCGGGGGCTTTGCGAGGGTGAATCTTTTTCACGAGATTTCTGACCTCGTCTGCCGTGACCGGAGGGAGGGGGTCGTCAGGGTCCTCGGCAGGCGGAATAGCTGCTCTACGTTCGACTTCAGCGTCAACCTTTTTGAGGTGAGCTTGGTCTACAGGTAGAGTGCTTGGGGAACATTGCGCTTCTAGACTGTCAGCTAGGCATTCGGATTTTTCGTCGTCATCAAAGGCCGGCCTTTGGTTGGGACGGTTGAGGGGGGGGACAGCATTGGATGTTTCGGATTTGAGTTTCCGTTGCAGATGCCAGAACGCAAGGTGGGTTGGCTCTAAGTCGCCCAACATCTTATCCCAGTTAGCCTCTCGGCACTCCTTAATACGTTCCTTGACGCACGCTGCAGGTGGCGCATAAAGAGGCGATTGGGTTCGCTGGGAAAAGATGAGTACGCTCTAAGGGCTGCGTTCTTCTCCGTCATCAGTGCACGTACATCGTCAGGGAGTTTCATGCGATGGTCTTCCATCGCAGGAACTCGCCGTGAACACTCGTCCACGACGGACTGTACATGCCCGGTGAGGGAGTCGATCGCGCCTAGCGTGTCTGCGACTGACGTTATGCATTCGGGAATTCTATCTAACTGAGCGGACGAGGGGTCGTTGAGGCGTTGCCTAACTTTCCTCCAGTCCGTCGTCACAATGGTCTGAGGGGGTAGCCCTGTGTCCGTGGGGCCAAAGCGGGAGGTGAGGTGAAGGATCACAGGACGGTGATCGGAGTCTAGCTCTTGTAGTACTTCAATGGAATGCAACTTGAGGTTGACATTCATTAGAAGTGCTATGTCGAGTATATCCGGGCGATGATTTACATTGCTGGGGTAGTGAGTGGGATACATCGGGGCGATGATGTCGAAATTGAGGAGGGTACTGAGGGAGTATAATTTACTTCCTCTGTGGTTGTGAGTGAGACAGTTCCAAGACTCATGTTTGGCATTGAGATCTCCCGCCACTATGACGGAGTCGCCTAGATCGAAGAGTGCTTCGAGATCCGATTGGATTGGATCGTCTTGGGCATTGGGGGATTGGTAAGCCGACACTATAGTGATCGGTTGATGACCTGTCATGCCTATTCTGCACACAGATGCCTCTAGATTGGAAAGGGACGGGGTATCTAGGGGCATGCAATAAAGGGATCTCTTATAGTAAATAAGAGTGCCTCCTCCACGGGAGTGGGTCCTATCGTTGCGCACTATATCATAGTTTGCAATTCTAGGGTTCCTGTGAGAGGGTTTCAAAAAGGACTCTTGTATCAACATAATGTCAATAAGGTGGTCGCGGAGGAATAAGGCGATTTCATCTTTTTGCCCATTAATGCTGTTGGCATTGAAGATGCCTATTTTAAGGGATCGGGGTTTAGTTCTGCACCTGCTTTGTGAATCCATTACGGATGAACGCGGTAGGAGAGGAGGGCGGATGATACGTCAGCGAAGTCGCTGAGAACTAGCATGAGGCCGTATTGGCCTTGGTTTGCCCTAATGGCTGCGGCCATTTGGGCGACTCTGTTCGGGTCGACAGAGTTAAGAAGACCGAGGCAAACAGAGAGGTCGTTAGTTTTGAGATGGGGTGTGGATTGGGGTGAGGGAGGGGCGGCCCTCTGAGAGTGCACTTGTGGTGCGGGTTGGTTGTACGGCACGGGAAGGTACGGTGCCGTTTGGGGGGCGGTCATCAGCGAGGGAATCGCTGACGCTTGGGTCGCCTGTTGGGTCAGTAAACTAGGCCTCAGGGCGGGGAACGCTTGCTGATGGTTCAGCGCGTTCCACGGCGATGGCCTTTGAGGGCTGAGTCGTTGGGACATGGGAGGGGCCTGAGAGGCGTAATGGGCGGCCGCGAAGGCTTGGGTAGCCGCTTTGCGCTTTGCTACCTTGCTGTTAGCGCGCGGGGCTTTGGGGCATCCGCGATAATTCGCCGGATGACCCGACTCACCGCAAAGCACACAACTTGGAGGCTCTGTGCAAAGCGTGCGATCTATCAGATAGACACACGCACGAGTGAGCCTATAAGGGACCCGCCATTTTTTCAGTCATACGAATCCCTAAAAACGCTTAATAGTCCAACTTTTGCTAAAGGAGAAACTTTTATCTCAAATATCACCTGACCCACCAGGTGGTTCTACATGAGATTATTCAATAGACTTTGTTTTCTATTTCTGAACAAGTTTTGTTCAAGCTATTACTTTCTATTTCAAATATTTTCGCTGAAACTGCTAAGTTTCCACATCAAAGATTAAAAAACATGAAGATTAATGTTATTATATTGTGCTTTCAGCAAACTGATAACGCTACGCTTTAACGGTACCTTTTAGTTACAAACGAAACCATTATTCGAATATTATTCCCCCGTATGGCCAGGGCGTACGCACACTAAGAATAACTAAAATCAATTACTTGTACAATCAGAATTCCTCTCCACTAACAAAATCTTATCAGAGAGCAGTACACGTTATTTTGCAAAATTGTTCATTTTCCAGTGTATAGTGGTATTTTTGTCCTTTTCCAAGCAAGTCGCGCGTCGATGTGCACGCCACCCGCCGCGCCGCCCTTTTACAAATTGCTATCGGATTTCCACATGAACAATTGGACGATTATTGCGAATTTTCTTTTGACAAACAAGAGCACTTGGATTTCGTACATCTGACATTACAATCGGACGAAGGTCGCACACTTAACTCTGAAACGAATTACCTTCTACATACTCTACGCTCACTGCCCTAAATCTAATACAACGTTTTCTGTCAAAGAGAGCTTTTTCCAGTTTTCTATCAAAGGGATTAATCTATTTCTGCCTTTTTTCTTTTACTGCTTACAAGTAGTGCCCGCAGCTCTACCTGAGTGAACATTTTATTTTTATGGATTAATCTTGGTTGAAAATTACTTCACTTTGATTCGGTTCAAGAACAGACTCCATAAAATCTCAAGAGATACTCGCATATATAATATTAATTGTCACATTATTATGTCCCAACCTCAATAAAATTTACCTTAAAATTTCATTAAAACCAGTTCACTTCCAAATTATAATATTAAATAGGGATGTAACTCACTTAGAATTTGTTCTCGTGAGTCGAAGGTAGTTTCAACATGTAAATTAAAACAAAAGCCTTCTCGTAATTTAAAGTATGTTACAAGATCTTGTAAGTACGTAGCAAGAGGTAATTTATATGTAACATAAAGTTAATAATCCAAATATCAACGGTTGTTATACCCAATAACTTAGTACCTGCTCATCTCCGTGATTTGTTAGTCTCCCTCGGGGCTGAAATTCCGTTATTACCGCAGTTTATCCTTAGTCTTATCCAGTGACATCCGTTCTGAACTTGGGAGATTTTTGTGTTAGGTATATACATAATATGTCACATTCATTTTTGACTAGCAGTAAATTCTAGTTGTAACGAAGGTATTCAGTATAAACTAGTTTTAACTAGAGAAAACGCTTCCTAACTTATAATAGGTTATACTGTAGCATATACATTTCGAGTGGTAAATAATATGTTGCCGTTTCATAGCTAAATAAAGCTTGAATAAATTGATGTCGGCTTACGGCCGAAATTAATAAATAATCAGTCAGGAAGTCGCGCGTCTACTATTTTGGATGTATGTATTGATATAGCATTGAATGGTACAAAAATGAATATACAGAATATAATATGATAAATTTTTTAAGGTTATTATTAAGTGTATCAATTGATATAATAAACTCTTATATCATTTTGGATGATAAGACACCTTATTATGAAAAAATCGCATAAATCATTTGGTATAATATACATAAAATGATAACGATATATTGTAGCTTCATTATCGTTTTATATAAGTATATTTTATAGGGCTCCTTTCTTCCTCCTATTTAGATGAACCATAATTCGGTGGCCTTGCGCGCATGCTTCAAACAAAAAGGCCCTAGTTAGGATGCTCTGAACCCCTAAAGTGTTATTCTGTAAGAAGTAGTGAAAACAATACGAAATTAGAGATTTCACTGCGAATTCAGAAGTGAGTCCGACGGTGATTTCTTACAGAATAGCCATGCTGAACTCCCTTCGCTGACATGCGTGTTATTTCTAACTAGCTGGGCCCGCGAGTTTGTCTATGTACATTTGGTAACATAAAAAATAAAATAGCAACTAAGCTAACATCTGAGTAGTTTATATCTCATTGACTCTCGCGCAGATGGACTGATTTGCCACTACGCGGCCGTGCGGCGGGTGGCGTGCACATCGACGCGCGGCGTGCTTAGAAAAGGACAATACACTGGAAAATGAACAATATTATCAAACGAATATGTACTGCTCTCTGATAAGATTGCGTTAGTGGAGAGGAATTCTGTTTGTACAAGTAATTGATTTTAGTTTTTTTTTTTGTGAGAATACGCCCTGGTCAGGGGCCCAGGGGCGAATACGGGGGAATAATATTAAAATAATGGTTTCGGTTGTAACTAACAGGTACCGTTAAAGCGTAGCGTTATCAGAAAACGAAGATCGAAGAAAGGTCGTAGCGGGTTCAGTCGGTAAAAGTCCCCTCTACCTAAGTTAGGAGGACAACCATGGATATTTCCAGACGGTTAAAAAGCTACTAATAACATTCATCTCTTCATCAAATCGCGTGTTTCAAATTGAAAGTCAAGCGCAATTTGTAAACTTGGGACCTTAGAGTTACATGTTTTGATGGCACGGTTGGTGCAGTGGCTGATACAGTCGGCTGCTGCGCTCCGGGTTGCGGGTTCGCTTCCCGCACGGAACAAATATTTGTATGATCTGCAGGTAGTTGTTCCGGGTCTGGGTCTATTGTATGTGGAATTCATGTCTGTAAATGCAGCCGCGACACAGGAGAAATACTTCTGCGGGGCAACTTTAATACATGTTATCTAGAGTACATATTAATGTCAGGCTGGCTAAATAGCAAGGAATAAACCACCGCACTTTATCCTTGAGTATCGTGAAAATTAAGGAACTATATCAAGAAGATGAGCAGTATTGTCTTCCTGTGTGCTAATACCAATATACTGCGGTCACCAATCCACCAAGTGTGGTGATTATAACCAATATGACCCTTTATTTTAGCGGTAATTGACCATTATGTTAGCGGCAGATATAATGTGGCATCCGCATGCTAGAAATCTCAGAAACATATTTTCTGCCAATGCCTGGCTCCGTTTTGTCTACAGATTTGACTTCTAATTAGTTGGCCCACGGACATCCATGCCATACATTCAATAGCGAATTTACATAGAACCTCCAGCCTGTGTTTTGGCAAACCCCGAGTTTCATTGATGATAAAACGTGCGTTTTATCCGTAAATTTCTCGAGTACGTACTATTCTCTAGCATGTACTCTTAACTGACGTTGGCAGTCAATATGTAGCCGGTGTTCTCAACAGCTAGGTACCTTTTTTTTTTTTTTTTTGGTGTCCAGTGGAAATTCTACATGGAACTTCCTTCGCCCCGGGGAAGGGCGAAGGGGTATGCCGGACTCCTACCGGCTAAAACCACTGGAGCGGTCATCTTCGGCACCGAAGATTCCAGATCCTCGTAAGATCACACTGGAGCCAACAGCTAGGTACCTACTGGTGGTTATAAATTCTTTTAGTTAACAAAGATAGCCAGTTATTCATTTTAATATACGCTCATAGATTTCTTCATTCTCATAAACTTCAGCAAGTTAATGACTTGTGCCACGATAACTGTCACTGAAGGTGATCTCTGAAAGTAACATTCTAGTAAAAGCAATTTGTTAAAGTCTTATCTGCTGCTGGCTAGCTGGCAACAGGCTTTATTAATATTACGTATTCAAAGTAAGTAATTTGCAGTTCTCTAGAGTATAAATGATTTTAGATCCATACCATAAGCAAAATTATGAATTTTAATTTTTATATCTCTATTATTTGTCCAACTTCACCAGCTCAACCTTTTTATTAAATTTATGTATAGGTTCAGCAGACAATACAACAGCTATTAATGCCATCTAGAGTTGAAAGAACTCACAAAAAATTATAAAATAACAAGTAATAACGCCTATAAATATGTAGGTAGTTTTGTTTCGTTGCCGCTCACTTGTATTCTCCATTCACATGAACAAATATCCAGATCTGGTACAACTACCTGTAAACCTTAGAAATATTTGTTATTACGTGCGGGAATCAATCCCACGACACTTAGTGCAGAAAGCCAATCGCTTAACCATTGCGTCAACCGTGCCGTCCAAAATAATTCAATATATTATATCTTATCTTATATCTTTAAATGAGCAATTCTTGTATATATATATATATATAATTGGAATCTCGGAATCGGCTCCAACGATTTTCATAAAATTTAGTATATAGGGGGTTTCGGGGGCGATAAATCGATCTAGCTAGGAATAATTTTTAGATAATGTCATTTTATAGGTGTTTGAGTAGTCTCAACTGAAAAATATGACTCTTCCTGACATCTATTGGCGAATAATAATACTATTTTTTGTGAGCAACTAATTGCTTTAACGACACAACAGCAGATGGCGTTGTTAAGTAACACGAAAATACCGAGCAAAGCTCGGTCATCCAGGTACTATGTATAAAGCGTGATATATACCATATATCCTCACATAACCATACCTATCACGCTTTGGTTTAAAAAGTAGTAGAGAGGAAAACATGTTATGCTAAAAGGACATTGTTACAAATGGCCTATAGATCAACACGCATGCGAACTATAGGTAGGTACTATAATTTCTAGTTTTTAGGGTTCCGAACGTCCGAAATAAAAAACGGCGCCACCCTTATAGCATCACTAGTGTGTCTGTCTGTCCATCTGTCACAGCCAAGAATCTACTGGACCGATTAAGTTGGAATTTGGTACACACATGGATTACTGCAACCCAAAAACGTATGTGTATCGTAAATAAATAAATTATATATATAGGGGTCCTTTTTGGGGGACAATATAGAAAATTTAAGAATAAAGTTTTACGAACTGTACCGTGTGTGTACTTGTTGTGAGGGTCTCAAATGTATTTATTTTGTAATTTTAAATTTATAGTATTAAAGTTATTTAAGAAAATATACGAAAATCGACAATCCCCCCCCCCCTCCTTTTCTTCAAATCTACTGAGTCTAAAATTCTGAAAAAAATATAGGTAATTGCTCTTAACCTATAGATTACAGGAAAACCTATAAGAAGTCTGGTCTGGTCTTAAAATAACATGGTAAATCTTACGATATTGTGCGTACAAACTTACGTTTGCGGTTGGAATCTATGGGAACACATGTTTTTCAATTACGATATTAAGTTTGTTCTTGGGATAAGTTATTGGTACAGGACCGAATCCAACAATAAACAGTATATTCAGCAATTTCGGAACCGTCTCCACGCGAGTTCGACTCGTACTTGGCCGATTGTTTTTAATACTTCATAATCCTTCCTTCCTTCCAACGGACACTTCATAATCTCATAAAGATTTTCAAAAGTCTTATCACGACTTAATTTTCGATCTTACTCCCGGAGCCATATTTGGACGAATACAATATTTAGCGTTTAGTTCAAACAGATGCATATTGTGCCAAAGCGATAGAGTCGCTGAATGGGCGAGGTTATTACGAAATTGACATTGACATTATCTAACCAAAAGATTTATATCAAGTATTTAGATTTCCCTAAACAAAAAGTAATAATTATCCCTAAAAACATTATTAGAATTGCATAGATAACAAGTTATTTACTATTATCATTATTCTTTTGGAAGTTTTCCTTTACATCTGCAGAGCCTTACCAATTTCGCCTCGAAATGCTAGAACGTTGGTGGCTCCATATTCTGATTCAGCAGGCAGATGCAGATATTGCCCGATAGTAATGGGTATAGTTAATATAGTAGTAAAATGCATACACTATAGCCGGTCACAAATAATACAAAATAATCGACGACACTAGCCAATAGTGAGACAAATAATTTAATTCGTGAAAAGCTTTTTTAGACTATTATCTGACCAATATAAGGAATAGTATAAGGAAGCCATAATGAAATGAAGTGCTTAAAGGTAAAACCTATTATAGTAAAACACTTTTAAACGGATTCTATCGCTTAAATTTTAGATTATTGTTTTTCCTGACGTTTCAAATAGTTTGCAGAATCGTGGGCGCAGGATGACTATGACTATGATACAAGTAGGCGTCGTTACAAATTTTATAAAGTTATTTTATTTTATCTACCGTACAATTTTAATCAAAAATTACTTTCGGTGCACGCAATATTCACTCACAGTGTCTTGGTGTTTCTTAGTGCGGTATGTTGTTTGGAAGCCCCAGAAGTATTATTTTAAAAACTGGATTCCAATCAAAACCTAATGCGACGTATGTGTGATAAATCGTGTTAGATGTCTAATATTAGGTCTAATATTGTCTAAAATAATATTAGTATTATAACCTCAAAATCCGAAAAGTATTTACATGCTAAACAATTCTTAGGTTATTTTATTATTGCGTTTTAGTGTCTGCTACTTTAACTTCAGTCGAATGTAGTCGTCATTTAGAACACAGCAAGTAATTTTACGTGCCTGTTGGTTCTTAGGCTAACAATGTATGGGCGCAGAACAACGTAATTTAAATTGCGAAACTTCCTAACCAGCTTGAAAGTATTTCTTTGTCTAAATAATAAGGCTTACATAAGGCTATGTTCTTCAGGGCTACATAGTGAAGGGTCAATGACTATAAAACCGCTTGACTGCGCACAGGGCACACTGGCTGGAGGCTTCTTTTGGCTTCACCAGAAATGACCGGTTAAGCAACCACATTTTCAAGAAGTTTAGTTCGGACCAGAAGTTAGGTCTCTGCGCATGTATTAATATTTTACAGGTTTTAAAATATTTTTGAGCAAATAACGCGTCAAAATGTTCGATTAAATGGTGTAGAAAATCATCTAAGGGAGAGATTCAGAGACATGAACTTAAGGCGGGCTAAGAACGCTCTAAGCCAAGTAGTGGCTAAGCAAAGCTCACCTTCAAAATTCGTATTCAGAGACACAGTCCCTCTCAAACTTACGTCGGTCTTGGCTAAGTTTGAACTCTATTCTCCATGGCCATTTTTTTAATACGAGAATGTTTATCGGTGAGATACGGGTTTTACAAAACTGTGTAGTCAGGTATAAATAAAAATAAAAAAGGATAGCAATATATGAAATGCCATTGGAGTGAGCGAAACGAAATATCGAACACAAATCTATCTACTGATGTTGTAACATCTTTCTAAACCGCAGGAATATAACATTTTACGAGTAAAATTGACTATTCGAAACTCCACATCCACCATACTAGAAATAAAAATACTGACACAGACTTGAATAAAAATAATTTGGGGATGTGGACTGAAATAACAAGGTCATATAATAATCAGATAAGTTTATTATTCTATACATAATTATTCTTACATGCTGTATTACTGCGAGCAAGTAAGGGCGTTATTTTGTTAAATAGTTAAACATATTGGACTAATGTAGCTTCCATAGTACAAAGCTAATTTGAATTATGACAGTCAAAATATTAGGAAATATATTATAACAAAACGTTCTGTCTTAAGAAATTTAACGATATAACATTGGTATTGGTATTATTCAAAATTTATAGAACATAAATGCTATTGCGAGTGAAAATATATTAAAAGTTGTTTATCGACTGATTGGCACCGATTTATTTTACGCACGCGAATCTGTTGATTTTCGCCTAGTCATCTCGTATACGAGAGAATTATCGAAAATTTTTCATTTGCGTTCCTATACTTCCTATGAGTAATAATAATGAGGATGGGCAGTAGCGGGAGGATAGGCAGCAGCGGGAAGATGGGCAGCAGCAGAAGGATGCGCAACAGCAGGAGGATGGGCTGCAGCGTCCTTCGAATACATTAACTACTCAACTGCGATCGCCACTGGCATGGCTAAGGCCCCCCAATGAGCACACAACACACCGATATCGGTGTTGTGGTGATCTTTGAGGGAGGCCTGTGTCCAGTAGTGGACTTTATTCGGCCAAAATGATGAGTAACAATAGTTCATGTGATTCCCGGCAAAGAATAGACCACCGCTCTCCACCCGTGGTTGTCTTAAAAGGCGAAGGGTTGATATCCAGAGGATGGGCAATGGTATCCTCTTGTGTTCTCATAACAACATACAGCAATCAATGGTGATCAAGGCAATATATGACCACTCATTGTAGGGATCATTGTGTGGCCGATGTGCAGCAGTTGATGTTTTCGAGCGTATGCATGTGTATGTGTAATACAACTGTAATCAAACCAGAGAATACTCATCATCATGATCATCATTTTAGCCAAAACACTTCCACAGCTGGACAGAAGCCTCCTCCAGAGATTGCCACAACGGGTTTGTGCTGTGTCCTCATAAGGGGGGTTTTACCATAATCGCCACGCTTGGCAGACAAGCTAGCGATCGCAGTTGAGTTATAAATGTACTTGAAGGGCGCTACTGCCCATCCTCCAGCTAATCCCATAGTCGCCTTTTACGATTCTCACGGCACGAGATGGGGTGGTAGTATTCTTAGCCGGCACCACACAACACAAACAACAAGTGAATACTGTTGACATCAAATTTTTCGCTCCTAAAGCTATAGATATAAAATATTCAAAGACTTCTTCAAATAGCTTAGAGGGAATGTCCCCCGTCGCGCTTCATGGACACGTAGCATGTTGGTTTATGCATGCGCACTTGCATCGTGCCGGACTTGTAAAGCTATCAGAACGTACATAGCTTATATAGAAGGCACTGAGATAAATCTTCACTTCGGTTTAAACGAGCGACCAGTATTTACTTACCTACGTAACCTTTACCTATCTATCTACTTAATAACTACCAACTGCCTAAAAGTGATCTGATCATAAGATTTAAGTCCTCAATAAATTATTATCCGT
Source organism: Diloba caeruleocephala (assembly GCA_947459985.1). Classification (NCBI taxonomy): domain Eukaryota; kingdom Metazoa; phylum Arthropoda; class Insecta; order Lepidoptera; family Noctuidae; genus Diloba; species Diloba caeruleocephala. Next base: position 13,118,872 of record OX381620.1, on the reverse strand, counting down.
CAATCCGGCCAACGGTAGGTGTTTGTATTTTTAACTTGATTTGGACACAAAATAACCGATTTATAAATATATAACGTGTAAACAAATAAAACATATAATCCTCATATTTATATTGATTATTTTATAATGTCTGTAGTGCGTTAACTGGAGCGTAGAAATAAATATTTATTTCTTTTCTTTTTCTTCTTCTATATCATAAAAATCGGTAAACTCTCGTAAAACTTGAGTTTTACTGTTGGTAGGTCTCCTACTGCAAGAGGCCGGCTACGTAGGCACCAGCTCAGTGCCAGATATTCGCTGCTAAGCAGTACTGTTTAAGACTTTATACACTACTGTACTCCGGTTAGAAGGGCACTGTAGCTAGTGATATTACTGCGCTTAAGAGACTTAATAACTTCATATCTCGAGGTAACGAGCTCAGTGTAATGCCACGCAGGACTAGTCCTGGGTGACAGAAATAGATAATTTTCAAAATCGAACTTAAGATCGATTATTAATTTCAGCCGGTACTCGATAATCTATACAAATAAATAAAATTGAAGTGTCTGTTTGTACTGTCAAAATAACAGCTTTTTACTAAATGCATATGAAAGTATATACGGTACATCTAACAAAAACACATTTTTAAAAAAATTTGTCTGTCTGTCTGTTTGTTCCGGGTAATCTCCTAAACGGCTGGACGGTTTTGACGGGATTTTCACTGGCAGATAGCGGATCTTATAAGGAATAACTTAGGCTACTTTTATTTTAGAAAATTAATTAGGGTCCCGCGTAAAAAAGTAAAACCCTTGAAATCCAATATATATATTCTATGTCAATGTCAATTCTAAATTTCTTTTAAATTAAACGCGGGTGAAACCGCGGGTCCCAGCTAGTATTCTATAAAACTGTAAAAAGTGGTTTATAAAAATATTATTGATAAAAATTGTAATTCTAATAGTTACAAATATGTATTTCGTTAACTAATTTAGTTAGTAATTTTCAAAGCAATCAATAGCAATATTTCCTTCTTTTTAGACGGCAGATGGTGTGATGTGTTCTACTCTGACAGAATCGTCGGGTTATCGAAAATTAAAAGTAAAACGAGGTAGATACCGACCTACCTTTTTATTAACCGAACATTATATTTATTTCTTTTACATCATGTATTTCCTCCGCCCCGGCAAAGGCTGTGGGGAATGACTCCTGCCGGCTTAAACCACTGGAATGCTTATCTTCGACGCCGAAAGGGGCACCAGGTCCTCGATACAATTGGTGCCACGCCTAAAGTCACATCTTGTAGGATATGACTGTAAGGCGGTCACCCCCTCTAGCGGAGGAGAGGCGACTATATAAGCTACTAAGATCTACGACACCTAAATTAAATGAGCCACGGAAGTAAAGTAGCTAGATTTAAGACTGGACTGGTCTCCTTCTGTGAGAGCGTCATGCTCCAGAAGGAGCCGGGGTAAAACCGTCCCGGCACCCAGGTCCAACACGCCTTAGCCCCCTGCCGTCACTCCATGGTGGGGGCCTCGGGGGTCGCGGGCGCGCATATTGGGGAGTCTGCGTGCTTATACCGAGTGACCCCCGGGAACACGGTAGCGCGCACGTGGTCACGTTGGTGACCGCATTACAGTCATCAATGGGTGGATCTAGATGGAGAGTATTCGAGTTCCTGGAGCGGAGCCTCCCTTCGGTGCCGAAGACGAGCACTCCGGTGGTTTTGCCAGTAGGGGTACAACATACCCGTCCGCCCTTCCCCTGGGCGGAGGAAGTACATGATGTACTTCCACTGGATCAATAAAAAATAAAAATAGAAAGGTGTCGATCCCCGCACGGTAAATATTGTATAATCTACAGATAGTTGTTTCGGTTCTAGGTGTTTCTGCACGTAAGATTTATGTCTGTAAACTGTCCCACGGCACAGGAGAAATGAGAAAAGTGTGGGCCAATGTTTAACAAAAAGGAATAGGTAAGAATTATTAGAGATTTTTCTCGTAAGAAAAGAATAATGAGAGTAATTATTATAACATTGGAGACGTTTTTCGTAAGAAAACATAACTATAAAAAGTGCATTCATGTAAGGTACTCACATTAGAACACTTTACCGTGATTACCAATATATCTTCAATATGACAGTATCAACAATAGAATAATGAGAACAGAAAGTAACCCGCCCACGCAACAGACGTGAAAATAATTCAGTGATTGATGATAATAAATAACGTTTTATTCACGTACGTTTACTATATAGATATATCGTTTAATTTTTCAACTTATTCAGCTTGTATAAACATGTTCCAATCGTAATTCTAAATCTGAATGTGTCCGTTAACATATTACGACAGTAAACCTTAAATTGAATCAAAGATTACATTAAAATTGATAGCACCTTGTCACAGAAATAGGAAATAAGGAGAAGTGGTACGGGGGCGTAACCGCGCCACCGCGACATCACCAATTTGATCCTTTCGGAAAAATGGGCGTTTTATTACATCAGTTGAGATTCGATAACATGCAAAAACTGAAGCGAAAATAATAACTTCATCAAGGAAGGAATCATATACAATATGCAAGTGAGGGAATTTTCTTGTATTTGTAAAGAATAAATTAAAAATTATTGTTTTCTTTATTATTTTACATTTGAATTGATGGAGCAGAAGGACATCATTATTTTTGTACAAAATATAATGCTTCTTATGTACCACTTTTAACTAGCAATCGGTGAATAACAAACGCAGTGAATAGAACAGCGAATGGTACTTCCAATAAACTTACGCGTTGCGTGGTACGGCTGTCGTTTGCGGTCTGTACGCTCGGTATGATTGGCTACCTACAAAGTCGTGGGTGTGTTTTAATATGAGAAGCCAATTATAATGTTGTGTTTATTCAGTTCATTGGATGAGAACTTGTAACTGTGGGCATTAGTGTGGTTTTATGAAGAATGGTAGTGGGAAAATGGATTTCCAGGCTCGCATACATTCTGATCTACATGGCATATCTCCTTTCTTCCAATATCTTTGACCCTTATAATAAAACACTTTTAAACTGATTCTATCGCGTATATTATAATAAAGCGTGGGGTTTTTTTTTGTGTTAATCACTCTATTGTTATTATAAACTTATTGAAAATTATTTTCTACTTTATAGTTCGGTTATCTACAAAAAAGCGTGTTATTTTAGTTTTTTTTAACTATTATTTATTTTCTATTTTTTAGTGCGGCTAACTACAAAAACGTGTTCTTTTTGTTTTGGCATGGCTGAATGTCCATGTTGCCTGTCCATAGTGTCAATAACTCCGGGTGGTAATTATTTACCCAAGCATCCTCCTGTATAAGTAAACAAATTCTCCCATCATTACTGATAAAATCATCTGAAGAATGAGACACTATTCGATTCTCATCGCACTCTTGCCGTGAAAAATTGAATCGACATCTTATGGAGGTATTATTTTGTGTATGTCGATGAATTTATCATGTTTTCCGGGTATCAGAGATGAAAAAATCGCTAATCCTGATGATCCTGGTTAGGGATAATGGGACAAATTATTTAAATTATTGCCTTGTCACCAGTCCTTGATAAGTGTGCGAAGTTTCAAATCAATCCGACGTTTTGAAAGGGATGAAAATCGAGTTAAAAAATTCCGGTACATAGATACATACCAAGCTAAAAAAAAGCGTGTTAAAAAGGGATGAATGTTCGATATTTTCTTACTCTAAAATAGACCTTACTACTAATCGTGTTAAAAAGGGATTAATGTTCGATATTTTCTTCCTCTAAAATAGACCTTACTACTAACTTACTATATTATTATAAGCACTATGTTTCTAACAGCATAGGTCAAGATGGCACCACCTTAAGCACTCGCAACTGTCTCCGTTTCTCGATTGATGTTACTTAGTCAGCTTCTTACCTTCTACTGACTGCTCCACTTAATTAAGATTTGAGATAAGATTGGGACTGTAATGGAAACCCAATTGTCTCCATTGTATTCATTGTGAAGAAGCGTATAAAACCACTTGAAGACAATGACACTATAGTTTCATTTCAACAATGAGGTCTTCCCTTTTATTCAGTTTGATGACCCAAATTGAAATACAAAAACATAACAAAGAAACACCTATTATTAAAATATCAAATAGCATATATTCGGTATTTTGAATAATAGGTAAAATGATTTTTAGCCATAGATGTTTTTATTTCTGTATGATATCCATAAAAGCAATATAAGTCTTTCAAGGTAGATATAAAACAAAATTCAGGAAAATCTTTCAACTTAAGGAAATAAAGTGTGAAGCAATATCATTCACAAATAATAATTTTCGCTAACCCAATCTAAGTAATATGAATAGATAAACTGATATTGATGATGGTTGATTGTGGTTGCTGTATAGTACCGGGCACGAATATCACCAATCCATCTCATCCCGTGGTTGTCGTAAAAGGCATTATAGGATGACCCGGAGGATTGGTAGCAGCGTGCTTCGAGTAAAATAAAAACTCAACTCCGATCGCCAACCCGTCTGCCAAGCGTGGCGATTATGGCAAAACGCCCCAATGAGCACACAACACTCCCAGACTGGGGCTTGTAGCGATATTTGGGGGAGGCCTGTGTGCAACAGTAGACTATATTTGACTGAAATGGTGGTAGTTGAAAAGTAATTAGCTGTCTGACGCCGACTGCGTGCCTTTCGTGACTTTGACAATTTGTCTTTTATTAATAACACTCATATAAGAGGTTAAATGCAACACAGTAAATAAAATTATTTCGCAAAAACAAAATGCCATGAATAATAAAAAGAGTGAAAAGAATTCTCGTTAGTAATATTTTGTCATATTTTAAGCTTGAATAATAATATAATCAGAGGGTGCTTGGTTGAAACAAAGTGGTTTTCACATTTTCAGCGAAGTCAAAGTTCTGTGTTACGTAAGGGTTCTTGCTATTTTCTCTACAAAATTATCACCGTGACAATCAAATGAATGCATCTTTTGTGGACCTTGAATGCGATTAGATTTCTTAATTGTGTTTTCATTTGCATGACATCTGAGTTGACTAACCTCTCAATGTGCCTTCGCAACTAATAATACTGAAGTCAGAAGTTAAAATATAAAATGAATGTTTCAAACAATTAATTTGAGATGATTTTGTTCATACAAAACTACGCTAAATCGCTCAATTAACAACCACGTACACCGCGTACTTAACAAACCATACGAACAGGAACAGTCAAGTTCACTCCGGCTCAAAAATTTTTAGTCAATAGTAAAATGTAATAATTTTAATATACCAATTACTGGTACCTACTTATGAAACGTCAGACATTTGGTTAGGAAAGCGGAGCCGAGCCAGGGTCGTCGTATAGTCACACCCATATATGTTCTCTTTGGAGTTTGCTCAATACGTTTTACGCATAAATAGCAGAAAATATTAGGTACCTAAAATAAGAGCAAATTCATCCATAAAGAGTTAGATATAAATCACGCTGGAAGCATTTTTATGGTGAAAACAGCCATGAAAGCGAAAAATACGCTAAGCAAAGATATAGCTATAAAACAAAGTGCCGACGGGCGATCCGCTCTATGAATCTACTCTATCGATTGACTGACATTTTACTTTTCTAAAAACAGGTCATCGCATAGCTTATTTATTGACTCAGTTTCATGAAAAAATTACTGTTACTTGGGAATTCCATACAAAAAAGACAAAAGAAAATCAATGAACCAAATATAGCTTAAATTGGTAAGTATCTTTCTGTATTAGGGTTTCGAATCTATCGAGTACCTACTGTAGAATCCAAACGAATTAAAGACGTAAAATAAAAGGCGGATGGTGCGGCTTGCGGGCGCTGGACTTGAGGCAGTCTGTCGCCCGATCAGAGACAGAGCCGCGACTGTGGTCCGTGTCATGAGAATATTGTACGACCTGGTCAGGTCTCACAGGGAGATGGTGCCCGCCAGAAAATTTAAGAGCGAATCCCGCACACCCAATGGAAGGTAGGTCAAAGGAATATCGCCGTGGTTTTAGCCGATAAGAGTCACTCAACCGCTTCCAATTTCCCGGGACGAAAAAATCAATGAGGATTTCTCAACGAAATAAACGATACATTTCTGGCAGAAGTCACGTCAAAATAAAAGCACGCCATCGTGAGTTATACAGTATAAAATAACCAAAACGTCTCCAGAGTTAAAATTCATAAATTCCCAACGATATTCGTATGTACAAGTGCAGCTCTTGCTTTTAGCATATCCAATTTAATTCTCCTGCATCATAAAGTTCTACATAGCTAGATAACGTTTCGCAAACTCGTAGCCTATCTAAATAACAAACGTTATTGTCACTGATTGTTGCTATTCCTATTGTACCGTCGTGTAAATTGCAATATTACCATGAAACTGTGATAAAAATGCTGCATTTGGATTGCTTTCTTTATTATTCCCCGTGAATACACTCTTTTAAGTTTAATTTGGACGGATATTATATTAATAATTCATTCCTATTTAACTCGATAGAGCGGCGCCGTCAGTAGTTCTTGTTTTACGTCTAAGGCATTACAGATAAGTTTAGAGATAAATTGCAGACCATTTAAACCGTATATTGTATGGTCTGAAACCAAGACTAGACCTAGACTAGATAATTATTTTTTTTACCCAGATGCCACAGACAGCTAACATTTCACATCACAACAAGAAATGTAATAAATAAATAAATAATACACTTTATTGCACGCCAAAAAGAGAATATACTTGAAGAACTCTTCTAAACATCCTAACGTAAAATAAATAAGTTTAAGTCATTTTAGGTCATCGTATCAGCCACAGGACGTCCACTACTGAACACATTTCCACAACGAGCAGACACATGCCACTCTCGTCCAACGACTCACAGCGACCTTCACCAGATCTGTCCACCTCGTTGGAGGTCGTCCCACGCTGCGTTTTCCGGTGAGCGGTCTCCACTCGAGAACCTTTCTGCCCCAACGGCCATCAGTTCTACGAGCTATATGCTCCACCCATTGCCACTTTAGCTTACTAATCCTTTCAGCTATGTCGGCAACTTTAGTTCTTCTACGGATCTCCTTATTTCTGATTCGACAGAGAACCACCAAGCATAGCTTCTCCATAGCTCGCTGAGTAACCTTAAGCTTTCTTATGACGCCCATAGTGAGCAACCAAGATTTTTGTTATTAATTAATAACCATTTTTTAACCGACTACGGCGAAGGAAAATGGAGGGAATGACCTGTATGCATGTGGGTATGTATATATGTATATTCATCTGTTCCCTCACAACTTCTTAACTACTTATTACAATTTGACAAATGAGGTATTGCTGGAAGAGTCTTAATCGTCCGCTGGTTATAGGCTATGTGACGTCACATTAAATTGAATATGGCGCCATCTAGAGTACAAAAAATCTTGATCGAAATAAGTTGGATATCAAATGAAAGGGCTTAATTGGCACATTAGAATATATATACACATTGTTGGCTGTTGCTCACAGCTTTGCTTGCATGCATCCGCTAATTAGGAAATAATTTCTAAAATCACGCCTCATATGTGAGCCAATCATATGTTCTCTCCCAACCGATCCAAAATACATAATATAATCAATACATATTACATTATGTACAATGGTACACATGTTAGAATTATGTAATGACTAATGACATAAGCTGAGCTGCTGACATACCTGCACGGGGACGTCTGACGTCTTTAGATGGATTATTTATTTTTTTATTTTTTTATTATACTCTTTATTGTACACCAATCGTTAAAGGTAATAAAAACAGTAGTTCTTATAAGTATATTTTAGAGTACAATGGGCGGCCTTATCGCACTCGGCGATTTCTTCCAGGCAACCTTAGGATGGAGAAATACTTAACTGGATAATATATGCGGCAGTTGATGGTGCACACAGATACATAATGAAATAACTAAATTACGTATGCTATATTAAATATATAAATAATGGAAGATTATACACAATATGGATATATAAATACACAAACATATACATATACAAATACTTATTAATTTATTCGACAAAATATCGAAAAGCAGTTACTTCAAATGTAATACTTAGTAAATTCTATGCAAAAATAATCACAGTGACAAGTAATGTTCCCTCACTAGTCTTTTGAACACTGATATTGACTGAGCTCGTCTTATTAAAACTGGTAATGCATTCCACAAACGAGCGGCCTGAACCGTAAAGGAGTTATCAATAAATTTTGTGGAATGCATTGGCATTTTAAGTTTTAGGTCTTCTGATGATCTTAGAAATTTTGTATGAGTGTCACCGATGAACTCGAAGCGTTTTTTAAGGTAAGAGGGAGTGGAAGGAATGAATAATACACTGTAAAGCAGGGGTTCCCAACCTTTTTTTGTCTACTGCCCACTTTAAGAATAAATTATTTTTTAACGCCCCCCTTTTTAAACATACTTAAAAACCGCTAAGTACTTATAACTGATTATTGAAACGCAAATTTATAGTATTCGGACAAAGTATCTTTTATTGAAAATAAAACAAACATAATCAATTCTTATATAAAAACTAATGTGAAGGTTGAATCTGATGCTGTTCAATAAGTTTGTTGATATCAGGTTCCAATTTACTCAAAAACAGCCGCAAGTCGCCACGTTCGGTAACACGCAAACGATTTCTCTTTTTAGTAAGCAGCGTTGCCACAGCACTAAATCCACGTTCACACAAATATATAGCCAAAATTCTTGATATCCATTTTTGAACTTGGTTTTTATTTCTTCGTTTGTTGTCAATTCTATAAGTTCTTCTTCCAGCTGAGGTGATATTGCTGTGTTGACATTTGAAAACGGATCCAACACCCAGTCTGGTATTTCCAAGTTTAAAATGTCCTGGTATCGTTCGGTGAAGTCAAGTCGTCGTTACTGCAGTATACTGATAAATTCGGAAAATTGTGAAACTCACGTCTGCCCATATTCTTTTTGTGCAGAAGCAGTTTGGCTGCGAAAGCAGCAACGACATTTTTTGTTTTAATTAAATTTAGTTCATCGCCTTGCAGTTGGAGGTTCATGTCGTTGAACATTTTATACAGGTCTGTCATGTAAGCTATATCATTCTTTGATGTTATGAGCTTGTTGCGCAGTTCTGTATCTTTAGTTTCCAAGAACTCTATCATAGAGTCAAAAAGGTTGTAAAATCGAATCAGACAATTGCCTCTTGACAGCCAACGAACTTCAGTATGAAGCAACAAACGGTTGAAATCTTCGTCATTAGTAACACAAAGCTGATGAAATAATCTATCATTCAAAGAGCTGCTACGGATTTTATTGACTGCTTTGATGACATATTGCTGTGATTGAAATAGTCGTTCACTTAAGTTTCTAGCAACCAAATGTTGTCTATGAATAACGCAATTTATAGCAAGGACATCTGGAATTTTATTCTTTAAGTATGCTATGAAGCCTTTATGGCGCCCTGTCATAGCCGGAGCGCCATCCGTAGCAACTGATATAATATTTTTCAAAGGAATCTCTTTCTCTTCACAAAACTTTTCCAATGTATTGAATATGGTTTCGCCTTTTGTATCTGTCTCCAAATTTCTGGCAAGTTCTTCACGTATTTTCTCATCCTTAATAAACCTCACGTAAGATAGCAACAACGCTTCATTAGTTGGTAAAGTGGACTCATCGAGCTGAATTGAGAATTGACTAGTCCTCAGATGATTGCATAATGATTCTTCAATGTTTTCAGCCATTTCATCAATTCGTCTTTGCACAGAATTATTACTCAAAGGAATTTTTCGGATAATATATGCGGCCGGTTTATGAAGCACAGTAGTTATTACTTCCTTTATTGCTGGCAAAATTAACTCTTCTCCGATGTTGTGTGGTTTGCCTTTTTGAGCAATTAACAAAGAGATATTGTACGAAGCTCGAAGTCCGTCGTCATCTTGCTTAGCAGCCGCCGAAAATAGTTTTGATACACTTGGCTGAGTATTATGCTTCTTCTCTAGGTCTTGAAAATATGCTACATTCTTTTCTGTCTTATCTGGATGCATTTTATTCAAATGATCTTGCAGTCTTGAAGGCTTCATTGCTTCGTTCGAAAATGTTTTTAGACATAGAAGATACAAAGGCGACGACGGGTTTGTGGGATTTTCAATAAATCCGAATTTAATATATTCCGCAGAGTATTGCCGTCTCTTCTTTTTTACTTCCGACATTGTTTTGTTTTAAGAAATACGTAAGTGTTGAAATCAAGTACTGCTTATCTATTATGCGCGAAACCGCAAATGAAAATAAAATAAATTTACGTCGTTTATATAGGATTGCATAAGCAGCACGCACCAACAGGAATAAGACAAACGTGCATAAACTCGTTTGTCTGACGCCCAATCGTACTCGACAAGCAACAACAAGTATTATAGAACCAGCAGATTGGTATAGGAATGTACAATTCGGATTATTTAACAAAAACTTGTTAAAACATGATTGCCCGCGGTCTTTTATATCGAACCGAGTTTGAGCTATATCTTAATTAATATTAGTTGATGTTCACAAGATGTAGTCGAGAGTCGAGAGCTCAGTCGGTGTCTAAGAGTCTTCCTAGCTAGGTAGATGAAATTATAAATCGACCCCAAAGCCCTACACAATGCCCCCTTTATTTTCTGGGTCTCTTACCGCCCCCCTTTAGGCCTGCAGCGCCCACAAGGGGGCGTTATCGCCCACGTTGGGAAAGACTGCTGTAAAGTAACGAAATAATATGATTATTCCGACGAAGGCGAATTGGTAACCACTTGAGCTTAGTGCGGAATTCTGAGACATGATCATATTTTCTTAAACCAAATATAAATCGTATACAAACATTTTGAAGTCGCTCAAGTCTTTCAAGTTGTTCCTCTGAAAGGTCAAGATAGCTGGCATCAGCATAATCGAGGATAGGAAGGAGAAGGGATTGTGCAAGCGCAATTTTAGTGGTAGTAGGAAGAAAGTTGCGTAATCTTCTCAAGCTGCTTACTGAAGCAAATATCTTACGACTTAGTTCTTGTAGATGAGCAGTCCAGGATAAATTCCTATCAATGACCAACCCCAAGTTCCTAACTTTATTATTTAAAATGATTTTATTTATTTGTTCCTTGGATCGTAATAAATTTCCGAAAAATCCTCATGACTCACGATCTCTTGAGGAATTGGAAAGGTTAAGAAGTCTTTCAAATTTTGAAACATAAACCTACGTATATGTTTAGTATATTACCTAGGTAATAAACAATAAAACCTAAAATGATCAACTACATTTCGATCTTAACTTACCGACCATCAGGCAATTTATGAAACGAGCGTCCAAACGCTATTTCGATTCTGTCCTGTCCCACCCAAATCCCCTTGTGATATCAGCCGCCGATTACCTCCCCTCCCGTATTAGTAGAGTACGACGCCGTCCGAGACACGTTCTGGTCGACCCAGACGATAAAATTAAATCACGTTAGGTGACATAAAGAGACTCGCACTGTCTCATTAACTAAACATCCGACCGTTTTACCGCCCTCGCCGCCGAGGATGCCCGCCTCACCGACGTTGCGGAGGCCTTTCCCGTTCCCGTTTAATTCATTTTAAATAATACCGATCCAGCTGTCCCCAAAACAATAGCTTGTTATCCCCAGCAACGCTCTATGCCGAGGTCCGTGTCCCGCAGGGGGCGCCCTTAGCGAAAGTTGCTTAGTTTTTAATATTAATTTTAAGCCTGGCTGGAGGCCTCTTTTGGTTTCGCTAGAAATGACCGGTTAAGCAACCACGTTTCCCAGAGAAACCACGCACCGGAAAACGGACGGCCTCCATCGAGATGGAAAAACGACCTGGTGACGGTCGCTGGGAGTCGTTTAATGCTGTCGGCTTGTGGAAGTCTTGGGAGAGGGCTTTGTTCTGCAATGGCTGCAATGGCCCTTTGGCTGATATGATGATGATAACAATTATTACAGAAGTATATATACACAATGTGTGAACATTTTTTATATATTATATAACTTTGGGGATGCGATTCCTGTGACTGAAGGAATACTGTTCCCATTAGTTATAAATTGGTAGAATTATGTCTTCCTAGTGCGAATGCCGCACTTATAAATGTATAACAGCTGTTATTTAAAACCAAGATTTTTGTTCTGTGTTCTCGCACTAAATCTACGCGACCTGGTACAGATCATAGCGGCTTGGTATATTTAAAGTAGGACCGGTACCAAATTAAATTTCTTGTAGAGATAAAGAAAGAAAGAAGAAAGAAAGAAAATAATTTAATAACCAGCATTCACACGTGTTTAATGTTCTTATAATTGTACTTATCTGACTACACATTAGCTAATGCTTTATTTAACTTCGGTAGTGCTTTCTTTAGTAGATATCCTTGAAAGTCTGGAACTCCGTAAACTCATATGTTAGTTGCGTTGTACAATAGTTATGGATTCAGAGGATACGTTTAACTGCAGAACTATTAATTGGATAGTGTTTTATTGTTCAAACTTCGCGATGATATACAATGGAAATGGGTTTATATTGAAGACAGATTTACGTTACGAGATTTCGTGTACGGTCAGTGACATAAGTGGCTGAACAATGTTTTCTTTCAAATCGCTTGCGTTCTCTTGTTTTGCATCATATCCATATATTTTTCTTAATCAATTCTTATTTAAATATGTTGCTATTATTTGGTTATGAAAATGTTCACCAACATTTCTAAAATAAAGAGAATTAACGACTTGAAATTTTTATTTGTTAAGCGACGTATGTCGCCCACTGTACAATGTCTACATTTTTATTTTTTTTATTTTTTTTGAAACGTTGCCCCACACTAGGATTTCTCCTGTATCGTGGGTGCGTTTACAGACATGAATTCCACATACAATACACCCAGACCCGAAACAACTACCTGCAGATCATACAAATATTTGTTCCGTGCGGGAATCGAACCCGCGACCCAGTGCACAGCAGCCGACTGTATCAGCCACTGCACCAACCGTGCCGTCAAATTCATCTTGGAACACTGCAACTAAAGTCTCAACTATTCATAAGTACCTCTTACTTTCACCTTCTGTGTTTTCGTGTGTAGTATGGCGAACCTTGTGACAGAGTAGTTCAAGCCGCCTAAAGGCCTCCGACTTGGCTTAAAGTCTGCCGTGTAATGACAACAACCGGGACCGAATTTCGCGTGCCCTCCGAAGCTCAGAAACGGACAAATCAAATACTATTTATTGTACGGTTACCCGTCTAGAAACTGACTGCGCCGTGTTGCTTAGCATAACCTAGCCAATCGGTTACGGGTCAATAAGTGCAACTGGCTATGTTCGCCGCCATTAGTGCCTGTAAATGGATTAAATAAAAAATAAAATTTTTATCTTATCTTCTTTTTAATAATAATGCGGGAAGACAAAGAGTTATTTTTAGACAACCGGCTGATGATGATTGAGCTCCCGAAAATAGGGTTGAACCGCACGATGGATGACCGATTCGTGCTTGCCGTCTGTCAAGACAGGTCATCACAAAACTGCTATCGTTAAATCTTGAAAAGGCCATTCGAAACATTCCCCTACATTTTTCTTAAATAATATTGTATCTAAATATATTATGTCTGAACTTGAAAACAGATTTTTTAAAGTTAGTTTCGGCATTTCTTCTCAGAGGCAGTATACGAAATGCCATCATTCAATTCAAGATCATTTCATTTGTGTAAGTGGTAAGCGTCCAGTCTGCCTATTACAATTATAACGCTAAACAGTACTGCGTGGCAGTCACTGCGTCGTCACATTGACACGTTTTAGTTATTTATTCTCCTATATGATTTCACTAGCTATAGTGCGCTTGAAACTGGAACACAGTAATGTTCGAAGTTTAAACACAGTAGTGTAACCAGTAGCTTGGCAGCAAAATATCTAGGATTTGGCACCTACCTACTCTTGAAACAAAATAAACTACCACCAGTAGTGAGTATCACATTCTATGTAGGTCATGGACAGAATTTGAAGATTAGATCAGATTTTGAAAGATCAGAATCCATGATTATAAATCTTAACAATAGTTGGACTGCCTGGACCAGTACCAGCGGCCTCCTTAACTAGTAGTCATAGAGTTACACGGAAATTATGTAGCTAAAGCTGTGTTTCCACGAGTCCCAGTGGGTTCCAATCGTACTCACAGTTAAACCGCAAACGGTCCGCGTAGTTTTCAACAAGTTTAATCTCAGCAGTCTAGGTATTCGGCAATGAAAACACTGCCGCGGGAAGTTACTGAAGACTTGACAAACGGGAGTATCGATAAACTTAGCGCTGCGTTCCATCTTCAAATGTCTTGTCCTCGTGTCTCATTTACTCCTTTGTGCTAAAATTAGGTACTGTTCCATTTACGAATTGGCAAAAATCCGGAAAATTGTATGAAAAGGAATACGTAGCATTTTTACCCAAAATTAATATGAAATGTCTTTGTTCTTACGATAATATAAAATGACTAACAAAATATAGATATTGATTTAAATCACCACATATTATAAAACAAAGTCCCTCGCCGAGTCTGTCTGTCTGTCTGTTCGCGTTAAACTCAAAAACGACTGAACGGATTATCATGCGGTTTTCAGAGTGTTTCATGAGGAAGGTTTAGGTGTGTTATTTGTTAAGGTTTTCTGTAAATTGGTTGAAATATGACGATAATTGTTGATAATCCACATATTTGACGCAACAAGCTGATGCGACCCTACAACATAAAAAACATGTATCCATAAGATAAAAAGATAAAGATAGTTTATTACCAACCAAATACACATACTTAATTCTATAAAGACCAAAACAAATAGGTAGTTGATAAAAAAATGTTTACCTGCATATACTAAAAGGAATGGACTCGGCAATGCTGGCAGTGCGCAGTGATTTAAACCACGCACTGGTCGTTCAACGCTGCTTTTCAATCTCAGTCAGCTCTACTACCCGTGCGAAGCCGGAGCGGGTCGCTAGTAGTACTATATAGGTATTAAATATTATGAATTATTATATAAGTATTGTATTATGAACCAGAATTCACGCATAGAAGCTTGGTTGTTATTGTAATGCACCGAAGATCCTTTTGGTAGAAATAAGTAGCTAGTTTTTATTAATTAAACTTTTTAAAGTTACGTTTATACCAGCTTACATCTTTGCGATTTATTTCCTTGAGAATGATAAGCAATATTTACTACATTCTACAGTACCTATCGTATTTCCTTTAGCTATAGCTGTTCTAATTACGTAAAGCAAGGCCTACATAACTATAACTCGTGAATTTCGAGCATGAGTTATGGCGTCATAATTCCAGTGGGATGCTCGTATGTATTATGAAATGAGTTTGGTTGTAAAGATTAACGAGAATATTTAACAATTCATTGTTGGGTTAACAAAGCTACGTTCATCTGGAATAAAAGTTTAATAAATATGAATGCGAACCAAAAAAACGCAAACGACGCAAAATTTACATAAGTGTGATATCTGAAAATCTGAAGCTTTTGAATTGAAACGGACAAATTAAATACCATTATGCCAGTACCAGTAGTAAGCGACACAACTAGCAAGACCGTGGCTTTTTTAAGTTGTTACTCTTCTTGTATTAACTATAATGACAGATGTGTAACTGGTGGGTATAACGATATTATAGTGACGTCTTTATATTGGCCGGAAATCAAAGGTTTATTTCCAATTTATTCTCCTCCGAATGATTTTGTAATTGTTATTACTGTAAGTTAGACGTTATTGTTGAGATAGAAATTAAACTTTATATTTATTTACTTGACATGTTATTCTATCTGTTGCTAGCACAGATTGGCCAGTTAGTGATTTGTCAATGTTATGAAGTCTAGCTTAAATATCTATGCAAATTGTTGTGGTGTTCAGAATGAGGAGAGATGAGGTCTTTCTATCTTATCTGTTAGGGTTCCGAACGTCCACAGGAAAGAACGACGGAACCTTTATAGATTCACTCGTGTGTCTGTCTGTCTGTCCGTCTGTCAGCCAATTTGCACCGAATTTCTGCGACTCAAACACGGACGTGTAATGTAAATAAATGAATATGGGGTTCACTTTTGGGGGGCAATATAGAAAATTTAAGAATAAAGTTTTGCAAACTGTACCTTGTAACGTATGAAATGGAAGGGGGCTTGTTGTGAGGGTTTCAAATATATTTGTTTTATAATCTTCAAATATATAGATTTAAAGTTATTTAAGAAAATAGACAATAAAGAATATTCTTTAAAAATGCGTACAAACTTATGTATGCAGTTGCAATGGATGGGAGAACGTGTTTTTCAACTACGATTTTAAGTTTGTTCTTGAGATAGGTTATTGATACAAGACCGATTTCAACAATAGACAATATAATTATTTTAGTTACGACAAACAAATATGAGTCAGATTAAAAAACATGGTGGATAACATATCATCGGTCGGAACCCTCTTCACGCGAGTTTAACTCACACGTGTCTGGTTTTTTTTTTAAATTTAGACGGCAATAGAGGTTCCAATCTAACTTAAAAATATGTCGATGTTTCTCTGTAACGTTTCTGTTTTCAATCTCTGCACCGTTTAGGTAACCAATTTTCCGTTCTGGTCGTTAAATTGGATATCGTCAATCTACTTTTTTTGGGCCTGACAATGGAAGCAATTTGTAACATCAATCACTTTTTTGGGAGTCACGTGACGAACCCTCGTATTTAATTACAACTAAACTCACCGTTACTGTAATAAAAATTTCAATTTTCGCTTAGGGTTTCTTTTAAGCTTTTGTTTTTTGTTGTTGAGATTTTACAATGTTCGATACGTCAAAGACGCAAAATAGGTTTACCAATTTTATCTACATATATTTCTTACCTGGGTTACTGCTATTCAAACCCGAAAACCCGGCTACGAATAGCACCAACCCATCTCAAACTTGGGTGTAGAAAAAGGCGGCTATGGCATTAGCCTGAGGATGGACAGCAGCGACCTTCGACTACATATATTAACAACTCCACTGCGATCACCAACCGGCCTGCCAAGCATAGCGATTGTGGCAAAACCCTCTAATGAGTACACATGTTATTATCTTTAGGAGAGGCCAGACTCCAGCAATGAACTTTTTCGGTTGAAATGGTGGACGTACCTGGCAGTTTGTACAAATACCAAAGAGTAAGTAAGTATAATCATAATCAGTGAGCCGAGGTACCCATGTGGCATTTCTGGACTACGAGAAAGTCACTTTGCATCGAAACTGAAGCAGTTTTTCGAGTATTGCGATTCGTATGAGCTGACAGTATATGGTTGCTGAGTCATTGATACAACACTGCCACGATGACTCAATCAATTCAATAAAAGGAAGGTCCCACCTTTCTGTACTGTTGAATTGATTGACTCATCGGGTAGTAATATCGCCAAAACTCTCATCAACGAAATGAAGGACGTCTTCGAGACCCTTTTTTGTTGGTCCCCGGTGGAAAAGCATATGTACTTCCTCTGCCCCGGCGAAGGGCGAAGGGGCATTCTACCTGTTAAAACCGATGGAGTGGTCATCTTCGGCACCGAAGTGGGGCTCCAGGTCCACGTAAGATCACACTAGAGCCGCCCATTGGTGTCACACCTTTAAGCACGTCTCGGAGGGGATGACTGTAAAACGGTCACCCCCTCTAGCGGAGGGAAGGCGGCTGTAAAAAGGCCGCTCCCAGGCACTTCACGGCGAGGATTGTAATGGATCCCTCAAGCCTTGCTGTGCGCTGTGCTGCGCAAACGCTTCACGTGACCACGTGCGCGGTGCCTTCTTCCCGCGGGTCGCTCGGTATGAGTACGCAGACTCCTCAGTCTGCAAACGCAAGTGCACGTGCAACGCATAATCGAATTCTGATCTGCACATGAATCCGAAAAGTCAGAGGCGCGGCCCGCATAATGGCATATGACATTATACTGTGGAAATACGCAAAATGTATCAAGTCTGGCCGTAGCTACGTCAGTTAGATGCCTAATTTTCCTGACTGCAAATGCAGCAGAACTTAACTTACTTGATAAAGTCTTTATATGAGTACCCAATTGTAGTTTATAATCAATGGTTATACCTAGAAATACGGTTTCATGTACAATCTCAAGATTGTTGCCTTCGAAAATTATTTCTAATACGACTTGAGGTACATTTGGCAACGAAAATACTAAACATTATGTTTTATTTGCATTTAATGAGAGATTATTTGCAGTAAACCATTTAGACAGACAGATTAAACTCTCATTGACATGTACAACTTCATTGTCTTTTCTGTTTATATTAAAAATAAGCGAAGTGTCATCAGCAAATAAAATTGTATTACATAATGCTGACATCATATAAGGCAGATTGTAAATATAGGCTAAGGACAGAAAGGGGCCCAAAATTGAGCCCTGTGGCACGCCCATTTTTATTAGAAACCCTGATGATGTTATACTATTTATACCTACTTTTTGCTGTCATTTGGTCAGTCAATAGAAGGTCGGGAGCTGGTCCACGAATTCCGTAGTGACCCAATTTACAAACGAGCATATTGTGATCAACGCAATCAAAAGCCTTGGAAAGTTCACAGAAGATACCAAGCGCATCCTGTGAGCCCTCCCAGGCATCAAATATATAAGTGATTAGTTTCGCGCCTGCGTCCGTAGTCGATCGACCCTTCGTGAAGCCAAACCGCCGATCATGCAAAATCTCGTTTTTATTAAAATGAACGGTCATCTGATCAAGCATAATTTTTTCAAAAACTTTACTCAATGTTGGAAGCACAGAAACAGGTATATGATTAGAGGGATTATGCTTACAGCCTGATTAAAAAATTGTGATAACTTTACTATGTTTCATCAAATCGAGGAATGTTCCCCTATCGATACAATCATTGAAAATTTTTGTAAAAAATTGGGCGATGTTATCGATGATAGACCCAACCACTTTAACAGATATACCCCATTTTAAAGATTTTGATTTCTGTTGACGAGTTAGAAACATAATATACAGTTACCCTAATTATGTCCTAACAGACACCGCTGTGTGGTGCCGGCTCAGAATGCCACCCCATTTCATCCCGTGGGTGTCGTAAAAGGCGACTAAGGGATAAACCGGAGGATGGGCAGCAGCGTCCTTCGAGCACACAACAACTCAACTGCGATCGCCAACCCGTCTGCCAAGCGTGGCGATTATGGCAAGACCCCCCACTGAGCACACTACACACCCATATCGGTTGTTGTGGTGATCTTTGGGGGAGGCCTGTCCAGCAGTGGACTTATTCGGCCGATATGATGAGACACCACGTCGTATTGAAACAATGGAGGGCATCATCATAATAATTTCTAAGTCCGTATTGTGTAATGCATTTTAGCATTACAAAGTTTTAATAGCAATTCTTCTTTAATCATATCAGCCGAAGCATCACCTTCACGGATCGGACAGGGTTCTTAGTACATATTGTATAGTTGGAAAAAGGGAGAACAACGCATTCTTTGATGCTGATGCGTTACCAAAACACGAATGGACCCAGTGTGTTACAACGGAATTCGTTTTAATACGACCCATATATCAAAACCAGGAAAAATGTATCGAAGTACGCTCGTATAAACCCTCCGCATGAGATAACATGAGTGATTTGGTCCAGATGAAAGAGTGTAACGATTGAATAGAATGTGCTCCGATTCACAGAACATAAAACTAAATCCAATGATTGGGTTATGATTAGGTGTGCCTCCACATATAACTTGATGTCATACGCAATGTTATCAATGGGATCATGTAACAAAATTCGCTAATCTGTAGGGCTCAACGATCGTGTTTAATAATATTACACGACCGCTTAGCCCTGTAAAATATGTACCCCCGGCATCGGCGTAATCTGCTACGCCGATGACACGCTGGTGACGGCACGGGGGACGAGCTTCCACCGCGCGGCAATGTTGGCGACGATGGCGACGGGGCTGCACTAGTCGTCTCAAGGATCCGGCAATTGGGTCTCGAGGTGGCTCTCACCAAGTCGTGTGCTTCCATGGGCCTCGGCGCGCGCCACCCTCGGGATCCCACATCGTGGTCGGAGGCGTTCGCATCGGCGTCGAGCCGACGATGAAGTACCTAGGACTCGTCCTCGACAGCCGGTGGAACTTCCTGCCGCACTTCAGGCGGCTGGCCCCCAAGTTGACGGCGGCCGCGTCTGCACTTTTGCGGCTGCTGCCCAATTTGAGGGGCGGAAATGCCTCCTGCCGGAGGCTTTACATGGGGTTCGTGCGGTCCATGGCCCTTTACGGGGCCCCAGTGTGGGCTAAATCCCTGAGGGTAGCCAACGTCGCCGTGCTGCGAAGGCCGCAGCGAACGATGGTCCTCAGGGTAATAAGGGGATACCGCACGGTCTCCTACGAGGCGGGGAGCCTCCTTGCCGGATCACCGCCCTGGGACCTAGAAGCGAGAGCCCTCGCGTCGCTGTATCAGTGGCGCGGGGAGGCGCTAAGTCGGGGCGAACCGCCAGTACCTCGTGAGATCGAGGTGCGTCGGTTCGAGCTCCGGCGGATCCTGGTGGCGGAGTGGAAACGACGACTGGAGCGGCCTACTGCAGGGCACGCCGCGGTAGCGGCGGTAAGACCAGTAATGGAGGAATGGCTGGAGAAGCGGCATGGCGCCCTCACCTACCGGATGACGCAGGTACTCTCGAACCATGGGTGTTTCGGGAAGTACCTGTGTCGAATAGGCCGAGAAGAGACGCCTGGTTGTCATCACTGCGGAGACTGCCCGGAGGACACGGCGCAGCACACGTTGGAGGAGTGCCCAGCTTGGGCAGCGCAGCGCCGTGACCTCGTCGTGGCGGTCGAAGGGGGTGACCTCTCGCTTCCGGCCGTGGTTCGGTCCATCGTCCGGAGCGAGAGCGCGTGGGATGCCGTCGCCGCACTTCCCAAGGTTGCCGCCTTGGGAAGTGCGGCGAGAGGGAGAGGATTTCCCCACGTTAAAAAAAAAAAAAGCCCTGTAAAATATGTAAAAAAAAATTGTATTCATCGCATAAGCCTACGCGTGTGTTCCTGTTGCCGTGTAGGAGAGCAATATTGAATTGATAAGAGGTGACAAGGCGATCAGACTGGCATGATCACAGCACCGAGGTTTTAGGTATTGCACGGTCAAATTTAATATAGTTGTCTGATCTTCTGAGAGAGATTTCTGAGTGCCTTTGTGATCTTCATTCCCTTTCTGCATTCATCGTTATCTCGCCTCTACGCTCAGGACATAAAGTTTAAACAAAACGACGGGTAATTGCGAGTAGATCTCGCGCCCGAGAGGGCTCCTTATGGGGGTAACGGTTAGTTACGGGTTTCGGTGACAAACTTATATTTTCCGGGCGCTCGCGTAGTACCTGAACCTGTTTCTAAAAACAAGGCCGTTGACACACGGACCGCCAGACAGACAGGATTCTGTAGGTTTCGTTTTCAATAATGAGGTACGGAACCCCTATAATAAAAAATGCGCATTATTCTGTGTATCGCGTTCAAAGTATGAGGATAAACAAAACATTGTTAAGTATTTTTAAACTCCGGAGTCATTATGCGCATGAAACTCTATGAATAAATTGTTTCTTTACTATAATACCCGTAGCGCTCGTTATACTTAATCTGCTTTATCCTAATTGCATTGTTCTCGAAAACACGAAGTGGACGGTATAACACTCCTAATTGAATAGGAAATTTCGGAGCCGGACGGACAATCGAGTATGTGCGGTCATGCGGCAGTGCGGACTATATCAGTTTGCCTATTCCTTGAAACAACGAACATCTGTCACATATTAATTAATTTTCATAGCTTGCATCCATTTTGAAGCATTTTTGCAAGTAGTCTTAATTAAAACGTCAGCATGATGAGAGCTAAGAGTACAAAAGTGGTTTATTGGGTGAAAAAATAATCACTCAAATCTTATAATATAGCTATATATTACAGATATACCTACTTTTCACCATGCTTTTAGGAAATAACATCACATTACAACTGATCGCCGCGCCTTTAGAATTGCTCCTTCCTGTAGCAAATTTTATGTATAATACGCAAATAGAATAAAATTATTGGGGCAGTGTAGCTTTTTTACGAATAAGTATCTAAATAATAAATATATTGGTTTTTTTTTTCGAGTGGGTGGAAACCATACATTGCAAAATACAGAATAGGATAGAGTTTTTATTTGCAGTAACCAGTCAGTTAGATTGGCACAACTGTTTTCCATTTTGGCGCGAAGTTTGAGTTGCATCTGTTATTTATATTAAGTACAGTGATATTTTTAGTTATATCATATCTAGTGTGTATAGCGAATTTCATTATGGACAAAAATACCGAGCAAAGAGTTTGTCTTAAATGTTGCATCGCCAGTGGAATTTCGTGTTCGGAGTCACTGAAAATGTTACAGAAGGCTTACGGTGAATCGTCTGTATCAAAACACGTGCTTGTGAGTGGTACAAAGCGATCAAAAGCGGTCGAGGTGTGATGGAAGATTTGCCTCGCTCTGGTAGGCCATCAACGTCTGCAACTGAAGTTAACATGGCAAAAGTGAAGGAAATAGTGACTGAAAATCCTCATTCAACTTTGAGAGAGATAGCCGCCGAACTTTCTGTATCTCACGAGTCGATCCGTACCATTTTAACTAATCATTTCGGTATGAAACATGTTACCGCTCGGCTAGTCCCAAAAGACCTGAATTTTCTTCAAAAACTCAATCGCATGAGAGTCGCTGAGGACATGCTAGAACGAGTCAATTCCGATCCAACATTCATGAAACGCATTGTTACTGGTGACGACACGTGGGTTTACGAGTGTGACATGCAAACTAGTCAATAAGCTTCGGAGTGGCGCCTTCCAACTGAACCGAAACCGAAAAAACCACGCCAAAGTCGATCAAAAGTCATAGTCATGTTGACTGTTTTCTTTGACTATCGCGGTGTTGTGCACTCGGAATTCTTGCTGGAAGGTCAAACGGTAAATAAAGAATATTGTTTGAGCGTTATGCGGCATTTAAGAGAGCAAATTCGAAGAAAAAGGCGAGATTTGTGGAAAGAAAATTCTTGGATTTGGCACCACGATAATGCGCCTTCACTCACGGCCATCACTGTGAACGAATTTTTGACCAAACACTCAACAAATACCATCGAGCAACCACCATATTCACCAGATATGACTCCAGCCGACTTCTTTCTTTTTCCTAAACTCAAATTACCACTTCGTGGCACCAGTTTTCAATCGGTAGAAGACATAAAGGAGAATTCGCGGCGAGAACTGAACTCTATTCCGGAAACAGCGTTTAAAAAATGTTTTAATGATTGGATTATTCGTTGGTGTAAGGTGTATCGTTTCTGAAGGAGCATACTTTGAAGGTGATAAAATAAATTTGGATGAATAACAAACATGTTGTGTATTATTGATCTTTTCCCGTTACTTTCTTGTAGTAGTACTAGTAGTATGTCGTAGCATAATCGGACAAACATCATCTTGATTAGTTGCCGATACTTGGAATATAAGAAACATTTTCGTAAATATACGAGCTATTATTAGGATCGATATAAAAATCCTAGTTTGTTTAGGACGATTGGAAACTTCAGCGTTTGATTGGAGAATCTAAGAGTCGATTTATAACATGTTTATTCTGTTTATTTAGAACATGGCTCTTCATAAATGTATATAGATATAGTAATTTCTTACGTCTACCCTTATAATAATAAAAGGTTATTATTATCCTAAACAACAAACACTGTCATAGTAGGTTATGGTGCAGCTGGGATGGCCCTTGGGCCGCCACAATGCCACGAACATGCATGCTGACAAAAACAAAAGTCGAAAGGAATGTGGGTGTTAGCCGATCAGCGCATCTGTCAGTACATAGGCTGCACTAAAAGTATCGGGAATGGAATATTTCCACTGTTCCTGTCATATTAAAATCTTTTTAATTGAAAACTCCTTGGTTTTACAAATCGAATACCATTTATTTATTTAAAAAAAGATTCACGGTCTTGTCACAAGGTTTTGTCAAACTTGTTTAGTCGTTGAGAAAATGGAATTGACTCGAGAAAATTCAAGAGCGATGATTTATTATAACTTTCGAAGTGGTTTAACACAAAAATTGTGTGTTGACCGGATGATTTCTGCATTTGGTGATGAAGCCCCATCCAAAACCACAATTTATCGCTGGTTTGCTGAATTTCAACATGGACGTGTCAAGCTCAGTGATGATCCTCGTCATGGTCGTCCAAAAACTGCAGTCACCCAAGAAAACGTTGATGCTGTGCGTAAGCTGATTGAGGAAGATCGACATGTGACATACCGCGAAATTCAGGCAACTTTAGACATTGGCATGAGTCAAATACAAATAATCTTGCATGAACAATTAGGTGTAAAAAAGTTGTTTTCCCGATGGATACCGCATTTGCTATGTGAAGAGCAAAAAGCGGCTCGCGTTACTTGGTGCATCAGAAGTCTCGAAAGATTCCACGCAGGATCCTCAAATGCTGTATACAACATCGTATCAGGTGACGAATCCTGGATATATGCGTACGAACCCGAAACAAAAAACCAGTCACGAGTTTGGGTGTTCGAAAATGAGTTAAAGCCAACAAAAATTGTTCGTTCACGGAGTGTTGCAAAAAAAATGGTGGCCACGTTTGTCTCCAAAACCGGCCATGTTACGACTATTCCTCTTGAAGGACAAAGAACAGTTAATGCAGAATGGGATGCTAGCATTTGTTTGCCACAGGTCGTTTCTGAACTCCGTAGAGAGAACTGCAACCGCCGCATCATCCTCCATCACGACAATGCGAGTTCTCACACCGCGCACAGAACAAAAGAGTTTTTAGAGCAAGAAAACATAGAATTATTAGACCATCCGCCGTACAGCCCCGACCTAAGCCCTAATGATTTCTATACTTTCCCTAAAATAAAGAATAAATTGCGTGGACAGAGATTTTCATCACCTAAAGAAGCTGTGGACGCCTACAAAACGGCCATTTTGGAGACCCCAACTTCCGAATGGAATGGTTGCTTCAATGATTGGGTCCATCGTATGGAAAAATGTGTCAAATTTCGCGGAGAATACTTCGAAAAGCAATAAATACATTTTTAAATAGTAATGTTGCGTCACTTCCTTGATTCCCGAAATTTTCAGTGCCGCCCTCGTACAAAACATTCTTATCAAACAGTCAGATACTATGGCAACAACGTGACCGGTTTTTCCGCGACTTACCTAAGATAAGCCGGATTTTTTACTCATCCTGTTAATAGTTCGGATGACTGCTTAAACATGTCTTAGATTCTAAATATCGGCGGGATGATTACGTATATCACAGATGGTTTGCGACAGCCGTAAATCGTGCAGACGCCGCTGTCAAACGTCATATTGGTATTACGTATTTGGCGATAGCAATTAAACTAGCGAAGATCTCTGACGCAGACTGTCGGACGGTCAAAGAATGAAAAATTGGATCCTCGCCCTTCAATTTCAGGCCACCGATGGACCCTTGGCTGCGCGATAGCTGCTGTCGCTATTTAAAGCCAATCCTTTGCAGTTGTGATAGTCGCAAAAAGTGTATTTATCCGATTACCCTACTACATTTATACGTATCATGTTCCAGCTTGTCAAATACGAAGCAACTATTTAATTCGATATTATTGTTCACATCACCATCCACACCATCACCACCACCAGTGGACTTAATTCGGTTGAAATAGCCGAATTAAGTCCACTAATAGACACAGTCATGCCTCAAATATCGCCACAATGAACGGTCTGGGGGTGTTGTGTGCTCAAAGGGGGGCCTGGCAGGCGGGTTGGCGATCGCAGTTTAGTTGTTAATATACTTTCTGCTGCCCATCCTCCGGCTAATCCTAAAGTCAGTCGCCTTTAGTGACGACACCCACGTGATGCGATGGGTTGGTACTATTCGTACCTAACCGACACCACACGGAATTGTTCACATGTAGATTCCAAAAATAAATACATAAAATAAAGTCCACACTAACACGGAAAATTCATCGATATTCTTCTTAATTCATTTTCAATCTACAATTTAGTTCAGTAGAGAGGTAGCTCTCCGCAAAGCGTGTACTCAATCAAAAACAAAAAACATATCTTGATCAATTTTGTATTCGACCGTTTGTTAGAATAAACCTTCATCAGCCAATGAATGAATGAATGAAATCTTTAACTATTTTTACCGACATCGAAAAGGAGTTTTTTTAATTTATGTACACCGATTACTCCGGGATTTGTGGACCGATTTGAGCAATTCTTTTTTTAACTGGTGCAGAATACTTTCGAGTTGGTCCCATATAAATTTCATTACATTTGATTAAGTCGTTTTTTAACCAGCTTCAATAAACAGGTTAATTTGACTGCGTTTATCTCGATGATGGCTTAATGGTTTCGATTCCACTCAGATCGTTGAACCGATTTGAGTCATTCTTATTTTTAGTGTTAAATACTGAACCAAAATTGAAAAAGTTCTAACATATATTTACACTAAAAAGAAACAAATAAAACTTTTTAACATAAAAATACCGACTTCAAAACCCCTACACGATACAAAAATATTAAAACCACTTAAGGAAAAAAAAAACTTTATGAAGTCGGGCGGGGCCAGGGATGCCCCAACCATGGTCCATGCAGACCAACGAGAAGTTATGATATGTTATGATTGAAGTCGGAATTTTTTTTGTTAAAATGTTTTATTATATTTGCAAGAGTGTTTTCGGACAGAAAATTATGAGCGTAAGTAGTGCATTTTGATGGATGGAAGCGTAAGTTTACGCTTAGACTCGTTTCTGAATCTCACCCTAAGAGACAATCATGGCTTTCTTCTGGTTGGAGTCACACACAGTAATACTTATGTCGTCTGCCAAGCGTGGTGATTATGCCAATGATGTGATCGTTTCGGACGACGACGACTTATTTAATAAACTGATTCAAGTGTCCTTTTCGACACTGTGCTATCTTTTCTTTGAGCTAAAATTGTAAGCAAGGAGTAAAATGGATTCGGATCCGTTCCAACTTCCAAATAAGATTTACATCAGTGTCTCAGGAGCCGGATATTCCGTAAAGTCGGAGATAAGCACCAAGTACTTCTTTCTAGACCCTTTTCTTTTGGCTGAAATATAGATAAGCCATTTATGTATTTTTTTTTCTTTTTATACGGTAAAACCTTCCTAACTCAAAAAAGTTATTTTTAGTTGGAAGTCTTTCCTCTTTACAGAATACCAATTGGCTGCTATAGTTAGTTTAGAGTAAAATGCGACAACGGTCAATCAATTCACATTCATATTATAAAACTATCTACCGTGGCAATTTGACGGCATGGTTGGTGCAGTGGCTGATCAGTCGGCTGCTGCGCTCCGGGTCGTGGGTTCGATTCCCACACGGAACAAATATTTGTATGATCTGCAGGTAGTTGTTCCGGGTCTGGGTGTATTGTATGTGGAATTCATGTCTGTAAACGCACCCACGACGCAGGAGAAATCCTAGTGTGGGGCAAAAAAAAAAGTTTTTTCAAAACCTACTAATCGTCTACCTATATCAATTGTAATGCTACCTAGGCCTACTAGTCCTGTGTGGCACCTCGTTATCTCAAGACATTAGTTACTTAGTGAGACTAGAGGTGAGATTCAGAGACATGAACGTAAGGCGAGCTAAGAACGCTCTAAGCCAAGTAGTGGCTAAGCGCCTCTTCAAAATTCGTATTCAGAGACAAAGTCCCTCTCAAACTTACGTCGGTCTTGGCTAAGTTTGAACTCTATTCTCTATGGCCATTTTTAATACGAGAATGTTTATCGGTGAGATACGGGTTTTACAAAACTGTGTAGTCAGGTATAAATAAAAATAAAAAAGGATAGCAATATATGAAATGCCATTGGAGACACAAAACACAAATCTATCTACTGATGTTGTAAATCGCAGGAATATATGAACATTTTACGAGTAAAAATGACTATTCGAAACTCCACATCCACCACACTAGAAATAAAAATACTGACGCAGACTTAAATAAAAAGAAATTTGGGGAAATCACAAGGTCATATAATAATCAGATAAGTTTATTATTCTATACATTATGATTCTTACATGCTGTATTGCTGCGAGTAAGTAAGAAATATATTTTGTTAAATAGTTGAACATATTGGATTAATGTAGCCTCCATAGTACAAAGCTAATTAGAATTATGGCAATGAAAGTAAACAACTTTCTCATATATCCATAATTCATAGTTCCTGTTGCAAGCACACCTTTGCTTGCCGGCTTAGTGGCGCTAGATACGCCCAAAATAGTTGATTTTCACTACTTAGCTTAGCTTAGTTTACGCTAAGCTTAAGTCGTGTTCCGATCGTCTGTGAATATAATTATGAGCGTAAGTAGTGCATTTTGACAGATGGAAGCGTAAGTTCACGCTTAGACTCGTTTCTGAATCTCACCCTAAGACCCGTATTACAGATCAAGAATCAAAACTCAAGTAGAACTTGAGTAGAGATTGCGTTAATCAAATCTGAACTCTAGGTGATGGGTCCAGCATTTATATTCGATTGATTCGATCTCGACTCAAGTTCTACTTGAGTTTTGATTCTCGATCTGTAGTACGGGTCTAAGTCTTCCAGAGTCAGTCCTCACTAGCTACAGTCCATCAGTCTTCACTAGCTACAGTGCCCTTCAGACCGGAACACAGTAATGGTAAACACCACTGGTTGGCAGCAAAATATCTGGCACTGCGATACTACTTAGTACTTACCCAGCCGGACTCTAGCAAGAGACTTACAACCATTAATATAATATAGTGTAATTATGGAAACTGCCGCAAAATATTCGACATAACGAACTTTTAACTTTTTCGAGAATTTGGAAGTCAGTAAAATTCAAGGTACACATCATTAGGTATAAAAATCTGTAATCGTTTGCTCAAGCAAACAAAAAACTTTCTCATCTCAGAGTTCTCAAGTTATGTTAAAGTGTAATCTTTTACAGCGTATCATATAGGTATCTTTATTGTTTTATTTTATGTTTTGTATTAATATTTATTACATAGGGCACATCCTTTCCGATGATCAATCATTCTGCGGCTGTGGAAAGCCTATGCGTAGGTTTTTTTTTACTACATGGTGACTAGACGAGCAAGTCATCCGCCTGGTGATAACCGTCATTGCTGCCCATAACAACAGTAGTCCAGGGTGTTACCAAACTGCGCTCGTCGCCTCGAGATATGAAGTTATTTCATCTCTTATGCTCACTAGTTCACTAGATACAGGCCCTCCTAACCGGAACACAAATAATGTCTCAAGTTTAAATACCACTGCTTAGCGGAGAATATCTGGCATTGGGGCGGTACCCATGTAGCCGGCCTCTTGCAATAAGAGACGGAAGGTACATCATATATTGTCCTAATCATAGTGCATATAAACTGAACTTATTAGATATTTATGAATAAGGTATTAACGCTGTCGAATATTGTTATTACAGCCGAACAAAAAAAGTAAGAAAATACTTGAAAACGTAATATTTACCAAATTCTCGTTCTATCAATTAAAATGCTAACTCTATATACAATAACTGTTTATTTTTGGCGGTAATAACAATATGAACTAACGTTTAATTTCAAAAAGAGTCAATTTAATTAGATTTGATATATATTACTTATTTAATATGAAGAAGATACGAACGGATGCAAAGATACCGTATACTATGAGTGTATAACATAAAATAGCAAAAACAAATGAAATAGCTTTAGTCTTTGCTGAGAGTTTATCGCTACATATACTCGTACACATAAAATATCTATCTATTCCCAAGCGATCAATTACAGACATAAAGTAGGGAACTAATAGAATAAAGAGCTTTCCCAGGGGATTGAACAAAGTCGATTCTCTTCGAAAGACTATCGATTACAGGGTTACGACCTGTAACATTATCATCATCAGTACAAAGTAATAAAGAATGTCGAGCCTGTCTGTCTATCCGTATAGGCGTATACCTATGCTAATGAACTAAAACGACCAAAACGTATTTTGGTCCAGTTTTCACCCGCAGATAGGTTTATTCCCGAGGAAGGTTTTGGTGTATTTATGAATGTGTATTAAAAAAATAACATAGGTTAACAGCTGACGTTAACGTTGATGGTAAATGATCACACAGAAACACTTTCAATCGTCAATAAATCTAGATGATTCCAACACTTTCTGAAGGAATGCCGAAACACAACTCCGAAGTTTGCAGCTAGTTTAGGACATAAAAGAAACGTTTAATGCAACAAATCAATAAAAATCTAATAAACTGTATATACAAAAATTGACACACTTGGAACAGTCCGGGAATTCTGTGCTAACATACGTATGTTTGTGTGATATCTTCGTATCTTTATTGTATAAAACTCAAATCAGTGTGACTGTGCCGATACATCGCCGCTCGAAAATCATTTTTTTTTTTTTATACTAGCTTCATTGCCCTGACCGACTGAGTATCCAAACAAAAACATTTGATGTACATCTTTTCATATACGCCGCCGCCGCTTAAGACGCCAGAGAAGCAGTTATTTTTTATATAATAAAACTACATTACCTACATGATAATGCCCAGAGTTTGGACAGATTTGTTGGATAATAAAAAAGTCAAGCTATGAATCATGATACTAATCTAAAAGGAACGGTTCTACAAGTTATATTAAATATCAAGCAGATTGTATAATATCCATCAGCACCGTTCATTGTAGTGTAATGTAGAGAGCATGTTTCCATTGCGAGGGGTTAATTTATCATTATCGGTGCATCAGAATGCCCGTAGTAAGAGCTCAGAAATTATTATCACGTAACACCTGTATGTCGGAAAAAGAATATAAAAGTATCGCGGGAAGGTTCCACATTTGCAAGCTCATCTTTTATTCACTAACTGAGGGGTCGATCGCTCTGGGGACTTAAAATAGAATAAATTTATTCGCCGTAAAAGCAATGGAAATAAATACAATTTAGACATAATATGATTGACTTGATAGATAATGGTGTCATATATTCGTCATCTTAGAACCGATGACCGTTGGGCAGAAAGTTTCTAGAGTGGAAAACACGCACCAGAAAACGCAGCGTTGCAGGACGGTCTCCAACGATTTTCACACACAATCGTATTTGTTCTTATTGGTCGCGGTCGGTATCGGTCTAGTGGAAATTCGTCATGAACTTCCTCCGTCCCGGAGAAGGGCGAAGGCGTATGCTCCTAGACTCCTAGTGGCTAGAACCACTGAAGCGGACATCTTCGGCACCGAAGGGGGGCTGCAGGTGGATAAACGGCATGGCATGGTTAAGGCAGTGGCGACGATGTCCGAGGCTGTAACCGGTCGTTGTGGAAACCTATGGGGTAGGCCAAAGTTCAGCTTCTCAACACGTATAAAAAAAAGTTATTGGTTTAATAATATGAAGAAACAAAAACAACACCTCGTTAGCACTTACTCTTCACCTTTGTTTTCAAACAAAACTGAACAAAAGCGATAAAATCTATCCCAATTCCAATATTTCCCTGCGTTATTTTTTTGTCTTTTCTTTGTTTGCGCCACCAACGGACTCTCGCGAATAAAAACGACAGTATAAGCATTTCTTTCAGGCTGTCGGTTGCGATATCCTCATTAGAGGCCCCGACGCTCAAAAGGGTGCTTCTCAAATAAAGCGCTGATGGTTTCTACTTGGATACACAAAGCTGCGTCGGCATAAACTACTCCATGAGATGAGGATAACTAGATCCGGCCTAAAATCTATATATTAATACGCTTCCTGGATCTATTTTTTTTTGTCTTCAGGAGATCCTCATGGACTTCCTCCGCCTTGGGAGGGGCGGAGGGGCATGCTGGACTCTTACCGGCTAAAATCCCACTATGTCCCTTTCACTTACCTATGTATATATATTATACCTCGGGGTGCGGTGTTAGCAGTTGTTGCAGAAATTCACAAACTAAGCATCTGGGAAGTTTTTTCGAGCTGCATATGAATGTTCAAAATGTAATCAGTGTACGGATATATGAATCGTTCTCAAAAATTTATATTTCATTTCAACCCGCAGAAGTTGGTCGGGATCGTTAAGCTATAGTTTCAAAGTTGTAATGAAGTTTGAGAATGTTGGCTGAGGGATATAAGAAAATGTATTAAAATTTTCCTGAATACTTCTTAATATTTTTCTCGCTTTCTCATAATAAACATGAATCTTTCTTCTCTCAAATAAAATGGAGGAAAGTTATATAGGTCTTAATTGCAATTCGGTGATCCATTACTTTCGGGGACCGGGTCGCGGTCCACAAAACAAAGAAATAAAAACTTTTGTGCTACAAAAATAAATCATATCCATTTTTTGTTTGGTATTTATACTTATCAATACCTATATTATCTATTATCTTTTTAAAACATTTTGGTACCCAGTAGTTAGCTAATAAAGAGGCCTACTGTCTTTTAACACACACCCCATATGAATAGAAAAGTAAACAAAATCAGCCACCGACATGAATATGTTACAACCATATTTGGAATAAAGTTCGATGGTATAATAACGTAAAGAAGTTCGCTACCAGAGACTGTGGCTTACATAAAAGTTGTTTATAAACAAAACTCGAGACGAAAGTCTTTAACCAGTGTGTTTTAGCAGTGATGACATATGGAACAGAGACGTGGTCACTCACAATGGGCCTCATAAGTAAGCTCAAGGTCACTCAGCGAGCTATGGAGAGAGCTATGCTTGGTATTTCTCTACAAGATCGAATCAGAAATGAGGAGATCCGTAGAAGAACTAAAGTTGTCGACATAGCTGAAAGGATTAGTAAACTGAAGTGGCCATGGGTGGGGCACATTGCTCGTAGAACAGATGGCCGTTGGGGCAAAAAGTTTCTCGAATGGAGACCGCGCACCGGAAAACGCAGGGTGGGATGACCTCTACGAGGTGGATAGATGACCTGGTGAAGGTCGCTGAGAGTCGTTGGATGAGAGCGACATGTAACCGCTCGTTGTGGAAATTTAAGGGGGAGGCCTTTGTCAGCAGTGGACGTCATCTGGCTGATATGATGATGATGATGAAACAAAACTTTTAGTAAATTTCTTTAAGATTACATCGTCCTTACAATTTTGTAAAGGTTGGCCCTAAATGATACAAAATACGCAACAAAAATGTTTTTAATTCTTAGAAAATAAGCTTTTAGTCAACAAAAGAACAATAAATAAATATCATATTATTAAATATCAACGCGACCACAAACATGGGTCACACTGATTATTTTTTGAAGTGGCCAGTAAGAAAGTTGTCACAGGTGATAAAGATGAAAGCTGGATATATTGTTATGAGCCCAAAAACAAAAGGCAGATTGCCCACCCAATGAAGAACCCAATGGAGGTTTTCATTCGAAGATTTGCCAACAAAAGTAAAGAAGGGCAGAAGTCAAGGGAAAAAGATGATTACCTCATTCTTTAGAGAGGATAAAAGGACTGTTACTGCAGATTGTTATGTTAGTCATTGTTTATCGGTTGTCTTGGAAAATGTTTGACAGCAGCGACCAAAAAGCAGGATCCTCCTCCATCACAACAACGCTCCAGCTCACTCCGCCAGACAGATCGAATATCTGTCTATGGTAGTTAGTTGTTTCAATATGACGTGTAAAAGTGTCTGTTAGGACCTATTTACTGAATAAATGATTCTATTCTATTCTATTCTATTCTAAAGAAGATGTGCAATTAGTGAGTCATTCTCGGGATTGTAATCCCGACCTGGCACCTAGCGACTTTTATTTATTCCCCAAAATAAAAGAGGAAATGCCTGCATTCGAAAAATTGTGCTCACTGCTTCAGTCAATGGTTCCATCGCATGCGACGGTGCTCAGAAAGGAATGGAGACTACTTCGAAAAACAATACAAATATTAACAGGTATATATAATATAAGGCATATATAACTCCGTTTAGGATTTTCTAAAAACTTTTAGTGTGATCACTGTACACAGTGCCGATTTATTAACATTTTTAAGGAGATGAATAGGTCCAAGATACTACACAAATCAGTAAAAAAAAATTACCTTTATTTTCCACTCCATTTTATTTTCTGTCACAGAGTCAATCCATAACATCGCGGTCATTGGCCTAATGCGGCTATCATATGAACGGGTCACCATCATCATAACAGCCAAAAGACTCCACTGCTGAACAAAAGCACCCCTATAGACAACCGCCGTATGCAATATGCCGTTTAACGTTTTTACGGAGAGCTTTCCAGTACTCACCACGATCGGCAGGTGGGTTGGTGAACGCAGAAGGGCTGCTGTTCCACAGAATAGATGCTGCTGCCCATCCCTCTGGTTTAGTCCCTTAGTCGCGTTGTACGACAACGACTGGAGGAGATGGAGTGCTCCTATATTCTTAATCCGGACACCACAGGGAAATATATGATCACGTAGTAGGTGCCAAACGCCTTCGCAGTTCTGCCTTGCGCTCGGTCATTTACGAAACTGGTTCGTATGTAAGCTGCAATTGTTTTGGATATAATACTGTAGTACTACCCTTTAATAAAAGGTGATTTTTAATCTTTTTGAGGGTATATATGTGACTGTAAAAACTCAAACTACGGTATATCCTAAGATTTACGACGTCTTAATGGTGAAAGTCCGAACTGATCTGTGATAGTCGTTAATTTCGTCTTTTTACTAGCATTCACTCGGTAAATCTTAGGTTTTACCTCAGAGACACGGTAAATGTCGAAAATACTTGCCTCAGCGTGTCTTAAGATAGTTATAGTCACTCGCTTAAATACTATCCTTATAATAATAAAAGGTTATTATTAATGCCGCAAACATTACACACGAAATTATTTCGGCCGATAATTTTTTGTATTCGCTCACAGTCAGTCGCTCACTTAGTATCTTTGTTACCCGTTTTCAGTAGTTTTGACACTTCGTAATTTGAAGTTACAGGCACTCGTTTAAATAGTACCCTTGTTGTATTCCCAAAACCAACAATTACTAATCGTCATTGGTAAAACCTAGCACGGGCCAAACTCTAAAACCAAACGGTAAAAGCCCAAAAAATAGCCAAAAAGATCGTCTCGTATGATATCAAACCTTACCAGCTCAAGTTCTAAATCCTATGATTTACAAGTAAAACTTAAGATTTACCATTAGTCAGGCTTTTACAGTTAGTCCAGTCATTTAAGCTTAAATTAGGTAAGACTCTCGGAATTCGAGATACCCAGCTGTAAGTCTGTAAATACTTGTATATTGACACCCTAAAAGTTGTCTCAAAACCTACATATGGTAGGGTGTAAGCAACTATTAAATTTCAAGGTCAAAGGTCACAAAAATCGGTTTTTTGCGCTTTTTTTGGAAATATCTCATTTCCTATGGGTTTTTTGCTATTTGTATTTACTATCAATATTGTAGAATACAAAATTCGCTACAAATTTTGTTTAAAAAAATTTTTTATGCGGTGAACCGTTTAAAATTATTTGGATGAACTAGCTGCAGCATTTGAGGAAGAAAATTGTTCGGCCCAGAGATTATTAGAGAGTGGAACTCAAACCTTATTGGCAGTCTATAATGCTCCGAAATCTGTGAAAAGTCTCGATCATCTTCGTTATATGCATTACGTCAAGTCTACAAAACTTAATAAACCTGTGCAGCTTTCAAATATTCCACCAACAAGTGCAGCTGCTCATCAACATTTCAACCGTGTATATTATCAAGTTCAAACTTGGTTAGGACATGATTTGGAACCCCAGGTATGGGGTTGGGCAATGCGAAACGATTTTCTGGAGCCTATCATGACAATTTTACCACCTGCTCCAGAAGATTAGCTAAATACAATTTTCTGCAACTGCAAGAGTGGTTGTGGTTCGCGATGCGGATGCAGGAAAGCGGGCTTGCAATGCTCTTTACCTTGTGGCCAATGTAATGGGCAAGCTTGTCTCAATGCTTTACCATATCAGAGCGACATTAACGAAGATGGAACCTTTGGCCCCGAAATCATGGAAGAACTTGAGACAAATGTCGTTGAAGACGATAATGAAGACCAGTTTGAAATTTACCAGCAGCCAGAAGACGACGATGAAGAGGAAGAAGATGATTAAAATTATAAATTGTAGTTTTTGTACCCTTTATTCCATTTCTTTACTTTCAATAAAAATAAATGTATTCAATGATATTTTTTAATAAAAAGATTAATTCATAATTTATTTGTTTTTTTTTTTCATCGTGTAAGAAGTTATAAATATTAATCAGGTTAAAATTCAAATATAATTCCTATATTTTCATTAACAATTCTGCAATTACATGGGCAGGTAAGTGTTGTTAAATAAATTAATACTGAATAAAAAGTGGATAAGTTAGGAAAAAAATGATAAAATATAATATAATAGTTAATAAAAATCGACAAATATTTATAATCATTGATTTATCGATAGTTCATCAACTATATATGGCGCGTTTTCGACCGGAGGCACCGGTTGACCTGAAGTGATGCTGTGACCGCGTGCTCTCCGCCCTCTATCTCGAAAACGGTTCACCGTATAAAAAAAATTTTAAACAATATTTGTAGAGAATTTTGTATTCTACAATATTGATAGTAAATACAAATAGCAAAAAACCCATAGGAAATGAGATATTTCCAAAAAAAGCGCAAAAAAACCTTTGACCTTGAAATTTAATAGTTGCTTTTTTTTTTTTTTTTTTTTTTTTTAATTTGGGACAAGCCCGCCACACATTCCCAACCACTGCAACTCCTGTAAGCCAGGATCTACAATGGCGACCACCGAAAAGAACACCGATCAATGAAGCTCGGTGTGTCCCAGAGAAATGAATAACTGTCTTGGAACCCGCACCGAAATTAATCAGAAAAGATAAAGGAGGAGTATGAAAGAATATACGTTCCACTTCCCTCCGTTGCAAGCAGGAGACAGAGAAAAACGATAGGCCATAGGCACAATAAATGGGAGTTTACAACAGGGTTAAGCCCAGTTGCCAGGCACCACGGGTACAATTTTTTTATTTACGGG
Source organism: Diloba caeruleocephala (assembly GCA_947459985.1). Classification (NCBI taxonomy): domain Eukaryota; kingdom Metazoa; phylum Arthropoda; class Insecta; order Lepidoptera; family Noctuidae; genus Diloba; species Diloba caeruleocephala. Next base: position 13,081,899 of record OX381620.1, on the reverse strand, counting down.
TCCTATGTTGTGAGCTATTGTGACTGATTCCAATAGTAGGTATGGCAAAAACACTTGAACGCACGGAAATTCGTCCTAGTCGCAACAAGATCTGTATAGTAAACAACCCCGGATGTAACTTGCATGCTGTCAAACATAATATTGCGTTCATCTTGCCAAAGAATACACTCCCACAGGATATGATGTGCAGACTGTTCATATTCACAGTCCGGTGTTGAACATTTGCAGAATGGTGAGGTGACAAGCTTGAAGCTAAACAATTTACTCTTAAAGTTACCATGGCCGGTGAGAAATTGAGCCACGCAATGATCAACTTCCAACCATGCACTTGCCAACCGCTCACGAATGGATGGAAAGTACTGGTATAGGTGACGGCCCTTAATAGACGTGTCCCACCTGCATTGCCATTCGGCCAAGAGTTCCTCCCAAACACCAGTCTGTGGTCTAAACAATCTGCAGATCCTAACACGATCGCGTTGTAGCAGAAATTCCGCGTCCATGTTTTCTCTAGTTGAGTAGTACAATGCAGCACGTCGCTGTATCTCAAGATCGACTGGCAAAACACCTGCTAGCACAGGCAGAGCTTCAGTACTTACTGTCCTATATGCCTTGCACAAGAATATCAACGCTAAGCGCTGGCTTTGGAGCAGTTTACGTCGTACCGCGCCGATAGTAGCCCTATCGGCCCATACAGGTGAACCATAGCAAATACAACCTAAGTAGGTAGCGCCGTAAATAGTTTTCAAAGTATAAAATGAAAGACCCCATGTAGCTGTTGATATCCTTGTCAGGGCATAAAAGTTCCTTTTAGCTTTTTCACCTACAGATTTTATGTGTTCAACGAATGAAAAATTTCTCTCCAATACAAGACCAAGGTAGCACACGGACTCCTTTCTTTTTACGGTAACATTATTGAATTTAATGCTCGGTGATGTCTTAAGATTGCCTTTTAAAATTAGTTGAAAGGTTTTTTGTGGTGCAAACATTAAGCGGTTTCGTTCGCCCCAACTAGAGATTAAACGTAAACAAGTATCCGCCAATTTTTCAAGGCTCGCCCTTGTACTTGACTGAATAAGCAGAAGGCCGTCGTCTGCGTAACCAGTCAATGAACAGCCGGATGGTAATGGAATCGCTAGAAAATCATCGAAACCCATGTTTCATAGATAAGGACTAATAACGGATCCTTGAGGACATCCCATCGTGAGTTCCTTCGACACAGCGTGATGACCAAGTTTAAGTTCTGCAGATCCGTGTGCAAAATATGAGTAAACGAGAGTGTAGATGTTTCTGAAGCAACCGCGGACTTTCATTTTAAGTAGTAACATTGGCCACCACGCGTTGTCGAAGGCACCAGAGATATCAAGGAAGATGCCTATCACGTACTTATGTTCAGATGAATTTACTACTTTCCTGACAGAGATTGCCGCGTCAATAGTAGATTTTCCTATTGTGAAGCCGAATTGGTTATTATGAAATTTCGGTCCATCTGGCAGCAAACGTGGAACTATAAGGCGCTCGAGAAGTTTCCCTAAAGATGGTAGTAAAGTTATAGGCCGGTATGATTTAGGATCATCCGGGGGGTTGTCACCACTTTTTGGTATTATGCGTATAAAACCGGAACGCCATATACGAGGGAAAATGCCTTCAGCAATGCAACGATTAAAAACGGTCAGTATAGAGTCACCCGATATTTTACAAGCTTCTTTAATCATTCTATTCGATATTTTATCTTCTCCAGATGCTTTATTAAGTGGTAGTTTATTGACAACGTTTATGAATTCGTCAGTGGATGGTAAGTCAGACGCTGGGGATTCCGGCGGTTCAGCAGCCCATGATCTAATCTGTTGATGATACTCGTTACCATTTCCAGGTAGATCATCAGGTATAAGAGTATTGAGAAGAGCCTCCGTGGTCTCCTCAATACCAGTGGTATGCATGTTATTAATTTTAATATTTTGGATATAAGCAAGAAATTATTAAACTATTTAATAGTTGCTTACACCCTACCATATGTAGGTTTTGAGATCAATATACAAGTATTTACAGACTTACAGCTGGGTATCTCGAATTCCGAGGTGAACTTACTATAATGACTGGACTAAGTAAGTAGTAACAGATAAGTATATATTAATGACATTGTCGGGTGTTTTGTTTATCGGTATGTATTTGGAAACTAGTTTTAATTAGTAACGGTGTCACCTACCCTACCTTCTTAAAGTATTTCAATAGCGAGTGATTATATCCGCTTCCTGTATATTGTTCCTAGACATAACCTGTAAGTATTGTTTATGGATTATAACAATGCCTAATGCCCATGGCATTAAGACGCCTTTGTATACACGGTGACATATCGAGGTATAAATTTCTGGGATAAGATGATCTCTAATTGTATAGGCTTTCATTTAGTGAGAGATCAGCTTATACTGGAATTGTGTAGCTTGTAAGTAGCAGAGTGAACACTTTTTTACATTAAGCATGAATGAATAAATATAACAATCAAACAAGTAAACATCGCTTAATCTCTATTAACGCTTAACCAGGCTTTACAATTAATTTAATTCATTTGCACAATAAAGTTTCTGTTAGTAACCTGTGGCATATTCATTTTACATTTCATGGTCAAATAGTATTCAATTATAATTTCCCGTTGCAATTTTTACGCTATGTTTTGCTTAGATTTCAACATGGGTAAATTGAACGTCAACGTTCTTTACTGTCTCGGAAAAATAAAAGCCAGTGGTTGATGTGTGATGTAGGTTGTATACACAGACTAGGTAGAAAGATACTTCGTATGTTGTATACATCACACCACCAATCACACCGTCACTCCACCCTCGATATTTTACTGTGAAACTTAAAGTGCAACGCGTTTCAGTAAAATTTTATAGTCGCGTTTTCTCCAATATCGTCGGTCACAAGCAGACGTTGTTATACGACGTTGCATTGGGACGATATTGGAACTTTGAATTAATATCTTGTTTACTGTTCGTAGTAGGAAACTGCCAAGTCGCCACGCTCTTATCACGACTTAAGAAATAGGGAGGTAAATAGTGAGCTGGCAGGGGTACTCGACTAGCTGTGTAGACACTCGGAACTATTAGGAACGAGGTTTTAGTGTGTATCCATTAGAAACAACATTCTTTGTTCCCGGGCCTTTCATTTATCTTATCGCTGTTCGTTGGTTTTGTGAATTTACATAGGCTTTTAATGTTGCTTAATACAAAAAACGTACTGTATTAAAAAAGCTCGATAGTTTCATTCCGGGACTTCGAATACAATGGTAAAAATAAAACTACTGTGTTTTGTTTCTTTTGGCTTTTATTTTTAAGTTCGATGTTTTCTTATGTCGCAATATACTTATATTATAAGCAATTAAACAAAAAACCAGGCAACTTATTTTTAATTTCCTATTTGTAAAACAAAGTATTGAAGTAGTTAATAATATCAAGAGGATGGGCAGCAGGATCCTCCTGTATGCGAGAAAAAATATACTGCAATCACCAATACGCCTCCAAAGCGTGATGCTTATTTTATATCCCCTATGATCGCTCATTGTAGTCATAACATTGGAAGGCCCATGTTGAACAGTGGACATTTATGGGCTGACGTGTCCGTATTGCTTTACTATGTTTAGATAAATATACTGTAATACCGATGATTCTCTGTGGTGTGAGATGCTAACCATTTAGAAAATAAATATTAATTTTTAAATTAGCATTTTAAAATGACATTTATATATTTATTTATAATAAGGAACAGCAAACAGTTACATTATAAGAACTTACAACTAGTTAAACAAAATTGATACATATAACAATGCAACCCACAACGATGTCCACAGGTTGACGTAAAAGTTTAAAAAAGAAGGTAAAATGAGTAAAATGAGTCGCGCGTTACATACGTAATGTTACGAATGAAATAAAAATGTAAAAAAAAACAAACAGCCTAGCCGTGGTGTGTAAGCAAAAAAAATACGTAGTATACAACCTTAAAAAGAAAATTGTAAAATTTAAAGAAAGTTATAAACACAAAAAACACGCAGTCACAATTAATTTAACAAAGAGCCGTGGATAAGGCTTTTGAGTGTGCTTATAAAACAGTTGAAAATGTCAATATTTTCAAAAGTTGTATTATATGAGTCAACCATACGGCGGATAGGTGAGCGCAGGCCAGAATTAGTTCGGCATGCATTCACTGCAAAAAGCGTACCTGCATGCACTTGTCGCCTGTCAAAAGTTCTGGGTACTGCGTAACAAATCATGTTATTCAGATTTATACAGTTGAGTTGGGTTCTGACTATTTTGTATAAAGTAATAGCTTCGAGATATTTTCGTCGAGAGCTTAGGGGAAGAAGCTTGTACTTGCTCAGTAACTGGGCATAGGGTAGGTAAGATCCGTGGCACCGATAATGCATGGTACGTAGTTATTTGAACTGTACATTTTCAATCCTTTCTATGTATTTTTTGTAGAAGGGGTTCCATACCGACACTGCATAGTCTAATTGAGAACGGACTAGGGATTTATACAAGCATAAGTATGACGAGGTTTTTTTGAAGTCAGGTGTGGATCGCATAATAAAACCGTACAATTGGTAGGCTTTATTTACAATTTTGTCAATATGAAGGTCTAGGCCGAGTTTGGAGTCGAGTATAACTCCGAGGTCGCGTATTGAGTTCAACTTAGTGAGCGGTGCGTGACATAGGGTGTACAAAAAGTTAATAGTGTTCTTCTTTTTGGTGAAAATTGCATTTAGGTAGGCTTAACTTTAGCTTATTACTGTGGCAGTAGTCAGTTAGTCTGTCCAGGTCTCGCTGGATTAGGATGCAATCTTCAGCAGTGTTGATGGATTTGTAGACTTTAAAATCGTCAGCATACAAAAGGAATTTATTGTAATGGAAACATTTTCCTATATCATTGACAAAGATGTTAAATAATAAAGGCCCAAGGATAGATCCTTGTGGAACCCCAGATGTTACCTCGGTAATGTTTGATCTACCTTTTGGCTTCGGATTGATATATACGAAGCAAACCAGCGTAGTAAGTTTCCTCGAATTCCGTTGAAGGCGATTTTATCAAACAAAAATTTATGATCCACCTTGTCATAGGCCTTGCAAAAATCTGTGTACACTGCGTCCATTTGTTGGCCATCATCAATGCTGTCAAACAAAAAGCTAGAAAAAGTAAGAAGGTTTGTGGTAGTAGACCGCTGTTTTACAAAACCATGTTGTTGCTGTATGATGGCATGGTGTAACAATGGATATATTTCATTGTGAACGAGTCTCTCAAAAATCTTTGACAAGGTGGACAGTATGGAGATAGGACGATAGTTCGCCACGCTACTATTTGAACCATCCTTTTGTGTGGTGTGATATTAGCACATTTCCACTCGTTAGGTAATACTCCTTCACTAATACAGCCATTAACAATAGAATGATAGTTCAGCTGTTGCAGCAAGCTTGTCGGGACGGCTTGTATTGTTAATTGAGAAGTGGATACGTGAAGAGTAATAAAAAAACATTATCAGCAGTAAAACGGAGTATATGTATTCGTATCCTAGTACTTAGTCTCCCTTTGAACCCCTGTGTTTCACCGTGCTCCCCAATACTCAGCCTTTTCCGGTCTCTGCTTATTAGACTAAAATAATCCTCAAATTTTCTTGCTTAATTTTCTGCACCCTATGAGCGTTTATAGCCGCCATCGTGAAGCTCATATTTAGCAGTGGACGTCTACAAACTGATATAGGTAATGATTTCTCTGGTTGTGCAAATATTCTGAGTTCATCATCGTCATCGTATCATCCACATGACTTCCACTGCACGGAACAAATATTTGTATGATCTGCAGGTAGTTGTTCCGGGTCTGGGTGTATTGTATGTGGAATTTATGTCTATAAACGCACCCACGACACAGGAGAAATCCTAGAGAGGGGCAACGTTTTCAAAACAAAAAAAAAACAAGAAAAATCGCCAACACGCGATTAGTATACTATTGGATAACATTTTATATTCATACTTGGCTGTATGCGTGTTTGCCGTATTTTATTCAGTCTAACTACAGAATTCTTGTTTATTATTTTAACTCGAATATATACTTGGTGATCAATGCAATGAGTATTCTTATATCATCTCATATACCTTCTCTGTATGATCTCCGTAAGACTGCCATGGATATAAAAAAAGATCCATGTTTCTCTGTACGATGTTTTCCTTCACCGTTAAAACTTGTAGCGTCTTAGATTAACTAACGGCCGAAATTAATAAACAATCTAATCCTAAATCTTCAGATTTAAGATTTTGAAATTCATCCGTTGTTGTGTTACGATCGTATACACAAAAAAACAGACATATCCGTAATTTTGGATTTCGGATTAGATTGATGATTAATTTCGGCCGCAAGAAAGTAGTAGTACATCGCTCAAATCGCCAAAATAGCGTATGTTTAAAGGATTTTGTTGACTAATACATTATAATTAATACCGATCCAACTGTCCCCAAAACAATAGCTTGTTATCCCCAGCAACGCCCTAAGCCGAGGTCCGTGTCCCGCAGGGGGCGCCCTTAGCGAAAGTTGCTTAGTTTTTAATATTAATTTTAAGCCTGGCTGGAGGCCTCTTTTAGCTTCGCCAGAAATTACCGGTTAAGCAACCACTTTTCCCAGAAAAGTATGCGAGAATCCCAACAAAAAATAAATCCTTTCTTGCAATGGCCATGTAAAAAATGCAGGTAATTAATTACAGAAAATTCGTATTCTTTAAAATTATTAATAAATTAGCCCAAATGTAGGAAAAACAATAAAGTAAATAGACAGTTTCTAACCTAAATTGAATTTTCTCTCTATAACGACTCGATAGTTGGGCATGAATTTTAAACCAAAAAAAAAAAACGGAATAGCATCTGTAACAATTCGTATTCTTTTGTTTTCTCATTTATTTTAATATTTATTGAATAATAAAGAATACCCTAAAATGTCACACCGAAACGCTGTGGCGCATGCTCGGAACGCAATACATCCAGAATGTATTATGTATAATATCGTAACACTTAATGCTAAATAAGATCACTGGTGAAACTCATCACTGCAACTATTTTATTATTAAAAAATGTATTAGGGTCTCTCAGAGAGCAAATTACTGCAACACATCTGCGTGTTCGTATTTTTGCCTAATCTTTAGATTATTTTGTTGTAGTGTGGTCGTTTGTCGGTAGTTTGCGGTAAAGTAACAAATACTAGTACCTACAGAGACCAAATTTATTTAACATTATTGGCTATAAAATAATACCTAAATTAAACAAACGTGCAACATACTATTTTTAGTTTTTATATATGAATCGCGTTAATATCAACAAATCAAATTATATAGAAAGCTGCTATACTTTCCGCTAATTTCGTTCCCGTTTCTGGACGCTGCGAAGCATACTTATGTTAATATAGAACCGTTGCCCCACTAGGATATCTCCAGTATCGTGGGTATAGTTTACAGACAAAAATCTCACATGCACAAACACCCAGACCCGAAACAACTATCTGCAGATCGTACAAATGTTTGTTTCGTTCGGGGATCGAACCCGCGATACGTAGCTCAGGATGCCAATCGTTTAGCCACTGCGCCAACCGCCGCCGCCGTAAATAATATAGATATTGAATTATGTTAATATTACTAACTTTTTATTACAAAGGCGGAAGTTAGAAACAATGTTATATTACCTCATCGTCATCATAACATCAGTGAAAAGGGCGTCTTTTGACTGCTGAACAAAGGCCTCTGCCATGAACGACCGGTTACATGTCGTCATTTGGGGGGAATTAGCCAGTACTCACCACACTTGGCAGGCGGGTTGGTGAGCGCAGAACGGCTGCTGTCTCACAGAAAGAGACGCTGCTGCCCATACATCTTGTTTAGGAGTCCCTATAGTCGCCTTTTACGACATCCACGGGATGAAATAGACTGCTATTAGTATTCTTAATCCTGACATCCACACCGTATTTTTAACTTTTTTTTATTGGTGCCCAGTGGAAATTCTTCATGAACTTCCTTCGCCCCGGGGAAGGGCGAAGGGGTATGCCGGACTCCTACCGGCTAAAACCACTGGAGCCCAATTCCATATAACGATCTATACTAATGTAATAAAGATAAAGAGTTTGTTTTTTGTTGGAACGCGCTAATCTCTGGAACTACCAGTAAGATTTAAAAAGATCTTGATAAAAATTTGGTATCTTAAGGAAGGTTAAAGGCTATTTAAAATGAAAAAAATCAGAAAGAACGCTAAGTGAAAACGTAGTACATAGGCTGCACTAAAAGTATCGGGAATGGAATATTTCCACTGTTCCTGTCATATTAAAATCTTTTTAATTGAAAACTCCTTGGTTTTACAAATCGAATACCATTTATTTATTTTAAAAAAGATTCACGGTCTTGTCACAAGGTTTTGTCAAACTTGTTTAGTCGTTGAGAAAATGGAATTGATTAACATCAACAATTTGATTGAAAGAAGAGAGAATTTGATTGAAGATTGAACAATTAGGTGTAAAAAAGTTGTTTTCCCGATGGATACCGCATTTGCTATGTGAAGAGTAAAAAGCGGCTCGCGTTACTTGGTGCGTCAGAACTCTCGAAAGATTCCACGCAGGATCCTCAAATGCTGTATACAACATCGTATCAGGTGACGAATCCTGGATATATGCGTACGAACCCGAAACAAAAAACCAGTCACGAGTTTGGGTGTTCGAAAATGAGTTAAAGCCAACAAAAATTGTTCGTTCACGGAGTGTTGCAAAAAAAATGGTGGCCACGTTTGTCTCCAAAACCGGCCATGTAACGACTATTCCTCTTGAGGGACAAAGAACGGTTAATGGAGAATGGTATGCTAGCATTTGTTTGCCACAGGTCGTTTCTGAACTCCGTAGAGAGAACTGCAACCGCCGCATCATCCTCCATCACGACAATGCGAGTTCTCACACCGCGCACAGAACAAAAGAGTTTTTAGAGCAAGAAAACATAGAATTATTAGACCATCCGCCGTACAGCCCCGACCTAAGCCCTAATGATCTCTATACTTTCCCTAAAATAAAGAATAAATTGCGTGGACAGAGATTTTCATCACCTAAAGAAGCTGTGGACGCCTACAAAACGGCCATTTTGGAGACCCCAACTTCCGAATGGAATGGTTGCTTCAATGATTGGTTCCATCGTATGGAAAAATGTGTCAAATTTCGCGGAGAATACTTCGAAAAGCAATAAATACATTTTTAAATAGTAATGTTGTGTCACTTCCTTGATTCCCGAAATTTTCAGTGCCGCCCTCGTAATAGCGCGGGCAGGCGATGCGACGCTGTAGCGGCGGGTGAAACCGGGGAGCGCAATTAGTCGTGTAATAAAAAGATCCACGTTATGATAATGACAACAGTTATCAAAAATAGATTCAGTAAAATAAGTGGTTCGGCCCAGATTGGTGAAATCCTCAGCAGCCGGAAAATTAACATGACCGCTCGGCTCAATATTAAGTAATCAAACCTACACCTAAGCCTAAGCCATATATAGGCTGTTTATATACATCACAATTTACAATAGGGGTCTTAAATAATATACGGTTATCACAATACCTCACAATTACCGTTCAATTGTTCAATTTACATAAAGAAATTATGCATCTTCATGAAAAATAGATAGGCACTTATAAATATTCATCTGCACAATACAATATTACGGACGCCATTTGTAATAAAACGTTCATCTCCGTTATTTTGTGAAATGTTTATTTATAATTGCCTTTTCCTGTTGCCATCTTTTAAGATCCGAATGTTTGCTTCGCAGTTTCAGATCCCAATGATGATGAAATATTAGGATCAAAAGTGTTTTATACATTTTCACTTCAATCCATTGTTTTATATAACCACACCATTACCTGCTATTTTTAATGTAAAATGTACCTCGTCTGTCGTAATTGACTGCTGTAATTAATTGCTCAACTCAAATTGGATAACCTTCATTAATCATTATCATTACCATTTCAGCTGAAAACGTCCACTGCTGGAGAGAATCCTATCCTAAAGATTGCCACAACGACCGGTATGGGTTTGTGTTGTGCGCTCATTGGGGGGTTTTGCCATGATCGCTACGCTTGGTAGGATGGGTTAGTGATCGCAGTTAGGTTAAAATGTAATCTGAGGACGCTGCTGCGCCGCCTCCGGTTAATCCCATAGTCGCCTTTACGACACCCACGGGATTAGGTGGGGTGGTGGTATTCTTAGCCGGCACCACACGGCACATTATATCATTAATGACAGTCCAATATTCGATTTAAATATTACAATGTGGCTCACCAACGAATGAATGAACGTGGTCGAATAGTCAGTGAACTTTATTCGACATCCTCGGGGATTACTCGTACACGCCCCAGGATATTTGCAGTTTACTCCTTTTCTTCAATTGTTATTTTTATCGGCCATAAACTCACCGAGTACCTAATAATAAACTCTTAAACTCTTATAATGGTGTAAACCAATATTTACGAATACAGAAACAAACAAGGTTTTCCTTCTCGAAAACTTTGGAGCTCATAAATAAATTTAATATAGGTACCGAACCTTTCTTGAAAATATAATTATTTTCTTGCAAAATGGACAATTCCTCAGAGGTTATGAGCGAAGCAGGGGAGAGCTCCTTTATTATGTCAGCAATACATTCCTTCCAAATTAAAATTAATTAATGTAAAATTAGCGTTGACAAATGAGAAAAGTACCTAGGTACTAAACGATATAAAGTCTACTAAATATTCGATTCGTAGAAACTCATTTGAACGTTTAATTAAACTTTATCAATTACATTAACATAATTTCTCAAGGGACATATTTGAGGGATATTGAGGGAGATATATTGATAGTAACACATATACGCAGTTCGTGTAAATGTGTTTACCTATTTGATGTACAACAATTAATATTGCTAGAAGCACTTACTAAAGCGTGGATGAAGCTTGATACGTGACACTGTGGTTTAAAGTAGACCGTTGTTGTGTTAACATGTTCCTACTAAGCCCTGTGATGAATTAATTAAGTCAATATTGATTTAACAGAGGGTGAGCGTAGCAATAATACCTACTGCTTGCTAAGTCACATACAGACGCTTTTCAGAATTACATTCGTCACATTTGCATAACCTTTCACAACAACCTGTACTGAAGTTTTATTTTATGAAGTTAGCAAAGGTAATGTTGGCAGCAATATTTATTATTAAACTCAGTTAACAAAATATCTGGGTTAGGTTTAAGAAAACAATACTTAAACAGTGATAACCTAAGTTATAAAGCCTAGGATCATAAAAATCCTATTCTATGACTATAGTCTCACTACTAAAACTTTATGGATGTAATTCTAAGAAGCTGTTACTATCTATGTTTTACTGTCATTCTAGTGATACTAAAATAAATTGTTACAACAAACAGAAAGGTCATTAAAAAATCATTAATTATTTTATCTTTCTTTACTATGAAATGTATAAATCAATCAAGATTCAATAACTTTGTGCAGTATGCAAATACAAAACGCTTTCTAAAAAAGCCGTTTCAATTACTTTTATAAAGTTCGAATTCTGAGCTACCACAGCAACGGGTCCAATATTTCATCGAGCCAGTTACTCGCTTCAATCAATTTCAATACTTAAAATTCATTTACGTTCAGTTTTCTTTATTCCGACGGCAATTTTCCGTTGAGCAGAATCTCCAAAGCCCCAATTGCTTTACACATACAAACTTAACTATTTCAAATGAATATTCCTCCTCTAATCGGCCATGGTGTTTTTTTTTTTTGAACAATAACATTTGAGAGTAAGTGTAATATGTAATACTACATTAACATTATTATTATTAGCGTCTCAACTATCAACTAATATGCTTTCTGTAGTCTGTACCACAAATAATGCACTTAGTCAGACTTAGTTCATTACTTGAGAGACCATGTATTTTGCGTTATTTTGAGGTTATGGACTACCAGTAGGAAGATTAAATAATTATATGTATATACAATGTCTTGCTTTAGTAGTCCACGATATTTTGCATGGCGCCTTGGTGAACGCTATAGATTAAAGTAGGTATGTATCACAAAAATAACGCAGTCGTATATTATTTGTATAATTGTTTATAAATAACTATATTACTATTTACTGGTTCTATAAGTTGCAATTATATTCACATACATCTTAAGAAAATTGCGGACTTGGCCGGTTGACCGATTTAGGTAGTCGACAACTTAAAGCTAAACGAGCGTCTTGACGGGCTTCAGCATCGCACACAAAAAAGAAACGGGTTTATATAATCAGATTGTTTTGTGGTCGGATCATCATGACATCTTTTTTAGCATATACTAATGCGCTATGCAAAATATCGTGGATTCATAAATAAGACCTTATATAGTCCGTAATTCCGTATGGTGTGCGAATCAAGAATACAACACCATGCCATCTCCCGTGGATGTCGTAAATTGCGACTATGGGCTCTGAGGGATGGGCAGCAGCGTCCTTTCTGTGAAACAGCAGCCATTCTGCACTCACAAACTACACTCACATAATTTAGTTCACGTTTATGTGGGAGTCTTTGTTCAGCAGTGCCCACTGCGTATTTTGGCTGATATGATCATGATGAGGTAATAAAATATTGTTTCTAACTTCCGCCTCTGTAATAATAAGCAAATAAAATTGACATGCTTAACTATATTATTTGGCCCGCAGTGTCCGGAAACGTGTGTAGTCGTTTTGCACTCTGCGCTCTCCAACCCGCCTGCCAAGCGTGGTTAGAACTGACAAATTCTCCCCAAAATGACTACACACGGCATGTAACCGGTGGAAATCTGCGGGGGAGGCCTTTTTTTAGCAGTGGCCGTCCTTTGGCTGATATGATGATGATGATTAGGTACAATTAAGTTGGTGAAATTAAACGTGCAGGTTTTCATATTAACTCGTCTCATTCGAGTTATTAAATAGGGATCTTGTTTATGCGAAAATAACTGTTACTTCTAAATTTAAATCTTGTGTTTACATTCGAAGTGTTGATTAATGTAAGTATAGAACCAGAATGAAAGGGTTTCTAAAATATTTCCTTTGTTTAGCAATGTTTAAAATCAGAGTCAAGGGTTCTAATTTACTTGTGTAAGACAAGCACGTAGTAGCAACCCTAGGGATGGCAATTGTTATTTAAACTATATTTTCGACGTTCCTGGAAATACTAACCACTGAGTAGACTAGACGCTGCTAGAGTACTTATGAAATTATAAGAGCTAGACTGTAGAAATAATATAGTTGCTCTACTTTTGTATAACATTTAATATTTTTCGTTGATTGCCCTTCATCATTTCGGCCGAATGAAGTCCACTGCTGGACACAGGCCTCCCCCAACGATCACCACAACGACCGATATGGGTGTGTTGTGGGCTCATTACGGGGTTTTGCCATAATCGCCACGCTTGGCAGACGGGTTGGCGATCGCAGTTGATTTGTTAATGTAATCGAAGGAAGCTGCTGCCCATCCTCCGGCTAATCCCATAGTCGACTTTTACGACACCCACGGGAGGAAATGGGGTGGTGGTATTCTGAACCGGCACCACACGGCTAGATTGCCCTTACCTACGTTTATTGTGTTCCGTGTTGTGCAAGTTTGCAGCTATGTGTACGTATAGCAATAACTTTGATAAATGACATAATGCGTGGTATAAAGTGACAGGTTGTTTGCATAGTTTAGAAGCACACTATGCTAACACCTGTTGTAATCTAATTACTTCATATAATTTCCATGTTTGACTTGACTGTTGCCGGTACAATAAACTCGAGCACACTGTACAATGTTCTATAAAATAACTTTGAATTTTATTATTAGTAAACGAAAATTGGCTGCTTACGGCAAAGTAAAGTTATTTGATTGGCATCGCAAAGAAAAAGGGAATGCTCGAACTTCGAAGGTCCTTAACGGAACTTTAGTAAGCTTTGATTTATTGATCTGTCCCTCGTCTGAATATTTGCGCTGTATTATTATTTTTTATTTTAGTTGGGACTATATATGTTTGTGTTATTCAGATAATCCTTAAAGCTACTGTCAATATCTATCATCCTGGATCCTCCATAAAATGCAAATAAGTATCTATTTGTTTTTCAATATGGTTACAATTGGTGTTACATAATAATATTCTGTTCGCATATTTCGTCATAACATAATGTCGTGTAAATATTAGAAGTTACAACCGCAGGACAGTGATGTTTCGTAGTCATATTGATATTATAATAATTATCAATACTAAAGCTCCGCCCGCGACATTAACCATAACCACAAGAAAAAGTTTCCCATGCTTGTCAGTGGATAAGCAATTTTGATTACATTACTTAACTTTAAAATTAAAATTAAACTTTATTTCAGACCAAAATACTGGATCCATATAGTGATGAAAATAATATAATTAATGAAGAGGTATTCATTGGCCCAGCATCGGATTAAATCATTGTACAAGCCACCTATCTATCTATATTCTAATCGATCGTCGCATCTCAGCCGGTGGACGTCGATGAAGATAAAAGGGTTTAGCATCCAATTAATATCGACACAGCCATCAGCCTAACATTTTCTGAACTATGTGGAGGTCTAACTAGATATGAAATCAGAAATCTGAAACTTATTGGTCTGATTTTAGGTACAAAAAGGGTTATTAATAATAATTAATTATATAAAAGCAAGGAAACACAGACACCTACAATTGTAGTTATTGTTTAAAAACAAATATGTAGGTAATTAATTATCATGTTAGCGTATAAAACATACAGTTAGTAATAATATTATTCAATTTCAAGTCTATATACAGATAGAATCCGACTCGGCTGGGCAGCGTTTGGGAAACTTCGCAAAGTCTTTTCGTCAACAATACCGCAACGCCTCAAGACGAAAGTCTTTAATCATTGTGTGTTACCAGTGATGACATATGTATGGCACAGAGACATGGTCACTCACTGCGGGCCTCATGAAAAAGCTCAAGGTCACTCAGCGAGCTATGGTGAGAGCAATGCTTGGTATTTCTCTACGAGATCGAATTATGAAATCAAATTATGAGATCCGTGGAAGAACTAAAGTTAGCTGAAAGGATTACTAAACTGAAGTGGCTAGGGGCGGGGCACATTGCTCGTAGAACTGATGGCCGTTGGGGCAAAAGGTTCTTGAGTGCAGACAGCCCACCGGAATACACAGCGTGAGCCGATCTCCAACGAGGTGGAAAGACAACCTGGTGAAGGTTACTGGGAGTCGTTGGATGCGGGCGGCATGTATCCGTCCTTGTGGAAATCTATGCGGGAGGCCTTTGTTCAGTAGCGGACGTATTTTTGCTGATATGATGACGTCATATCCCGTTTCTACTCGCCATCAATAAAGATAGTTGTAATATCATCATATCGGCCATTTATAGTCCACTGCTGAACAAAGGCCTCCCCCATAGATTTTCACAACTGTGTCATCATTCTGGGGGGTATTTGCCAATACTCACCACGCTTGGCAGGCGGGTCGGTGAGCGCAGTATGGCTAATGTTTAACAGAAGGGACGCTGCTGCCCATCCCTCTGGTTTAGATTCCCTTAGTCGCCTTTTACGACATCCACGGGAGGAGATGGAGTGGTGCTATATTCTTAATCTGGACACCACACGGAACTTTATAGATTAGATATAGTTGTAATATACTTTATAGAAAATAACTGAGAAACGCTTAGATGAAAGGGAATACCTACATCCGTTCTCTGCATTAAGTTGTAACATTAAAAGTGTGGTGCCGGCTCAGAATGCCACCACCCCATCTCCTCCCATGGGTGTCGTAAAAGTCGACTAAGGGATTAGCCGGAGGATGGGCAGCAGCGTCCTTCGAGTACATTAGCAATTCAACTGCGATCGCCAACCCGCCTGCCAAGCGTGGCGATTATGGCAAAACCCCCCAATGAGCCCACAACACATCCATACCGGTGGTTATGGTGATCTTTGGGGGAGGCCTGTGTCCAGCAGTGGACTTCATTCGGCCGAAATGATGATTAAAAGTCCATTCAAAACTTGGAAAGTTACTTCTCTGAGGTGCTTGAAATACCTATTATATGAACGTGATACTTTTGTATCTCACGAAGCACCAGTAAGCACTCGCAAAATACCTCTCTTAACCGTAAATATTTTAAAAGCGTTAACGTACCGATATACTGCGTTTACAATTTCTTGACGTACCAAGAATTTCTGTTAAGTACTCCAAAGTATGGCGCGTGATTAGGGCATGCTATCCGGATATCCTTTGAATATAATATCCGGATATTATTGGTATTACTATTCGGATAATACGAATAATATGGATACTTACTTGTTTTTATTATTGCACAAGTTATTTTAATTTTTTTATTAGATCAAAATTACTAAAATATAACATTTTGCTTAAGGTATTTTAATGACATAGGTATTTGAAATCCTGACATTGTGACAACGATGGTATATCATCATTTGCTTACGTTAACGTATTTCACAATAAATCCAAAAGTGCCTTATTTATATTCGGGTAATTTTCACCCATCTCATCTAGTGGGTGTCGTAAAAGGCGACTATGCGATTAGTCAGAGGATGGGCAGCAGCGTCCTTCGAGTACATTAACAACTGAACTGCGATCGCTAACCCGCCTGCCAAGTGTAGTAGTTATGGCAAAACCCCCTAACGAACGAGCTCACAACACACCCAGGTGTGCCGTTGTGGCGATCTTTGGGGGACGCCTGGGACGCAGTGGACTTTATTCGGTTGAATTTACTTTTTTTTTGTTGTTCTTCTCGCATACATTTCTGGGAAATGTGGTTGCTTAACCGGTCATTTGCTGGCGAAGCCAAAAGAGGCCACCGGCCAGGCTTAAATTTAATATTAAAAACTAAGCAACTTTCGCTAAGGGCGCCCCCTGCGGGACACGGACCTCGGCTTAGGGCGTTGCTGGGGATAACAAGCTATTGTTTTGGGGACAGCTGGATCGGTATTATTTATAATGTATGTCGGCGCTGACAAAATTGTTTACGAACGCGCGCACG
The DNA here is from genome assembly GCA_947459985.1 of Diloba caeruleocephala. Lineage (NCBI taxonomy): Eukaryota > Metazoa > Arthropoda > Insecta > Lepidoptera > Noctuidae > Diloba > Diloba caeruleocephala. Next base: position 13,064,844 of record OX381620.1, on the reverse strand, counting down.
TGCAAGTGACGACATCGTACCACTCTATGAGTCAGGCGAGGTGGGGATGGAGCGGAGGCGTATTATATGCAGCGCGCTGTGCGGGCGCGCGGCACTTCGATCGCGACACTCGTTCTGTCAATATCTCTTAACTGTGATATGGATCACTCCTGAATCATTATATAATCAGTGTAGTATTTGTGTAACTAATTTAAATACTTGATTCATTTATTAAATTAATATTGTGACATAGTATTGAAGTTTTCATAAACAATGTCTGGAAGATCAGTCATATAATGATTTACACCGTCAGGATGGTTGCTAACCTTTACCAATTCGCACCAAATACCAATTCCATCCGAAATCAGAAGTGGGATAGACTGAGGTGCATCTTCGGCTTCATCCACCCGCACAGAACCAGCTAACAGTGACTTTGGTACCAATTCGGCGCTGTCCGCTTCGGCCTGCATCATTGAAAACTTGGCCCTGAAGCACTGAATTGGAACGACATAGTAAAGTTGCGAGGTTTCAAATTTTATGATTTAAATCCTGAATCCATTACTAAACCCTGGAATATCTGGAAACGAGTAGTTAATGGTGATAAAGACGAAGACGCTGTGGAAGCTGTAATTGGTTGCATAGACAAAGAGTTGCTTTGGTTGAGTCTATTGTCTAGCAAGTGTTCTTCCGTACCTGAATTAATTTTTATTGTAGCTAACATCAAACAGTGGGAACTACGACAGGGTGAACCACCTGCTAAACGACTGAGACTTAGTGTGGCAAACCTCAACGTGGACATCTGCTAGCACAGTGTAATAGTTACTGCGGTGAGTGATCCTAAGCCATTACTTAGGAGAAATGAATATGTCCAATTATTGTGACAAAGTAAGCCATAGTCAAGTGACTGTTCTTTAATGCTTAAGGGCATTGGCAAAGCATTTAAATTTAGTAATGCTGAAGAATTATTGAAACGTGACATATGTGTATTTTCGCTAGAAATTGCTTTACACATAGTGGGAGACATAAAACACCTTGTGGAATTTTGATAAAAGCAAAAACAGTGAAAGAAACTTGGACACTGTTTTGACAAATATGGAAGAAATACTAGAGTATGCCAAAAAGCAAAGACACAACAGGCTCTTGGAAATCCAGATGAAATATTCATCGAAATAGTATCCAGAAGACCTTATCGCATGGCACCAGTAGAACGACAATTATACCTAATGGTTTATACGTAAGTGCAAAACAGTTACTGAAGGACCCGGGAGATGGTTTTAGTAGCCTTAACCAACGCCAGATGTGCAATTTCAAGGCGTCAGACTCGATATTATTCCTCGCCTAACATCAGTGCAGTTCTAATCATTTTTTTAAGGCCTTCCCATCGCACTACACAAGGACTCTAGCAGCACAGGATTGGGTGCTATTCTCATTAAGTACAGGACGGCCGACAGCATGTGGTTGCTTACATGGATATGAGATAAATTGAGCCGTAGAGTCGTTGCCACTTTTACGAGTTGGAGACACTTGCTTATAGTAAGAGCGATAAAATACTTGCGACAATGGCAGATTTTTTTACAATAGTTACTAACTGCAACGCCGTAAAATCGTTGTCAAACAAAGACGAACTTCTACTCGGGATTCTTGGATGGTGGTCGTTTCTTCAGTACTACAACTTTAAAATAGAGTACTGCCAAGGATGCCGAAAGAATCGAGCGGATTTCTTTAGCCACAATTCTGTAGTGTGCATCAACTTGACGCATAAAGTTGATACCAGCTCTGATTACATAGAAGTTGGTACAAGTTGTTTTAGAACATCGTTGTGACGAGGAAGAACAAGTCATACAAATCATCAAGTGACCAGAATACTGCTTTAAAAGCTAAATTTGAATAATTTTGTAAAAACCATGCTATCCACCAATACTTCATAGCTCCAAGAGTTAGTAGAGCCAATGGACAGTTAGAACGGATGATGGCTGTGGTGAAAAACGAATTAACGATAATTCACAACTACGGAACACAAGACTGGAAGAAAGGTTTGGAAGGGCTGCCGTTAGCAAATCGAAGTTAAATTTAATGTCCAGTACCACCGGAATTTGTATCATTGACTGAGTGGCAGAGAGGACTCAAGCCCATAAATGACACGGATCATCTCATTTGGTATACTGATGGGTCTAAAATGAAATCAGGTACGGGAGCAGGAATTTGGTCCAATGGCTGCAATATCAGTCAATCCATGGGGCAATATACATCGGTTTTCCAGTCGGAGTCCTATGCCATAATTGCCAGCATTAGAGAAATGCTAACGAGGAATGTGAAGGATAAAACCGTATACATACTCAGTGACAGTCAAGCAGCTCTAAAGGCATTAATCTCCTTTAAAGTAAAGTCGAAACTAGTCAAGGAAGGTGTTATCTTACTAAACAAACTAGGAAAACACAATAACGTGAAGCTTATCTGGGTACCTGGACACGAAGGTGTTGAAGGTAACGAGAAGGCAGATCAACCAGCAAGGGCTGGCTCAAATAAGCAGCTCATCGGCCCTGAGCCATTCGTAGGAATACCTCATGGTACCTACCAACAGGCAATACATGCATTTGCTGACAAAGAACATGTCGGAGAATGGAGGCAATCAAGAGGCCTAAACCATTCCAAGACTTTCTGCAGCACAAGATTAGACGGGTTTAAGAGACTAATAAATCTTACCAAAACCCAATTAAGGCACTACATAGGTGCAATGACAGGCACTTCGGCACCAAGGAGCACCTACATAGGATGAAGCTTAGCACAACGGTTACATGCAGATTCTGTATGGATTATCAAGAGTCAATGCAGCACATTCTGTGCAGCTGTGACGCTCTGGGAAGACGTAGGGCAAAACATCTAGGAATAGCTTATCCATTGCCTGATGATTTTGCACGGCTCCAGGCAGGTATGATTGCGAAGTACCTACAGGGACTTCTTGATTTGCCAGCGTAGGAGTAGTGCAGGGCTTTGGGCAACACAATGGACCCAATAGGGTCGAAGTGCGTTCAGCTGATGCTGAGCCCGTTGTAGCCACAATAGAATAGAATAGAATAGAATCATTGACTGACGAGCACGAAAGGCTAATAAATAGACAAACTCGACGGCTACATGCAAAAGAAAATTGGGACACTGGAACAAAAAAAGGCAAGATTCGACACAGATAAAGCCAAAGTGAAGAAGTTTCAAAAGGGAGGCGTTGTTTTGTTTAAGATTAACCCTAGGTCTCAAATTGGACTTGACCTGAAATACCCGGATGCTGACGTAATTTTGAAGATACTACCAAATGATCGTTATCAAGTAAGAATGACTGTGGCTTGCACCCAAGCCAAACGGAATGTTTAGTGAAGATTCCGTGTCGGCGCACACGGAGCCTGTGACACCAGAATCACATGAGAAACAACGCGAATTTGACTTTGATAATTTAGATAACTTGGGGAGATTTCGATTGTAAAACAATGAAGTGATTGTTTCAATTCCCAATTAAGTCGAGGACAGGGCTCTCATTACTTTTAGTATCGTAAGTTGAGGACAGGGGCCTCCTTACTTTGAGTGACGCGAGTTGAGGACAGGGGCCTCCTTGCTTTTATATCAATAGATGTAAGTTGAGGACAGGGGCCTCCTTACTTTTGAGTAATGCGAGTTGAGGACAGGGGCCTCCTTGCTTTTGTATCATTTGATGTAAGTTGAGGACAGGGGCCTCCTTACTTTGAGTGACGCGAGTTGAGGACAGGGGCCTCCTTGCTTTTATATCAATAGATGTAAGTTGAGGACAGGGGCCTCCTTACTTTTGAGTAATGCGAGTTGAGGACAGGGGCCTCCTTGCTTTTGTATCATTTGATGTAAGTTGAGGACAGGGGCCTCCTTACTTTGAGTGACGCGAGTTGAGGACAGGGGCCTCCTTGCTTTTGTATCATTTGATGTAAGTTGAGGACAGGGGCCTCCTTACTTTGAGTGACGCGAGTTGAGGACAGGGGCCTCCTTGCTTTATATCATTTAATGTAAGTTGAGGACAGGGGCCTCCTTACTTTGAGTGACGCGAGTTGAGGACAGGGGCCTCCCTGCTTTTGTATCATTTGATGTAAGTTGAGGACAGGGGCCTCCTTACTTTGAGTGACGCGGAGGACAGGCGCCTCCTTGCTTTATATCATTTGATGTAAGTTGAGGACAGGGGCCTCCTTACTTTTATGTGATGTAAGTCGAGGATAGTGGCCTCCTTTCCATTGTTGACCAGTATACTGCTTATTTTATGTTTTTACAGGTCGAGGGCGACCTTTACGCAGAATGGCCGTGTCGGCGCTGACAAAATTGTTTACGAACGCGCGCACGTGCAAGTGACGACATCGTACCACTCTATGAGTCAGGCGAGGTGGGGATGGAGCGGAGGCGTATTATATGCAGCGCGCTGTGCGGGCGCGGGGCACTTCGATCGCGACACTCGTTCTGTCAATATCTCTTAACTGTGATATGGATCACTCCTGAATCATTATATAATCAGTGTAGTATTTGTGTAACTAATTTAAATACTTGATTCATTTATTAAATTAATATTGTGACATAGTATTGAAGTTTTCATAAACAATGTCTGGAAGATCAGTCATATAATGATTTACACCGTCAGGATGGTTGCTAACCTTTACCAATTCGCACCAAATACCAATTCCATCCGAAATGTATTAGGGGACATTTAAAACTATAGGCTCGGCACGGGCCGGCGCGAGCAAGAGACGGGAGGGAGAAGTGCTAACTTGAACGGGAAGGTGACGCGGAAATAGGCCTCCGCGACGACGGTGAGGGGTTGAATTTACAATTTTCACAACTTATTTCCACCAGAGTCGCACAAACAAAAGGGTTAAGTAGTGTGGAGTGGATGTATTAGGTTGTTTGGTTTTATTTTGTAGTCTTAGTAACAGTCGCGGTAATTAGGTACTGTAATAATGTAGATCCATTATTACTTAACTCCTTTAGTTTAATTTTAAGGTTATCTTTATAATACCCTGTTTTATAATTCTTCTATTACTTAGATTATAACGTCGTTGTTTAGGAACCGATTATGATAATAATTTTCTAGTTTAAAAGATACACTCTCGCGAGAGATACGGAACAAAAACAAACAACCCCCACTCTGCAACAAATAAAAGTTACATAAAAGTCGATATTAATTCTTCAGGAAGAACATTCAGGAGGAACAGCGGAGAACTGCCACAATATTTGGAGAGAAATACTCTTACAATTTGGGCTTTCGATAGAAGACATTGCATGTATCGTTACCGATGGTTGGATGGATGGAGTGTTATGCCAACATTAAGCCAAAGAGCACAATGTTCCATGTTGGATGTACCATACAAAAAGTATAGCGGTGATACGAGCCCAAATGACATTTCTGCAACGTCATATTCAGAGACTGAAGACCTCGATAGCGATGATTTGGAAAATGAAAGTGAAGATGGGGGAGATGGGTTTGCTTTCCTAGAAGAAAATGCTACAAACGTAAACGTGGCTCTAATATTTTACAAGGACTTAATCGTTTGTTTTCTAGATCTCACTTATCAAATGAAGGCCGAAATGACTGGTTAAGAAAGTAATATTCTATTCATTAGTTTCGTTAGGTACACTTTGGAACTTTTATAACTGATTTAAGTATATTGAAGAAGATCTCTTTGAACTATGTGTTAAAAAAGCTTTGATTCTTTCGTTACATAGGTATAATTGCGAGTATGTGCAATTTATGCGGTAGATACTGAGTATGCAGAAAATTATATGAAATGTTATACAGGAATTTATCACACTAGGGAAGATGCTATAAAATTAGAAATTACAACTATAGGAGCTTCCATAAAATAAAAGTCGGAGATGTCTCATATAGCGTTTTATTAATTAAAAGCTAGAGTACATTTGTAGGACATTGTTTATTGACTAGTGTGCTTTAAGGCACCCGTTGAAAAGTTAAAAGAATGAATCATCCTACAGCGTGACAGAGTCAGTAGGTGAGTCCGTTAGTGAGACACCTCGGAAAGCGAAGCTTAGGGCAGCTAGGAGGTAGGAGCCCTATGTCCAGCAGTAAATGTCTAAACGCTGATAATGAAACCTTGCGCAAGATGATGATACATTTTCCCTTCTTATTTTCAATTGAACTGTGAATTCGAATTAACTCAATATTGAATTAATTCGAGTGCTACAAATATCACATCTATTTTATTAATCTAGACTTGGCACATATGAAATTTTAAGAGGCTTTTAAATTATTCAGCCGTTCAATAAAACTTAGTTTTGTGACTTAGTTCAACTATCGGTTTTGTTTTAAAATATGAAATGGTTAGGTTCTAATATTGGTACCTTCTTACGTACTAATACATCAATAATTATGCATTTTAAATATAAATTACGCCGTTGCTTGCTAGTTTCACGAAATGTATATGCATAAATATTGATGGCTGTAGATTATTTATGTATCGCAATTTATGAGTGCAGACTCTGTGTGTTTATAGGAACACTAGATCGGTATTTCAAAATGGTTTATTGTTACAGGCAATCCCCGCAACAAATGCGCTCTGCAACCTGGTCATAGCTTGATGGACTGGATTCGGCTTGGCAACTCGAGCAAGGATCTCACGGGAGTCGGCGGAAGGATCCGACCTGTCTCAATTGGCGAACTAGGAACACACAATACAATCAGTCAGTTCACCAAAATAATTTTCATAAAATTAACTTCTACCACGTTGGTAAAATTATTTTAGGCTTTTTAAGTAATAGAAGTTCGTGAGAAATAAATAAAGCACAATAGCGACTTACACCTATATTTTACGAAGCGCTATCCGGGGTTTCTTTACCAATTAACTCTACAAAGATTACCCTGGAAATACAATATACCTATTTACTTCTATATACAACATTCGTGCGTCGGTAAAATGTTTTATAAGACACTACTTGAACTCATATTTCAGACGACGCCTGGCTAGCGATCCGTGGTCGTGTCTACAATATAACGCATTATCTACCTTACCACCCTGGAGGTAAGTTTATACAGTTCAGAATATTATATTACTATACTAATCCTTCATGTTAACGCCTTACCTCTATTTCAGGACCCGAGGAACTAATGCGCGGTGCCGGTATGGACGCAACTCAACTCTTCGACAAAGTACACCCGTGGGTCAACTACGACTCTCTTCTCGCGAAGTGCCTCGTAGGGCCGCTTCGATTCGACCTTCCCGATGCAGAGGAACTCTTCGATACTTCGAACTCATCACCCAAATCCGACCGTCTCAGAGAACCGTCTAAAGCACAAGAATTAGTTAGAAAGTCAATGGAGAACTTAGCGAATTGTATCACACCAGTTAGAAAGAAAATTACGACCAAAGGTGATGAAAACGCAAAAGGGAGTCCGCCTAGCAAAATTATGCAGAGTTTAGTGCAATCCGCTGATTTACCAATGTCGATTAGTCGAAGAGCTGCATCAAGTCCAGTGAAAAAAATGGATAAAAGCCCTGATTCACCTTTACCTCTCCGGTATGACTGGATTCAGACATCGACGAAACTCACGATATCCGTATACACGGGATACCTAGCCAATCCAGGAGGGTGTGCCCGGATTACAGAGGAATTTCTGTTGATTGAAGTAGCAACCAACGGCTGGCTGAGGACGCTCAAGATAAAACCAGAGGCTAAATTAAAGGAACCTTTACAGTTGCGTGTATTTGCTGAAAGTGGGAAAATAGAGGTGAGAATTGGCAAGTCGATATTTGCAATGTAATTGTATTTATTTTTCGATAAATTGAGTTTCCTTGGCTATTTCCAGCGTAGCTTTCTAAATTAGATTCCGGGATCGTGTAGATGTCCCGCTCCTAAAGATAGCCTCATGCGATGAACGTTAATTTACTTTATCTTTGTAGATCACCGCACTGAAAGTCGATGCGAGTGTTTGGAAGGGGTGTGGTGAGGTGACGCTGGGAGCGCCGAGCCGTGTCTTATCACCGCGGACGGTGGACTGTCGTGTGATGGAAGTAGGCAGGGTGTCACACGACACGTCCCTTCTGTCCGTGTGTCCTCGTGCCGGTCCAGTGGTCGTGCCGCTCGGTCACCATGTACGAGTGCACAGGAGAAGTAATGGTAAGATGAATACATTTTATTATGAACTGGACAAAGACACCCTTTTAAAAACTATGTTCCCATAGTCCCTACGTCGAGATATTAGATATCTGACCACTAAGTCCAATATCTCTTTAGTTATTCTATCAAAACGATTCTACACGTGTTTTCCAGGAAGTACAAGCAGCTTCCATTAACTCGACGTCCTTATTAGTCGGTTGCTTAAAACACATTATAACGTAATTCTCTGAACATAGTACCTATACACACCGTACACAGTAATAGACAAACAGCCTGTTTCTCGCTAACAAGGTCGTTACATATTTTATCCTCGACCCATGTAACTGGTCCTTAGAGAAAAAATCCCGAGTTCAAGTCGATGGATGATCAACAAAATGAATTTTCGTGCTTACTAACGTTGGGAGCTAATCCCTCAACTAGACCGTAACACTGCGTTATGACGACGATGCGAAATTAATGTAGCTAAACGAAATTCAAATTCGGTGGCGAAATATTATATTAATGTCTCAGTTAGGCGGAAAATTGAAAAACATATTTGAAATATGCTTCTCGTATTGTGACTTTTGTGTCTATACATGCCTTAGATGTCATATCAAGAGCTCTTTCATGTATTCATGCTATTCATATTATTCAAATAACTTTCTTCATCCGGCACAGGCAGCGTGAGTATTTTCACTAACTGTATTGATTCTTTTAACGGGTATGTAGGAGTGTAACAAAGTATCAGGGTGGCTTATTTTTTTCTGATGATTGTGTGTTAACTATGTCTATTAGGCTACCTATTACGTCTTTTAAAAAGAAATTGGAGTAATGAACAGGTAAAACAATTTAAATGTATCAATCAATAACTTTTTATTAGGAAGATAATTGACTTCTTTTCGTTTTCACGCGAAAGTAATATCGGTATTTCCTAAATGAAAGATATAGTCTAGTCTTAATTAGACTTAATCATACGACTGACCTACCGAATTTGCTATTTTATAGACTTTGATATATAGCAATTATGGTTTCTTTTTGTATTCATGTAAACAACTGCGATTTTTAGGTTGACGCCTGGATTGTTACAAAATATAATAAATAACCCGGTGGATGGAGCACGCAGTTTTCATTTAATTTCAAAATATAAAATCTATTAACACATAAAAAATATTAGAATTTTATATTTTATATTTAGTTTTTCGTGGCATCACTTACAAAACATGTGGCTTATTTTTTTGTCAAAAATATTAAATCGCGATAAGTATTAACTTACTGAACTAACTGTAAGTTCGTGACGGGTTTTTGAAAAGCTGCCAAGAAAAGCTTTCTTCGTACGGGCTAGAAATCTGGGCATGTTTATAATCAAAGACCAGAACATGAGGCACCGAAACTATTTCTTCATTTAGAAATAAATGTTCCTGTGACAGTAACCTGAGAACGAACATAAACGAAAAAATAACCTATCTGTCTGCCTTTCCAAGTAATTAGTGTGATGAAGCACTTATACCTTCATTAGTGCGATCTTTGACGGAACCTTATTAATGTACGAGGGTTGGGTGTATACTAACAAACGTATTGAAAATCTTGTTGGGCCAAAATGAGAAATTTTACTCATAAAGGCGAAAACATATTATCTACCCATCTACTAATTAGATGTAGGTACCTACCTTTTTATGTCCTCGATACAATCACACTAGGACCGCCCATTGGTGCCACGCCTTTAAGCACATCTCGGAGGAGAAGACTGTAAAGCGGTCATCCCCTCTTGCGGCAGGGAGGCGGCTGTAAAAAGGCCGCCCCCAGGCACATCTCGAGGAGGATTGTACAGGATCTGGTTACTGCGCTCACGGCGGCACGTGACCACATGCATTCTTCCCGGGGGTCCCTTGATATGAGCATGCAGATTCTCAAATATGCGCGCTCGTGACCCCCGAGGCCCCCCGTCATATAACTGAGACAGGCTCAGGCCTGTCGGACATGGTGCTGGGGCGGGATCCTACTTAGATGTACCTACCTACCTACATGAATTCTCTTCTTAATATTTTTGAAGTTAGCATCCATTGAATCGAAATAACTTACGGAAATATATCGCGTTCATATAATTCATTATGTATACCTACGTGCAGTATGCATACGTTACGTATACATACGTGCCGTATACATACGTGCAAAGTTCAAACCTAGCACGTACAATTATTATTAATGCACAAATATATGTATTATAAAATAAAACAATATTTTATGTTCTATCTTATATACTTACATTTGTTCATATTAAAAACTAAAACATCATACGTGCAATATACAATCAAGGATACACATGCATAGTGGAGTATAAACGCATGCACGATAAATATCTATACACATAAATAAAATTGTGTAAAAAGTGTCTGTTTGTAATGTCAAAATAACAGCTTTTTATTTATTTTATTTTAATTTTATAATTTATGCACACACAGAAACATAAAAATAAAGAAAAATGAAATAGGACTAAAATTACAAAGGTACTGCTTATTTCTTAAGAAATCTCTTCCAGCAGACCTGCGAGAGGAGAGTTTGAATAAGACATGTAGACACAGTGTGTAAAGGAGTAAATAAATGAAGAACATAAACATATAATTACTTATATAAAAATATACGATACATAAAATATAGGTATATATAAATACACTCATACATAAATATACATATCCAAAAATAAAATACATATGCAACTGTGGAGAGACGTGGAGAGACGCCTCTTTAAGGTGCGTGCTCTATTTTTTAAATAGAGCGACCGTTGTACAGTTCCTTATATCAGGCGGGAGTGAGTTCCACAATCTAACCGCATGTACAGAAAAGGAGTAGGAATAGAAATCAGTATTGTGGGGTGGGAATTTGAGGATGATCCTAAGATGAGACCTGCAGGGCATATCAGTTTTATAAGTATAGGAAAATCGTTCCCGCAGGTATGATGGAGATGTTGGGTTCTGAAGGATATTAAAGAGGAGACACAATATCCGAGTGTTTCTGCGAAGACGAATTGGGAGCCACTTGAGTTCTTTACGAAAGTTGGAGACATGGTCATACTTTTATAAATTGAAAACAAAATGAATGCATAAATTTTGTAATCGCTCAAGTTTATGCAAGAGCTCCTCTCCTTTGTGGCATCCAGATAGCAGGCATCAGCGTAATCTATGATGGGCTGAATAAGAGTCTGAGCAAGAGAGATTTTGGTTTTCAAGGGCAAGAAGCTCTGGAGACACTTCAGCGAATGAAAGGTGAAGTGAACTTTCTTACTGACTTCCTGGACTTTTGTTGTTGTTCTCCGCGTCAAATTAGAGTCCAAAAACACCCCTAAGTTTTTAGCTGTCTCACTATAATCAATTTGAACACCATTCAAATGGAGAGGTGTTAAGGTCGCTACATCCAGCTTGATGCGCATGTTTCGACTGCCAATTATCATGGCCTGGGATTTTTCTGGATTTATTTTAAGCCCAAAGGACCTTGCCCATACACTAATCCTCTCCAGGTCTTGATTCATGTATGCTACAGCATGTTCCACATCAGGCCCTAGAAAGTGTCGGTAAAGCTGCAGGTCGTCTGCGTAAAGATGGAAGTTAGAAGAAATTACCCTGGTGACAGAGTTAATGAAAACAGAAAATAGAAGAGGAGAGAGAACGCCGCCCTGAGTTGTACACCCGTGGTGAGACTACACCAGTCAGAAAATATGTCATCGAGGCGAACACTCTGTGAGCGGCCTCGCAAATAGGAACTTTTACTAAATGCATATGAAAGTATATACGGTACATATAACAAAAAACAATTTTTAATTTTTCTGTCTCTCTGTCTGTCTGTTTGTTCCGGGTAATCTCCGAAACGGCTGGACTGATTTTGACGGGACGTTCACTGACAGATAGCTGATGTTATAAGGAGTAACTTAGGATACTTTTATTTTCGAAAAATAATTAGGGTTCCGCGCAAAAAAATAAAACCCTTGAAATCCAATATATATATATATATTCTATGTCAAATGTCTATGTCGAAGTAATACTACTCTGAACTCGCTCGACGTTTCGAACACTGTAGAGTCCGTGGTCACGAGCAGACTGGTTATTTATTATCAACAAATGTAAGAACAATAAACGAACGTAAAATATTGTTTTATTTTATAATTCATATAATTGTGCATAAATAATATAACAGTTATATGTGCTAGCTTTGCACGTATTCGGGGGTCGCGGGTACGCAGATTGGGGAATCTGCGGGCCCACACCATGCGACCCACGAAGAGACGGTGGCGCGCATGTGGTCACCCGCCGCCATGTGCAACATAGCACAGCGCACAGCTAGGCTTCGGGGGGATCCTTTACAAACACCCCGGGTGGGTGACCGCTTTTCAGTCATCCTCTCCGAGATGTGTCTATAGGCGTGGCACCAGTGGGCGGATCTGGATCCACACTGGTGTAATCATACGAGGCCCTGGAGCCCCTTTAGGTGCCGAAGATGACCACCCCAGTGGTTTTAGCCGGTAGTCCGAAATGCTCCTTTGCCCTTCCCCAGAACGGAGGAAGTTCATAATGAATTTCCACTGGAATAAATAAAAAATCTAAAAATAAAAACGTTGTTGCACGTATGTATACGGCTATCGTTAAATGAATTCATTAACATTTCTAGATATTTAACACTTTTTAGGATTATTCCCCGATTTAGCTTAGTCGGAAACTGATGGAACACCCATAAATACCAGCTTCACCTCCATTATGATGTGTTCCATTATTTACTGAGGAATTGCTGTGTCACTACTTTCCAGCTGAAATAGTAGGAAGTTGTATAGGGTACACTAAAAGATTACAAAAAAACCGGTCATTGTGAAAATATATGAGAGAGGCCTTTATTCAGCAGTAGTCGTCCCTCGACTGACATGATGATGGTGATGATAAACTAACTTCATACTTATATCTCGCCAAATGGGTACAGCTCAGATCAATCGAATCAACAAGCACGTTATGCTATGGCCCATTTGTTGTATTTTGTTACTTTCAAGTACCTATCAATGTAGATAAGTGAGAGTATAGACACCCGGCTACATATCAAGCTATTTAATCCAGTTTAGCTTGACCTCACATTGAACAGAAAGCCCATACGATGCGAGATCAGCTTATACTTGTAATATATAGCTTGTTATGTAGCCGTGCGTACCTAATTATTTATTACTATTCTTACTGACTTGTATTATTTAGGCTCAGAATGCATCCGTTCCTACACCCCTGTGGGCGAGGGTTGGGGCCCTGCGGACCGCAGTGAAGTCTTCTCAGCTCTTCGGTTAGCAGTGAAGCGCTACGAAAGTGGCGCCCTCTCCCCACATCTTACGGCACTCAAAACTGGAGACCTCATTACTCTCTCTGGACCTTACGGCAACTTTCAATTGCAAAAGGTAGTTAGTTATAATAATGATTTATCTAGGGTTTCAATCTTTGGAGGAAATGTAATCATTTTCAGTTATAAAGTTGTTACATTGAGGGCCACTTTCCACTGCTTTCTGACTCATGTAATTATTTTATGTTCATTTTAAAATATTTAACGAGTTTTATCTAACTTTAATTAAAATGTCTGGCGACAGGCGTGTTTTTATTTACATTTTTTCATTATTATTTAACAATTAATTATGTACCTAGGTAAGATTCACAAGGGGCTTGGAAGATCACTTCCAGCGCCTCGTCCCCCGAGTCGAGAGTAGGTGCATTACCCCGGGTGCTACCCCATCTCAGGGAACCGTGTGAGGAAGTTCACCGTATCTACGGTAGGGTCGTGCGGTCCATAACCCTCTACGGGGGGCGCCTTTATGGTCAGCTCGACTGTCAGGCGTCCAGCGCTGCCGAACCAAACTTCACGTTTTGCAGCGCAGAGTGGCTTTACGGATCGCACGAGGATACCGAACAGTATCCTACGAGAAAGCAACTCTCCTGGCGCGCTCTCCGCCTTTCGACATCCCGGCGGAGATGAATGCGTGGGTCTACGATCAGACACGGTCCCTCCGCCAGAGCGGCGAAGGCATGCCTCCAGGGCCGTTGGACAGGCGGCGCGCACTTGGCAAGTGGCGTCACCGCCTGCGGCCTGCAGGCCTCCACGACGCGCTTGGTCGCAACCAAGCGCGTCGTGGAGGCCGTCATTCCGCTCTTTGGAGCCTGGCTCAAATGGAGCGAGCGTGTTACCTACCGCCTGACGCAGGTGCTTACCGGGCACGGTTGTTTCGGTGCGTCCCTGCACAGGACAGGACGTGACGTGATGCCACCATTGTGACAGCGACCAGTACACCGCACAGCAGACGCTCGAGGCGTGCCCTGCGTGGACCGCCGAGCCGCCGATCCTGGTCGGTCGGATCGGGCAAGATCTCTCTCTGCCAGCAGTAGTGTCTATGTAGTGGCTATTTTGGCAGAGCACGAAAACTGGAATGCAGTGGTCTCCTTCTGTGAGAGCGTCATGCTCCAGAAGGAGACAGCAGAGCGGGATCGGGAGAGGGCCGATCCCACTCGAAGAAGGAGGTGACGGCGCCGGAGTAACAACCGCCCTGGCGCCTAAAACCCCCTGCCGTAGCTATGAGGCCGGGGACCTCTGGGCTCGCGGGTGCGTAGATTGGGGAATCTGCGTGCGTGCAGTGCGTGCTCTGCGTGGCGCCCGAGCGACCCAAGAGAAGGTGGTAGCACGCATGTGGTCACGTGCTGCCGTGGGACGCTTTGGGGGATCCTTTACAATCCCCCGAGGGGGTGACCGTTATACATTCATCCCCTCCATGATGTGCCTAAAGGCGTGACACCAATGGGCGGCTCTAGTGTGATCTTACGATGACCTGGAGCCCCCCTTCGGTGCCGAAAATAACTTCTCCAGTGGTTTCGGAGGACTGAGTGGGAGCGGGAGAGGGCCGATCTTCTGAGTCCGTCTTAATACGACGGTGTGTGATGTCCGTACTAAGAATAATGCAGCAATCCATCTCCTCCCGTGGATGTCGTAAAAGGCGACTAAGGGACTAAACCAGAGGGATGGGCAGCATCGTCTCTTTTGAGGAACTACCCATTCTGCCGTCACTAACCCGCCTGTCAATCGTGCTGATAACTGGCAAATTTCACCCAAAATAATAACACAATGTGTTAATCGGTGGGGGAGGCCTTTGGTCAGTAGTGGACTTCCTTTGGCTGATATGATCTTCCGAGCCCAAGCCAGTTTCGCTTTAAACAGAAGTTGAAAAGTCTTCTTTGCCATAACTATTCTTGCAATTATGTCTGGAGTATATTTTGACTCACTTGTAATTATACTTCTAGATATTTAAATGACTATTCATTCAAATACCTATGTAAGCTAGTTCATCGTAAATCATATCTAAAATAGCTGCGGCAGACCAAAATGATTTATCGACCATTGTTTCAGCTTAAGACAGTGAAGACTTTGTATTTGGTAGCTGCCGGCACTGGAATCACACCGATGCTTGGCCTGATGAAGTTCATGCTTTCAAGGTCTAATCCCAGATGGTAAGTCCCTATAGTTTACTAGCAATGTCCCGCGGTTACACCCGCTATTTAATTTAAAAGAAATCTAATTATTTATAAATACTTATTATAAAACTAGCTTTTGCCCGCGGCTTCGCACGCGTGGAATTTTGAAATGTATATCATGCTATTTACAGTGCTATTCTGTAAGAACTCATTAGCAAACTCACTTTCGAATCCGCTGTGAAAAGTAGTAAAAACAATACAAAAGCTCCCAGTCCTTGACGAAATCCTTCCAGTTATCGGCCACATCCTTAATTACTCCAAATCCTATGGCATCTTTCCATCATCATGGAAAGACGCTCAAGGCACTCCCTTACCTAAAAAAACAAATACAATATCTTTCTCTGAATATCGCCCTATATCCATATTACCATTCCTTTCCAAAGTCCTTGAACGTCTTATCCACAACCAGATTAGTGCTTTCCTTTCCAAGAATAGTCTCCTCAATCCTTTCCAATCTGGGTTTCGTCCTGGTCATAGCACAGTCACGGCCTTAGTCCATATTACGGATGACATAAGGTCAGGTATGGAGAACGGAAATCTGACGATACTTTCCTTACTTGACTTCAGCAACGCTTTTAATACCGTCGATATCGATATCCTGCTTAGTATACTCTGCTCCCTTAACATATCTCCAACGGTGATTGATCGGTTTCGTAGTTACCCGTGTGGCCGCCGACAGCGAATTTGTATTGAAAACACTTTTTCTTCTTGGTTAACACCTGCTTCTGCCGGCGTACCACAGGGTGGCGTTCTCTCTTCTCTACTTTTCGCAATATTTATTAACTCCATTTCTAACCAACTTCTTTCATCCTACCACCTTTATGCAGATGACTTGCAAATCTACTGACAAGCTCCCCCAGAAGAGCTGCCGGAGGCTGTTAAAATGGTCAACCATGATTTAGCACGGATTTCCGAGAGGAGTACAGCACATGGACTGGACCCATCAAAAACCCTAATTGTTGTTGGTAGCCCCAGGCTAAGTACCAAAATTGATTGGTCGCAAGTCCCCAGGATTACATTGAATGGTACTACCATACCCATAAGTGACACGGTGAAGAACCTGGGGATAAATATAGATAAAAACCTTTCTTGGAGTTCCAAAATTAAGTCGAAAAATATTTTCATCGGCAGGATCCTTGGGGAGGTTACGCAATTTTCTTCCAACTGCCACCAAAACTGCGCTTGTTCAGTCCCTTCTTCTACCCATCCTTGACTATGCTGATGCCAGTTATCTTGATTTGACTGAGGCACAACTAGATAAGCTTGAGCGACTTCAAAACTTTTGTATCAGATTCATATTTGGTTTGCGCAAATATGATCATGTCTCAGATTTTCGCAATAAGCTCAAGTGGCTTCCAATACGACTTCGCCGGAATTCTCATATTCTATTTTTGCTTTACAGCATTTTATTTAATCGCACAACACCCCTTTATCTTAAATAACGTTTTAAGTTCCTTCATGACACACACACGAGATACTTAAGATCATCGGAGAACTTGAGACTTCAGATGCCAATTCATTCCACCAAATTCTTCGATAAATCTTTTACAGTTCAGGCTATACGGTTGTGGAATGCATTGCCAGTGTCAGTGAGAGCTGCCAAATCATTACCCTCCTTTAAAAAATTCATAAAAGAACATTATCTATCCTCTTAAACGTGTAATTTGTCTATGCTATTTCATTGTTATCGCATTGCGTTTTATTTTACTATATCACTTTTCTGTGTTCATAATTACCTAAAATGTATGTATTTATATATGTGTCTATTATATTATTATGACATTTACTTTAAATATTTAGTACTATCATCTACTTATCCGTACACCACGGACTACCCCAATATTATTTTTCGTGACTTTCTTGTCCATCCTAAGGTTGTCTAGAAAAGATCGCTTTTAGCGATAAGACCGCCCATTGTACATTGTATTAATATTTTAAGTTTTATTTTTAAGATCCAAATGGTGTACAATAAGGTATATTCTATTCTATTCTACAAAATTAGAGATTTCACTTCGGATTCTGAAGTGAGTTTGCTAGTGAGTTCTTACAGAATAGCCTTGCAGATCGCGCGCTTCAAGCGAGCATACAGCGTGCCAATTGCCAACGCAGCCACTGCCGCCCATTATAGAGACATGCGTTTGTCATCACTCACTATAATGTGCGCTGAGTGAACAGCAATAGGTCGAACCCTGACTGTCGGCGCTTAGAAGACCAACATGATGGCGAATAAATATCGCAGACGACTGGAACGGTCGCTGACCTCCTCGAGAGTATCGTCCCAGTGTTTATCACTGTCAAGTAGATGGAGCGCTCCGTAGTCTGGGTTATATTTGGGAAACTTAACGGCATCAAAAGCACCGTGTGTAGTAAAATGCGCAAAAATAGCACTTACCATTATTTGGATGCACAGTGTAGACCTTACCTAATGCGGCGTCTTTCATAACTCCCGAACTTCTGTACGCCCACGTTGACGTCGATCAAACGCACCTCTTTGCTTCTCGTACGTATGTCGTTGTACGACGGCATCTCGCCATTCGTTTGCGATTTGGCGAACAGATCCTCTTCGCACAGTTGAAAAAATATGAAAAGAGTAGTTTAACGCGGATTTTCCAAGCGCTCTATGACATTTTCAGAATTGAAATAAATTCGCTAGCCATTCTCTAAATGGACGTCCACATGCATGACCGTTGGATGTCGATCATGTATAGAGACGTCGCAGTGTAGATACTCTGCGAGCTCGATTGAAATTCACACTGGGTGTAAGTCTCTAAGGCGCGTGAGGCGTGTGCAGCGTGGCGCTTCCCGTCGCTTGCGAGACGTGCTTCATGTCCTTCATTACTATCTTGTGATCGAGAAGCAGCAATGACAACTCGTTAGGTACCTAACCACGACTGACGCTACGTGCTGCTTTCTGCAGTTAAAGAGGAATATTTGGTCCGTAAGAGTCGGCAATTGTTCAAATAATTCAGATATAAATAAAATATCGTAGGCAAGGTTAGTAAGTTGTTTATAAAAGTTTAATAACTACAAAGTCACGGACACTGAGGGCACGGTTGGTGCAGTGGCAGATACATTCGGCTGCTGCGCTTCAACAACAAATATTTGTATTATCTGCAGGTAGTTCCGGGTCTGGGGGTATTGTGTGTGAAATTTGTGTCTGTAAACGCACCCACAACACAGGAGAAATCCTACTGTGGGACATCGTTTCTAAAAAGAATATATAAGTCAACATATGCAGGTAACGGCTTTGCGTGGAGATCGCAATAATCAACATCAGTAGCGGGTACCCTTTGGCGCAGATTAGGAAAAATACTATGTTTAATCTGAGCTGACTCTTAACTTCACGTTTTGCCAACGAAGCCATACCATGATGTAATTCGACAGTAACGCCATCTAGTTGGAAGTATTTAAACTTTATAAATTTAATAATAATAAAACTGAGTAACCCAGAAACGTTGTAATAAATATAATCTATTATCCTTTATTTAAGGATGACAACACAAATATTTTATCATACTTTTTGGCTTAGGGGACACAGCAGTTACGAAAATGCACAACGAGTCGTTCAAAAGAACTTTTGGCACCAAAGTCAATAGTTTTTCACTAATAAATAAACAAACAAATACTACGTCCATTTCATGATGACAATTTATGCGAAATACAAATGAAAACTTATGACTTAGTCCAAAGGAAACAACCGCTAGCGACATCTGTTGCCTTGAAACCGTGACCTATTCTTTGCACCCCTCTCATAATACACAATCAATTATAATAAAATATCAACTACAGACCAGGCAGAATATTTAATATAGAAATTGCGTTTCAAGAGAATAAAATTAATGCAAAACTAAATCGAAAAAGTAAGATTTTAGAGGTAGACTTGATCCCGAGATCAAAGTAATGACAACCCGCGTGTTAGTTTAGCAGACTACGTAACCAGTTACGATTTTTTACGAAATAAGCTTTCTTATTCTTAAAATCTGTCGCTTAGCTCCCTTTAGATATAGCGTGATGGTGATGTTTTTTTTTTTCAATTATTCTTATTCATCATTTCGGCCGAATGAAGTCCACTGCTGGACACAGGCCTCCCCCAAAGTACACCACATCGACCGATATGGATGTGTTGTGGGTTCATTGGGGGGGTTTTGCCATAATCGCCACGCTTGGCAGACGGGTTGGCGATCGCAGTTGAGTTGTTAATGTACTCGAAGGACGCTGCTGCCCATCGTCCGGCTAATCCCTTAGTCGACTTTTACGACACCCACGGGAGGAGATGGGGTGGTGGTATTCTGAGCGGGCACCACACGGCACCAATTATTCTTATTACGTACTGATAACGAATGTGTTCATTTGTGTGATTGTTGCATAATATTTGTAAAGCAAAACTTTGTGGACATATTGTTATACTAGTCACCTCCCATGTACAAAAGCGTGATGATTTGTATTCTAAATCCATCTTTGGACAGTAACGGACAAACAGACAGAAATTCTAAAAATTGAAATTTTGGCTTCAGTCTCGTTCCTGAAGCACAGGACAGTGATTTTTTTCAAAAAATATTCGTTGTACAGCTTCTGTCTCTACGATTTTATTATATATAGTATAGATTATGATATATATTGGAAATCATGGATTATTTTTCGCGGATACCTAATTCTTATTTCTAAAATAAAAGTAGCCTAAGTTACTCCTTATAACATTAGATATCTGCCAGTTAAAGTCCCGTCAAAATCGGTCCAGCCGTTTCGGAGATTACCCGGAACAAACAGGCAGACAGACAGACAATTTTTTTTGTTATAGGTACCGTATATACTTTTATATGAATTTAGTAAAAAGATGATTTGTATAGATAAGACTTGGCCTATAGCGGACGTTAAGGAGACTTACAGTAGGCAGGCGCCATGATTAGATCCTGCGGACGGGGCTCTCCTAGGAAGAGACCCCGCTTCTGCCCGGACTTACATACCAATTTTTACCAGTAATCAGGTGCGAATATCAAATGTCTTCGTTTAAAATACTGAAATTCAGTTGTTTATGTACATAAGTATATATTAATTACAAGTTTAATGTTAATTTCAAGAGTAAAAAATTTCAAGTTTAATGTTATTCATTCATTCTTAGGGCTTTGGGTAAAGTTTAGACATAAACCTTAGGGCACAATTATCTACACCCAAAACAAGAATTTGTAGGTCATACAAATAATTGTTGCTTGCGGGGATCGACTGCACAGAGAACTAAGCGCTTAGCCAGTGGGTACGGCAATCTGGCCATGAAATTTCATAGAGCGCTCTGATAAATTTATCAAAATTCAAATATCTGATAGTAATTTTTATGGTTTCAGTGAACGAACACACTTATTGTTCTTCAATAAAACTGAAGGAGACATTCTGTTTCGTGAAAATTTTGAAGAAATGGCGAAGGAGGATGACAGGTACAAACCTAGATAGAATGTATCTATAGTTACCTAGTATAGGTAACTATTATTTTGTGTTAGGGATTTATTTGATTCAATAATTCTAAAACAGTTGTTTTTTTCAGGCTGATGATTAGATATATTCTGTCAGATGCTGGCTCATCATGGAAGGGACACAGAGGTCGCATCAGCGGTGAACTACTCTCTGAAACATTAGGGAACATTAAATGTGATAATAAATGCACACACTTTGTCTGTTTGTGCGGTCCTACGGAATTCACATACGCAGGCATCGAATTGTTGAAGAAACATGGTTTGGAAGACAACTGCATTCACGCTTTTATGGGATAAGATGTAAATAGCACTAGTCTAGTATACATTCGATTATGATAAACAATTCCATGATTGGAAATTATACGGCACGTAAATAAATACCTCACGTAAAATAGTAGTCAGAAGTAAAATTAATGTCGACACACTTCATAGTTTTTAAACAGAAAATAAGAACACTGTGAGCAATATTGTTAAAATCGTTAGTGTTGTTTATTACTATAAGCATAGAAGCGTCTAACATATTTCGTGTACTAAAGTGAGAGTGAGAATCTTGTTGATATAATACCTCTAAAATCTAAATACATTATAGAAACTAAGCAGTTTCGCCCAAATTCTAGATGCACTTACGATAACACATTTTCAAAAATAAAAATGTGTACTAGTTTTAAAACCAAAGTGTGATAAATTAGCTTTTTTAGATACGTCGAACATTATTTTAGTAATTTGTGATTAGATATTTGTGAATGAGTAGGTAGATTAGCTCAATGTACAGAAAGACAAAACTAATAGTCATAATTGGATGAAGTAATCCTGGCGGTATAGTAAGTACCTATTCCATCCATTATTCAATATTAATTATATTCATATTAAGTTTATTATTAAATCTCGTCATCCTAATGGTGGCGATGTAGTCACCTTCAACACTTTATGAGATAAAGCACCAATCCCATTTAACAATAAAAATATATTTTAAACTTATGCTTACCAACAAACAACACGCGATAATGTAATTATTATTTAATTAGTATACACTTGCAAATTGTATGTAAGTAGACAATGACAGAGCGCGAGTCACTGCAGTGATGTTTGGTTCCTAATCCTACCACCATCAGGCTATAGACCGCCAGTTTTTTTAGGTTTGATGATTGGTTAGATGGTGATATGGTTGGTAAGAATAGCACCACCCTATCTCATACTGTGGGTGTCATAAAAGAAGACTATAGGATTAGTCGGAGGATGGGTAGCAGCACCTTTCGAGTACATTAATAACAACTCAACTACGGTCGCTAACCCGCCTGCCAAGCGTGGCGATTATGGCAAAACCCCCCAATCAGCACACAACACAAACCCAGGTCGGTCGTTGTGGCGGTCGCAGTGGATTTATTTAGCTGAAATGATGATAGATAAAAAATGGATATTTTGGTAAAAAAATCTAAGTATTATTTTTTTACTGATTCGTGTAGAGAACCGTGGGCTCGTTCTAATCCTCAAAAGTAACAGGTGATTAAATCAGCACCCAGTATCATTCGTATTGCATGGCTCCTTAGCAAGTAGATAAACACAACTTTGGTCAAGAGAACTAGGTTTGTAGAAAACATAAAAATTAATTTAAAGAACAGTTACAAGTACCAATATAAAAAAAGATTATGTTTATAGTTCACACCCTACAATATTGTCAAAATTGACCCGATAATGTGGCAATCGTCCGATTTAAGTACTCAATAGTTGGTTTATTTGAACTTGATTGACCTGTTGTGTTTGTATATTAACAGTTCATGAAAACATATTTTTTATTACCAAAAGACATTTGAACATCTTACACATTTTTAACGCAATTTTAAAACTGTTCAGCTGATTCCGTTACATTAATATTTCGTTATAATCTAGGTACATTTTTTGTACTACCAAAGTATATTTTAAACAAAATGTAATAAATCTGTATATAACAATATTTCGGACATCATGGTAATATAATTACAACATATCAAGTACTTACATTTTGTAACGCTTACCTTTTGTATTTAGTTGAACATGTTTTTTTGTACATATATATTTGTAACAGAATATTTTGAATTATTTAACGGGTACTACCATTGAAGTTTGCATTTGAATAATAGTGTATTATTGATGAACTAATGTATAGAACTAGGTGTGTATTAATAATATTTTATATTATCATTTTGTATAACTTTTTATTTGCTTTACTGATGTAAGTAAATTTTGTGAATGTTTAAAGTGCCTACATTCCAGATGGTGATTTGTTTTTGGTGTGATGTTGACTTATGGGTTTCTCATAAATAAAATGAAGAATACACACTGAGATTTTATTTATAAATATAAGGCGAGAAATAGGGTGTGGTAAAATAGAGATTAAAATAAAAGCATTTATTTAGGAAGAAACATGACTATAATACAACAAAACAATATAATACACAGTTCATTCTAGAAATAAATGCATGTAACCTTTGACCGAGTATGCTGCACCTTTTACACAATCAGAAAACAGTTCCATTTGCAAATACCTTCTGGCACTAGGTAAATAGTTAACGAAAAAACCCTAAGTAAGTTATAATAGGTAATGGAACGCTTTTAGATAGGATAATTAACTTTTTAAACACCTACACAATAAAAACAAACGAAACAAGCAAGCGAAATTTAACTAAATATGCAAGACAAAATAAAAACATGTACCTTGATTCTATTTAACGCTACCTTATAAAATATCAATCATAACTTACTAATAATAGATTTACATACATACCTAATTACAATTAGTTTTGCCCTTTATCATTTGAAATGCTCTGAAGCCCAGATTAGCCTGCACGATTACGCAAGTCGTACGAGAGCCCAGCGACTGGACCTGAACCTGGAACCTAATACTTTTAATCTGCTAACGGCCGAATACTAAAACGCCATTTAACGTTAAGTCCCCGCTTAAACAATTTGAGCCGCCCGGTTTTGTACCAAAAATAGGTTGCTCATTGGCTGGTAAGTCACGTAATATTCGTGTTTCGGTAGTCAACTGGCTAACTCTTCGTTTCTTCATTGGTAACATTCAGTAAAAAGTATTTATTTGCTGGAACCAAAGTTCAGAGTCGCACTATAAACATGTGAATAAGGTTTAATGTTTATTTGTCATTGTTTAGGCTATGGACACATTGTAACAACATATCGACTATTACTAAAGGAATGAAATAATGCCAGAGACATGTATCAGCAAAATGGTGAGTGCTTACCTAACCTGCTAACGGCCGAATACTAAAACGCCATTTAACGTTAAGTCCCCGCTTAAACAATTTGAGCCGCCCGGTTTTGTACCAAAAATAGGTTGCTCATTGGCTGGTAAGTCACGTAATATTCGTGTTTCGGTAGTCAACTGGCTAACTCTTCGTTTCTTCATTGGTAACATTCAGTAAAAAGTATTTATTTGCTGGAACCAAAGTTCAGAGTCGCACTATAAACATGTGAATAAGGTTTAATGTTTATTTGTCATTGTTTAGGCTATGGACACATTGTAACAACATATCGACTATTACTAAAGGAATGAAATAATGCCAGAGACATGTATCAGCAAAATGGTGAGGTAAGCACCTGCATAAGAAAAAAAGCCCGCCAGATAAAGACGATTTACGAGCGGAAAGCCAGGGCCGTAGTGTTATATTGTGTGGCTGGTAAGGCCGCACGGGGAACAGGGCCCGGCGGAAATAGTGGCGGGCACTGACCCGCAGGGGGTAAATGCGCGAGCGAATCCTGCACCTCCGGCATAACGTAGGTCGACGGAACCACGTGGTGGTTTCTCCCGGTAAGCATCTGGCACGCCCTCCACCTTCCCCAGGACGGAAGACCCATGCCCAGGCCCATGAGGAAGGAAAGTACACTAATGAAACCAGGGTTGTCGAGCACCTAATATAAAATCGCACTGGTCTATGATGTTGTACTGTAATTAGGCTGTGTGTAGACCCTACATTACATTTTTTTAGTCATAAAATCCACTCTTAATACAATACCAAATCATCGCATAATCAAAAGCCCTTTCTTTAAACTGTATCTAGCGATTATTGTGATAAAAATCTTAGCCACAAGTTATCACATGTGAGCTTAGGACGACTTATTAACTGTAATACGGTAGTTATCAACTGGCCTCCCCTCGCACTTACAGTTTTCATTGAGCGGTACTAGTGGTGAACATAACAAGTATATATCGAAGAAATTATGTGATTGTAATGTTATTTTAGCTATCGTAAATTAATACAATAGATTATACTCAATTTGTTGGGTATGAAAATTTAAAATACGATAAAAATTATTGAACGATAAATGGTCTTCATTTAGCGAGTAAGTTTCAAGAAAGTCGTTCACTCGTCAATAAATTTAGATGAAGCCGGGATTTCGTACTCACTGCCTCTGAGCAGAAACGCCGAAACCAACTCGAAGGTAAATGTTTTGAAGTCCAGAAATAATTACCATATTATGTGAGAAATATATACTGCAACGTCTAGCATGACCTTTTAAAGAAATAGCAATAGTTTTGGCACGATCTAACCTAACAGACGGCAAGCATGAATCAGTCATGTAGCTGAACCGCGTCTAAGTGAGTTCGAAATCCAGTGCGTACCGTTAAGCACTTTGAGTGGCAGATGGCGGGACATATATACAAGAAGATCCATGAAAATTTTGAACTATCATCTTGAGGTCTAACCGACTCACCGACGCCAAGACATGTAGCTCTCTATCGGTAAGCCACACGCAGTGCGATTCCTATTGACATAGCGATTTTAGCCTCGATGACTCACTTGCTTCCTAACGACCGTACTATAGACACCAAGATCAGGAGATAAACCATAGGGGTCCAAACTCTTACCATATCATTGCACGACAATGCCGGGTCCGACGTCAAAGACATCATTTTGTGAAGAGGTTTTACCATGAATCTAGCGTTTATCGTTTATAGAAGCTGTCTGATAAAAGGAACAAAACTAATTTTAATTGGTTATGTGTACACAACGGAAAATTTGTTGAAATCAAAGTCTTTTACTTAGCACTGACATTGTGTTGGATAAGGTATTCCAACAGTCACTAGTCGCTTTTAAGGTTATAAGGTTATCACAGGCATGCAAGTCCGTAGTATTGTTTTTCTTCTGGGA
Source organism: Diloba caeruleocephala (assembly GCA_947459985.1). Classification (NCBI taxonomy): domain Eukaryota; kingdom Metazoa; phylum Arthropoda; class Insecta; order Lepidoptera; family Noctuidae; genus Diloba; species Diloba caeruleocephala. The sequence continues at coordinate 13,038,618 of OX381620.1, read as the reverse complement.
GGAGCCAGATTGCATCTAGTGCTGCAGGCCGACATTATCATTAGGTAATATACTTATTATATCCTGAAACGAGGATTCTAGGAACTAGGAAGGGCCGGGCTGAACTGGCTCCCCCCCCATTGCTACGTTTATGCAAGTATATGTATGTACGTGTGCTACGACCTAGCCGAAAGCTTTTACGATGAACCTCAAATACCCTGTGGATACTTTTATCGAAGATGTTTCTTTATGTGGCACAAACAAATATGCTCAGTGTATAACATAGTGAACACAAAACATTTGTCTTTACCATAAAATCAGTTCTTACTTATTAAAAATAAAGGCAATAATCCAGAGTATAACATAGTAGTGTAGTAGATATATAGTGGATAGCAGTATAACTGAAAATGTGATATGCATTATTAATTCACACATCTTCCAAATATTATGTCTTAATTCCAGTTTTGTTTAGAGATACCTACTCAATATTTTAGCACACAAATACAATACTCCAATATCACAATTAAAGAAGAAATTACAACTTTACAAACAGAAAAAAAAAAAAACAGGTGTAATCATTCCATTAGATTCATCGCCCAATATTGTACTAATTTACAAATACAAGTCTTTGAGTATCACAACATGAAAGATGTGTCAGTGTTAAGGGTTTATTTTAATGTTATCATAGTCGTAAGTTAACGAATCTAAACATTTATTATAACTGGCTATTACAAATATCGTGTGTCTAGGAATATTAAGATAACAATTTCAAATTTAACTTGCACATTGTATCACTGGAGTGTAATGAAGCAAACCCAGGAAGATAAGTTCATTATTGATGAGTATGATAGTCCTCATATATGACCCTATTTGCCTGGATTAGGTAGGACAGGAAATTGACATGCATTTGTATACTATGACTAAAATATTGACACAAATCTAATCTTCTGACCTAATTATTTTGTTAAATCTATACACCATACTAGAATTACAAAAACAAAAATGCAATCGTCCAGCGACCACAAACTCCGTTTTGCAACTCAAATGAAATTAAGGACCTTAATATAGTACTATTATTTTTAAGTACAAAATTAGTAATACCCTGTGATGCAGGGTGTACTAATTTCGATTATAGTATTAACTAACCTCTTGGGTGCTCTGAACTGAACCCGCGCTGTTCTAACAATTGGCTAATACACGTGTATGTATGCACCGAGCGTACGATTATTTTTACCCTGTTCGATCGACTTTTGCAAACTCCTACTTCAGAACGTCGAACCAAAAAGATTTGTCCAGTTCATATGTATAACTTCAGAAGGAAAATGTGTTAAGTTAAGTGTTAAGTAAGTGTTTATAAATTATAGTTATGTTTTTCATTTATGTGCTCAGCCTTCACCTTTATCAATTATAAAATAATAAAGTGCTATCGTATTAAATCTATTCACAGGCCGAGGCATATACAATCAAGTCCTATCAAATCAAGCTCTCCTGTATAAATTATGAGTAAGTAATTTATTTATTTCTCACCACAATAATGAAAATGTTGTAGTATTGTTCAAATTTATTGTGGGAGACTGGTGCCTAAACTAGGATGAAGCCTGTATTTCTGGTCACCAGGCCTTCCACGCTAGAAGTCCAATTCAAATTCAATTTCAAACGTGTGATGATAAATAAATGAAAGCCTATACATTTAAATGTTCTGAACATTATCCATTTCATGTAACTGTATCCAATTCATGTATTATTTTGTGGTGTATTTGCGTTGCAATAGCATTTGAATTACGTGCCTCAATTATTGCTTTAACGTTTGACGTATGGTAATAAATAAACGCCTCTTCATGCGTCGCAGTTTTTATATTACCAAGAAACACACTTTGGCATTGGCTGAGTTCGATCCCCGCCCGCACCTCGTGAGATTTTGGTTTCGTGTGCAGATCAAAATTTGATTATCACTTGCTTTAAAGGTGAAGGAAAACATCGTGAGAAAACCTGCACACCTGAGAGGGCTCCAAAATGTTCTCAAGTGGTGGTGGTGGACTAAGGCCTAAGCTTTCTCACCGTGAGAAAAGGCCCGTGCCCAAGAGTGGGACAGTAATGGGCTGATTATGTACACATTGGCTAGGAATTAATTTGCATGTGTGAAGACTATTTAGCGATGGCATTCATGGCACGGTACGTGACATTGTATCTTTTTTTGTGAGCAACGTGACATTTTATATCTTTTTTGTGATTGGCTGTTATATAGCGTTATCTCATTCAGTCATTCCCAAAACATTGGCCTAGAGTGCCATCGCGAGATCATTGACCAGTAAATAATTATGTATTGTGCTCGACGTCTTATATACATGTTCCACTACAGGCCGGCCGATACTTCACAACGACGGTTACAATAAACATTAAAACACGTAAAACCCACAGAGTAGTGAATATCGAGATGGTACTAGTACGTATATAATGCCCTTCTGGGGCTCTTACTCGTCCATTATGACAGACGCGGAAAAGCGACGCCTGGCATTAGAGATTCGCCGACGTCGCATCAGCTCTGCGTCTGCGTCGCTTATTCTATTATTCGTTTACTAATCAGTGGTAAGTATATCCCAATAACACCGAAACAACCTATCTATAGTAGAGCATTGCTGCATTTTATGCATTAACGTCATTGACAAACAACACGTCACGGTCTTTGAGGCCGACCTCCACTAGGTTGTTAGTGCCCCGCGATACCACACGCTTGGGAAAGTTGGTCGTGATTTCAAATTCTTCAGGCGACTGCGGGTGGCTGAACACGAAGTCGTATAAGTCCTGTAAAATAGAGACCGATTAAAATATCTATTATCATCATATCAGACAAAAGACGTCCACTGCTGAACAAAGGCATCGCCCATAGAAGACCGGTTGGTGTGTCGTTTTGGGGGAAATTAGCCAGTACTCACCACGCTTGGCAGGCGGGTAGGTAGGCGCATAAGGGCTTCTGTTCCACAGAAGTGAAGTCCCTCATCCCTGTAATTTAGAGTCCCTTAGTCGCCTTTCACGACATCCACGGAAGATAAGAGTGGTGGTTCTTAATCATAACATCACACGCAACGATATCAATTGTCAATATTAAATGTCAAAGATTTAATATCAAATGTGCGAGCCAGAATAGCATGACTCGACTCGACAGGTGACTCTCAAGTAGTACGGCAACTATGTACTAAGCTGGATACGCACCACCCACAACCTTTACCCCACCCGGGAATCGTTCATCAAAAACTCTGTAAGCATATAACGACAGACGGATTCATTTCTTCATCTTCTTTTCGTGGGAAAAACAGGTATTTACGCTACGCTGCTACGCACTGACCCATCCATACTGACCGCGCCAAGCGTTGCTTAACCTCGCCAATCGTTTACCAATCAGTAAGTGCAACTGGATATGAGTTTGTTTTTGATTGAATTCATTGTGACAGATTGAAAACAGAGAAACCTAGACGTGGTGTGCTTTGCTCTGCCATCACTCCCCAAAAAAGGAATACTATGGTGATAAAACACGTGCTTGAAGTTAAATAAACTTCTGACAGGTTAACAATTCCCGAATAAGAGTCTGTAACCGAGGTGTAAGAAGTCAGACTCACCTGAGTAGTGTTCGAGAGCGTGAACCGTCGCGTGAGCCTCTCTCCGCCAGGCAGCCGGATGAGCAGCACCACAGTGCCGTTGGTGGCCGCGGGCTCTGGCGGCAGCCGCGCCGCCATCGCCTCGCGGGCCTCCGATAGCTGCCGTATAGACTTTAGTACAATATAGTAGCCGACTACTTTCCAAATAGATACAATTTTTATATTCCTCGAAGATTACTATAAAAATCGGTGGAGCCCCAAAAGGTTTAATTTAGGGAATTTAAAGTTTTTTTTACTGTAGCGGTACACGGTACAGTTTACAGACATACATTTCACATGCACAAACAGCGTAACTGCCTCTAGCTTAAGCCCTGTCAACATTACCATAAATTCAAGTATTGAGACCATTAACTTGGGCCTGGACTCTCCATCGTTAGCAAAATCAATCACATGTGACATCAAAGACGTAACAACTCACATACCCAACTATAATCACAATCTGAACCTAATTTCGCAAAGTATTAGAAGTATAAATTGTTAATATGCCTAGCTTTTCAACTCTTCTTAGCAGATCAACAGTAAACTGGGATCTACTGGTACTTACTGAGTGTTGGCTACCGGTTGCTAAGTGCATACCAAATCTAGATGTCGTCATATCTTTTAATAAATTCCTTAATGTTTTGTCCGAGGAGCCACATGTTAGAGACGCCGATTGTCTTGTTTAAAATTAAATTCGGAAACTTGCATCATTGGCAATTATCGCCCACCTAGCCAGCATTATACAAATTACTTTGTTAACACACTAGATATACTTATGGAGAAATTAAATCATTACAAAAATAGATTATGTGGCGATATAAATATTGACATAATAAAAAACATGACTGATAAGCGTTCCTATGAATATTTGACTATACTAGCCAGCCATGGCATGCTCCCCGGTCACAATATACTAACTCATGGCAACACCTGTCTAGATCATATTAGACGCTACCTGCTTTATCATTGAGTCTTCAATCACAAACCACGATTGTGTGGCTGTTAGTATTAACCTCAGCACCAAATTGGCATACTCGAATAACCCCTACAAACCCATTGATTATAAAGGTTTATATAATGCAATTAATCAAATTGATTTTAGGCCAGTAATCGATTGTAGCGATGTTAATATCGCGGCAGAACTCCTCATTACCTTAATACGCACATCCATTAAAGAGAACACCAAATTAATCAATGTTCCCGCCAGAAAACGATTTAATAAGCCTTGGATAACTGGTGGGTTGTTGCGCTACATAAGAAACAGGGACAACCTGCATAAAAAGCTAAAAAGAGACCCAGAAAATGAAATTCTTAAGGCCACTTATAAACGCTACAGGAACTTGTGTAACTGTATTTTGTAAGAAACATTAAAAAGAAACTTCGAAAAGCAAGAAATCATAAACGCAAATAAAAACAAAAATAAACTTTGGGATGCTATTAAATATATTAGTACGTCTTCGAAAACACTTGACTTTTCATTCAGTCTTATATCTACTGAAAATCCAAAAAAGGGTATCAATGAAGTCAACGGTTTCTTTGCTGGTATAGGAAAAAAAATCGCTGAGCAAACTGCAAGTGCGGACCCCCTACGAGATCCACCCAATATCAAACAACGTTCTGTAACACCAACTAAATCGCTCGCAATCCTTCAAACTGATGAGACGGAGATCCAGCTTCTTATATTAGGATTGAATGAAAGACAAATATGCAACGTAAGTGGACCAAATTACCACCTCCATTACACAGATCTGCATTTGCACTGTCAACTGGTTCCTGCCCTCAAATATTTAAATCTGCATTGATTAAACCCATTCATAAGGGTGACAGAGATAGTGTCAACATTTATGGGCCAATTTAAATTCTTTCTGCCTTATCCAAGATTCTGGAGCGTCTCATGAACAACCGTCTAACTTTTTAGAAACAAATGGCCTGTTATCTGAATCTCAAGTTGGTTTTCGGTTCATTAATTCTACCGAAGACGCTGTACATGAGCTTACTAACTCAATTGTAACGAATCGTGATAACAAAAGAAAATGTATTGCGCTGTTCCTGGATTTAGCAAAAGCTTTTGACACGGTCTCTGTCCCTCACCTGTTGATAAAGATGGAAAAAATCGGTGTTAAGGCCTTCCACTTCAATTCTTTAAATTATCTCAGTAATAGATCCCAAAGAGTGAAAATAGACAACTGGATCAGTGATGAGGTCTTCGTAACTTATGGTGTACCACAAGGAAGTATTCTCGGTCCAAAACTGTTTCTGGTGTATATTAATGACCTGTGCGAGCTCCAGCTGGATAGTGGAAGATTACTTACCTTCGCTGATGACACGGCTCTATTTATAGCGGCGACAGTTGGGAGCACGTATTCTATAGTGAGCAGACAGGATTTCGTGAGGTATGTACGTGGTTAAAACACAACGTCGTAACATTAAATGACTCCATACCAAATATGTGGCCTTTGCACACAACAAAGTCTTCTCCCACCAATGGACCTTTCTATCACTGCTCACTCATGCCTTAGCCAAGCAACTTATAGCTGCACTTGTCCTGTACCCCAAAGAACCGATACCATGAAATATCTTGGAGTCATCAAGGATCAAACCCTCTCCTTTAAACCCCACCTTGAAGTCCTTGTTACGAGATTGCGGAAATTAATACATATATTTAAGACACTGAGGCATATTGCTGATCGTCGGATAATCGAGATGGTATACTTTGCTTTATGCCAATCACTAATAAATTACTGTATCACGTTCTGGGGTGGTGCTGCCAAAACGCATCTTATAGAAGTGGAGAGGGCCCAACGAGCCATGTTTAAGGCTGGGGTTGAACTTCCCTTCCGCTTTCCCACCATAGAGCTATATAAAAAATGGTATGTTTTAACAGTTAGACAGACTACACATCGTGCTCAAAAAACACTCCCAGCTGGAATACGATTCAGAAATAATAAAAAATAAACGAAGAAAGGGATCCGTCTGCCTAAACAGATCACATAATACAAGCTTCTCCTATAAATTTTACTCTTTCCTATAAAAAGGCAAATTCAACTCTTTCCACATACCCACACCATAAAATTTGCTGTAAAGCTTTAGTGACAAATTGGTTAAAAGGTCTAGACTACGAAACAACGGAAAAACTACTGCGCCCGCTGACATAAGATACTACCTATGACACTTACACACGTAACACACATACTACTACGCACACAGTCACTCACACAATCACTTCCAATCACAATAGAATCACCTACGAGCCCGCACACGGGCACTCAGGAACACATACAGAAACACGCACATTCGCACTGACACACTCACAATATAATAGACTCTCACCCCGGTGTATGCATGCATATCTGTATTTCTAACAATAGTTTTCATGAATTCCCTTTGTCTTCGTCGTGTATAAAACAGATAATTTAGTGCTTTTACCGATTGTATTGTCAAGCTCTGTATAATCCGTTAAGTGGGGACATGGTGACCTGTAATACAGGCATTGCTATGCCTACCTCAGACACCAGTTTCTCACAAAGAGCCAAACTTCACGGTCTGCAGCGCAGAGTGGCTATACGGATCGTACGGGGATACAGGACAGTGTCCTACGAGGCGGCAACTCTTCTGGCACGCTTTCCGCCTTTCAACATCTTGGCGGAGATGGATGCGTGGGTCTATGATAAGACACGCTCCCTCCACCAGAGCGGCGAAAGCGTGCCGCCAGGGGCGTTCGACAGGATAAGGCGGCTGGCTCAGCAGCGCACACTCGAGACGTGGCGAAATCGCCTTCAGTGGCTGTTCGCGACCAAACGCGTCGCTGAAGCCATCCTGCCACTCTTCGGACCATGGCTCAGATGGAGCGAGCGCGTCACCTACCGTCTGACGCAGATATTCAGCGGTCACGGTTGTTTCGTTGCATACCTGCACTGAATAGGACGCGAGGTTACGGCACAGTGCCACCATTGTGGAAGCGACCAGGATACCGCACAGCACACGCTCGAGGAATGCCCTGCGTGGGCGGCCGAGCGGCGTGTCCTAGTCGATCGGATCGGGCAAGATCTCTCTCTGCCAGCAGTAGTGTCGGCTATGTTGGCAGAGCATGGAAAATGGAGTGCAGTGGTCTCCTTCTGCTAGAGCATCATGCTCCAGAAAGAGACTGCAGAGCGGGATCGGGAGAGGGCCGATCCCGCAAGGAGAAGGACGAGACGGCACCGAGGTAAGAACCGCCCCGGCGCCCAGGTCCAACACGCCTGAGCTCCCTGCCGTCAGTTCATGGTGGGGGGCCTCGGGGGTCACGGGCGCGCAGATAGGGGAGTCTGCGTGCTCATACCGAGTGACCCCCGGGAAGACGGTGGCGCCACGTGGTCACGTGCCGCCGTGTGCTCAGCAGCTCAGTGAGACTTGGGGGGATCCTTTACAATCCTCCCCGATAAGTGCCTAGGGGTCGGCCTGTTTTACAGCCGCCTGCCCTCCGCTAGAGGGGTGACTGCTTTACAGTCATCCCCTCCTAGATGCGCCTAAAGGCGTGGCACCAATGTGCGACTCTAGTGTGATCTTACGAGGACCTGGAGCCCCCCTTCGGTGCCGAAGATGACCGCTCCAGTGGTTTTAGCCGGTAGGAGTCCAGCATACCCCTTCGCCCTTCCCCGGAACGAAGGAAGTTCCGTGTAGAATTTCCACTGGACACCAAACAAACCAAAAAAAGGTGTCTGTGCATGTGAGATCTATGTCAGTAAACTGTACCCACGATACAAGACAAAACAAAGCAACATTGTTAAAAAATCTTGGTGTGTAAAAATATTTAAGACCTGCTCTTTCAAAAATATGAGCTGCTGCCCTTCCCTCTGGTTTAGTCCCTTAGTCGCTTTTTACAACATCCACGGGCGGAGATGGAATGTGTTAAATTCTTAATTTGAGCACCGCACGGTCCTTTCTTTCAAGAAGAATGTAATGTGTTACAAAATCATTGTAATGGTGTGTGCAAACACTTTTGCAATTTGCTACTTTTTCTAAGCCTTCGATCGAATGGTTTACCAGTTGAACCAGAAATTAAATGGAGCTTCACTTCTGACTTCAAGTTAGGATGTGCAGGCCCTAAGAACCCTTTACAACCCAAATAGACTTCCTTCTCCTTGAGTATTGAAAATATCATAAGGATCCTACATCCTGCCTGTTGCGCTGCTCCTGCTCGCGGCGCTGCGCATCCTCGTGGTCACGCAGCAGCTGGGCGGCGCGGTCTGCGGCGCGGCGGCGCTCCTTCTCCTGGTCGGCCGCCAGGGACTCCGCGTACGCCTCGTCCTGCGCCGCGCGGAGCCGGGCCGTCACCTCACGCTCCACTCTGGGATAAGCATTATAATACAAGAATATATTTTTTAAATACAGCTTTTATCCGACTGATTATTAAATATTTAATTTCAACTGAAGATGAATATGCGATTTTTTTAACACAATATATATATATATGTGTGTGTGTGAGATTGAATGTTAGCATATTTGTGTAATTATATATAGGTATGTGAAGTGACAATACATGCATGTTGTGCCAATATACTATTTTACAAGCAGGACTAAGAGTTGTTCAGTGCTATTGTAGTATTAGTACCGCATTGTATAATATATACCTATCGGCCCTAGCAGCAGCAAGATGCGGCTCATTATCCGCAACGACACGTCGCAAGCGTTGCAGCAACTGTTGCGCCGAGCATGAGCCTTCGGAGCGCGCGACCACAGTCATGCGGTGCTCGCGCACGCACACCACGCACAGCAGTGGATAACGGCGGCCCCCCACGGACTGTGCCACCCGCCAACCTTCCGCAGTCTCCACGGAACAACCCCAGAAGAGGGCGTGCGTATTTATGAATTGGATCACTTCTTGGTCTGCTAAAGTCGTCCTGCAAACATTCAGTAATAGTTCTTAAACTTTCGCGAATTGGATACATAATTAATGTAAACATTCAGTAATTAAAAACAAGCAAAAATGTAATCAATGGTGTGGAAGAAGCTATAGTATGGTACAAAATACAACTGGGACTGTGTGGCCAATTGTTATCGATTTCAGAATTGAATGTTTTTACGTACACTACGGTATTGTATTTTGTACCATACTATAGCTTCTTCCACACCATTGATTACATTTTCATATGGGGTATTAACGCGAAATTCGTAGTCTTGGCCAAGACGTTTAAGTTTACCTAAAATCACGTGGCATAAGTTGATAACGGCATTTTTAAGTAGGTCTGCCAGGTGCTTTCTTTGTATTTGACATACCGTCGGTATGAATCCGACAACTTTCGCTCATGGATTGATAGCTCTACATAACTCGAAGTTACAGCTGGTTTGTTAATTATTTAAAGTCTGGGTTTTCAAAACGTATGTGCAGGTAATAGTCAATAAATAAAAGTGTAAAAAAAACATAGATTAACGATTTGTTAACAACCTTTAAAAAAAAGGTTCTCGGTTTTCCCCGTATGTGTACATGCACGATTTTTTCAGAAACACAACCGATTTTTATGATTGTTTCACTGGAATAATTATCTATATTCAAAATAACCTTCCCAGGTTCATTTCACATACATGAATCCGAATAGATGGTTACTTCTGAACATAAAAAGTTGTTATTATCATACAAATTGCCATCCATTATTTAATATTCTAATGGTTATATTAGACCATTTAATAAACATCTGGAATCTATGAGAAATCTCAGGCATATTATATGCATGGCTGGTAGACATTTTTAATTATTCTTTAAACAAATTTCATAATGCACCAATAAATTATGTAAAAACCTAATTATTATGACTCCAATATTTTTTATGGTTATGTATTTTAATTATTGTGATGTATTCCTAAATATTCCTAATAATGATAAATTAGTTAATTAATTGATGAAGATGATGAATTATTTACATACCAATTTGTTTTAGTTAAAATTTGTGGCAACTTATTGTGAATCTGTCCTAAACTCCTAACCCATATATTTTTTGCAAATAACAATTAAAAAAAATGATTTTAGAGTGTAGTGACTAATAGATAGGTATAATAATTATGTTTATTTTAAATCTGTGTTACTTAATCTTATAAAGGTTTTATTTATGGCCATTATAATGCCCCAACACAAGTATTATTTATTACTTACTGGGGTTGCCTCAATTTTATATGTGTTGTAATGATTTGAGACAATAAAGATTAAAGAAAAAAATAATAATTTTATGTACTATATTATTGGTTTATAAAAGAAAAACTAAACAATGTTTTAAGTTATTAAAAAGTTCCAGACAACATTCTAAGATTAGCATTCTTCACACTTCCAAAACTCGTTTGATTAATTCTGCCTTTAAAGGCACTCGTACAAGATGCCACAGCACATTCTGTAACCGTCAGTCACGTCTGAGTGGTAGAGCATCCTCATTTTCAGTGTTGCTCAAACATTCTCTAGCTATATCCAGGATATATCATTAAATCTACCATCATGGTCATGTATTGTGTATGTCTGTACACAAAACATACCAAGTCATATCACAAAAGAAACTCTCTTTGGCTCCAACTGTCTTCTGCACTGAGCAGGATGTAATCTAACATAAACACACAGCTATACAATTGTATTGCTGATTGTAGAGTCCTCTGCAGGTAACTTCGGAGAGGCACAGTTATATATATTAACCATACTGTAATAGAATTTAATACATTCACATAAATAACATGTTCCTGCTTCTTATAGTTAATTGAATAAAAATTTTGAAATGTTTACAAGTAAAATAAATTCATGAATTGCAATAACATTTAATACAAATTAATAAAAAAAATAAGTAAATATGGAAATGTTAAAAATTGATTTACAAATTTTAAGTAAATATAGAAATGATAAAAACTTTGTTTCCAACTTGTAATTTATAGAATTATCAGTGTTCATAAAAGTACTTCTTTTCTGTATTTATCTTACCCAGAATATCTGCAAATAGTAACTTTGTAGCTTTTACCTAACCTACATCCTATTGTGCTGCCAAGATATTTGATGTAGGTAATAATCATCCCTGCAGTATTAACCACAATTTAGAGAATTTTTTCAATCATTATCAATTTACCTGCAAAAGTTCTGTGTTTCAGTAGCTGAATCAGAGTGTAAATACACAACAAGGAAACGCAGCTCATTCTTGGCATCATTGAGGGCCTGTGCATATGTGCCCTGGTAGAACACTGGGTGAGGGTTGAACCGGGAAGTGTAGTTGTTGATGAAACCCATTACATCACCGAGGGGATCCGTCACCACTGAAAATAAATAACACTATCATTAATCAGCATTAAAGTGAGTGTGATGAGGATGGTATCATAGTAAAATAATCATGGTTGAGGACTCAAGTTGTAGTAAATAGAGAATTTAAATCTATCAGATAGACAACCCAGAATAACAGACTAACACATTTTCAAGCCTGTTTAATTAATATTTAAACTACACTAAGCAATAAAGGTTGGAATGGAAGAACAATTCCTAAACTGGAATACTCACATCTTCTATCATCATTACGTACAAAACTTAGGAGTAAATTTAACACAGATGTAATCGTACTGTAGCACATAGATACTACAAGGTTAACCACATAGCTCAGGAGCCCTCGCACACCACCAGGCCCTTCTGGAGCCTCATCAGTGAACACTTGCTGTGCTATGTGGTCGTGTACGACTGGAGGCGCGCGAGCTTCTGTCGCGAATACTGACGGTCGACCTTCTCTGATATTTAACTGCTCCTGGATCGCCACCTTTGAAAAAATATGATAACAATGAATATTAAATCATATTCTTGGGAAGTCCGTTTTTATTCTTATCATTTTATAAGATATTGCACATCTCAAGTTCGCCCTACGGGTCCAACGTATATTTTACGTAAAGAATAAATAGATATTACCTCCAAATCCCATTGATGTCTTTGTAGAACGTCTCTACATATTGACATATCTTCTATTCCAGTTAAATCTTGAAATTGAAGTATTTTATCTGTTTGTTCGTGGGTAAGACCCATAGCATTATCCTCAAGATCCATTGCCCTAGATTTGATACCTTTGTACTATTATTATATTATAAAATCAGCAATGCAAACTAACACGACATGTATAAGCTCATATAAATATTCTTATTAATACATAATAACAAACTTGAGGAACGAAAAAATGTTTAAACAAAATATTTTGCATCAAATTGATACTACTCATTGCCTACACAAAGTACGAACGACATAACATGTCATCAGTCATGTCAGACTGTCGTACATATTTTTTCCGTTCATTCGCCCGTTTGGGCAGGCTATAGTCTATTGACCATACTGCCTGGTCTGTCGTTAATTATTTCTTCCGTTTTGTAAGTCTATTTAATGTCTTTCGTACAATTATATGTAAAATCCAATATTGTTTTAGTCATATCCATATTCATCATCTTCATATTAGTATATCCATAATAATAATCTTCACATTGGTATAATTATTGACCTTATTAGTCATCTTCAAGTTTATCGATCTTCGTTGTTAAAACATGTAATGTTTCATTCAAACATTAAAACAAAGTATTATTGTTATTACATTTATCTTAAAATTAATAGAAGTGCTAACATAACCCTAATAGGCTTCAACCTATCTATTAATATACTTGAACGAAACTCGAGGTCCGGGGGCGAGTAAATAATACAGTTTGAGACTTGAAACGTGTATATTACGGTTCACAACAATGTTTGGTTCTCACATAAAAAATATAATATTCCGAACATAGTGGTTTTGCATGTAACGAAACCATAGCGCGATCTAATTTGATCCCAACGCCATCTAGTTACGTTACAGCAAAACCTTAATTATAAATATACTAATTATTGTAACTTATTCTAAGTATGTGGATGCTTTATCTGGACATACCGCCCACCAAGGACAGACTTTAGAATGTCCTTTAAAACCGCCCACCGTGCAACAGTCCACCTACTAAAACAAAGTAATGAAAATAAAAAATAAAAACAAATTTCGGGTTACCTGTATCAGTCATTTGTTAAAGGCAAAACGCAAAGCTTAGATGCAGGTCGTTTTATTAAAGAACCTTTTGTGCGTATGGTAACTACCCGAGTTATGTTGTCTGCACCAGGATGTTTCTGTTCAATTCTACCCAGCAACCACTTGCCAGGAGGCATGTCATCCTCTTTAATTAATACAACAGCTCCTACTGATGGTTCTGGGATTTTATAAGCCCACTTGTGTCTTTGAAGAAACTGATGGAGATAGTCTCGCGACCAATGTCGCCAAAAGTCTTGCATCATCTTCTGGTGAAGTTGCCATCGTCGGAGGGTATAATCATTACTTCCCTCAAAATTCGAGTCTGGTACTACGACGAGTGGTTCTCCAACCAGAAAATGACCCGGAGTCAACACTACCAGCTCATTTTGGTCCTCTACGTATGACAATGGCCTCGAATTGAGGCACGCCTCAACTTGAGCTAATACGGTGGCCATTTCTTCGAATGTCAACGTAGAGTTCCCTATGACCCTTTTAAGGTGGTACTTCGTCGACTTAATTCCTGCCTCCCAAAGTCCACCGAAATTAGGTGCGCGCGGAGGAATGAAGTGCCACTGGGTACCATTATTCGCAAGATACTCAGCAAGTTCAGGTTTGAAGTTAGACTTCTCCTCATTGAACAAGAACAGCAACTCACGTGCGGCTCCAACAAAGTTTGTAGCGTTATCGCTATACAGCTCAGCACATCGACCCCGCCTTGCCACGAATCTTCTAAAAGCAGCCAAAAACCCTTGAGTAGTTAACTCGCTGACTACCTCAAGATGCACCGCTCGTGTTGACATACAAATAAACAAAGCAATGTATCCTTTATAAGACTTGTTTCCCCTGCCCTTTGATACCCTAATATTCACCGGGCCAGCATAATCTACGCCGCTGCAAAGAAACGCTTTATTTGGTGTCACACGTGACGAAGGCAACTGTCCCATAAGCTGAGTCCTTTGCTTGGCTGAGTATCTAATGCAAGTGACACAGCCTCTTAGATACTTTTTAGCTAGTGCCTTTACACCCACAATCCAATACTTTGACCGCAAATAGGTGATCATAAGTTGTGGGCCCCCATGCATAGTTTTTTGATGCGAGTCTGCAATTAAAAGACCCGTTAAAAACGAATCCTTAGGTATCATAATTGGATGTTTCTGATTGTAACCTAATTGTGACATTTCCAATCGTCCTCCAACTCTTATGATACCCTTTGAATCCAAAAATACATTTAAGGATATTAGTGTCTTATGTTTTTTGTTTAAATGGTTTTTATTCTTCAGTACCTCTAGTTCCTCGGAAAATCCTTCTTGTTGGCATCTTTTAACACAAATCTCTGTCGCATCATCAATTTCCTGCTTTGACAATTGTATCGTGCTGTGTTTTATCGTAGAATGTCTCCTTAGATTCAAAAATCTTCGGCAATAAGCTATGACTCCTACAAGCTTCGACAACGAAGAAAATTTATGCCAAAAGACAGTGTCAAAAACAAACGTGTGGACCTTGACTTCTTCCAGTTTAGTCACCAGATGTTTTGGCTTGTTCCTTTCAATCAACTTCTGTCTGAGAAAATCGGGACCATCAAACCATATGGAAGTCATCGAAAGTTCGGCAGGCGAAATACCTCGAGACGCACAATCTGCTGGGTTATGCTTAGTTGATACATGGGACCAATGTTGTGTATCTAAAGTAGTCAAAATTTCCGAAACACGATTGGCCACAAAGGTTTTCCAGCGGCTCGGGTGACAATTAAGCCAAGCTAAAACTACCTCGCTATCTGTCCATGCATACAAATCGGCCTTCTGTATGTTCATAACTTCTGCTACTTCTGTAATCAGCTTAGCCAGTAGCACTGCTCCACAGAGTTCGAGCCTTGGGATGGACACTTGTTTAATGGGAGCCACCTTTGTCTTTGAAGTGACTAAGGATACGTGAATATTTCCCATCTCATCCACTACTCTGAGGTAAATTACTGAAGCATAAGCCAATTTTGAGGCATCAGAAAACCCGTGTAATTCTGTTATTACATTCCTAGACTCAGTGTGTAACCAGCGTGGTATTTTAACATCAACTAAAGAAGCTAAATTTCTACGGTAAGTAATCCATTCCTGTAATAAATTGCTTGGAACTTCTTGATCCCACTCAATTCCTGCTAGCCACAGCTTTTGGATCAATATTTTTGCTATAATAATACTAGGGGCTAACCACCCAAGAGGGTCAAATAACCTAGATATTTCTGAAATGATCTTTCTTTTTGTTGCAGGTTCACTTAGCGGCGCGATTTCAACGGAGTGTTGGAAGCAGTCTACGCATGGATTCCAGGTAAGGCCAAGAATTTTAGTAATATCATCTACCTTTATCCTTAATTTTTCATCACTGCCCATTTTTTTATCCCTTATCATATTCAATAACTCCTTACTATTACTAAGCCATTTCTGTAATTCAAAGCCACTTTTACCTAGTACTGTATTTATTTTTGTGTAAATATCAAACCCTTTTTTTACAGTTTCAGCTCCTGTCATTAGATCATCCATGTAATAATCATTTAGGATGATTTTTGCTATCTCTGGGCTTTTTTGGCACTCGTCGTACGCTACCTGTTGTAACGCCCTTACCGCTAAATAGGGTGCCGATGCAGTACCAAATGTCAGAGTGTTGAGTTCGTATTCATCAATTTCTTTCTCAGGACTATCTCTCCAAAGTATTCTTTGAAATATAGTATCCCTTTTATCAACCCTTACCTGCCGATACATTTTAATGATATCGGCGATGAGACATACTTTATGCATCCTCCAGCGCATCATTGTATGGCGAAGATCAGCCTGTATAGTTGGTCCGACCATTAAGTTGTCATTCAACGACTTTCCATTCGTTCCTTTACAGGATGCATCAAAAACAATTCGGACCTTCGTCGTGTCTTTATCCTCTCGGACTACTGCGTGGTGAGGTAAGTAAACAGCTTCCTTATTTTTCTTTTCTTTATCTGTCAACTTATTCATGTGTTTTAGCTCTAAATATTCGTTTATAACATTCGTATATTCATTTTTTAATTTAATATTTTTTCCTAACTTGAATTCTAATCCTTTAAGTCTCTTTTCAGCTATCATCTTTGATTCACCATACTTGCAGTCCGGATCGGAATCACGAAACGGTAGTCTCACTATATAACGACCATTGTCGTCACGTTTTGTGGTAGTCGTAAACAACTGTTCACATTTAATCTCCTCTTCCGTGAGCCTTTTTTTAGTTCCAGGTGGTTCCGCTTCCAGTTCCCAGAACTTTTTCAGCATATTATCATCAGCCTCAAGACTGCAATGCATCACCGTGATATGAGAGTTAACGTTAACTGATTTATCCACCTCAAAGACCCCAGATAAGACCCAACCGAAAGTGGTCTGCTGTGCTAAGAGGGATCCGCTCGGATTCTTAGCAATACCTTCTTGGATGACTCTACTGAATACTTCAGCACCTAATAAAATATCAATTTTATTAGGCCTGTCATAATCTGGATCAGCTAAATCATCATCATTGAGGTTTACCCATTCTATCCTAGTTACTTTAGCAACTGGGAGAATGGACGTGATCGACTTCAAGACATAGGCATTAACTTTTATTTGAAACCGTGGATCTATTCTAGACCGTATATTTACTGTGACTGTTGACTTTGAGGTCACACTTTTGTCACCACCTACACCTGTTACAGTGTTTTTAACCGCAATCTTTTTTAAACCTAAATACTGAACCATAGCTTCAGTTATAAAAGATCCTTGCGACCCTTGGTCTAACAAAGCCCTGACCACACGATAAGTCCCGTCTTTCGACTCAGCTTTAACTAAAGCTGTAGTTAATAAAACTGTTTCACGGCAGTTTCCTGTCGAAAGGCAAGAGACAAGTGGCTTATTAGACCCCTCCACTTGAGTGGAATCCTTTTTGCTGTCTGACGCAGCATCCTCCTTCATCGAGCTTTTACTAGCTGATAAGGCTTCTTCGTGAACCGTATTAATGTTTTCCCCATCAGACCCAGAAACACCATTAGGGTGTAATAATGAATGATGACGGCGTTTGCACACCTGGCATCGGATAGTATTTTTACAGAATTTGGCTGAGTGGTTGCCATATAAACAGATGAAACACAGATTATTGTCCATAGCAAAAGTACGTCGAGATTCGTTTGACTCTTTGCAAAACTTTTTGCACGCAGTTATTTTATGATCTGCATTACAATAAGCACAGGACACATTCTTTTTTGCTTTAAGAATATGAAAAGATTGAGTACTTTTTTTATCAATATTAGGTCGATTGTCTAAATTCTCTAAACCTCTGAAGCGACCTATCAAGAATTCGGAGAATTGACCATATGTAGGCAGTTTATCAGACGGATCGGATGAAACTTTTAACTCCCAAGCTTTTCGAGTATCCCTATCTAATTTGGCGCTTATTATATGTATAATAAGAATGTCCCATGATGAAACATCCACACCTAGATTTTTTATAGAGTCTAAACATTCTGATGTTGTGCTAATTAGCCTCTTGATTTCAGTTGCTGACTCTGACGTTAATCCCTTTTGATTTAATAAACGTTTCAAAATACCATTAGCTAGAAACTTTTTATTGTTGTACATGCTATCTAACTTTTCCCAGGCAATTTGGTAACTATCAGATGTAAGTTTGACATTGCGTAACAACTGTTCAGCTTCCCCGGTCAAATGTCCCCTAAGATAATAAAATCTTTGAGCATCATCCAGAGACTTATTTTCATGCACAAGCCCTAAAAACAAATCTCTAAATGTTTGCCATTCCGAATATTTACCAGAAAACATAGGTATTTTAATTTCTGGCAATTTAAACCGGCTAGGATAGCCACTACTCCGACCATCAGAACCTGAGTCAACAACTGCATCAACCGATTTTAGTTTAGATAACATTTCTTTTAAATCGGTTTTATACTCGACAAACAATTCTTCTACGTCATCATACACACCGTTTTTGTGGTAGTCAGAACTATATAACTCGCTTCTTTTGACTTGACTTACAATTTGGGTATGAGTCTTTGTAAATAACGACCACTGTTGTTCTACATTCTCAAGTCTAGTTTCAACGTACGACACTTTCAAACGGTCTTTAGGAGACTTTTTAAAATTAGACTTAGCCTTAAGCATTTTAGCTTTAATGTCATCCTGAAGGTCGCTAAACGCCTCCATTTTTAGTAATTGATATAAATATCAGAAAACTACCAAGATAACGCAGATTACAAATCAAATAAATAATTTGAGTAAAACAGAATGTAAATCATGCAACAGTGACCAACAAGGTAAACTTACAATTAATGAAGACAAAAGTAATCTACTATAATGTAACAATTTAACTGTCAGATTCTAACTAATATTTTAAAATATATTCTAAGTCGATGTAACAAATCAGTAAAATTTTACAAGTGTTTTCAACAATCTATTCTTCTATTTAAAATCGGGCATGGATTCCCCGTATTAACCACTTTTAACTTAAAATAACACAAGTCCAAATTAAACTACTAATACACAAGAATTTTCTAAGTTCAATAGCTCTTCAATTTAAAGTTCAAATTTGCATGCACAGAATGTGAAGAGTTCCAGTTAACTTCCAGGGGAATAAATAAAGTTGAAAATGTACTCACTATTTATCACTGCACTCACTGTTACTATTTTTCGACGTCATAATTTCACCTGCTTACTACTCGTGGCGCCCTCTAGCGCTCCGCTGACTGCAACCTCTGCCAATCTCACCTCCTCCCGTACGCCGCACCTCCGGGTGATTGTTACCCGGTTCCAACACTGCCGTGACGCTTTTAGCGCCCTGCTGTGGGGATGTTCTGAACAGCAAATCGGCTGTCCAGTAGTGACGTAGCGGGTGATAATCACTATCACCACCGATGACTATCAAAGATACTCTAGCCAATCCGGTTCGAAGGACCATGAACGAAACTCGAGGTCCGGGGGCGAGTAAATAATACAGTTTGAGACTTGAAACGTGTATATTACGGTTCACAACAATGTTTGGTTCTCACATAAAAATATAATATTCCGAACATAGTGGTTTTGCATGTAACGAAACCATAGCGCGATCTAATTTGATCCCAACGCCATCTAGTTACGTTACAGCAAAACCTTAATTATAAATATACTAATTATTGTAACTTATTCTAAGTATGTGGATGCTTTATCTGGACAATACTATTATAATATAATAATTTATTAGTCCAAAAATTTAGTTACAATCGTTTTGCTTAAAACATAGTAGGCTATTAAAAACAACAATACAACATGGGAGCATCTGCAGCCGAACTAGGTAAAAAAACCGTATCTCGGCATACAGCGCCAAACCCCGCAGTTAAGTAACAGTATAAAATTAAAGCCATATGTACGAATTTATAAAAACGTTATTAACATAGAAATAAAAGTATCTTATTGTAAACAAGTGTGTTTCGGTGGCGGGGGTTGCACCAACCGCACCTGGGACAATCTCCCACAAATGACGAACGTGACGTGGAGAGGGACGTTGGGGTGTACTAGGTACTCCCAAGACCCTGAATTGCACTGGTGACGTCCGTCCCTGCGCACCTGCTTGCGCAATAAGCCGCCACGGAGAGAGACTGTAGGGAAACTTCCAAATAAAAATGCAGAAGACTTCCGTGAAGGTTTCTCGGGGTTCGACTTCCTTACTTTTTCATTACTGACTACTTGCGCCTTGATGAATTGACTGATGATGACTGACTGACTAAATGACGACTGACGACTGACTGACTACTGACGACTGGTTACTGACGACTGACTCTGGTTTCCAAATTGCTCGGATTTATATATTTTTTATCCAATCCGAATCCGACCAATCAGAAACCACTAAATTTAACACAAAATTCGCGCGTTAATTTCTACAATTTTTGTACTATCGTCGAACCCTTCAA
Organism: Diloba caeruleocephala; assembly: GCA_947459985.1. Taxonomy (NCBI): domain Eukaryota; kingdom Metazoa; phylum Arthropoda; class Insecta; order Lepidoptera; family Noctuidae; genus Diloba; species Diloba caeruleocephala. The sequence continues at coordinate 13,018,057 of OX381620.1, read as the reverse complement.
ATCTCATTTATTTATATAAAACCTTTCTTATATACTATATACACAGCATCAAAACATGCACCATGACACACATTATTATCATACATAAGGACATTTATGTGTAAGCATATACATAGAAGTTTCCAGAACATTAACTTGTCATTTACCTTACTAATCCACACTTCTGCTTGCATAAAATAGAGCATAAAACTTATCTTTATTTATTACATAACCTTAATAGCTTTAATTAAAGAATTTTACTCATTTATTTAATATTTTAAAACACAAAAATACATCATTATACTTATATATTAAAAACTTATACTATTGTGTATGCTATTCTTATCAGAAGTGGTTTAATCTGTTAATTAGGTATCCTTTCATATTTCTATATCCTTATTTCACTTATATACTTGCCATATTTAAAATAATCGCTCTGATAAGATAGCATTCTAAAACTAATCATAACAATATAAATCAAGTCTAAATCAATATATTTTTACCTTAGAAATCATTTTTTACACACCTTACTGTTATTTACATCCAACACATAAGTATATATTACATAGGGAAAAAACCGTTATGCACATTCAAATTACGAAAACCTCTATCACAATATTTGCCATATTTTAGAGTGAAATTAATTCAAATTTGGCCTTCGGCTCTAGTAAAGGTAAAGTTTCGTCATACGAAGGATTAGCTTAATATTCCCTGATTGGCTCCCCTTTTTACTATTAAATATATTGTAAGCCAATCAACGCTAAGAATTTCACGTTATCAGTTATCTGTTATCTAATCTATCCTTATCACCAGTGATAACACGAATATCGATGTTTTTAAGCTAATTCCTTATACTTTTCTTACGCAAATGCTTATAATTGGCTCGAATTACGAATGTTGGATACAAATAACGCTCAAATACTAATATATGTCTATTAACAAGGTTATTATGGCTTAGCACTTGTTACCTTTCTAATCGTCTATAGTGTCGATCGCTGACAGTCTCCCCCTCGTGCGACGCACTGCACTCGCGACGCACTACACTTTGCACTCAGCGATTCACTTGTCACTGACACTGGGCACTAATAACACTATTCTTGAACTTGGCCGCCGTAGCACACCGCCTTTGGTCTCGACGTTGACGATTCTCGTCCTGCCATCAGGACCAGGGTGTATTTCTATGATCTTCCCGCGTGGCCAGGTGCATCGTGGTAAGATAGGGTCCACGATCATCACGACGTCGCCAATCTTGAGGTCAGCTGTGTCGGTTCGCCCGTTGATCTTTCTAGGTAGTAGGGTGGGCAGATATTCACGTATCCACCGTTGCCAGAAGTGGTCGGCTAGTCTTTGGGTTGCCCTCCACGTCTCTCGGCCTACTAGTTCATCATCTTGAAAGATGCCGATTCTCGCTGCGCCACACGACCTCCCGATTAAGAAGTGGTTTGGGGTGAGTGCTTCTTCTTCTAGGTTTTCTGACAAGTGAGTTAGCGGACGGGAATTTACTATATGTTCCGCTTCTAGTAGGAGGGTATGGAGTACCTCCTCTCGTGGGTGCCTTTCTCGTAATGTTGCTTCTAGTGCGGTTTTGATAGATCGCACCAGACGTTCCCACGCGCCGCCCATATTCGGTGCTCCTGGTGGTATGAACTTCCACTGCACACCAATCTTCTCTGACTCTGCTGAGAGCTCTCCTTTATTATTGCTTCTATGGCTTCCTTCAGTTCTTTATTGGCTCCGACGAAATTTGTGCCGTTATCGCTGTACATGACTTGCGGCATTCCTCTTCTTGCAGCAAATCTTCGAAGCGCCATTATCATGGAGTCTGTAGATAATGAAGGAGCGAGTTCGATGTGTACCGCTCTGGTAGTGAGACAGGTAAAGAGTGCTCCCCATCTCTTCTCGTGGCGCCTTCCAACTGTGACGCTCATGGGTCCGAAGTAGTCCACCCCGGTGCATGTAAAGGGTGACACTCCGTGACGTAATCGTTCCGCAGGCAGATTACCAATAGGTATTTCTTGTGGTTTCGCTTTATTTATTCGGCACCACTGACATCGATGCTGCGTTGCTCGAACAGCTGATCGTAGTCCCAATATCCAAAATCGTTGCCTTAACTCATTTATCACCGTGGCGTGATTCCCATGATTAAATCTTCTGTGGTAGTCTTCTATAATGAGTTGAGTGATTTTATGCTTGCTGTCGAGGACTATTGGTCGCTTGTATGCACGTGTCATTCCTTGTACTGCGTCGATTCTTCCCTTTAGGCGTACAATATTGTCATCAATTTCCACGTCGAGCTTTTTTAACTTGCTACCGGTAAATAGTGGCTTCCCTTCTTGTAATAGCTGTATTTCTACTTGGAAGCTTTCCTTTTGGCATATTTGTAGCAGTAGTAATTCCGCACGTTCTAATAACTCGGCGTCTATCGGAATGAATATTATGTTGTTAGTTCGCGGCGCCCATTGATGTCTGTCGCGAAGCTTCCTTTCCCTTTGATTCTTCCATGTGGGATCGCTGTCGTTTTTGCAAATATTAACCCTTTCCTTATTACGGCAGCGCTGTATAAACTGTAACACTCTCGCTGTAGCTCGCCAAAGTCGTTTCCAACTCGAAAAACGTGATGGGTCAGGAGAGACGTATTTCCTTTCTTCTGTCGCAACTGCTACGGTATCGGTTGACTTTTCTTCTCCAGTAACTTCCTTCTTGAAACTTCTATCTGCTGGCCAGTGAGTTTCGTCTCGACTCAGGAATTCTGGCCCAGTGAACCATCGGTGATCGTGAGTGAAGTTCTCTGGTACATTGCGGGTGGCGTCATCTGCTGGGTTCTGTGATGTAGGTACCCATCTCCATTGCTGCGGCGTAGTGAGATCTTCGATCTCAGCCAGTCGATGTGCCACGAAGGTCTTGAAGGTTCTCGGGTCTGTCTTGATCCACGACAATACTATGCTGGAGTCTGTCCAATAAGTCTTCTTGTGTACTTTTAAGTCGAGTTCTTGTTCAACTGATTGCGCCAATCTGCTACCTAGGAGGGCCGCCTGCAGTTCTAGTCTCGGTATGGAGACCGGTTTTAATGGCGTAACACGTGCCTTTGCTGCTATCAAGTGAGTACAGTAGCGCCCGTCTTGATCTTCTGTACGCCAATATACTGCGGCTGCATATGCCATTTCGCTCGCGTCCGTAAATATGTGCAGCTCCCCCTCGGTGCAGCGTGGTGCGATGCATCTTGGTACTTGAAGATCTTGTAATATTTTTATGTTTCCCAAATAAGACTTCCATGCTTCGTATTCCTTTTCTTTTATATCTTCGTCCCAACCTATACCGCTTCTCCATATACCTTGCAGAAGTTTCTTTCCTTGAATGAGTACTGGTGATGCTAGTCCTAGCGGGTCGAATGTTGACATGACCGCGCTAGTAACTTCTCGTTTCGTAGGTACTCTGTAGCTATTTTCAGGCTTGATCGCTGGCGGCTCTTCTGGTGGCTGCTGACTTCGTATTTCGGGTTTGTCAGCGTTCACTTCTTCAATTATCGACGTTTGAATCCACTTCTGAACTTGTGCTGTTCTTTCTTCTTGATCTTGCTGATCTTCATATACCGAGTCCTCATCTTCATACTGTGCCAGCTCCAACCTGACGCGAGCTAGTTTCATTGCTGCCTCCGTTTTTTCCAATTCTAGGCGAGCCAGTTCTTCCCTGGCTACTAGTTCACGTCTTCTGGCCGAGGAACTCGTGGTCTTCGTCGATCTGGCCCGACGACTCGTCCCCACCGGTATTGTTGTCATAGCTGACTTTTCTTCCTTACTTGCCGATGCTTCTTCTGGACGCTTCAGATCTGTCGTCTGCTTCTGCACAGCTTCTTGTGCTGAGGCCCTTGATGCGGTCGTAGTCGCAGTCATTTCTGTCGTACCCGTCGTCGTAGTACGTGAAGTTTCTTCTGTAGACGTCGTTCCTGATGTCTCTTCTGTGTTGGCTGTTCCCGAAGATGTTGCTGCTGACGACACTCCCTCAGATCTGCTCCCACCGGTAGGTTGTTCCGCTGTCGACGGTAGGTGCAGGAATGCGTCTTTCTGTGACCTGGTCACGGGCATCTTCTTCCTTATTATAGCAGGATCCGGCTCGAAGGACCAACTGTTTCGGTGGCGGGGGTTGCACCAACCGCACCTGGGACAATCTCCCACAAATGACGAACGTGACGTGGAGAGGGACGTTGGGGTGTACTAGGTACTCCCAAGACCCTGAATTGCACTGGTGACGTCCGTCCCTGCGCACCTGCTTGCGCAATAAGCCGCCACGGAGAGAGACTGTAGGGAAACTTCCAAATAAAAATGCAGAAGACTTCCGTGAAGGTTTCTCGGGGTTCGACTTCCTTACTTTTTCATTACTGACTACTTGCGCCTTGATGAATTGACTGATGATGACTGACTGACTAAATGACGACTGACGACTGACTGACTACTGACGACTGGTTACTGACGACTGACTCTGGTTTCCAAATTGCTCGGATTTATATATTTTTTATCCAATCCGAATCCGACCAATCAGAAACCACTAAATTTAACACAAAATTCGCGCGTTAATTTCTACAATTTTTGTACTATCGTCGAACCCTTCAAATCTCATTTATTTATATAAAACCTTTCTTATATACTATATACACAGCATCAAAACATGCACCATGACACACATTATTATCATACATAAGGACATTTATGTGTAAGCATATACATAGAAGTTTCCAGAACATTAACTTGTCATTTACCTTACTAATCCACACTTCTGCTTGCATAAAATAGAGCATAAAACTTATCTTTATTTATTACATAACCTTAATAGCTTTAATTAAAGAATTTTACTCATTTATTTAATATTTTAAAACACAAAAATACATCATTATACTTATATATTAAAAACTTATACTATTGTGTATGCTATTCTTATCAGAAGTGGTTTAATCTGTTAATTAGGTATCCTTTCATATTTCTATATCCTTATTTCACTTATATACTTGCCATATTTAAAATAATCGCTCTGATAAGATAGCATTCTAAAACTAATCATAACAATATAAATCAAGTCTAAATCAATATATTTTTACCTTAGAAATCATTTTTTACACACCTTACTGTTATTTACATCCAACACATAAGTATATATTACATAGGGAAAAAACCGTTATGCACATTCAAATTACGAAAACCTCTATCACAATATTTGCCATATTTTAGAGTGAAATTAATTCAAATTTGGCCTTCGGCTCTAGTAAAGGTAAAGTTTCGTCATACGAAGGATTAGCTTAATATTCCCTGATTGGCTCCCCTTTTTACTATTAAATATATTGTAAGCCAATCAACGCTAAGAATTTCACGTTATCAGTTATCTGTTATCTAATCTATCCTTATCACCAGTGATAACACGAATATCGATGTTTTTAAGCTAATTCCTTATACTTTTCTTACGCAAATGCTTATAATTGGCTCGAATTACGAATGTTGGATACAAATAACGCTCAAATACTAATATATGTCTATTAACAAGGTTATTATGGCTTAGCACTTGTTACCTTTCTAATCGTCTATAGTGTCGATCGCTGACAAAGTGTGAGAGTATAAGTGAGTGTATGGGTGAGTTGCGTGTGTGATCTATGGGTGAGTGTGTGCTTGTGTATATATGCATGTGTGGCTTTTGGTTGGTGTGTGTGTTCTGAATTGACGTTATAAGTAAGAGAAAGAGGTAAAAATAAAGAGACTGGTTAGTTTTATACAGGTACAGTTAAAAGATTTTCTGATTCCTCATAAGTTAAAGTTAGTAGTAACTCTTTCACCCTATTTTTACGTTGGGTCCTGTTTAGACAGTAAATGTCTAAGATGTTATTAATTTTATTATTTAAACTATTTACAACTGAATATTATCGAGGTAAGGGACACAGCAAAATTACTTCTATCCGCCTGTATCCGCCACAGACTACTAATATCTTATCAGATACCTTAGAAAGTATTTAAAATTTATTCACAGTATTTAATATAAAATTGTACAAAAAATTTAAAGTTGAGGCATTCATAAGTAATTCCTGTATGCATTGCGGGACCAGGTGCAACAAACATTTTTAGAAGCTCATTCGACAACACAAGTAAATAAGTAAGTGGATGTCCGCGGTTGACCCCGAGCATTTTTACGACTTTGTGCAGACGTACACGCTAAATGCAGCTGACGCTGATTTGATGCGTGCCGATTCCACAGAACTCACTTTGCGTCCGACGAAGGATCCAAGCTGTCGCTGGAGCAGAGGCGCATGCTTAGCGAGTTTATCAGCAACCGAGCGCAGCAGTTTGCGTGCGACGGGCCTGCCACGTAGTTTGCCACCCATGGAATAAAAGTCGGTCCAGACCTAGAGCCAATTGCATCTCCGCCTGATAGAATGTTCTAAAACAGGATATAAGATTTACAGAAGGAATTGGATAAGCTATTGCGAGATAATATCATTGAGGAATGTGAGCCCCCTGGGCCTCCAACGTAGTCCTCGTGGTTAAGAAAGACGGAAGTTTAAGACTCTGTGTAGATTACCGAAAGCTTAACGCTGTGACAGAACCCGACAGGTACCCACTTCACAGAATAGAAGATATTTTACATGCTGCGAAAACCAGCGACTATATGACTACCCTGGACCTGCGATCAGGATACTATCAGGTCAGCGTCTCCACTGGGGACCAGGACAAGACGGCGTTTACTATCCCGCTGGGAACCTTTAGGTTTAAACGAATGCCGATGGGACTCCGGAATTCGGGAGCAACCTTTCAGAGGCTGATGGACAGATTCCGGTCCAACCTAAAAGGAGTAGAACTCCTATCATATTTGGATGACCTAATGTTGCTGTCACCAGGGCCCTTCGAGCATCATCTGTCCGATTTGGAGGATGTCTTCGACCGTCTGGATATGTTTAAGTTACGAGTCAACAGAGACAAGAGCCACTTTGCACGTAAGTCTGCAAACGTCGAGCTGGTACCGACGCTTTATAGCCAACTACGCAGATGTTGCGAGGCCACTCATGGACCTCTTGAAGAAGACTAGTACTTGGCAATGGGACGCCAAGCAACAGGAAACGTTTGAACGTTAATACGTTCAAACGCTGACACAAGAAGACTTAATAGTCTCTTCTTGTGTCCGCTCCCATTTTGCGTCAAGCGGATGAGTCGATGCCGTTCGTCCTCCGCACTGATAGTAGCGGATACTGCCTCGGAGCTGTTCTCATGCAAGGAGAGGGCCCTGACGAGAGGCCAATTGAATATGTAAGTTGTCTCCTCACTAGCGCCGAGAGGAACTACTCCACGACCGAGTGAGAAGCACCCGCCGTCGTATGGGCTTTAGGCAAGTTCCGCGGTTATATAGAGAGTGCGAAGATAGTGGTAGTTAGAACGGACCACCAGCCTTTACGTTGGCTGACGAGCCAGAGGTCACCTAGCGGTCGACTGGCTAGGTGGGCCCTAACCTTACAAGAATTTGACCTTAGCATCGAGTATACGCCCGGACGTTCGAACGTGATTGCAGACACGTTGTCGCGACCTGTTTGCTCGCAAGATCCGGACTGCGATGTATGCTTCACGACGATTGACATGCCAAGAAGGAATAGCGGCAATATTCGTGAAAACCAGCTGATGGACTTAGAGGGCCGCAAAGTTATCGAGGAGTTAGAGTCTGACGAACCCTCTAGGGGGGAGACCGTGGTCCGACCACGGATATACAATATCCGACGGCATTTTGTACAGATACAGTCTGGAGTCCGACGATGAAGAGGACTGCTGTTTAGTAGTACCTGAGCATGAACGCAGGCAGGTGATGGCAGATCTCCACGACTCGCCCACAGCTGGCCATTTTGGAGTGGAACGCATACTTAGCCGCGTTCGGTCTCAAAGTCAAAGTCAAAGTTTTTATTTCATATAGGCCCTAATAGGCACTTAAGAAAAGTCGAAAGTTAAGGTGCATGAAGAAGAAGCCGGCAAGAAACTCCATAGAAACTCTCGCTTTTATTGGCCTGGTATGCGCACCTTCCTGACGAACTATATTAGGTCTTATTTTAATAATCCACGATATTTTGCATGGTGTGAGGCACCAATAAATGCTTAAGATGATGTACCGAACACAAAAAAACTCATGGTAAAAATCCATTTCTTTCTTTTGTGTGATGTCGCTACCGTGCGCCGTCTGTTTTGTTTAACGTTACAGACTATCTAAATCAGTCAACCAGCCCTGTCTGCCATTGTCTTACTAGATGCATGTGAATATTATCACAACTAAGAGAACTAGGAGTACTAACTAAGTAGTAACTAAGGAGTAACTAAGTAATGAAATAAATGATTTAATAAAATAATTTTTTAAACAGCTAATTTACAAGTTTTTTTTATAACTACATTATCTTCATCGTTCACCATAGCGCCATGCAAAATATCGTGGACTATTAAATTAAGACCTTGTATTAAAGAGCGCGTGCCTTGTCAAAGGTATAAAGCTGACAACTGTAAACTAATAGGGCTATTACAGACCCCTGCCCTTTCCAGAAGGTTTGAGGTCGTCTCCGTTGATCTATTCGGTCCTCTTGTAGAGACGCCTAGGAAGAACAGGTGGGTCCTCATCGGGAAGATGTCTGCTCGCGCTGGGTGGAATTGTTTTCGTTGGAGAATGCCACCAGGGTCGAATGTGCTCAGACTCTAGCCAATGAGGTTTTCCTAAAGGTATGGGGTACCCCGCCGCCTCATTAGCGACAATGGCGTGCTGTTCGTGAGCGAGGTGATGCAACAGGTCTGCCACGTCTTAGGAATTAACCAGATGCTCACGCCATTTTACCATCCGGAGGCCAATCCAATTGAGCGCAAAAATAGGGACCTCAAGCCTCAATTGGCAATACTGGTAGGTCAAATTCATTCAACATGGGACTTACATCTTGCTGCGGTGAGATTTGCAATAAATTCTGCAATCACTACCAGTACAGGATTTTCGCCAGTTTATCTCACATTTGGGAGAGAGCTGAGAGCCCCTTCTGATTCAGGGACAGATACAGATGAAGTGCCCAGTATAACCCCATACCTCAAGCGAATAGCTGAGACGCTTAATGAGGCCAGGGACACCCACGAGAAGGTGCAGGAGGTTCAGAAGAAGAACGCCGATAAGAAGCGCAGGACGTCCCCACAGTATAAGGAAGGAGATCTCGTCCTTTACAAAACTCAAGAACCTAATGATGCAGGGCGCGGTCAGTTCGCAAAGTTTATCCCACGTCGTGACGGCCCGTATAAAATCGCGAAGATTTTTAGCCCAACTTACGTGTTGGGGAGTGTGCAGACCGGGGGGGATATAGGTAGATATCACGTTTCGCACCTCACACCCTTTACTGTTCAAGTAGAAGCCCCTATTCGAGAGAAGCGGAAGCGCGGGAGACCGCGCAGATATTTAGATTCCTAGCCCAACTGCGGAGGCACATTGTTAGGCTAGAGGGGGAGGATATAACGCAGGTTTTATATTTCTGTTTATTATCATATGTACCTATTTGAGTTACGAGTCGGTCGCACACGGCCCCCCTCGCGTGGACCTCACGGTTGCAAGACGCGACCCTCGCGCGTGACTCCGCTCCGGACCCGCAGTCAGTGAGCTGCGGACAGCAACGGATACGCACGTAATTTTAAACTATCGCTCCGCGAGTCTCGTTCGGGATTACTCACTCAAAATTTTAAACGAACTATATCCCTATTGTGTAATATGTTGTTTCGTAACGTGTGAATGTGAACAATTGTATACTTCGTTATTAATGTGGAATAAACTTGATTATACCGTATTAAACTCGTTATATAACAGACGTAGAAACAGCCCGATGAGTATATTTTAGTTACTTTCATAGTGTAATGTCGTACGGTATTCTGTTGTGGGGGAATGTTGCCGAAATTCAAACAATTTTTGTGCTGCAAAAACGAGCTATTCGGTCAATTTATAAGTTAAGCTCTAAATATTCACTTAAGGAGAAAGGACATGGATGGTTTTGGGCCTGGATCTATTACAGAAATGAAAACTTAACTAAAAATAAGTGTGTGATTTTATATTTTGTTTCAATATTTGAGATTTACAATTAAAAGCACCGTAAACGTCTTAAAAAAGGGCTTAAATTTCGCGCTAGCACCCAGAAAAATCCCTTACGAAGATATAATATGCAGCGTCGAGGACTGTCTGATAAAAAATAACGTGAAAAAATAAGATTTGGAGGCGATTCGTCAAGACATATCAGCAGTGTTACGTTGAGGCAAACCGCCCAAACCGAATCTTTCTCGCGATGAATATCTTGCGCTAAAAACCGTTAATAAAGACCCAGACCTGACTATCCTCCGTGCCGACAAGGGTAATGCTACGGTGATAATGGACACGTCTGATTACAATCGAAAGATTCAAGAGCTTTTGTCGGATGAACACACATACAGAAAGGTAAACAAAGATCCAACCAACAAAATTCTCAAAAAGACCTCCGAGTTAATTTGTAAACACTCCGACACCTTAGAATTAGACGTGAAAAAACTCATTCCATCTTTTTTTTTTTTTTTTTTGGGACAAGCCCGCCACACATTCCCAACCACTGCAACTCCTGTAATCCAGGATCTACAATGGCGACCACCGAAAAGAACACCGACCAATGAAGGTCGGTGTGTCCCAGAGAAATGAAGAACTGTCTTGGAACCCGCAGAGCAATCTTAATTCTTAAATCATAAACTCTTGAGACTAACAAATTAAATAACACCCAACTTATTACTTTTAACAAAAGGATAGAAGGAACCCAAACTAAAAACTGAGACGATTGAATTGAATTCAAGCGAACGATAAAAGCGAAACAACAAATAAATAAGCAGCATAGAGTTTGTATTCTATTTGGAATGAGCGGCGCGGAAGGATCTCGATAGGCGTACCGTTCGTTCTAGGCTGCGTTAAAAAATATATAAACAAGTGCAAATTGGCAGCGTTCAGAAATATAAGAACTTTTAGTTTATATTATTATTAATCCTTCCCCCCTAAAAAAACCCCCAAAGAAATCCTGCCCCTAAAAACCTTTCAATACTTATTGCCCCTAAATTTAGGGGGAAAACCCCCAAGTTGGCATCACTGGATTTCCGAAACTATCCGAATAACCAATCGTCGACGCAGTTCGGAAGTGGTCGGTTTAGAGATGCGCAAGCGCATTAGATGCGAGAACCTTAGTGTTAACATGTACTTGTAGATTCCGTATAATATTTATATAGTATTAATAGCTTAGTATTTTAAGTTGTAACTATTATAGTTATGTGTATATGTATTACTTTATTAAATAGTGTGAAATTAGTTATAAGTTAATATTATTTAAGTGTTTAGTGTAAATAGATTTTATTTAAGCTTTATTTAAGTGTAACTTGCAAGTGCAACGTTACAACAGTTCAAATCTCTGCTCAAGTACAGACCTATAACTGAATGACGATTTAGAATAAAGCCACGTATCAGTTGAACTACGTTCAATAAATCTATCTACGTTTTAAAATTAATGCTCAACTCAAAACTAGTTTTAAACTGAGATCAATGCTTGACTTTCGTTCTGTAGTACGGACCAAAGCCTTTTCGGAAACCGGCTTGTTTGGGAGGCTGGAAGTCATCAAACCTGTAATAGGTATACATAACATCAACAATTCCGTTCCGTGAAAACTGTTATAAGAAATCAATGATAAAAGAAATATAACCCTATCCAATGATATTATTATTAAGAAGAAGTAGATATGTTACATACGCACCAAAAGTAAGGACCAAAACTCCCCCAATTGTAGCACCTCGCAATTAAGTCGCCTAGATAGCTATCTTTTTTACTCTTGTAGTTTTTGTATCTTCTTTCTTACGCCATAGCTATGCAGGCGAGACTATTTTGCGCGCCATTTAATATAGACGTAACATATCTATGGTATAATATCATTGACCCTATCCTATATTAATTAGTACATAAAAATCTATTATCCCAAGCCTGGAAAGTATGAGGGCAAATTCATTAACTTTTCTTCATCTTATTATGATAGATATTATATTAAAGTATCAGATATACTATACCGTATTCAACATCAAGAATATAACTGAAACCACGCGCTGTACATGGGTACTATAAATTGTATTACCTACTAATCTGTGTATAAATATTCACTGTAATCCATTTAAGAAAATATGAATTCAATTATTTATGTATATAGATGAGGGACAAGTATGATGTTACAGCATATTCTGCTATAATACAAACGCAGAATATGAAGTAAACAATTTAATGTAACAAAACACAAATTTACAAAAGTTAGTGGCTATTTCTTTTTTTTACGGCCTTTCGCTGGCGGTGGAGGTGGAGGTGGAGGCGGAGGCGGTGGTGGCGGTGGTGGTGGTGGAGGTTCTTCGATAACGGGTTCAGGAGGTACAGAAGGATCTTCGTCAGCATCAACATACAGGTATTCAGCCTAGCAAAAAGTTGTTAACATTAATAAGACTTACTCAACACTCAATACTTTATTGCATTCCATAATGTTTTACAAAGGTAGTGGTGGTATAAGTATAATAGATCATTATGAATCCTGTCGGGCACAGCAAATTACGAGAGAGGAAGAAGGCTAAGTAGCAGTTTGATAGATAAAAACTAATTAAAAAACAAAAAAATGTTGACTGATTGACTGTGTATTATAAAAGTATAGAATTATAGATACATTTATGTGCATTTGTTTATATATATATATGCAGGGTTTAAAATTAAAAAAAGTTTTTGAACATATCATTACATTTTATAACTTTCAATTTCTGGACGAATGATAGTAAGAGGATATGCTATTATTATCCAATAGAAAATGACTTCCGATGGCGTCAGAAAAACTTAACAGTTTGTAGGTATGTACCTAACCTACTAGGTATGTTTGAATGGTTGAGGCTCCATCATGCTCAAACAGCTGGACGAATTCTAATGAAATTTGACTACAGAGGTAGATGACTTTTTCGATAAATTATAAATAAAAAACAAATTCCACAAAATGTTACTATGGAAAGCAATCATCAGTCTTGGGTTACCTCCAGGCTGAGTCAATGATTATCATCATCATCATATCAGTTAAAGGCTTGCTGAATAAAAGCATCCTCCATAGATTTCCACCCAGTCCGGTCACATGCCACACGCATCCAACGGCTCCCAGTGACCTTCAGAGACAGGGGTAAGTTATATTCCCGAAACTGTTCACCGCTGCAATGGAGGATGCCTTCAAGCTATGGGAAAGGATTAGGCACTAACGTCAATGGCGAGTATATCACTCACCGTCGATTTGCCGACGACATCGTAGTCATGGCAGAATGTCTGCAAGAGGTCAGCACAATGATCAATGGTGATCTCAACAGAGTTTCCCAACAGGTGGGCCTTAAAACGAACATGGGCAAGACAAAAGTCATGTCAAATGCCCATCACAATATCTGTTGGGAGCTCTGTTCTCGAAGTTGTTGACGAGTATGTCTACCTGGGACAAACTGTCCAGTTAGGTAGGTCCATACATACATACATACATATAATCACGCCTCTCTCCCGTAGGGGTAGGCAGAGACCACTTCTATCCACTTGCTACGATCCTTACATACTTGTTTCGCTTCGTCCACTATCATTATTCCCTTCATACATGCTCTTCGGTTTAGGGTACTCTTGACCTGGCCTTTTTTCAAGACGTCCCTGATTTGGTCTCGAAACGTCCGCCTAGGTCTACCCCTTCCAACACTTTCATTCACACTCGCCTTATACACTTTTTTCGTCAATCGTTCTTCATTCATTCTCTCGACATGGCCAAACCATCTCAGCATACCTTTCTCAATTTTTGTCACTACATCTTCTTTCAGACCACAACGTTTTCTTATCTCACTATTTCATATCCTGTCACTCAGTTTAACTCCTATCATACTTCTTAACGCTCTCATCTCAACTGCATTTATTCTGCTTTCATGTTTCTTCTGCCATACCCAACTTTCACTTCCGTACATGAGTGTCGGAACCAACACCCCCTCATGCACAGCCAAACGAGCCTTGTTAGACACCTTCCGACTGTTCATAAAGGAGTGCAAAGCTCCATTCACCACGTTTCCTGCATTCACTCTTCTTTCAATATCACTCTCACACTTTCCATCTCTTGTAAACTTTGAACCCAGATACACAAACTCATTCACCTGTTCAATTTGTTCATCTCCAATCACGATATTGCAGTCTGTTACTGCCTCATCTCTTTCAAACACCATCACTTTCGTCTTCTTTACATTTATCTTCATTCCCTTTTCTAAGAAGAGCTCCACTCATAGCAGTTACCACCTCCTGCAACTCCTCTGCCGAGGACGCAAGTAATACTTGGTCATCAGCATAGAGAAAACATTTGACGAGTAACTCATTCATTCTCAACCCACTTTCATTCTCTTTTAAATATGTCAAGCAATTGTTCATGAACAGATTAAACAGCCACGGTGACGCTGCACATCCCTGTCTAACACCTTTTTTGATATTAAACCATTCAGTGTACGCCCCGTTTATTCTTACACAAGCACTAGAATCCCTTTAAAGAGATTTCAATGCTCGTATGAGGATACTGCTCACACCGTTCACGGATAATGCTGACCACAATTCATTCCTCGCCACTCTATCATATGCCTTTTCTAGATCCACGAACGCGCAATAGCTATTCTTGTTTTTAGCCAAACACTTTTCGGCTATACACCGCCGGGAAAAGACCTGATCTGTACATCCTATTCCCTTTCTAAATCCCGCTTGTGCATCCCATACTTTTTCGTCTGTTTCATTTACAACCTTTTCAATCAACACTTTCGCATACAATTTACCGACGACGCTGAGAAGGCTTATACCGCGGTAATTTATGCAGTCCTGCCGTGACCCTTTTCCCTTATACAATAGCACGATTACGGCTTTGCACCAGTCTCCCGGTACTTGCCCATTTCGCCAGCATAAATTAAAACAGCTGCTATTACAGCTGGCTAGCCACTATGCCCTGTCCAGCCCTCAGCATCTCAACAGTAATCCTGTCATACCCTGCAGCCTTACCTAATCTCATTCTTTCCAGCGCTTTCACTATTTCATCCATGCTTATCTCACTTTCATCATCATTTATATCAGTTTCCATGGAAGGTGCGGGACGTTGTACCTGCTCTTCTTCTCTTTCAAACAAACTTTCAAAATACTCTTTCTATCTCTTTAACACACATTCTTCTCCTTTTATAATGCTCCCATCTTGACTCCTGATTGTACTCAGCTCCGAAGTAGAAGTATTTCCTCTGGCTGTTTTGATCGATTTCCAGAAAAACTTGATGTTTGACTGGAAATCTTCAGTGAGCCACCTATCAAAATCATCCTTTCGTTCTTCTTTCTTTCTAGACACAACTTCTTTCGCTGCTGATTTCAATCTTTTATACTTCGTTCTTGCTTCCTTTATCTCGTCATCCGTTGCCTTCCGAACTTTTTGGTTAGCTTTTGTTGCTAACCAATCCAACCACGCTTTCTTCTTTTCTTGCACAGCCCTTTGTACACCTTTATCCATCCACACATTATGGTTCTTTCTTCCTTTCCTTCTTTTAGCTACCCCGCATACCTCAATAGCAACATTCACGACCCCTTTCTTAAATGTCTCCCACAAATCCTCAATCACACCTATCACTTCCAAGCCTTTAAACTTTCTTTCAGTTTCTCTACATACTCCTCATTCTTTTCTTTTTCTTGTAGATTTTCCACTTTTACTCTGTCCAAAACACTCGGCCCCTCGGTGTCGCCACCGTTTAAAGAGGCCACGCATTCGGGCTATGACCAGGAAGTGGTCTGTGTCGAGGCCTACACCGCGGTATGCCCGAGTGTCTAGCACTTTCTTCCTCAGTCTTTCATCCACAATTACAAAATCAATCATACTTCTAGACTCACCCTCATCTCTTGTATACAAATGGATCTTTTTGTGGTCAAACATTGTGTTGGCCACGTAAAGATTCCATTCCAAGCATACTTCAAGCAGGCTTCTCCCATTGTCATTCACTCTCTCGTCCCCAAACGTACCCAGAACTCCTTCATACCCATCACGCCTCCAACCCACCCATTAAAGTCACCTAACATCACGATCCGTTCATTTTCTCTGCATTTATTCAAGACCTCTCCCATGCTATCCCAAAATTCCTCTCTCTCTTGTTGGGCTTTTATTGACCCACCTCCGCGCTGATCCGTTGGTGCATAGACCCCAAGGATAAACAAGCGAGTGAGTCCGACTTTTAACCTAATCCAGAGGAGTCTTGGGCTTACATATTCATGCTCCTTCACGCATTAAACTATTCGAGAGGAAAGAATTACACCAACTCCCTGACAGCCTCGGCTGGTTTGGGGGACTCCCGACCAGTATGCCGTGTAGGGACCATGAACCGTCACATCCTTTCCTTTTGGTTTCGTTCACGCACAGAATATATATGCATCGTTCATCCATCATCTGAGATACTTCATCTACCTTACCATCCATTCCTCCTCTTACATTCAACGTAGCGAAGCGGCTCTCCAATTCTGGGTCGCCCGGTCCCAGGGCAGTGTGGCACGCTACCGACTAGGCTTGCCCCTAGCCATGCATCCATCCGCGCGGCAGACGTTGGATTGGCGGAGAGGGTAGGAATAGGGAAAGGGAAGGATAGGTGGTGTGAAAAGGAAGATTGGTAAGTTAGAGTGGGAAATAGGAAATGTAAGATATTACCGCCCAGGAGGGCAAGGGATAGGACAGTAATAGCTAGGGAAGCCGGGGTCGCATACCCGTATACTATACCACTACTACCAGACAGTTAAGTTGGGTATGAGTATCCCATGACTACTTCGAGAAAGAGGTCAATCGTGGAATCCGACTGGGCTGGGCAGCGTTCGGGAAACTTCGCAACGTTTTTATCGTCAACAATGCCTCAAGACGAATTTCTTTAACCAGTGTAAATGGGCCTCGTAAGAAAGCTAAAAGTCACTCAGCAAGCTGTGGAGAGAGCTATGCTTGGTATTTATCTACAAGATCGAATCGGAAACGAGGAGATCCCTAGAAGTACTAAAGTTGCCAACATAGCTGAAAGGATAAGTAAGCTGAAGTGGCAGTGGGCGGGGCACATTACTGGTGAAAGTAATGGCCATTGGGGCAAAAAGGTTCTCGAGTGAAGACCGCGCACCCGAAAACGCACGTACCTCCAATGAGATGGACAATGATTCTGTTTTTCTCAATAAAAACACAGTAATTTTAATTATCAAGTATATCATTATAATTTTGTAAATGACACATTAACGTGTTGCTGGGGAGTTAGTTGCGCCGTTTCTTATCCCTAACTTAAACACCAGGGAGTGGGTGGGCTTACATGGGTGCTAATGTTGACGTTAATTAAGAACCAATTTTTTGTCTAAGTAAATGATCATTTCACTTCAAAACATAAAGCACAATATAATAATTCAACCTTTATAATAATACTTGTCGTTCGACAGATAAGTACCCCTAGTACGAGTTTCTTTTCGCCATCAAAACGATATAGTAAACTACACGTTTACCGCGTTCGGCGCTCCGATTGGTTGAAGATGTCGGAGCGGGCCAATCGCAGCGCCGAACGCGGTAAACGTGTAGTTTACTATTACGTTTCGATTGTGAAGTGAAACTCGTACTAGGGGTAAAGGTATCATGCCGGTTCCAAAAGGCTATAGATCTCCTCCCATCGACTTGACCGATTGAGGTCACATTCACATCTTAATTTAATATAGGTAGTAATTCAAATACTACAGGTACAAGGTCTAACTGCAGTAGTCTACGATATTTTGCATGGCGCCTTACGGCCGAAATTAATAATTAAACTAATACAAATCCTTTAGGTTTAAGATCGATTCAGATGATCAGTTTTTGTGTGGAAGGATTTAGATTACAGATTGATCTCTGTTAAAAAATTACAGATCGCGCGTGTTACTAACCTTTCCCGCATATCTTATGACGATTGATTCGATCGGTGTAAACAATCTAAACCTTAATCCTAATAATATGATGGACTAAGGGTCGAAATTTTGCTATTTTACTTTATTTTGTGGTTTGTTCACGGTAAACGGTAGAAGCAGTAATGTCATGTTATGATAAGTATTCTATAAAAGTAAAATAACAATATTCATTTATTTATTTACATATTTTTTGTTTTCTTAACTACGCGCTGCAGGACAATACTTTTATTTGGCGCTTTTAGAAGCGCCACCGGCCACGCTAGCCAGCCACATATAACAATACAAGCGGTCAAACCAAGTGACATTCGTTGGCGGCAACAGCATAGCTAAAGTCAACCCACGGGTTGATAATCATAGACACAGTTAATGGTTTCTCTGGTACCGATCTTTGCGCTGGAGAAAATACCTTAATTTTACTAGCATTGGTTTGGAAAAAATAGTTAAGTACCTTAATTTTATATAATTCAGGAGCAATACTAAATATACTTTCGATAAAATCCGCATAAAAAACACTTCCATCACCACGAACGTTGGCATCACGCAACATTTCTTGAGCTTCAGCTTCACTGAATGGATCATCACCATTCCCCATCACTAGTTCTTTGATTTCATCAACTTCAAGATAATTTCTGTTTTCTGTATCGAAGACCTGTTCAATAAAGTTATCAAACTTCAACAAAAAATAAAGATAGTGGTGTATCAGAGTGGTTACATACTGCGATTTTTGCAGCGCGTCTGCACCGTTGAACGTCTACCTTCACACGGACGTAGCCATTAACTAGCGATACAGAGGCTGATCGTCATTAGACACGACAGTCGCTATGCGAACGCGGTACAGTATCGATGCAAACGAGTTACAGTAAGTATCAACGCAATCGCAATAAGGTATCGTACAAACGTGATACGGCCACGAAGTAGTTTTTAATTTCTCTTGGCAGTAATTTGTCGACGTCAACAGCGCGATGGAAAGATTTAAAATTAAATCATAAGAAAGGCTCCTTACCTTGCAACGCTCCAAATAGGTTATCAGTCAAACGAGTACCCGTCTAGGAACGTTATCTTACATTAATAAGAAAGTAATATAAAGAATGATGTTGAAAATGTTATATTTTTAGGGTTCTGAACGTTGGAAGGAAAAAAACGGTAGAACCCTTATAGGATCACTCGTGTGTCTGTCTGTCTGTCCGTCTGTCACAGCCAATTTCCTCCGAATCTACTGCACCGATTGAGTTGAAATTTGGTACACGTATATATTCTGTGATCCAAACACGGACGTGTAACGTAAATATAAAAAAAAAGAATATGGGGTCATCAATTTAATAATAAAGTTTTGCAAACTGTACCGTGTAACATATTAAATAAACGGGGTACTTGTGAAGGTCTTAAATATATTTAATTTATAATTTTAAAATAATCTTTTCTTAAAGTTATTTAAGAAAATAGGCGAAAATTGATCATTCTCCCCCCACCCTTATCTCCGAAACTACTGAGCCTAAAATTATAGAAAAAATGTAGAAAAAAAGCTCTCTACCTATAGATTACAGAAAAACCTCTTAGAAGTCGATAGTCTTAAAATAACATGGTAAATCTTTCAATATTGTGCGTACAAACTTACGTTTGCATTTGGAATGTATCGGAGAACATGTTTTTCAACTAAGTTAAGTTTTTTTCTTGGGATGAATTATTAGTACAAGACAGACACATTTTTGTACACTTTATAGAACTTAGTCGAAAGATTTGTAAGGGGAAAATGGTAAAAATAGACATTTCGAATTCCTTTAGACTGCCCCTAATTTCCTTCGGCACGATTATACTCCTTATTTTTCTACATTTTTAGACATATCATGATATCACACAGTGCACGCACTAGTTACATAATGGGCAAAAAATCTTTAATAAAGAAGAAAATGTTTTTAACTCTTTCTAACGGTTGTTAAGTACCTATTATTATTTCAGCCCATGTTTCCCCACTGCAGGGCAAAGGCCTCTCTTTCTTTCGAAGGAAGAAGGAAGGAAGGAAGATCCTATTGATTATAAAAACCGAAAAAATGCATTTAAAGACCATTGATGTAAATGCTACTGACTAAACATAGTGAGCGTATATGGTAAGTAATTACCTAATGATTTTTGTAACGCAGTAATAAGAGATAGGTAATGAAATAATTAACTGATGATCACAATAAGTAACTACCTTCATTATACTACTTTACTAGTCTTTTAGTATTGGAGTTTACTCCTTAAGAAACGATTCTAGTTATAAGGCCCGGTACGGAAATATTATGAGTAAAATCAAGTGTAACACCCGGAAAGTTGAGGCGTTACGTAGAAAGAGACAAACATTTATATCTGTAGGATTGAACGTGCAAAAGAATGAGATGGAATACATTACACAGAGTATCTAATTCTCCGGGCCTCCTCTTTGTGCGATGCTTCATAGTCTCACTGCCTCTGGTCTGAGAGTTGAATTCGTGCGTATGTTTGTACGTGTGTTGTGTGCCTGCGTATTACGAAGTTCTGCCGCAACTTGTACACTGCTGCTGAGTAAAAGGATATACATGCTGTATAATAAATACATATAGTAGCATTTATTGTATCTATACAACGTACATAAACAGCAACCTAACCATCAACTTTTAATGTTATGATTTTAAAGTTTTCTTGTACTTCTATGCATTAATACGTGTATTTTTATGTACTAGTAAACAAATGATATTATTATTTTGTAACATACTTTATGTAATACGCTTTTATTGAAGTAACATAAATAATCCGAATAATTACAGATATACTACTCTGTCAAGAAAGTAACGGGAAATGATCAATAATACACAAAGTGTTTGTTAATCATCCAAATTTATTTTATCACGTTCAAAGTATGCTCCTTCAGAAACGATACACTTACGCCAACGAATAATTCAATCATCAAAATATTTTTTAAACGCTGTTGCCGGAATTCTCCTTTATGTCTTCTACCGATTGGAAACGGGTGCCACGAAGTGGTAATTTGAGTTTAGGAAAAGGAAAGAAGTCGGCTGGAGCCATATCTGGTGAATATGGTGGTTGCTCGATGGTATTTGTTGAGTGTTTGGTCAAAAATTCATTCACAATGATGGCCGTGTGTGAAGGCGCATTATCGTGGTGCAAAATCCAAGATTTTTCTTTCCACAAAACTGGCCTTTATCTTCGAATTTGCTCTCTTAAATGCCGCATAACGCTCAAATAATATTCTTTATTTACCGTTCGTACCGACCTTCCGGCAAGAATTCCGAGTACACAACACCACGATAGTCAAAGAAAACAGTCAACATGACTTTGACTTTTGATCGACTTTGGCATGGTTTTTTCGGTTTCGGTTCAGTTGGAAGGCGCCACTCCGAAGCTTATTGACTAGTTTGCATGTCAAACTCGTAAACCCACGTGTCGTCACCAGTAACAATGTGATTCATGAATGTTGGGTCGGAATTGACTCGTTTGACTCTCATGCGATTGAATTTTTGAAGAAAATTCAGGTCTTTTGGGACTAGCCGAGCGGTAACATGTTTCATACCCAAATTATTAGTTAAAATGGTACGGATCGACTCGTGAGATACAGAAAGTTCGGCGGCTATCTCTCTCAAAGTGGAATGAGGATTTTCAGTCCCTATTTCCTTCACTTTTGCGATGTTAACTTCAGTTGCAGACATTGATGGCCTACCAGAGCGAGGCAAATCTTCCATAACATCTCGACCGCTTTTCAACGCTTTGTACCACTCATAAGCACGTGTTTTTGATAAAGTCGATTCACCGTAAGCATTCTGTAACATTTTCAGTGACTCCGAACACGAAATTCCATTGGCGATGCCAATGATATTATATATTAAAAGAGGATGCAAAATTTAAGAAAACTCTTTGTTCGGTGTTTTTGTCCATAATGAAATTCGCTATACACACTAGATATGATATAACTAAAAACAGCACTGTATTTAATATAAATAACAGATGCAACTGAAACTCCGCGCCAAAATGGAAAACAGTTGTGCCAATCTAACAACAGCAATAAAACAAAAATTTGAATTTGGAACCATAAACAAATCATCCATTCCCGATACTTTTTTGACTAAATGTATGTTTATTTCTCTTATCATTTTAGAAGATGCGTTCATTTACACTCTTTGTTATTCGATATACATCATAATTATCGTTCGTAAGGAGTAAACTCCAGTCGTGCGTCGGAGCTGACACACGCACACTTTTTTTTTGCATTGAACTAGTATGTCAATCGATTTTATAACTTCAAAGAGTGGTATCCAAATTTTCCAAAATAGAACAAGTGAATTTAGTACATGATCTTGACTTATACGTTGTTTTGAAAAAGTCTGGCAAGCTGGGTAACTGTGTATTGCTATTTATTCTTATTATTGACTAGCTGGGACCCGCGGTTTCACCCGCGTTTATTTTAAAATACATTTAGAGTACTTCGGCATAGGCACTTGACATTGAATATTTCTATTGAATTTCAAGGGTTTTTTTATTTTTGCGCGGAACCCTAATTATTTTTCTAAAATAAAAGTAGCCTAAGTTATTCCTTATAACATCAGCTATCTGCCAGTGAAAGTCAAAATCGGTCCAGCTGTTTCGGAGATTACCCGGAACAAACAGACAGACAGACAGACAAAAAAAATTAAAATGCATTTTTTGTTATATGTTCCGTATATACTTTCATATGCATTAAGTAAAAAGCTGTTATTTTGACATTACAAACAGACACTTCAATTTTATTTATTTGTATAGATTCGTAAGCATCAATACAATCGCCTGGTTCAGTCGATACCGATGCCTACAAATCACTAATGTTGCGATGCAGTCGTGTTCAAACACTACAATATTATACTGGTCGCGCGTTTGCATCGCTGCAGAAAGTCACCGTGTGTAACCACCCTTAATTTTAACCACTTTAAATTGGCTGACAACGGTAGTAGGTCCATGTTAACAAATCCCGGCTATTGTCATCAATTTAATAGATATAACTTCAAACCCATAATGGTTACTAAGAAATATGTATCACTGGTTTAATAGCCGAAAGCACGGCTATAGGAGTGCGACGTTTGGTGTACAGCAATAGTAAAAACAGTACCTACAGTTTGATCAGTTTGTAAAACATTTACTCGGTGAATTTGTCGTTTCCGTTTGCAATATATAGTAGCTTTTCATAGTCGTAGTAGCTGGAATTGTGTCAGATACGCAGTGCACACAAGAGACTTAAAGTTAAAAGTGACACCGGAAAATGTGACTGCTTTCCAAGATTTAAATCATTGACTCCCCCTCGAACAGCAATCCATATTGACTCGTTGAATAGGTCTTACCCAGAGAAAAATATTTACTTTAAATAATGACTTGTCCCAAATCCTTGTCCATTTACCGTGAGAGCGCGGGAAGCATAGATAATATACTAAGCGGGAAGCTCTATCGGTTCGAGATATACATTGCGGGTGGTATCGGTGTTGAAATTTTTTTATAAAGCAACAGCATTGTTCTGTATACATGTAAATACTTTATATTAATATTAGTATGTTTTACTTTTGGGGATGATTTATAATTGCACGAGGAGTTCAGTTCCTCAACCATGTCATTGAAACAATAATAAAGTAAGACTTGTAAAAAAAACTTTTTCTGTCTAATGTTGCTTTATATTTTTAAAACACTCAAAATATATATTTTGTTGGTAAACATCAACTGTCCTTATTTAACACAAAATAACTCCATTCCGACAGCAAATGAAGATGCCTGAGCCCATTACTCTACTTATAACTACATTTCCAAATATATATAAATTATGTGCATTAGGGTGGGTACCACGTTCCATACATTTCTGCTCATCGTCCTTTAGATGCTAAATAGTAAAAATAGTCAGAAATAAATACGCACTTGAAATGCAAGTAGTAATTCATGTTTTAGTTCTGGTTCCTGTACCCATTTATTTAACATATAAATAAGCTGTTCTTTTGTTAGTACTCTTAAGGCACCTGCTTGCAAGTTTTCCGCTTCAGCCATTATTTCAAAGTAACTAGGATAGTGAAAATGTCTTCTATGGAATCTGTAAAGGTAAGGGGCCAATAAGTTTAATAATCATTGTTTATAAAATGTGGAATCTGTATGTAACTTTCCAAATATCTAAGCAAATATTTATAGGTACTGTGTATGTACTTCTTTAATTCCAAAAATGACATTAATTGTTCGATAGTTATTACATTGATTGGTTCTTCCTCGTTTATTATTAGCAGAGGCTTTGCGTTTTCGTCATACCAATTAATTATTTGCTCTAGCTGCTCCTCTGTAAAACGTGGTGTGACATTTGCTAGAGGATTAAGAACATCGAAAACTGACATTTTGTAAAATTTTGTTAAAAAAGAATATGAAATTAATGGATATTTATTTTATGTACTTTCACATAAAAATATCTAAGGATTGACACTGACATAAGTAAATATTGTCTCTATGACACAAATATTTAATGTTTGATTTCAGCCACGGTGTTACTTTAAGTTTAACATCGATAGGTTTGGTTCGGTTTGGTTTCAGGAATACTGTCATATAGCGGCTTTTGGAATTACAAAAGATGTACCTACGGCAAATATGTCGGCAACTATTTTTAGAGTTCCGAACGTCCGAAGGAAGAAACGGCGGAACCCTTATAGGATCACTCGTGTGTCTGTCTGTCCGTCTGTCACAGACAATTTGCTCCATAACTACTGGACCGATTAAGTTGAAATTTGGAATACATATGAACTTCTGCCACCCAAATATGTACGCGTAACGTCAATAAATGGATTTTGATTACGGCGGTCACTTTTGGGTGGCAATATAGAAAATAAAAGAATAACGTTTTTCAAAATGTCCCGTGTAATATATGAAATGGACGGGTTTGTTGTGAGGGTCTCAAATGTACCGTTGTTGGAGATGTCGATCCAATTTGTTAAGAAGTTCTTGGGATAGATCAGAGTAACAAAAATCCCCATAATCAATTACAGGAAGCACAAGGGACTGGACCAGAAGTGTTTTTGAGTTGGATGGAAGGAAATTTTTATAAACATACTTACATTGCCGTCACTACATCTTTGAAAATATTTTATACGTCCGTAAAAATCTGCATAAGTTTTATATATAAAGCGATTTTCACAATATAAATACACGACATAAACATAAAATTGTACTGTACTTCTTATTTCTGTGCAAATAAGTAATTCCTTGGGAATTGTGTTCGTTGTTGTAATAAGCTGCCCAAATCTGATAAAGACCTTACTGAGGGAAAGTTTAAAGCCCATGTTAAACAGATCCTTATTAAAAAAGCTTATTATAGGGCTAATGAGCATGTTGACAACAGAGATGTCTGGTATTGATTCTTTCTGCACATGTGGCTTCCCTGGAACCTTATTGACGAAATATGCATTTAAATAACATCAAATCAAAATTTGATAGTGAAAATAATTATTTTTAGAATATATTAGCTTTTGGTATATATTATCTATATATAATGAATACTTTTGACATATTAATTTTACTCATTTAATCAATACGACATCGTAGTCATGGCAGAATCGCTGCAAGAGCTCAGCACAATGCTCGATGATCTCAACAGAGTTTCCCAACAGGTGGGCCTTAAGATGAACATGGGCAAGACAAAAGTCATGTCAAATGCCCATGTCGTGCCCATCCCAATATCCGTTGGGAGCTCTGTTCTCGAAGTTGTTGACGAGTATGTCTACCTAGGACAAACTGTCCAGTTAGGTAGGTCCAACTTCGAGAAAGAGGTCAATCGTCGAATCCGACTCGGCTGGGCAGCGTTCGGGAAACTTCGCAACGTCTTTTCGTCAACAATACCGCAATGCCTCAAGACGCAAGTCTTTAACCAGTGTGTGTTACCAGTGATGACATATGGAACAGAGACGTGGTCACTCACAATGGGCCTCATAAGAAAGCTCAAGGTCACTCAGCGAGCTATGGAGAGAGCTATGCTTGGTATTTCTCTACGAGATCGAATCAGAAATGAGGAGATCCGTAGAAGAACTAAAGTTGTCGACATAGCTGAAAGGATTAGTAAACTGAAGTGGCAATGGGCAGGGCACATTGCTCGTAGAACTGATGGCCGTTGGGGCACAAAGGTTCTCGAATGGAGACCGCGCACCGGAAAACGCAGCGTGGGACGACCTCCAACGAGGTGGACAGACGACCTGGTGAAGGTCGCTGGGAGTCGTTGGATGAGAGCGGCATGTGACCGCTCGTTGTGGAAATCTAAGGGGGAGGCCTTTGTTCAGCAGTGGACGTCCTGTGGCTGATATGATGAATCAATACGACATTTAAAGCTCTGGCGTCTAAAATACCTTTTATCTAATTTAGTTTCTTATATATTTTGTAAATGTGCGAATTTCGTCGACTTTATTAGTGCTATACATGAATTCTTATCGGTTTCCTATTGTGTTAGAGGCAATTGTCTGTTTTGTTACTGTGTGTATTTTACATTTAATTAGTCTACTTTGTTCGCACATACCTAGCCTATCACCATGTAAAAAAGAAGTAATATAACTTTTTTTTAAAGAGTATTTATCCATGGAGCTTCTTGCCGGCTCTTCTCCATAGGACCGACTTTTCCGTACGTGCACTTACTTTACTTTTAGTAAGAGCCTATTAGGGCCAATATGAAATTAAAAAATTGAGTTTGAGTTTGAAGGGTTCAAAGGATCTAAAATAATAAAAAGATTGCCTTTGTCAAAAAGAACCAATGAACCAAATGACTCGAGGGATCCAAAAGAATCAAAGGAATAAAAAGTTTGTCTTTGTATAAAATAACCAACGAATCAAATAAATCGAAGGATCCAAAGGATCCAAAAGAATTAACGGGTATTCATCATCATATCAGCCACAGGATGTCCAATGCTGAACAAAGGCCTCCCCCTTAGATTTCCACAACAAGCGGTCACATGCCGCTCTCATCCAATGACTCCCAGCGACCTTCTCCAGGTCGTGTGCCCGCCTCGTTGGAGATTGTCCCACGCTGCGTTTTCCGGTGCGCGGTCTCCATTAGAGAACCTTTTTTTCCCAATGGCCATCAGTGGGTATTGAACAAGTAGATATCTTGGAAACTATGAGTAGGGGTTCTGAAGGATCTGGGCAAGAATAGATCCAAACAATATTCTGCAGCTATGCGATAATTCGCCCTATCCGTACATTTCATTAGTCCAATAAAATAAAATTTTGTGAAAAAATAATTCAACACATGTTTACCTAACCCCAAAACATTATGCATGGTACAGTTGTTCAGAAACTTTCCGAGGCCTAAATTATAATAAACATTCTAAAAAACAACTGCATTTTGTCGGTTTCTACACGTTAACTGTCAGTATTAGTGTATAGCCTAACCGTTAACCGGTCTTATCAGGGGTCAAAACTCGCTCGATAGCCAACTCGTGTTCTTAATAGAAGTCGTTGCATCAAAAATACATCACTTGTAAAAGCGGTTTCGAAAAAGGTAACAGAGTGAGAAACTTTCGTACCAATTAAATTCTATTTGAAGGCCCATAAAATGTAGAACTTGAATAAAACTCATTCTTCCATAAACATTTTTATACGTCAGGTATGGGTAACCTTTGACATGTTGAGGGCCAAACTTTAGCGTGCAAATACGTTCGCGGGCCGCGTTTAAAAGTACTTAGTGTACTTAAATTAGTGATAATAAATATTATCACTACTTGCGATAGATATTAGACATGAAATAATACGACAATGTTATTATAGTACAATTTATTAAAATAACAAAATAAAATTAAAAAAAAAAATTTAATCGTTAAATTTGCAATTGTAACAAACTACGAAAGTTAAATACACCGTAATCAATGAGACACTTGAGCTTGAATTTGGGAAACTAAACCATCGATATTTGGATTAATTCCACTGATACAAGAACGTAAAGAATTTTTCAAATTATCGTCCGTCAGTCTTGTACGATGTGATGATTTATTAACTTTCATCAGTGAAAAGAACTCTTCGTATCTATAAGTACTGCCAAACGCACAAATCAATCTTCTTGCGAATTTTCTAAGCTGCGGAAAATTGTCTTTTTCTAGGTATTTTTTGTAGAAATCGCACAACTACGTCTTCAAATTTGGATTATAGGATTGAGTTTTCTTGAATCTCGATCAACTCCATTTGTAAGTGTATTGGAGCATTTTGTACATTACATTTTGTAGGAGTAGCAAATAAACTGAAACTGTCTTCCATGTTTTTGAAGTCGCTAAATTTGTTCGAAAATTGTTCCGACAGTAACTCGAGTTCTTCAGCATATTGAGCATAAGCAATATTTTCATGCGCAGATAGCGTGTGTAATTCTGTTGCTTTTTCATTCAAAATTCCAATAAAACCTTTACGTAAGCCGACCATAGAAGGTGCACCATCAGTGCATACTCCAATTAATTTTGACCATGGCAAGCTAA
The DNA here is from genome assembly GCA_947459985.1 of Diloba caeruleocephala. Lineage (NCBI taxonomy): Eukaryota > Metazoa > Arthropoda > Insecta > Lepidoptera > Noctuidae > Diloba > Diloba caeruleocephala. The sequence goes on along the minus strand of OX381620.1, from coordinate 12,989,608 downwards.
ACTTCTGAATACCTTTTGAACTTCAATAAAAAAATTCTCTCCTGTAGTGGTTCCTTTTAGCGGCAAGCAATTCCTCAGTAACAGTGAACTCCTTATCAACACCTCAAATAAATATAGCCAGTTGAGCTGTGTCTGACAAATCGGTGCTCTCGTCTATGGAAAATGATTCAAAACAAGCCATACGGTCAGTCAATGTTGTTTTTATATCATTAGCCATCATTTCTATACGTCGAACAACAGTTTGTCTTGACAAACTCGTTTTTTCAAATTCATTTTTCTTTTCAGCACACAAAATACCGCAAACTTCTAACATACACTCCTTGATAAATTCTCCTTCGGCAAATGGTTTTAATGCCTTTGCCAATTTTGAGCTAACTATAAAACTAGATTTCACAACATTATCAAGTTGTGTTCTTTAGTTATGAAACATTTGTTGCTGTTTTTCCAAATTTGCGGTAAGCTTCTGGATTTTGTCTGTTCTTAATTGTCCTGTCAGTGAGTGCAGCGTAGCATGCTTAGTTGAGTAATGCCTCTTTATATTGAATTACTTCATTACTGAAATGGATTCATTACACAGCAAACAAATAGGTTTACCATTGTGCAAGATAAAAAAGAATTCTTCAGTCCATTTTTCTTGAAACTGCAGACCCTCTGTATCTACTTTTCGTTTCTTTCCACCATACATCATTTTTGTTTACTTTTCGTTCAATAAACTTAACAACAAACTATAGTTAGTAACCACTCAAGATGCACACAAAGTCACAAAGTTGACGGCTCGAGCAGTTCGCTAGAATATCGCTTGTGCAAGTTATCACCTCGGTAGCTCAAATAGAAACTAACGTTCGGCTTTTTTTTTATGATGGGCTTCATCCCAAGAGGGATATCTTATCTTATCTCTTTAAATGAGCAATTCTTGTAATTAGAATCTCGGAATCGGCTCCAACGATTTTCATAAAATTTAGTATATAGGGGGTTTCGGGGGCGATAAATCGATCTAGCTAGGAATCATTTTTAGAAAATGTCATTTTATAGGCGTTTGAGTAGTCTCAACTGAAAAATATGACTCTTCCTGACATCTATTGGCGAATAATAATACTGTTTTTTGTGAGCAACTAATTGCTTTAACGACACAACAGCAGATGGCGTTGTTAAGTAACACGAAAATACCGAGCAAAGCTCGGTCATCCAGGTATATTAATAATCGAGCATAACACCATGTTCATTTTATACTATGATGTCAAGTATTATTTCACATTATAGTATAAAAGTTAATTATAATGGAAGTATTATAATTTTGTTTAGGTACCACTGACATTCAATATTAAATACTTTGTCCAAAAAAATTAATTTGGAGAAGTAGCATCTGTTACATACTCTAAGAACTATTTTATGAGGTTAGCTATGTAGTCTAATTTTGAGACAATGGAGTGCTTAGTGGTACCACTACTGCCGCATAGATGGCGCTAAACTCAAAATATTGAAGTTCAAGTTTTCTTAATCTTATATCTTTAAATTTGAGTAGTCTCAACTGAAAAATATGTCTCTTCTAGACATCTATTGGCGAATAATAATACTATATATATATATACTTACGTAATTGATTGATAAACTGTAAAAAATTAAGTATTTGTTTCTAATATAAGATTAAACTAATTGCACTCATGATTTTTTTCTTTAAATAACCAGTTCATATTTTTTATTATTCTATCGGTAAGATCGAAAAATATTATTCATATTTCATTATTTTATTAGTAATTCGTACTTAAATATAATTTCCAGAAAACACAATTTAAAAATAAAAAATACCGAGCAAAGCTCGGTCAAACATCTAGTAAAATGCAGAAGCGGTGCATTAGAGCTATGTTTGGACTGAAAACAACTGACAGCTGCGAACCATTTTTTTCTGAAACATAAAGTTCTGACTCTTTCGTCCTTATATATATTTCAGATGGCTTTATTTGTAAAAAGTAATCCTCAACTTTTCTCGCGGTTATCAGATGGCGTTAATCGTAGCCGCCATGACAACAGTAAGCTGTAGCTGTATTCACACTGCTAAAACAGCACTAATAGGGAAGAGCGTATTTTGTTTGGCCCCAAAAATTTACAATAAGCTTCCAAAGACCTTTAAAGAGGAAAATATTGAGATATTTAGAACAAAATTGAAAGATTTGTTAAATGATAAATGTTATTATAGTATTGCGGATTTTTTTAATGACACAATTTAGAAGTTTTTATTTAGTTTTTTGACATTGTTATTTATTTTTCTATTAGTTTCTTCTCATTTTGTGTATATTTTGACATTTGATTTTTATAATATTTCACTATCATTGTATTAAATTATTCTGCAATTGTTTCGACAAGTTATTATTACACATTCATGTTTTGCAATGGTTTAATAATCTTAATTGTTTAATTGAAATTAGTACCTATCTTTAGCCTTTTCATATAGATTTGTACGCCTGTCTAGCCAAAATATGTTTGGACTTAATTAGAATTTAAATAGAATTAGTAGATACTTAACCGGGCAAATTGGCGAAGCTTTAAATAGCCTGCAGCCTAGCTTTATTTTTATTTAAGTAACTGCGCCTGAGGGCGTCCCTTGCGGGACACGGACTTCGGCTCAGGGAGTTACTGGGACAGTAATAATCGCAAGGGAAACTAACGTTCGGGCCATCCACCCGCTTATATAGGCAAAATGAAGGAATAATCTGGAATAAACTAGTTTAGAATAATTGAGAAGCAATAAATCTTTTGAAGTGTCGCCCGTGAGGCGGCAAACCCCAAAAAATTTGATCGAGCAAGCCAATTGGCGGCGATTATCAAAGAGTGAGGCGGCAAACATCAAATGATTTGATGTTTGCCACCTCAATCAACTTCTGCCACTACAATGTTTTTTAATTGGGTTTTTTATGTCTCGCGGGCCGGATCCAGCCCGCGGGCCGGTTGTTGCCCATACCTGTTCTACGTGATACTAAAATGACAATGCAGGAATCCACAACCTCGCAAAAATTTGTCTGTGGTTTCATTGATGTTTAACTATTGCATCTAAGACCAAGTATCTATTTCTACTGTCTACAAACAAATTGACGTTAAAATAAAACTGTAAACTGATTGCCTACTCTGTCTACGAATAAAACTGTCTACTACAGCACTAATTTCACGAATGATCGACAACTGAAGGAAGAAGGACATACGAAGGAACGAAGTGTCAAACATGTGTCAAATTCACAGAGTACATTTATTACTGAAAGTCAATTTGGAAGTCACCTGTACAGCTGAAATTAGTGTTATTTTACCTCAGGGAGTATTAAATTCCTTGAATTACCTCAAAGAGTATAATAACTATTAAATTACCTACTAGGTTCAGCCGTGAAGTATTCGCCTAATACTTTATTAGTTAAATAAGAAAGTCTTATTTAATATTTATTCTCTGTAATTTGTATTGACATTATATATTTTGCTAATGTTTGAGTCGGACGACTTCGACCAGGTAATATAACATTTTAAAAGCACTGAGTGTTATATACACAGCTTTGAGATCTTGGTCTCAGTGTCAGTAGTTGTTTAACAACATAATTATGCTACCCTCTAGGTGCTGTCCCAGTTTGAATTTCCAGAAGACGCAACAACTTTAAGATCGATAGAAAACGCCAAGATAGAAGATGAACATGGGTCTGACGAACCTAACTTGATAAATACTGTGCTTTCTCAGAAACACAAAACTTGCGCACACAATTTAAACCGTAAAATTGCTGCAGAAACCTGTAGTATAATAAGGAATAATCATAATAGCCATGTTGCAAATGAAGCTACTCAAAACAAAGTTGTAAATGCAGATGATTCACTAAAGCACACAAAAAGAAAACTTATTGATTCATATTTTGATAAAAAAAGTAAACGAAAGTTTCCTGGTCCAGCTGGTCTACTAAGTGGTGGTTTAAAAGAAAACAGAGATGAGAATGTTTGCCAAATTGAGTTACTTTCACAGGTAAATAAATATTAGTTATATTAAATACAGGTTTAGTGTCTCATTTAAGCTTTTATTTTGAAGTAATTCACATAATGGTAAATATTATATATTTTTTACTTTCAGGATGTTGATTTTTCTCAAAACAATTTAAGAGGAGACTTATTTGAATCTCCATTATGGACACGATTGTTAGAAGATTTAAGAAGTTGGAATTTACATGAGAAAGATTTAATAAAATCAGTTAAAGAACAAGCTATTACAGGCAGTTTAAAAAAAAGAAAGGCCCACATCATAGCTGCATTTGTCGAGACAGTTGATAGATCTGCCACAGATCCTTTGATTATTATGAGGGATACTTCTGGTAAGCACAAATATAAAAACCAAATGTCTAGGTGACCTTCCTTGCAGTATCATGGCAGCTCTGCTCACTCTTCTTATTGTGGCACACACTCGGCATGAATGACAAATCTGCAATTGTTAAGAGGCCAAATAAACTCTGATTGCACCATTATGTAGCATGAGTAGTGTAACTAAGGTCCGTATTACAGAACGATACTCAAGTCCAGTTTGATCTCTAATCACCTGATCACTGTTTAATTAAGTATAGAATGTGTACTCGAGTATCAGTCATATTCCAGAACGGTAATCAATCTAAACTCAGCTGAGACGAGATTCAAATCATGCCTCAAGCACATATTACTCATTGTCTATGCATCAGCCTGTTTTCGATTACGTTTTTTTTTTGTATTGCCAACTTTGTTCCGATCTACTCAGAATAAGAAATATTGAAATGTACCTCAAAAACCCTATTCACTAAGTAATATAAATATTCACAAAGTAGTTCCTCTTTACATACAATGTTCATTTTTAAAAGAGTTATTTTACATACCTATATAAAATATGTTTATGTACTTAAAAGAGATTAATGTTGTTGAAGTAAAACTATAAAGTGTGTTGGCGTTGGCGCCTATTGTCATTGATGTCATGTCACTTTAACAGATGTTATGTTGATAAATAAATAAAGTTTAATTTGATGTACATATCAAAATAATAACCTAAAGCGAACCCGTGTTGGCTCCTCCAGAAAGTTAAAGCAAAGAAAGTATGACATTTTTCACCACATATTGGGGAAACAAGAAACTACCTCATTTAAAAAAAATACAATTATATGAGTCCTGTACATCTCATATGCATCTGAGAAGAACACTAAACTTCTTTTCGAATAATTGTTAAATAAATCATTGTAATAGTCAACTTCTCCAAAAATATCCATTTTGTGATAAATATATACTTCCATTCAATGAAATTTTACAGATACATTAATATATAATATCATTGCAGAGACACTTATAAAAACATCTTAGCTTCTATTCAACAACAATATAACCAAAAATCAATGCATAAGAAACAACATACATTACAAACTGTGCTCAAGCGCTATCTGGACCACACTCACTAGATCACAGTTCAAACCTCTGCTCAAGTACAGACTATACTATACTATACTATACTATATCTGAGTGACGATTTAGAATAAAGCCAAGACTCAGTTCAACTACGTTCAATAAATCTATGCTTGAGGGACATTGTGAAATTAATGCTCAACTCAAAACTAGTTTTAAACTGAGATAAATACTTGTTTCCGTTCTGTAATACGGACCTAAGACTTTAATTGTCTTGCAGTGTTGTTATTAACGGGTTTTTTTTAACTCTTCTTTTATTAGTTTCTATTTATATATAGAAACTATAAAAAGAAGAGTTAATAATGAGTAAAATAATATATTTTTTAGGAAAAATGAAAGGTACACTTCATAGAGATGCCTGGTCTATATTCTCAAACTACATTGCCTCTGAATACTGTGCATTTATTCTATGGAAACCAACAATACTGACAACTGGAGGTGCATTTAAAAAGCATTATCTTAACATTACATTAAGTAACATATTAGCTATCTACAGCTCCACAGTATTAACAGATGAAGCAGATTCCAGGCCATTACCTGATGGTTATGCTATAGTGTATGAACATGATTATACTGTGATAAAAACTCAAAGAAATTTAAACAACTTAGGTGAGCTTTAGTTTTTTATTTGTATGTTTAGTACTAATGCTATATTCAGTTATTTGACAGTATTAGCATGTGTATGTATAGGTATATGGTAGCTTAACCCCCTGCCGTTACTAGAAGGCGGGGGACCTCTGGGTTAGCAGGTGCGTAGATTGGGGAATCTGCATGCCCACACCGAGCGACCTAAGAGAAGACGGTAGCATGCATGTGACCACGCGCTGCCGAGGGACCATTTGGGGGATCCTTTACAATCCTCCTAGGGGGTGACCGCTTTACAGTCACCCTCTCAGAGATGTGCCTATAGGCGTGGCACCAGTGGGTGGCACCGGTGGGTGGCTCTAGTGAGATCATACGAGGACCTGGAGCCTCCCTTACGTGCCGAAGATGATCGCTCCAGTGGTTTTAGCCGGTAGGAGTTCATGAAGTTCATGAAGAATCTCCAGTGGGCCCAATAAAAAATAAAAAAGTTATATGGTAACTTAATATGATAAACCGGGTGATTGGATGTTGCACATAATTCAATATTACTATTATAAATAAATTGAACTATTTTCTATTATTTAGGATTAGGGTTTGCTGCAGCCATATTTTTGTTAGAAATGGGTCATAATATGTTATTCTAACAAAATCCGGGCGTAACCTAATTGTTATGGGTGTAATCTAAACTCTAAACTGTTAGGCCGAATAAAAACGTGTTATAACATGTTATCCAAGTAGGGTTGCCAGATGGTCGCGATTCGTCTGGATTGTATCGACATTTCATGTTATGTCCAGAATCCTGACAAAATAAAATATGTCCCGACAAACAGCTTCTCGTAAAATTCTTAACAAAGCAGGAACTTAACTTTACCGCGCGCTTTCACGATCACTTCACTCTGACTGAACGGAACGCCATAACTTTAGTATATATGTTGTAATTATCACCAAAAACAAAGTACGAGGGCAGTTTGGCAACTCAATGACTTTAAGGTTGACTAAAAACTTTCTTAAGATTTTTTTTTTGTCTCGTATTTGGAAACTCACTACGAAGCGCATGCCGTTCTTTTTTCAAATTTGGCGCGAAAACAAGCTTTTTAGAAACAAAAAAGGCGACTTCTAAGTATTCTTTGAAAATGGAGAAAAGCAAGTTTCGAGTGCTAATTAAACACTATTTTTTACGTTGTAAAACTATTAAGCAGACCAAAGACAAATTGAAAAAGTATTATGGTGATTCTGCGCCTTCTCATGGGATGGTATATAAGTGGTTCACTGAATTTCGTTGTGGACGTACTACCACTAATGACGCGGAGCGCCCAGGAAGGCCAATTGAGGTCACTACGGAGGGCATGGTTAATAAAATACATGATATTGTTTTGGCAGACCGTCGAGTGAAGATACGCGAAATAAGTGATGTTGGGGGAATGCCTAGCCATATATAATCGCAATCCGAGTGAGTTTATGCGTCGGTACATAACTTTTGCTCGGCTGGTAAAGTGATGGCCACAGTCTTTTGGGACAGCCAAGGGGTTATTTACATCGAATTTTCGGATAAAGGCAAGACAATAACCGGAGCTTACTATGCTGCATTGTTAGATAGATTCAATAAAAAGTTGATCAAGAAACGACCGCATCTAGCAAAGAAAAAAAATATATTTCATCAGGATAATGCACCGGCGCACTCGTCTGCAATCGCGACATAAAAAAATTGTCGAAATAAGATACGAATTATTGCCACACCCTCCATATTCGCCAGATTTGGCCCCCTGTGACTTTTTCGAAACGAAGAGGTGGTAGCCGAAACTGAGGCCTATTTTTCAGGGTTTGACAAACATTTTTTTTTTATGGCTTGTAGAGGTTGGAACATCGCTGGACTAAGTGCGTAGAGGTGAAAGGAGATTAAAGAAAAATAAAATAATGAATATGTAAAAAGAGTGTTTCTTCTTTCCAAAGTCATGGACTTATCAAACCGCCCTCGTAAGCACGGCACAGAAGCACAGCCTAAGACGTTTTTTATAAGTGTAAAATATCAGTAGCCACAGCTTTTGCTTTTTTTGTATATAAGGAAAGATAACGTAAGCGATAGGGTAATTAACCCATGTCATGATACTCATAATGTGCCAAAAATGTTAAGCGTTTTTGTCATGATGTTAATTTTAATAATAAAAAGTATGACTGCTTTATAATAATCTTTTGTCACGACAAAGATTTCAAAATCCCGACATTTTGAAATTTTGCCCAGATATTGTAATCTTCCCTTCTGGCAACCCTATATCCAAGACGGATGGATAACATCCCCATGTTCGCCTGTGAGCTGCAGGGGAGAGAAAATGTTTATTCCGCTATTGCTTTCGAACGTCGCACACGTTATTACGCCCTGCTCACTTGCATAGTGCATTTCTTAATTAGTTTCGTTTTAATTCTCGCATCGGTCGGTAATATTACGGTATTTAAATTCGTGTGTTGTTTTAAAGGGTAATAATAACTAATATGAATTGATCAAAACACGTTTTTTATCGAACTGATCAATTTTTTCTTCTAGTATGGAAAATAACTTAGAACTTCAAGTAAGTACTTTTTCCTTGGCTGAACACATTTTAGTTTTGATGAAAAGATATCTCAGTAATTAAGTTGATTGTCATAAATACTGCAGATTTATATTCTATACATTTATAGCACTGCAAAATATAGAAAAGACAATAGTGTTAATTTAGATTTTTTGTTTCAGGAGCAGATTCAATAAGCAATGAATGTGGTAGTAATACTAGTGATTTTTTAGATGGATTAGATAATATATTTTCAGGTGAAATATTTTAATGGTAATTTCAGCATTAAATATTGAAGATTTGCCTTATACCAGCTGGAATGCTTTGGAACTAATTAAAATCCTTCAGGGACTTTGATGATACAATACCTTATGTCCTATTCTGCGGCATAATCTTACCTGTATGTCAAATTTAATTAGGATCCGTTCAGGCGGTTGAGTGTGATGGAGCCTCAAACATTCAAAGAACAAGCTTTCACATTTATAATCGTAGTAGGAAATCCTCAAATAAAGAACAACTTTAGGAGAACCTTTTTCAATTAATACATTGTTATTTGCCGACTACAATGATTGGTATAGTTATGTCATGATTGTCCTAAGTAATAAAAGAAATTTAGTACACAACTTATTTATTTGATTTTACTTTAATATGTCTGGTTACAATATGTTTCGAAAGTGAAGCCGAATGAAAATAAATGCTAGGACACATTTTACACTTATATGTTTTGATAGTTGGCTTTTCCTTGTCTGCTTCTTGTTTATTCTGGCTTAGGCCCTGATGAGTTTTCATGTGCCTATAAATGTTGCTCAGTTTCGTGAATTTAATCTATAAAAGAAAATATGACTGTAAATTGTAATTTCATGTCTTATGGTTAGCCTAAAGGTAAAAGGAAATGAAGGTAAGGATTTTCACATAGGCACTTTATCAAAATGACACAAACATGTAGTTTCCAGAAAAGGAAAGATTTCCCTCCTTCCCCGTCTTAAAAGGTGATTATATATAAGGGTAAACAGGAGCATCCTCCTGTACTGTAGTGCTGTCAATATTCAGACCTTACAAGTGTGGTATGTAAATATTTTTCAGTGTAGCAGTATTTTGGAGGCCCAGGTACAACATTAAATGTTGACAGGCTGATCCGATGGTCTTCACAAATGTTATCTTAAAATCAACTCAAATATTCAACATTATTCTTAATAAACCCAAAAGCTCCAATACGACTTGAACTACGAGCCTGTTTTGTTTTGTATCTATTAAGTTTAGACAGACTCTGTTTATCAAAACAGATAAAAAAAACGTTATAAAATTTAATACACTCAGTGGCACGGAATCCGTGCCAAACACAAACAGTACGATAACAAGCAAAATCGTAGTCGTTTATCAAAATTTCTAGTAGAACATTGTCAAATCGTTTGTTTTTGTCAAGTCAGTGTTACAATAGTGAAATAAACTGTTTATTTTTGTATGTACACACTGCACGAACCTAGACTGTTTGGACTTTGAACTATTAGAAGGTGAACGCTGCGAATCGTGTGAGAGGGTGTAGTACTTTTTGTCGTTCCGTAGCACTCTTTTACATACTCGCATATTCGGCTACAAATCTAGCTAAACAAAACTGTTTCGTTTGAGCGCGCGGCACGCACCAACATGCGGTGCTCTATCCATAATATACATATAGATACGTATATAGTTTGTAAGCAAGTTTAGCTAGTCTCGTAATATATTGTTATTTATGTGCGCTGCGCCCAAGCGCCTATACATCTATTATTATTTATTATGTATGATTATAAATTTATAGAATTAGAAATAACGATGACTATTAAGGAAATGTCGCTAAAGTCTATAGGAGTAAAATTACATATGTAAAGGATTTAGATTTGAATTTTAAAAAAAAACAGCCTATTACCGTCCCACTGCTGGGCACGGGCCTTTTCTCAGGATGAGAAAGGATACGCCTTAGTCCATCACGCTGGCCGCGTGGTGTAGTGCGGATAGGCAGACTACACACACCACTGTGAAAAATATTGGAGCCCTCTCAGGTGTGCAGGTTTCCTCACGATGTTTTCCTTCACTGTTAACGCAAGTTATAATCAAATTCTGATCCGCATCAATCCGAAAAGTCAGAGGTGCGGGCGGGGATCGAACACAGAGTCTTCTCTGTGGAAGGCAAGCGTTCAACTACTAGGCTATCACTGCTAAATATATTAATATTATAAATGCGAATGTGTTTCTGTCTGTCTGTTTGTTACGTTGTCGCGGCTAAAGCCCTGAACCGATTTTGATGCATTTTGTGTGAGATAGCTTAGTAATAATAATAATACACCCCTCTGGGCAAACGTTATCTCACCATGGGATAAGGTAATCCTGGAGGGCAGATTAAAGTAGCTGATAATGATAATGAATGACCTTCTGATATTAAAAAAAAGTATATCATAAGAAAAAAAAAAGTATATTAAGTAGCTTACAGAACGCAGGGCAGTTTGTGGCGAGCTGAATGTGAGTGGCGACACTGCGTACCCGAATGCTCCAGAGAGTCGGTCAGGGCCTCGTCTCCGGCTTGCCTTTATTGGTTGGTTGGAGTGGTACCCCATGAGTGCCCGTAGGATTTTCAACTCTGGCTTGCCTTAGTTGGCCGATCAGAGGGGGGCCGCCAGAGCTATATGCTCGGGGGTGCAAGTGTCTAATGGCGTAATAACGGGGCAACCCGCTCCGAGTCTTCGAGACGCGCGATGGTGAAACCGGTGCCGCACCTCTCTACACCCCTAGCCGCTCACACCGGTGTTGCTCCTTGTCGCCTGTAGTGGTGGCCATTTAGGGGGCCCATCTTGTGAGTGGCGAGTCACCGTCTGCCACAGAATTTCACTTTAAAGGTTGAAAGGCAGACGCCGTTGTTTCCGTTTTTAGAAGTATATAATCAATCCTTATAATTGTAGTTTCCATCTTATACAATAGTTTTACACCTCCGGGGATAATCCGAGACTGCATTTTATAGTGTAGCCATGGAGAGTTCCCGGTTAGTGTCCCATTACATTTTAGATTAAAATTCTCTAAAGGGCCTCTGCGTGTTGGACCCAGGTCCCCGCGTAAGCCTATCAAAAGACCGGGTTCCCCCTTACAGGGGATATAAACCCGTGAAAAGAGAGGTAGAGAGGTACATTACAGATGGTGTAAATGAAAATAGAGCCAGATACATTTTGCCGCAGCGCGACATGCAAATTTTTTGCGCGTTTACATACGCCCGAATAAAACTAATGTCAACAATAATCAAATTAAATATTAAATGTCAACAACTTGAACCCTGGGGAAGGACATAGGCATAGTGATTATCCCCTAAAGAGGTTAAATGGGGTGTTGAAGTTTGTATGGGAAATTCTTAATTCTAAGCGAAGTCGCGGACAAAGCGCTAGTTATTGAATAAATACTTAATAAGTTATAACAACTCAGCTGTGATCGCCAACCCGCCTGCCAAGCGTGGCGATTATGGAAAAATCACAAAATTAGCACAACATGCCCAGACCGGTCGCTATGGCGATCTTTGGGGAGGCTTGTGTCTAGCAGTGGACTTTATTTGGCTGAAACGACGAGACCAAAACCCAAACAGGTAGCTAAGGGTTCGATTCCCACACGGAACAAATATTTGTATGATCTGCAGGTAGTTGTTCCGGGTCTGGGTGTATTGTATGTGGAATTCATGTGTGTCAACGCACCCACGACACAGGAAACAACCTAGTGTGGGGCAACGTTTTTAAAAAAATCATATACGGGCGATTACCCTTTTATGAAGTTTTATGTGTGTTAGATGTTAGAGTAAGATAAGACCTGCATTGCGTAATCACATCGGAGCAATGTGTCGGCGTGATTTTGCACAGACATCGGAAGCTTAGGAACATATTCCCAATGGAAATATCTTAATAATATCAAAACATTTGTCTATCTGTCAAATATATCTTTTTGATACATTTATACAACAAAACTACTGAACTGATTAGAGATAGTTTGGATCGGGTATTGGCTAAAGGCCTATTCAGATATAAGCGATATTCGATACCACTGTGGGTGCCGCTGGGTAGGTATATAGGTATCGCTCGGAATTTTTAGCTATCCACAGCGGTATCGTCGAAGATCGCTTATATCTCAATAGTCGTTTATGCATGTTGATCAAGCTAGTCACTCATCGCATTTATAAACGTGTCTTCGAAATTACCTGACACGAAACTGAATCAGTCGAAGAGTCTAAATTGAATTAACTATCCAAAATAGTTTAATTCACAAAGCCACACGGGGACCGCGCTGGGCACGTAGGTATAGGAAATTGACATTACATACCTTGACATTTGACTTGAGTCAGTTGAAATTACTTTTTTTTATGTCATTTACTTTATTGAATAACTTGACATTATCTTAACTAAGTCGTTTACAATTTCATTTCTTTTTAATGTTAGTTTCTTATATTTCATATTATGACATTGACTATTAGTTATTGTTAATATTGTGCTTGTCACATGAAATTATAATATTCATACGGAACTGTAAATGTGTGAGAATCACGTAGCCATTAATGTTATTTTTAGTACTAACATTGATTGTCTGCCTTGCCTGGCTGTATTGGTCTGTCATGCTCACTAAAATGCTTGCTGGCGGTGGCGTTGTGTATAGGGTTGTTCGGTTTCCTACAATATGGTTGAGCTAAGCGATGCTGATGCATGCGTCATGCTCGTGAACGGGTGCCGTCTGTTGGGACTGGTCAGCCGATAACTGCCAAGGCAAATAATTTATTATTATTACATTATTGTGGTATGTTCTATCTTTACACAATGTAGGTCAATACCTACATTTTTCTCGGTATATGTTTCACAATAATTTGTATCAATCAACATTGTAATCTCAATTATTTTAATACAGTATCCATGGAGTTTGTTGCCGGCTCTTCTCCATTCTCTATTTGGAACCGTGCAGCTTAGATTCTGACGTTTTATAAGTGCCAATATTTGGTTTATTTGAAATAAAACCTTTGACTATGTCTTACTATTGTATACTATATTTAACGCTTGAAATTTTAAGATAAAATAACTAACAAAATCTAAACACCTACATGTTTACCTTAGGAGCCAATCATCATAAAAAAATATCTAAATCAACAATGAACATAATAACAACACAGGTGAAATTTGGGAATTTGTGAATTTGGGAACATTTAAAAAAATACAATATAATAAATCATATTCATCTAATGACACCCTTTATAAAATCAAGTATGGCAAATAAAACTTGACTACTAATGGGTATGAGAAATATATTTACGCTTTAATGTAATATACGGGTGAATAGTGAAACGCCACTTAATATTAAGTCCTTATTAACCATTAAGCTTTAATTATTCGAGAAATCCGTTTCGGTAGGAAACCGGGCGGCTCAAATAGTTAAAGCGGGACTTAATATTAAGTGGCGTTTCAGTATTCGGCCGTTAGTTAGATAATTGTATTTGTGACTTCCAAAAGACAGACCGTAAGCTGAATCAACTTAAAAAAATAGTTAAATATTAACACCCAAATAATACTATATAACAAGAGCAGTGATGGCAATGGTTGAACGATTCACGTTCATACTGGAGAGTCTGAGTTCGATTCCCGGTCGCACCTCTGACTTTTTGGATTCATGTGCAGATCAGATTGATTACCACTTGCGTTAACGGTAAAGTCAAGGTCAAAGGTCATCGTCATCGCCAGCGTGTTGGACTAAAGCCTAACCTTTCTCATCGTGAGGAAAAGCCCGAGCCCAGCGGTGGGACAGTAACGGGCTGATTATGTATACTATAACAGACTATCAAAATGAACTTAAGCTATGTGTGTTACCTCGGGATTCAACAATAGTAACAGATTTAAAAAATCACTATGTAAATACAATAAAAGTTGGTTAGCAATTAAATCAATAAAATTATGACTTCGGGCTCGACTACCTACTATGCTAAGTAAAGCAAGCGTTTATATGAATATGAACATTATCTGCATATAATGTTTATATTCAAACGTCCACGTTGGGATCCGATCCTCTGTGTGCGTAAAGCAACAAATGCTGTGATTGGCCGATGCCACGATAGGCAGTCCCTTTCGTACGATTTTGTGCATCGCATATAGCAGTCTTTCCCAACGTGGGCGATAACGCCCCCTTGTGGGCGCTGCAGGCCTAAAGGGGGGCGGTAAGAGACCCAGAAAAAAAAGGGGGCATTGTGTAGGGCTTTGGGGTCGATTTATAATTTCATCTACCTAGCTAGGAAGACTCTTAGACACCGACTGAGCTCTCGACTCTCGACTACATCTTGTGAACATCAACTAATATTAATTAAGATATAGCTCAAACTCGGTTCGATATAAAAGACCGCGGGCAATCATGTTTTAACAAGTTTTTGTTAAATAATCCGAATTGTACATTTCTATACCAATCGGCTGGTTCTATAATACTTGTTCTTGCTTGTCGAGTACGATTGGGCGTCGAATGAGATAAACGAGTTTATGCACGTTTGTCTTATTCCTGTTGGTGCGTGCTGCTTATGCAATCCTATATAAACGACGTAAATTTATTTTATTTTCATTTGCGGTTTCGCGCATAATAGATAAGCAGTACTTGATTTCAACACTTACGTATTTCTTAAAACAAAACAATGTCGGAAGTAAAAAAGAAGAGACGGCAATACTCTGCGGAATATATTAAATTCGGATTTATTGAAAATCCCACAAACCCGTCGTCGCCTTTGTGTCTTCTGTGTCTAAAAACATTTTCGAACGAAGCAATGAAGCCTTCAAGACTGCAAGATCATTTGAATAAAATGCATCCAGATAAGACAGAAAAGAATGTAGCATATTTTCAAGACCTAGAGAAGAAGCATAATACTCAGCTAAGTGTATCAAAACTATTTTCGGCGGCTGCTAAGTAAGATGACGACGGACTTCGAGCTTCGTACAATATCTCTTTGTTAATTGCTCAAAAAGGCAAACCATACAACATCGGAGAAGAGTTAATTTTGCCAGCAATAAAGGAAGTAATAACTACTGTGCTTCATAAACCGGCCGCAGATATTATCCGAAAAATTCCTTTGAGTAATAATTCTGTGCAAAGACGAATTGATGAAATGGCTGAAAACATTCAAGAATCATTGTGCAATCATCTGAGGACTAGTCAATTCTCAATTCAGCTCGATGAGTCCACTTTACCAACTAATGAAGCGTTGTTGCTATCTTACGTGAGGTTTATTAAAGATGAGAAAATACGTGAACAACTATTGTTTGCCAGAAATTTGGAGACAGATACAAAAGGCGAAACCATATTCAATACATTGGAAAAGTTTTGTGAAGAGAAAGAGATTCCTTTGAAAAATATTATATCAGTTGCTACGGATGGCGCTCCGGCTATGACAGGGCGCCATAAAGGCTTCATAGCATACTTAAAGAATAAAATTCCAGATGTCCTTGCCATTGCGTTATTCATAGACAACATTTGGTTGCTAGAAACTTAAGTGAACGACTATTTCAATCACTGCAATATGTCATCAAAGCAGTCGATAAAATCCGTAGCAGCTCTTTGAATGATAGATTATTTCATCAGCTTTGTGTTACTAATGACGAAGATTTCAACCGTTTGTTGCTTCATACTGAAGTTCGTTGGCTGTCAAGAGGCAATTGTCTGATTCGATTTTACAACCTGTTTGACTCTATGATAGAGTTCTTGGAAACTAAAGATACAGAATTGCGCAACAAGCTCATAACATCAAAGAATGATATAGCTTACATGACAGACCTGTATAAAATGTTCAACGACATGAACCTCCAACTGCAAGGCGATGAACTAAATTTAATTAAAACAAAAAATGTCGATGCTGCTTTCGCAACCAAACTGCTTCTGCACAAAAAGAATATGGGCAGACGTGAGTTTCACAATTTTCCGAATTTATCAGTATACTGAAGTAACGACAACTTGTTTGCCTACTGCCAACATTTGGAAAATCTCCACATTGACTTCACCGAACGATACCAGGACATTTTAAACTTGGAAATACCAGACTGGGTGTTGGATCCGTTTTCAAATGTCAACACAGCAATGTCACCTCAGCTGGAAGAAGAACTTATAGAATTGACAACAAACGAAGAAATAAAAATCAAGTTCAAAAATGGATATCAAGAATTTTGGCTACAAAAACCGATCCCGCAATTGTACCCTGGATTGTGGTCAATTTTTCAACGATTTTTGATAGCATTCCCATCGTCATATTTGTGTGAACGTGGATTTAGTGCTGTGGCAACGCTGCTTACTAAAAAGAGAAATCGTTTGCGTGTTACCGAACGTGGCGACTTGCGGCTGTTTTTGAGTAAATTGGAACCTGATATCAACAAACTTATTGAACAGCATCAGATTCAACCTTCACATTAGTTTTTATATAAGAATTGATTATGTTTGTTTTATTTTCAATAAAAGATACTCTGTCCGAATACTATAAATTTGCGTTTCAATAATCAGTTATAAGTACTTAGCGGTTTTTAAGTATGTTTAAAAAGGGGGGCGTTAAAAAATAATTTATTCTTAAAGTGGGCAGTAGACAAAAAAAGGTTGGGAACCCCTGGCATATAGCATAGTTATGGTTATATTGGGTGTCGAGCTTGAACTGTAGCCGTGTGTACAAAAATAAACAGTTTTTTTCACCTTTGTGCGCGGACTAAATTTCTGTGTTGGAACGCAAAAGACACTAATGAGTTCAAATTAGATATTATAATGTTCATGGCTAAATGCCATGTTTTTATGAGAGAACAGATTAGAATGAATAATCAGGTTGATTTACCAAAAAACATAAACATTTGATGTTTTATTTTGATTATAAACCCTAAACTGCACTTGGGCCACATTCTGTGCCGTTGAGTGACAAAAATGTTTAGGATTGAGCTGCTCTAATGTTCATAGGCGTTGATATTCTTTATATTGATGTATCAAATACCATTATCAAATCTTTAATATAAATTAAATTTTTAATATAACAGAAACTAGACCAATTAACAGACGTCAGGAACGCATTCTCTCGGCGGCCGCATTCAAGTCCACCACTCTACCGATGCGATGTCACCGGCGCGGTCAGTCAGTGTTAATGTGTCCAACTTGAAACATTTTTTACTTATTTTGGGACATAATGAGCATGGTTAAAAATTATATAAATATTATTATAATCGAATACTTATTCTGAACAAACTATTTGCATGTTTCGTATAAGCCAAGAATAACGTTGTATAACAAAAATAATGATCAAGATAATTAGGTTCAGCAACTTACATCACATTGTGTGCAAGAAAATACTTTTTCTTTGCCAGTTTTTTGAACGATGACGTCATCAATAATTGTGTTTATCTTGTCAGTGTCGATTGTTAACTTTTCGTCTGTGTCTAAACATTCGCTCTAAAATAATAGAAGTTAGTATAAGTTCAAGCGGCAGACCGCTTTGCGTTGCGTTTTAAACTCAGAAGTTTAAAACGCAAAGATAAGAGTACCGCAATTTGTTTACACTCTTGCAGGCAATCGCCACTTTCTACTTGCTGGATTCAAATAAACACTATGTCTATTTATGACTAGCAATACCCTATATTTTATATTTATGCTTCGATACACATGTTGGGCATTCTGAATGCTCCTCGCTCGATTTTGGAACTTCGTTAGTTAGATTGATGACTTTATTTCAACTGCCAGCTGAGGTTTCTAGCGGGACTAACTTTAATCACTGCTAGCCCAAAGCCGCGAAGTCATTACGAGGTATACGGACCGAACACCTTGCATGGAGGCCTCGTGCGAGCATGCACTGCGCAGCGCTCATTTTAACTGCTCCGTTACTTCTATCATCGCTCTTTTGTTGAACAGCTAGCAGCGTTTTATTTACACGTTGGCTCGCAGGCTTTAACTTGACTTAGCTCAAAACATTCGTTGCGAGGCAGGCACTGTGAGTAGTTTGCGCCACAGGCCTCAGATTGACTTTTCGCGCCTTTGACGTAATATCTGATAAAAAATAATCAAATGAAAGAAAATATTACGATAAGTACCTCTTGATGTTCCTTTAATGTCTCCTCAGATTTAAATAGTGCTGCACAAGAACTACAAGCAAACACCGTCGTCGGATAACGTTTCTTTAGATCAAACACCAAGTTAATTGGAAGTTCTAAAATAAAAATTTACTTATTAATTAATCTATGTCTTATACTCTGACTTGCCTTAGCCGATCAGATCAGAACACGTCTTGGAGTTTTCCAAACGCACGATGGCGAAACCGATGCCGCACAGCTATTATGTATATGTGTTTTGTGGATGCATTAGATTATGCAATATTGTACTTACGCCGTTTATTTAAAGTGACAGATACTCTCACAACATTATCAGCGCATTTCGTTTCCGCGATATGAACATGAAAAATAGGAAAGTTTTCTTTGGCTTCTTTTTCTTCTATACAGCTTAATACTTCGTCACTTTGTGAAATGTTTTGCTCTTCTGTAAATTGGTAATATAATGTTCACCAGCATTAAAAATATTGGAAATAACGTTTAGTTCTCATGCCATAAAGGCTAGACCGAATAGGCCGAATATTTGAAAAAAAATTGAATTACTCCTTCCGCCATCCACCCGTCGGCCCTCACGAGTAGGTCGAGCGGTGAGCGGCGTATCCTGCATGGGAGCGATTTACGTTACGGATTTCATAGTAAATCATCAACATTTCAGCCTAAAAACGTCACTGCTGGACAGAAGCCTCCCCCAAAGTTTGCCACAACGACCGGTATGAGTTTGTGTTGTGTGCTCATTGGGGTTTTGCCATAATCGCCACTCTTGGCAGACGGTCTGGCAATCACAGTTGAATTATAATGTACTCGAAGGACGCTGCTGCCCATCCTCAAGCTAATCCCACAGTCGCCTTTTATGACACCCACGGGATGAGATGGGGCGGTGGTATTCTTCGCCAGCACCACACGGCGCGCTGTACTTAGCGCATAACAATGAAGTTTTCAATTATTTTTGGACAAATACGTTATGATAAAAATACCGGAGCTTGTTTTAATGCTTTGTAGTAAATTTGGTAGATGCTCGAAACAGCAGGCATCCTCTTCATCTGTCACTCGCCCAGTTACGAGCGATACTTTGCTTCTATTGTAAATAGTACCAAACTCGTCTTTGTTGTTTGTAGCCTGCCAAAGATTAAAATTAAATAATGAAACGTGATATATCAAACGAATTTTTATTTACTAAGATCTAGATGATGATTCATATTTTCTCAAAATTCAAATGACACACATAAATTGTGTAACCATCAATTAAAGAAGTAATCATGAGTCTCTTATCCGTTCTTCTCCATAGGAAATCTACATTTAGGAGTGTGGCAACTATGTCTGACTAAGTGCCTGTAAATGGTTTTACATTAATAGAAAGTTTTCCGCGTGGTGTCCTGACTAAGAATATAGCACCAGCCCATCTCGTCCCGTGGCGGTCGTACAAGTCGACTAAGGGTACTCTCAACCAGAGGGATGGGCAGCAGCGTCCTTTTTGTTGAACAGTAGCAATTCTGCGCTCACCAACCCACCTGCCAAGCGTGGTGAGTACTGACAAATTCCCCCCAAATGACGACACAATTTAAGCACCGGCCATACCATCCTGCTGCCACCCCAAACGAAAACTGGCCCTGGTAACATATAACGCACTGCACACACGACTGCTACGGATATGGAAATTCATATCCGTCTATGGAGCAGGATAAGGATTTCCTTGCGTCACGACATACGTACCTTTAATATCAACGGTGTTAAAGAGACTATAGAACGGAATTAAGGCTCCAAAGTTTTCGCAAGAGACAAGTCTATTGGGCAAAGTCGTATTATGAAGCTGAAGACCGAGGACGGCAGTGTAGTGTTGAGTAAGCCAGAGGTGAGGCGGTGCTCTTCTTGAAAGTTGAAGAACTATAAACCCATATCGCTTCTGAGCCACGTTTATAGGCTATTTTCAAAGATCATCACTAATCGTCTCGAGCGCAGGTTTGATTCGTTGGATGACTTCCAGCCTCCCAAACGAGCCAGTTTTAAGTACCATAGACCACATCCATACGCTGCGGCAAGTTATACAGAAAACCGAGGAGTATATATGCCAGTATGCTTAGCGTTTGTGGACTATGATTCGAGATAAAGCCTTCGATTCGATCTAAACCTGGGCAGTGCTGCAGTCTCTGCAGCGGTGCCACATTGACTATCGGTACATCGAAGTATTGAAGTGATTATAAAGAAACGCCACCATGTCCGTCCGAGTGCATTAACAGAGCACGGGGGAAATTCCATTGCGGAGAGCTGTGACACAGGGGGACGTCTTTCCTCGAAACTGTTCACCGCTGCAATAGAGGATGCCTTCAAGCTACTAGGGTGGAAAGGATTCGGTATTAACATCAATGGCGAGTATATCACTCACCTTCGATTTGCCGACGACATCGTAGTCATGACAGAATCGCTGCAAGAGCTCAGCACAATGCTCGATGATCTCAACAGTATCCCAACAGGTTGGCCTTAAAATGAATGTGGGCAAGACGAAAGTCATGTCAAATACCCATCCCAATATCCGTTGAGAGCTCTGTTCTCGAAGTTATTGACGAGTATGTCTATCTGGGACAAACTGTCCAGTTCGGTTGTCCAACCTCGAGAAATAGGTCAATCATCGAATCCGGGTCTGCTGGGCAGTGTTCGGGAATCTTCTATTTTAGTTAAAACATGTTTTATTATTTTCTTTTATTGCGGTGTTTGGTTTTGGAAGATAAGGACAAACTATGTTTTATCTTCTTAGGAATAACAGACATATTCAGAATTCAATTTACAATCCAAATTCGTTTTCGTATAATGGTCGGCCAATTCGTATTGTGTTATTCCCAACAAGGTCCCGACGTTACGTCACTAGCTGCAGAAAAAAGCGACTAAGGATTGAATTCGAAGAACAACTAGGAAAACAGAAAACTGTTGTTTTTTTTATAGAGAGTCGATGTCAAAACACATCTTGCTGGCTCAAAATTACGCGACGCGGACAGCAGCGTCCTTCGAGTGTATTTACAACTTAACTGTCTGCACCAATAACCCGTTATGCTAAGCGCGGTAATCATAGCAAAACCCCCTGAATGAATGACCACACAACGCGAACCCAGAACTGGCGTTGTGGCGATCTTTAGAGGGGTCGTGTCTAGTAGTGGACACTTTTCGGCTGAAATGAAGAGTCTCTTTGAAATAAAGTTTACTATTTCAATAGGATCCTATATAATATGCCGTATAATGCAGGGATTGGTGTCTGTAATATATTCCTACATGAGTTCTTACAGCCGAAATTAATAATCATCATCATCATCATCATTTCGGCCGAGTGAAGTCCACTGCTGGACACAGGCCTCCCCCAAAGATCACCACAACCACCGATATGGATGTGTTCTCCCTCATTGGGGGGTTTTGCCATAATCGCCACGCTTGGCTTGGTTGGCGATCGCAGTTGAGTTGTTAATGTACTCGAAGGACGCTGCTGCCCATCCTCCGGCTAATCCCTTAGTCGACTTTTACGACAGCCATGGGAGATGGGGTGGTGGCATTCTGAGCCGGCACGGCACGGCAAATCAATAATCAACCGAATCCAAAATCTTAATATTCCACTTCATCCGTTTTTGTGTTTAACCACCCAAATAACAGACAAATTCTTAACCCCAAATCCATTCCATCCATTTATTTCGGCCGCATATCGCCTTACGACGGGCAACACAGATGAAGACTGTAAATTTCAAAAACCATTTCTGATTCATATTCACCTTTGTCACAATTAAATTGTTTCCTATCAAGGATTGTTTTAAATTCGGCACTTTCAGTAGTTGTGAGATGACCGTGTCTGCTGACGCAATATCTTCTTCGTTAAACTTAGTTTGCAACCCAGTACGTAATGTCTGTTGAATGAGGTTCACGAAGTCAGCCTCGTGCAGACCCGTGACATCTGGAGTGTATTGGATTTATTTTTATACATTTTTATATCATCATCATATCATATCAAATACCATTGCCATTCATTTTTATTTATTTTGACATTATTTTATAATGGATTCTATTAATTCATTTAATGACATTTGATCATCCTCCATCCTCAATTTGTTTAAATGACACCAATTACTTGGTTGTTTTATATATTCACTTCATTTATATTTGACACTGTAAGTGCGAGGACCATGTGGATTATTAATTTATTTGGTTTCATTGACGTGATAGTTGTCTGGCAGTTTAGGTATGTCATGCTCACTCAAGCGTCCTGCTGATGGTGGCGTCGTGTATCAGGTCGCTTAGTTGCCCTACAATATGGTTGAGCTGAGCGACGCTGATGCATGCGTCATGCTCGTGAACGAGTGCTGTCTGTTGGGATTGGTCAGCTTAATACTGCCATGACAATTTAATCATAAGTTTTTCTAAATATCAGGCTTGTTTAGTGTGGACTTTTTAAGAAGTTTACTTTTTTCTGCTACATTGTCCTCACATTATTTATTTTGAGAACAATGTAATAAAAAGTACTGTAACAATTATTATGATTTAAAAAGAGTAACCATGGAGTTTCTTGCCCGTTCTTCTCCATAGGAAATCAACATCTTGGAACGCAGTTACTAAAGTCTTGACTATTCATAAGTGCCTGCATATGGTTTTACATGAATAAAAATATCTTATCTTATCTTATCATATCAGCCATAGGTCGTCCACTACTGAACAAAGGCCTCCACCTTAGATTTCCACAACGAGCGGTCGCATGCCGCTCTCATCCAACGACTTTCACCAGGTCGTCTGTCCACCTGGTTGGAGGTCGTCCCACGCTGCGTTTTTCGGTGCGCGTTCTCCATTCGAGAACCTTTTTGCCCCAACGGCCATCAGTTCTACAAGCAATGTGTCCCGCCCATTGCCACTTCAGTTTACTAATCCTTTTAGATATGTCGACAACATTAGTTCTGCTACAACCAAGCATAGCTCTCTCCATAGCTGGCTGAGTGACCTTGAGCTTTCTTATGAGGGCCATTGTGAGTGACCACGTCTCTGTTACATATGACATTTTTTATATAGGCTATTCAATTTAACTAAGAATGGCATGGTGTGTTACAAATTGGTTTTTGCCCGGGATACTGGGTGCCGATGTAATCACCTTTAATATTTAAGGAGGTGAATCAGACCACGATTCTCTACATGAATTAGTATAATAATATAGTACCTTAATTGTTCACCAAAATATTCACTTATTTTCCAACACAGCTAATCTAAACCAGCTGGCGGCCGATGGCCTCATGTGCCTACCATATGATTGAGTGCTACTACCAAACATCTCCGCATTGCGCT